>CM021107.1:61858308-62027338 GCA_007115665.2 Sequoiadendron giganteum | reverse complement strand
CCTAACCCATAAACCCTCTACCGCCAATCCTATACCCTCTACCCTCAAGCCCACTTAGTAAACTCTCTACCCTGATCCTTCAACCCTCTTGACCCTTAAACCCTAACCCATAAACCCTCTACCACCAATCCTATACCCTCTACCCTCAAACCCACTTAGTAAACTCTCTACCCTAATCCTTCAACCCTCTTGACCCTTAAACTGTCAACTCTTAAACCTTTAAACACTCAACCCTAAACCCTCGAACCTCAACCCTAACCCCTTAAACCCTTTACCCTCTACCCTCTAACCTCTACCATCAGCCCAATACTCTCTACCCTAAACCCTAATCCCTCAACCCTTAATCTCTCAACCCCTATAACCTCTACCCTATATATTGGACCCTCAACCCTAATCCCTCGACCCTATACCTTAAACCCTCAATCTTCAACCCTCTACCCTTAAACCCTCTACCCTTTACTCTATACATTAAACACTCAACCCTCAATTCTCAACCCTCAACCCTTAATTGTTCAACCCTTAATCCTTAAACCCTAAACCCTCTACCCCTTACATTGGACCCTGAACCTAATCCTTCAACCATATACCCTCAAAACTATATCCTAAACCCTCTACCCTCAACCAAGTAAACCCTTAACCCTAAACCCTTAACCCCAAACCCTTCAACCCTAAACGCTTAAACCTTAAACCTTCTACCCTATACCCTCAACCAAATACCCTCTACCATCAAACCTATTCCATCAACCCTCAAACCTTAAACCCTAATACCCTAGAAACCATCAACCTTATAGGTCCTCCATCCTAATCCCTCAACCCCCCTCAACCCCTATCACTTTCTCTCTATCTATACATCTCACCTCTCCCTCCTTACCTCCCTCCCACCCTCTCTAATTGTCTATGTACCGTCTCCCTCTTTCTGCGTACCTCTTGTTCAATCAATCCCTACCACCCTCTCTCACTCCCTCTCTCTCACACTCCCTCTCACTACATATCTCTCAAGTCTCCCCCTCTCACACTCTCAAGTCTCTCCCTTTCCCACCCTACCTACATAAGCCTCTCTTTCTCTTTCTCTCTCTCTCTCTCTCCCTCTCCCTCAATTCTCTCTCTCCCACTCACCTCCCTCTCTCTTCCTCTTGATCAATTCTCTCTCTCCCTCCCTCTATCCCTCCCACCTACCTAGCTAAGTCCCCCTCAATCCAACCCCTTCTCTCCCACTCCCTCTCTTAAAGTCTCACTTCGACCCCCTCTCCATCTCTCTAGACTCTCTCTAAATTCTCCCTTCATCTAAAGACATACATAAATGCATACATACAAGCATAATACATTTGCACATATAATCTTACATCCATACAAGCATACATACATACATGTACATAAAAATATATCAGCATACATTAATATATTAGCATTTTACATAAATTAAGCCATAACACGAGCACGTTATAACGCGCTCACATTATGTGCTAGTAGACATGTTCCCCACAAAAGCAAGAACCATGACAAAAGTGAGATATAACGCGCTCTCATTATAGCGCGCTCGCATTTTATCTTACTTTGAGAATTACCAAACTTTAAGCTTGGTATTGCCTTGGAATTCCAACCCAAAGGTTTGAAGGACATTCCCAACGACCAGAGACGTGTTTATAAAAAATCCACCATATTTCTCATAATTGAGTTCGTGCTCACCGTCAGGATTGCACGTGGTTCAATATCAAAAAAATCAAGCACATAGGTAATGTTGGGTTATCTCTTAGTTATCCAATGATATAATTTTTTTCACTTTCTGAAAATGTTAAGTCTTTCATCCATAATTTATTTTATCTATATATATATTTTTTTTGCCAAAAAGCAGCGTTTGGTATTTTTTTCATTATAAATTAACCGTTCATCAATTTTTCAAATAAATTACATTTTTAGAAACTAGACTCCATTCTACAAATTTAAAAAATTAAAAGAAAAACAAATCGATTAGTTTCCAAAATTTGTAGGGGTAGCACGGCCAAAATTCTATTTTCAGGATATGTCCACTTCGCAAATTAGTAAAAAATCAAATATTCATTAAAAAATTATCAGAAAAATTGTGCATCAACTACATACTGTTAGCTAACTTATGACCATTGCGATTTTAAAAATACTAAAAAAAAGTTCATCGTACGAGGATCGTACAAGAGTTGCTATGCTATGTTTTTCTGACAAAAATAACACTAATTTGTGTACGTCCCTCATTTGAACCCCTTAATCTCAATCATTTTCAAAATAAATTAGTATTTTAGAAAGTAGACTCGGAGCACTTGAATCCTTCTTTTCATTCCATCTCAAAATTTTGAGTCTAAGTATCCTCAATTTCACATCCAAGGTCAGTATTTCCTGATTTCAGAAAAAAGTTGTCCACTTAAGTCCCCTTTTTGGGAACCATCTTGGTGCACTTACCCAAATAACGATCCCCCAAAACCATGATTCCCACAACCTAATAGATCTAGAAGAACACTCAAGTTATGACATTACTCTCCTAGAACCTGAGGAGTTTTTTGGAGATGTCAGTGCTCTCAAAAAAGAAATTCAAATTCAGAGAGAGATAAGGAAAACTAAGGAGAGGGAGAGAGAGAGGAATAGATTAGGAGTGCTATAATTGAAAGGGATACTCTGATTAGACAATTGGACCAAATGAAATTTATAAACTAGGATGAAACTGAACCAATTAACTTAGGTCATGTTGTATCTAAGGTCTTTGACAAGAAAATGCAAGAAGACCCGTAAAAAATGTTGACACCACCAACCAAACCAAATCTAATGTTACTAGTAATGTTGCTCCACATACAAAAGAAAATTTTTCCAACCCACCAATTGTAAAAGGAAAACAACTTGTGAAGGACTTGGTTATAAATGAGAAATCCACATTTGAGAAGCTTCCCATTCCCTAAAAAATTAGAATATGAAATGGACCAATTAAGAAAAGAAAACGAGGCTCTCAAAAGAGAAGTAGATAAGATGGAAATCATGGCTACTAATATTGAGATGAAAAGAAAGTTGGGTTTCTTGAAAACTACATGCTCAATAGAATGTGTTGTGGTATCTAGCTCACAAGATCCTTCTCATTCCACAATCACACCCATGTCCTCAAGTGATGCGAAGGATTTTGGTCATATTGAGCAATCCACTCATAACACTAAGAATGTGAACACAAGTAGTAGTAATTATACTGCTTATAATCAATTCATTGACAAAAATGTGGATCACAAGAGAGGAGGTGGAGAAGAAAACATGGATAATGAGGATAGAGATAACTAGTTTCATAGGTAGCCTATGTAGTTGGAAAGGTATAGACAATTGTGTTTTGATGGGATTCCAGGATACCCAAATCCCATTGACAATGATATCATGGTTGTGTTGAGAAAGTTCACTTGGAATAATACAATTTCCTGAGAGGGTCGCTTGGGAGTGTTTCTAAATATGTTGGATGATTATGAGGTGGAACATGAGGATGTGGTCATGAAATTGTTCATTCAATCTCTAATAGGGGATGCTAGAGATAGGTACAGAGGCTTGCCTGATGGTAGAATTGCCTCTTGGGAATAATTTAAGAGATTTTTTAGAGATCAATATGGATATAAGACTAACTCCAATTTTATGTTCAATGAGTTTAACAATATCACCAAAGGACATAATGAAACAATAGCTAATTTTAATATCAGATTTTAGAAAGCTATGAATAGACTGCCAAAGAATTTGAGGTTGAATGATTCAGTGTGCCTTGTTAATTCAATGCATTTGATACCAAAATGACCTATATTCTAAGAGACAAAGATCCCAAAACTTTGAGGGATGCATTTAGGATTGCTTTGCACATTGAAAGCAATAGGAAAGCTTCAGGAAAAGTGGGAACAAGTGATGATGTAAATATTCAGAAAAATCCAAACAATTAGAAAGATAAATGTGAAAATGCTTATGGTTCAAATCCCTCTTAAGATAAGAATTTTGATCCAGTTATGGATACTCTAAAATATATCAAATATACTATGGATAGGAATGAAAAGGGACTTGGGAATAGCAAGCAGCAGTTTTAGAAAAATGAAAAGCCCCCAAGGCTTCAAGATTACCCTTACAAAACCAACTGGAAAAATGGGAAGCCAGTCCAAATAATCAGAGAGGTAAATAAGAGCAGGTCGTACTTGATCCTTTGCAAAAACAATATGAAAATTTCAATGATGAAACCCCTTGGTGCATGGTTTGTAAATTTCCACATTCTCCTCACTAGTGTTTAGTTGCACAATTGGCTGAAGTTGAAGAAAGTGTGCCAAAAGATTATGATCATTCTCATGAGGATGATGTTCAAGTAAATATGATCATGAGAAGGTATTATTTTGTTGATAATGAATGATCATTTGATGTGGAGTCTCATAATCTGGATGTGGAAATACAAAGGCATATAGCTAGTACATGTCACCAACAAGTTATTTCTAATAAAGAAGGTGATAATGATAATGAAGTGTATGCATTGGAAGTAGTTGAAGATAATGTGTCTTTAAGGAGACCTTCAGATGAATAAATTGCAAGGTATGTGGTGGCCTTTTCTGCACACAATAGAGGTGTATATCATTTGAGAAAAAATAAATTGGGTCATGACCAAGGTAACCCTGCTAGCCTCTTCATCAAAGAGAAGAATGTTAAAAGCAAAAAAAAAATTGATAGAAAAACTGATGGACTTAAAGCCAAAGAGAGTAAGGGAGATAAAATCTAGGTGAGGAAAGTTGATAAACCAAGATAAAATGGAGAAGCCAAGTCCCCTACCATGAAGAAAAAATCACAAAAGCAGAATTTTGAGTCTGAGGACACTAAGCCTAAAGCCGAAAGAATGATTGATCAACAGAAGGAGAGCAATACAAAACAAGGTATGATTCTAATTTATTTGCCTAAGTATACTCCTATTGATATCTTTCGGTTTCTTAGCCAAGTAAAATTTTATGTTCCTCTACTTGAAATGATGAGAATTGATGAGCACAAACAAAAGGCAGTAGCCCTTATCAATGGTGCTACTATAGCCTATATTGAACTAGTGGTGTCTACTCCACCCAGAGTGAGTGGAAAATAGAAATAAAAGAAACAAAAGGATGTTGAGGGATTAATCACTCAAATCCCTCATATTTTTCTAGGAAATTCAGTGACTGCCTATCCTGGAGACATAGATCCATTTTTTCTAACACTGATCATTGGTGGAAACTTCTTGAAGAATTGTATAATTGATTCTGGAGCATCTAACACTACAATTCCCGCTAAGATCATGGAAGCAATGGGATTAAAAGATGATAGTATCCGTGGTAAATTCTATTCTATGGACTCAAGGGAATTGTCCCTATGACTGGTGTAATATATGAGCTTCCTTATAGACTGGTCACATTCCCAAAAAAGGAGTTCAAAATGAGTGTGGTTGTGGTAGATATCCCACCCAACTATGGATTTTTTATGTCTAGAAAAAGGAGTGCTTCCATGGAAGGTAGCATGCAATGTGACATGTATTATGCTACCTTCCCAATTGATGGAAAATATGTTAAAGTGGTAAGAGAATCAAGAGTACCACATATGCTTGAATATTCTCCTGAGGATGATATAGTTCATTTTGTAGATACTAACATTAGTGAATTCAAGGTGGAAGAGGTGCAAATAGAAAATGACAGGTGACCTGCACCCATAGACAATGAGGTTACAAGATTATCTAATAAAGATGGCCTTTGGAAGATGTAATTTGATGGTGCAAGCTCCAAAGAGGGATCAGGTGTAGGTATATTTCTAGTTTCACCTAGTAGAAACACATTTAAGTTTTCTTCCATATTTTATTTTATTTGCACAAGCAATGTGGCAGAGTATGAGGCATTGCTACTAGGATTGAGGCTATCATAGAAACATGGCATAAAGAAACTAATGGTGATAGGTGATTTTGAGTTAGTAATATCCCAAGTGAGATCTAGATATGCATGTAAAAAAAGAGGTTAAAACAATATAGGAATGATGTAGGGATTCCATTGAACGATTTAATACATTTGAAATTGACTGGATGGAAAGAGGTCAAAATAGAGTGGTAGATCTACTTAAAAATATTGCACTTAGGCCCGATGACATAAAATTTGCAAGTATCTCCAAGGTTGAGGTACAAGAAAGGCCATCAATCCCTGATAATGTGCACAATTGGAAAGTCTTCAATGATGATGAAGACGTATTGAGGTTTTTGAAGTGTGTTGATGAATATGAGAGTCATGAGATTGACTTTGGGGCTTTTGTTGATCTAACATAGATGGAAAATATATAGTCTTTAGAAATAAAGTTATTCAGTTGAAGACAAATGATATTCCCAAAGGCCTTGTGGCATTAGAAAGAGTTTTTGACAATCAAGATAAAAGCAATGCCAAAACAACTGCTACCCATCTAGAGGACTTAGAAGAAGTAAACTTGGGGACTGAAAATGCCCCTAAAAAGTTTTATATGGGAAAAAAGATGAAGCCCAAGATCAAGGAAATGTTCATTTCCTTGTTGAGAAAGTATAGACACGTCTTTGCTTGGTTGTATGATGACCTGAAAGCATACAGGGAGGAAATTTTCCAGCATGAAATTTCCCTAAAGGAAGATGCTAAGCCTTTCAGGAAAAAGCAAAGACCCATTAACCCAACCTTAGCTCCAAAAATGCAAGATGAGTTGGTCAAGCTAAGGGATGTTGGCATTATAAAACCTATTAGGCACTCCTCTTGGGTGTCTAAGCTAGTGCCAATTAGGAATAAAAATGGTGATATAAGACTATATGTTGACTTCAAGAATTTGAACATATCATCATTAAAAGATAACTATCCATTGCCAAATATGGAAGCCATGTTGCAAAAGGTGGTTGGCTGTGAATTATTGTCTATGATGGATGGTTTTTCTGGTTATAACCAGGTTAAAGTGAAGGAATCCGAGCAGTACAAGACTATATTTACAACTCCATGGGGAAATTATGTGTATGTCAAAATGCCATTTGGTTTGACCAATGCAGGTGCTACCTTGTATAGGGATATGGATGCAGCCTTTTCTAGTTTCATTGATTTATTTTTGGCAGTATACCAAGATGATTTAACTGCCTACTCTAAGAAATAAGAAGATCATTGCATGAACCTAGAGAATATTTTCATCAGGGCCCTAGAATATGGCATCTCACTCAACCCAACGAAGTGTGCCTTTGGAGTTACTAAAGGAAATTTTTTGGGACATATTGTGTCTAAGGAGGGAATAAGAATGGACCCTTAGAGGGTAGCTTCCATTGACAAGATTCCTTAACCAAATAATGTGAAAGGAATTCAATCATTCTTTGGTCAAATTAAATTCTTGAGAAGGTTTATTACATTTTTTTATGACACTAATCACATTATCTCCAAGATACTAAAGAAGGGTGAGAAAGTGGAATGGACTGAAGAGCCAAGCAAAGATTTTCAAGAAATTAAAAAAGAAATTAAGGAGGCCTTGGTCTTGAGGACTCTTGATTATTCTAAACCACTACAAATCTTCTCATTTTCATCATTTCACACCATTTTTGTAGTCCTATTACAAAAGAATCAAGAAGGATTTGAACAACCTATTGATTTCTTTAGCAAATCACTTCAAGCCATTGAATCAAAGTATGATTTAATGGAGAAAAAAGCATATGCACTTGTTAAGGTTGTGAATAACTTCAGGACTTATCTTCTAGGGGAAAAACTCATTTCTTATGTTCCAAGTGCAGATTTGAAAGACATCTTCACCCAACAAGAATTCATGGGTAGAAGATGCAAATGGATAAATAGATTTCAAGAATTTAACATTCGCATCCAGATCACCAAATTGGTGAGAGGTCATGGATTGGCTAAGTTAATGGTTGAAGTAAACCTATATACGAATCAAATAAATCTTGAAGATGATTTTGATAGATCATACATTTCTGACATCGAAGGTTGTGACTGGTACAAAAATACCATCTATTACTTGCAAAAAATGCAATATCCTCAAGGATTAACTAAAAATGAGAAAATAAATCTCAAGTTATATGTCATCAAGTAGGTGATCATAAGAGGTGAATTGTGGTGGAGAAACCTAGGGGGTGTAATGCTAAAATGTGTTGACAAGACCAAGGCTTGTGAATTTTTGAATGAGATGCATAGTGGATCGCAAAGTTTTAAGAGCTAGATTCTGGTGGCCTATAGTTTTAAAGATGCACACAAACTAGTAAGAGCATATGATGCATGCAAAGGTTTCCTGGGAAATTGAAGTTCTCAGGTAATTTTCCACTCAGACTAGTTACAGTCCAAGCACCATTTCAATAGTGGGGCATTGACTTCATTGGTGAAATATTTGATAGATCCAATGGAGGAAAATCATGCATTCTTTTGGCCATAGAATACTTTTAAAAGTAGGTGGAAGCCATCCCAACAAAAAGAGAAACAATAAAAAGGGTCATAGATTTCTTGATGGATAATATTGACCAGGTTTGGAGTACCTAAAAGAACTATTTCAGACAATGCAATGTGTTTCAGATCTAAGGAATTCATAGATTTTTGCTCAAAGAATGGAATTCAGATTTCTTATTCTTAACCATACCACCCTCAAGGCAATGGCCAAGCAGAATCAAGCAAAAAATCTTGATGAAGATTATCAAAATAATTCTTGAGAAGAACAAGAGAGCTTGGGATTCCAAGTTAAAGTTGGCTCTGTGGGAAAATAAAGTGATTGTCAAGAAGGCCATTGGTTATGCACCTTTTGAATTAGTATATGGCATTGCAACAAGGTTACCCTAGAACAACCTTATGAAAATGTATAATTTTTTCCAAGAGTATGATGAAGACACATGTTATAAGATGCATCATAGGATTGATGCATTAATGGAAGTAGATGAAGCAAGGAGAGATGCTCAGAAAATAAATGTCAAGTTGCAGTTGTAGGTCAAGAAATTGCATGACAAGAGAGCATCCTTAAGAAAATTTCAAGTAGGAGACATGGTGTTGATGTGGAATGCAAGATTTGAGGACAAGGGAAAACATGGAAAGTTCGAGGAAGTATGGCTTAGTCCTTATCTGATCAACAACACTCATGGTGAAGACTCATATTTCCTACAAGATTTAATAGGTACACTTCTTGAGCTGCCAGTATGTGTACAATTCTTGTAGACATCCAAATTTGATCACTTCCATATGATCAAAATCGTCTATTATATTCATCTATTTCATTAATAGTGATTAAATAATTTATTTAATCATTATTTCATTTTCTGCCTAAGGTTCCTAAAGTATGTAATTAAATAAATTAAATACTTTACCTTACACCTTTTCTTCCCTAAATTAAATAAATATGACAAATTATTTAATTTAGTCATTTAACCTATTTGGATTAAAATCAATTTTTAATTCCCCTTTTTTCTCTCTCCTTGTCACATTCTCCATAACCCTCTTTTAATCTAGATTAAATTAATTAATTTGTGATTAAGATGTGCATCACTTAATCTTTATTAAGTGTCACATCCTTCATAATCTCCCACTTTCCTCTAATCTCTCATTAATTATCTTAATCATGTGTTTGCACAACCTTAATCAGAATCATTAGCCATATTTGGCTTACCTTTTCTGGTCAACCTTCCCACTTACCCTTTTTAGCCTGGACTCTCTTCCCCATGTGAATTTTTAATTCACTTTTGTCTTTCCAAGGTTTTCCCAATCCCCATGCAAGATTCTAGAAGCCTTGACTTGTCACTTCACATGTGCTAAGGGCTTCTAGAACCTTGGACTTGTCACATCACCCACATGTGACAAATCTCCAGCTTTTTGGAGACCCTCTCTTATCCACTAGATTCTTCCAACCATTGTGAATTTTTAATTCACTTTTATTCCTCCAAGGTACTTGTCCTTCCACCTCATGTACTTCTCTTCCACCTCATTTCCACATCATTCCACCCTAAGAAATTTCACATTCCACATGTCAAGATGTGAGGGCTTGTGAGTCCTCAACTCACCATAGCCCTTCATCTTGATCTTGTTGGATCAATCCCAATTGTTGAATTCTCTAGATAATTCCAATTATCCTATAAATACCCCCTCATTTCTCTCATTTTAGGGATCACGTCTTTTGCTACCAAAACTCTTGTCAATTTTCTATTTGAACTCTCATCTCATAATCATCACATCCTCATCCACTTTGCATATCATTTTGCATATTCAACATAGCTTGACATCCAAGGAGCACACAACTCTTCAAGATCAAGGGCCAACCAAGGAAAGAGCATCATAGAAGGTATAACAAACAACAATCAATTTTTTTATCTTGCTTTCATGTTATCTATTTATTAGGCTAATCATTGAGGTGCCTTTTTATCTTGTTATTTCCTCTTGTTGCATTATTAGTTTTTATCCAAC
Source organism: Sequoiadendron giganteum (assembly GCA_007115665.2). NCBI lineage: Eukaryota > Viridiplantae > Streptophyta > Pinopsida > Cupressales > Cupressaceae > Sequoiadendron > Sequoiadendron giganteum. Next base: position 62,016,941 of record CM021107.1, on the reverse strand, counting down.
ATCTCTCATTAGGACTTGATGTTTTAAAAGGATCATAGTTCTTGAAGACATATTTCTCTTGAAATATATTGTTTTCCATATACATTGTAGGTTTTGTATATTTTGTATATTTTGTATATAGGTGTGTTTGCTTTGGTTGTGTCTGGTCTGGTTTCGACTGCCTAATCTGGGTAGTTTCTTGGTCTTGGTTCTTTGTGATTGGTCTTCTTCAACCCAAAATTCTATGATCTCACTCTATTCTAGAAGAATAGACATCCCCAACAGGAGGCGATGGTGGAACCCTTGAAAATTCTATGTTCCACTCAATTTTTTTTGCAAAATATGGTTATTTCCATGTCCTAGGGCTTAGGGTTTCACTTATTACCATACTTTAGGATTTATATGTGCCTTAAACCCTTCAATAAACCTTAAGTCTTATTCCCTTTGCAAATATTATCTTTCATCATTGACCTTTCATTGCTGGTTTTCGGTTGCTCAAGTGGTGACTTAATCCTTTTGGTTTGTCTTGTTACTGGTTCGAGGGTCCTAATGATCTTGATCATCACCTACCATTTTATTAAAAAATGTTGCCTTATGGTATGTGGGTTGAAATTCCTCAGTATTTGTTATATGATCCTAAGTCTGAGTTAAATATTTCATCATTCGCTTAATGTCCTAGCTTAATACCTTATGTCCCCATCCATCGTCTACCTAGCAGTGGCCCCCTTTTTAAGAACTAACAATTTGCACATGTAGAGTCCCTGCTTTATAAGCACCATTGAATCTGTGTGATCAAATCTAGACCGTTCCTCATGCCCCCACCCTGTTTCATTTTTTATTAAAATAATTATGCGATTTTTCGGGTAGATGTCGTGTGTCATGTTTGTTAGTGGGCCCTGAAGTTTTCAAGGGTAGCAGTGAATGCACATGGGTAAGATCGATGATGGAGATTAAATGATGCAATTGCATATTGGTCGTTCCCTACTTCCCCTTTCGATTTTATTTTGTATTAAAATAGTATTATGGGGTAGCGAGAGAGTGCCAAGTGGAGTCATTTGAATGACAAAAGGAACATTATAAAGGGGTGAAATAATAATGAAATATGTTAGTGCAAGGATATGGATGGTAAACATGAAGTTACTAATGGGAGTTTTAAAGCACGTGTTTTAAATGCAAGCAAGCTATTTTAATCTTGGTCATGGGTGGCATCTAAAAGTTATGAGCACGAGAAGATGGTCTTATGGTAAACCATGCACATGTTAAAGGCTTGAGATTTAAATAGATCCCTTCCCTACCTCATTGTTGTTGAAAGTTTCATGCAGGTTAGGACCAACGGGGGAGCGAGGAAGTCGACACATGGACTTTTCACCAATTATTAATAGATGGTGGAGCCCGCGGATAGGTTGGAGGCTTTTCCAAATGATTTACTCTAATTGGGAAAAAGAAAATGGCTACTTAGAGTCAATTTTTTCAAACATTTTTGATTCAATCTAGATTTTTTATTGATCCATCTCACTACATGATCAACAACCATGATTCAAACTTGAGTGGCTAGTTTTCAGTTCGCTCACGTGAGCTTTCTTTTGAACATTAATGGTGGACACGCTCTAATCATTCGACATAAAGAGGGTTTTCAGACATTTTATTTTGCAAATGCAATCATCAAGAGCTAAAGAATTGGTCTAGAGCTAGAGAAGAAGGTGCATGAAGAGCTCAGGCGATCAGTTGCAGAATAATTAAAGAAAAAATTTATGGGTAAGAAAGTATCCACACCTTTTTATGTCAACTATGCATAAATTAGCTGGTTTGGGGAATTTTTGAATTTTTTATAATCTTTAGACACTTAGGGTGTGCAGGGGTTTGGTTAGTTACAAATTCCATTGGGTTGGTAAGAATTGTGTGTGGTCTAGGAAGGCTTTTTTTCTACAAGTTTTTTTTTTTGAGAGCATAAACCAATGAGACTCTTCTATAAGTGAAAACTAGTAAAACCTAGGCCTGATACACTGAGAAAATGAGTGAGCCTAGTGTGTCATGCCCCAACCAAAGAGAAAAACCAAACAAGAGAGGGTAATGAGACCTAAGACCTAGGATGACACACTTGAAATTAAGCCAAATGTACCTGAGAAACCTGTGAAGCTAAGGGCAGAGAAGAGAACTTTTTCCACTTTCATGGGGGTGAAGCTAGGAATAATTACAACTTGAGAAGTAGAGTTGTTAATTGTGCTCAGGGTAAGCCTAGTAGTATTTTCATGAAGGAATAGAGTGCAAAAAAGCAAGGGACTAAATCAGGGGAATTGACCAAGTCTAAGGAGAAAAAGAGGAACGATAAGAAACACAAGGCTTATGATTCTTATATGGGAGAACCTGATGTTTCCATGGAAGATGAGGCAAATTATATGAGTGATAAGGCATAAGATGATCAATAATATACCCAGTATCTTCTTGAAGTTGCAAGTCTAGAAGACTCTGATGATGGCAAGATAAATTCTCCAATTTCAACAAAATCATGAAGGAGACATACATACTCTAATTCTAAAGATAATGAACCATTACAAAAATAGATTCTTGGTTTGGAGGTTTTTTCTTAGAGGCTGACGTGGATGAGAGGTTTTGATGTTGCTTCAATGATGAAAGTTCCCTTTCGAAGGTGGGACCTGACCTTCAATAGCAAAAAAAAAAACTTATGTCTCATGTAACATTTCCCTCAATTTGAAAATGCAAATATAGAACTGCAAAGGGAATGTATTTTGTAATGGTCTAATAGAATAGTGACATGTGTACTTTATGGCTTGAAGCTTGCTTAATCCTTCATTTCTATAAGAAGTAATTCAAGGCCAAAAGTACGGGGGTTCATTGTCTTGTAATTGATCACATAATTTTGTAAAGAGAATACTGAGCATTTTAGATTCTAGCCTTAGGATTGTTTAAAATAAAGGTAATATTGTAGCTTAAAACTTGTAAAACTATGAGACTAAAGATCTAATTAAGTGTTCTTTTCATAATTTTGTGTGTATGATTAATCTATTTAGATTAATTCTACCAATTATAGAAAGAGATAGAAGATTGTAGAAGGATGAGACAAGAAGATAGAAGTGACACAACATATACGTGGAGAAACTCTTTTAGGAAAAAACTCCACCAGAATCAATAGTGCTTATGTTATTTAACCTTAGAAAAAGAATACAATAATTGCATCAATACTTGATTGATATGATTCCTTTCCTTCAACAATCCTTCTTCATAACCTGCAATAAACTCTCATACACTTGCTGCAATTAATAGACAATTATAAGCATGTAAAACTCATAAGAGTTGTACAATATAAGAGCATAAATCTCCTCACAAATATATATGCCTAGATTGGGCAAGTAGAGTTTCATAATATAATATAAATTCAAACCAAATTCTTCCTCAATTTAGGCGCCTCAAAATGAACACTTAACTAAACTTTGGTCAAGAAGATATCATGCAAACTTCACCTCAAAGTTGGCGCCCAAGAATGGGCCCACTTGAGTGAGCCTTGTAAATATCTTCTCATGCAAAAGGTGTTAACTAAAAGATGCCAACTTGGGCACCCAAGGTGGACCCAAGTCAATCTTAGTTAACTGAAAAATTTCTCCACCAATTCATGCAAAAATTATGCATGATTGATCATCCCCACTTAACTGAAAGTATCCACTTGTTATCTTTCATGCAACTAAAGTCATTAGTCATGCAACTCAAGTCAACTACATGTAACTAGCATGCAACTCAAGATAACTACATGCAATTGAAGATAACTGAACCATAACTGAAATGAACTGAACTGAACTAATAGTGCCACTCCATTCATGCAAATATCAATCCCTAATTTGTAGGAACAAAACATGCATTACTGAAGTGTTATCAATCCTCCAAACAGTTAACTGAAACAAGGTGGGTTACACCTTCCATGTGGGTGCCCCATGTGCTCCTATCTTGTAGGAGCTCTTCTTGGACTTCCCAACACATTCCTATTATTTAGGAATAATCAAAAATTTCAGTTTACATGTTCATTTCATTCAAATTTAATCTCTTTCTAATCCTAGTGTTGGGGAACACTTTCCAAGGACTTAGGAGATACATGAAATATGTTTAGGATTGCAATTAAATGGCATCATATTCCCAACAAGGATTTGAGTCAATTTAGTCTGCAAATGTAATTTTTGATAACAGTAGATGCAAATAAATTGAAAGTGGTTCAAATTCAAAGCCATTTCTCTCCTACTATATTTGTTTTATGAATTATGAATAATATGATCAAGGATTGTGTTATTTGTCTCCATTGATTTCTAGTGGATGTGTAGTTTTTTTATTTCTTTTAATTAAAATAATTAATGAATGTGGTTGAATTAAATTGTAGATTCATATGAATTACATGTTGGGATTTTCGAAATTTAAGTTACGATAGAGGATATAATGTTGAAATTTTGTAATGTAGTGTTATCAAATCTTAACAATGCTAAGTATAAATTTGTTGTTCAATTATGTTTGCATTAAGTTTGACTTTGTTCCTAGGATGAGGCACTGATCTAAGTGAGTGTTCATGATTTATTGTGTTGGTCAATTCAGCAACAAATCACTTTCATAAACAAACTCTTTTAAATGGAATGCAATTGTTATCATTTTTTGTTAAAATTTTTCATTCTCATGCTTTGAATGTTGAATGTTGTTAAGGAGAAACCAAATTCTTTCATACATTCCATTTTTTGAGCTATTATATAAGAATTCATGTGTTATTTACATTGTATTTGGATATTAGGTGCAAAGGTCTTTAAATACATTGTAGGATCACCCTCTTAGGTTTTGCAGAGCCCAAAGTGCGGGAGGAAAGCATTTTTGCTTTCACTCATTCGTTGGCCAATCCCTTCTGGTTGCTAAAAATTAGAAATGGAAAATTCTATAGGCTTCCTAGAAGATCAGCTTGGTTCTTAAAAAATAACAAACAAAAGGCATGCAAAATGGATTTAGTTTTTTTTTAAATTTACCTTTGTTACCAAGCATACAAGTGGAAAATATAACAAAGTTGCAAATGTATTAGGAAGGAGGAATTTTATTATGCATGAATCTAAAGTGAATGTCTTTGGATTTGATGTTTTAAAAGACATGTACAAGGAGGATTTAGACTTTAGGTAGGATTATGTAGCAGGTGAAGATCCTATAAGTAAAGATAGGATTCCATGGGTGGACTACATGCTTCAAGAATGACTATTATTCAAAGGTAACAAGCTATGCATTCTTAAATGTTCCATGAGAGAGAACTTGCTAAAGGAGAAACATAGTGGTAGTTTGGAAGGGCATTTTGGATAAATAAGACACTTGGTCAAGGGTATATAGAAAAAGATGTGACACAAAAAATATTCCACTTTATTTTTATGCCTAAAATGAGTATTTGGAAAGCGCTATATTTGGCACTCACCAAATGGTTTGGATGACCAAGTGTTGATGGCTAAATTGACGCAACAACATGCAGGCAAGATATAATCACCTTATCTCTCCTAAAAAAGACAAACGATTGTTAAATCAATCACCTTCCAAGGTCCTAGATATTGGGTCACAACGTTGTTATTTTGTTGAGTGGTCAATGAAGCCATAATGTTCAAGGGGCATGTTGGTTATTGATTTTTTTGTTGTTGCAAGATCAAACTCCTATCTAAACCTATTCTAATCAAGGGTATATAAAAAAAGAAGGAAAAAGATAGATCAGGGACACAAGAGAGAAAATAATGTTGATTCATTGAGTTAACTAGACCTATTACTCTTCAAGGAATTCTTAAAACCAGAAATGCAAAAAAAATCAACTTGTAATCAATACAAAGATGAACATTCATTCACAATGCAAACTTTAACAATGGATCGAAAATCACAATTCAAACAAAAGAAAAGATAAAACTTCATTCCTTCCGTGAAAGTCTCAAATCAAACAATTAACCAAATAAATATCATTCCAGAGCATAACTCAAGACAGGTTTGAATCTGCTTGTTTCTACTGTTGTAAAATAGATAAATAGTATTTACAATTCTAGAAAATTCACCAGTGTATGGAAACCAATATCCTCAAATTACCTCAAATAAAATAAGAAAATCAGAAGAAAAAAAATGCATCATCTATCCTACTGCTAATCTATTGAAAAACTTCTAACTAAATTGTCCAACTGATTTCTTAAAAGTCTAACTAAGTGTCTAACCCTTTCAAAGTGAGCAAATTTTACAATTAATAGCTCATAATTACATAATTCCCTCCAAAACTGAAACATCAAAAGTTGTAGCTTTTGTGTGCATGCAATGCAACTTTCTATTTCAACTCTCTTTACTTTAGTTGACTTTCAGCCAGCTTCAATTCGAAAATTGTAATTTTTTAGCTTGACTCGGAGTTCTCCATCTTGCATGATGTGCAACAACATCCTTTTCCAGAAATGAATTCAAGTGTGCCTGCCAAGTCTTCAGTTTACTTCTAGCTAATTGTTCTTTCACCAATTTCCTCTTTTGCACATTCGTCTTGCAAATCATCCTTGATTCATTCTTGTTCCATTCCTAAAAGTATCTACAAAACATAAACATGTATTAATTGATTTATAAAATTAATCCATTAATAACATTTAAAAATATTTTTGTTTTAAATTCCTTAATCAAAAACATTTTAAAATATTTCAATTTAGTATGGATATAATAAACTCTTAATCTCACAATTGAAATAATGATTAAATTTGCCCCTAAAATTAATGTTATTTGAGCTCATCAAAACAAAAATGAAATAACACTAAAATCATTTATTTATGGATTTATCATCCTGGCATGCTTTCTGAACCTAAGCAACATCCTGACATAACCTAAAAAAAATATCAAGCATTAATTAATCAATAATCAATTTTTGAAACCAATTAATTTTTCCAATTTATTTCAATTAAAAATATAAATGAACATAGATTAAAACAAATAAAACCCCTTTTTAAATTGAATGTTATTCAAAATAATATAACACCAAATTTGATGTTGTGGCTCAATCCTTGCATCATACACCTACAAGACATATTCAACAGGGCAGAGTTAACCACGACGTTTGATAACAAATTCTTGCCTTCTTATGGTTTGATCGATACCATGCTTCAAAACTCCCATTTGTGCACCAGTAAGAGGATGTTAACAAAAGGTTACAGATCTGGCTTTACTTCAGCAATTAAATTTATTCAAAGGATTTCTGAGACTTTTCAATCAAACCATTTTGTGCAAGTTCTGCAAACTTTGCTTGAGGGTTTCTAGAATTCATTTGTGTATACCCCACAATCAAAATATTCTTCGAGATGACATTGCTTGAGGCAATTTGTTAAACAGTTCTCATGCATTGCATATACATCCGCACTTTGTTTGCCAACTCCATTTTAACACACGAGTGGGGGATAGAAATCTACTATATTTGTTTCAAAATTTCTAAAGACTCTCCAACAATTCCATTCTAGATCTGCATCCCTGAAGTCTCTGTTCAAATAGTTTACAATACCCTTGTCGATGCTTGTACATTTTGTATGCATTTATATCAAACTCTGCATGGAGGATTTTAGCAGCCACTTTCAAATCTTAGCTTCACAGCCAACAATTTTCACTTATTTCAAATAAAATAAAATCAATTTTGTACAAATCTTTCAATCATTTGTTTTCATGAGATTGCATCACTTTGAACGCATTATGTCAAACAATTCACTCACCATGTCTATGCCTGCACATTTCGAATGTATGTCTACCAAGGCAATTGAAATTTAAAAACTTGAAAGGACTTCCATTTCTTCTGTTTCGATGGGCATTGGCAAAGGTTGTGGAATCAACCCCACTTTTCCAATAACATTTGCTTGAAAGTTTCTAAAGCCTTTTCAATAAATCCATCTTGCATATACACACTCATTACTTTCCATGAGATAACATTTTTGCGAGGCACTTTTTCAAATAGTTCCAAGTGCCCTCGCTACACCTATGTTCATGCTTACATATTTCTTCCACATTTTGCACGCATCTCCTTTTTCAATAAATTCTTCTTTTTTTTAACATTTTATGTGATCATAATGTTAGGTGATGAAATCTCTCGGGCGGCGGTTTGCATCGACCAATTGCATTGTGTTTGAAATCTTTCTAAAGACTTTTCCAGTAAATCAATTCTCTGTACTTTCTATATTTTATGCGCATTTTTTTCCAGGATAGTCAAATGTTGTTTCAATGTTCCCATTCGGTCACAGGCAAGGGGACAATGGCGGAACTTGGTTTGACCTGTGAGTTGTATTGGTTCGAAACTTCTTTTAAATATTCTAAACACATCCATTTAGCGCATATCCACCATCATTGAATTATATGAGAACAGATCTCTTCGAGGCATTTTGTCACACAATTTGCGTTCTCTTCTGTAGTTTGATGCTTGCACATTCTTGTATGCTCCGTATCTTTGCTTTCCACATTTTGGATGCATTTCTGCCATTGCATTTGATTAAAAGCTTCTAAAGCCATTTCAACGAATCCATTTTTGGGCAGCTCCTACGACCTTGCATCCCATGAGATGAATTTCTTCAGAGGTATTTAGTGCAGTGGTTCATGCGCCGTGTCTATTCTTTGATGGATATTCATACCTCGATTCCAAAGCTTTCACTTTGTGCGCATTTCTGCATGTGCAAATTATTTTGATACCATTTAATGAACCCATTTCCTTGGGGTATTCTATCGAACGTTTCACGGCTTGTATGTGCTTCCATATTTTATGCCATGTGGGATCAGAACGGGAGCTGACACCAAGCAGGGTTGGAGCCATTTCAGTGTGGGAGTAGAACAGGAGCAAGTCAGGAGCTTTTTCTTTTGTTCCCAGTTCAGGGGTCTCCCCAGGTTCGAAAGCACATGCAGAAGTGGGATTAATCTTGAACGAGAAACTTGTAAAAAAAAATTGAAGTTTTACAAAAAAAAAATTGTTTTTTCTGAATTTTTGAATTTAAAATTAAATCTTTATTTTCAAATTTAAAAGATTAATTAATTTAAAATACTTTTAAATTAAAAGATTTATTTATTTATTAAACTTAAACTTATTTAAATTTAATGTTATTTATTAATTTATTTTCTACAATCTTTTTTAAAACAAAAAGATTTTGTTTATTTAAATTTTAATCTTTTAATATTTAAATCTTGTAAAATAAAAGGCTTATTTATTTATTTTCTATTTTTTGTATTTTTGAATATTTTAAATGTTTTTGTATTTTTGAATTTTAAAATTAAACTCTTTTTAAAAAGATTTGTTTATTCAAAGAATAAGTGATGCAAAAACCAAACCAACGACGACGAGAAACAAAGGACAAAGAAATGGAGGAGACCAAATGACAACCAAAAGAAGGGAAAACGACACGACAAGGCGAGGATGAAGACGAACAAAAAAGACAACAAAAATGACCAAAATAAATGAACAAAAGACGAAGACGAAAAGCAAACAATGCAACAAAAAAAATGGGGATCAGGATCGGGACCAAACAAGGAACGTGAACCCGAACAACACCCGAAGGAAAAGCGGTGAACTGAGATCGAGATGGAACCAAGAACAAGAACCTTGGAAAGGTTCCTTGTTCTGGTTCTGGTATGATACCCAGACAAAACAAAAGGAACACAAAGGAAACAAAGATTGAAGTCAGGGTGGAACCAAAACCTAAAACCCCAAAAGGTGTCAGGTGACTATTCCATCCCACAACCCAATCCTAACAAAACCATGATGACAAGAAAACATAGATTAAAGTCGGGATAGAAACGAGAACTTGAACTTTGCAAAAGTGTAGAGTGCAAGTTTTGGTTTGATACTTGAATTTGATAAAGAAAAAGAAGATGAACAAGGCATGAGAAAGGATGAAAACAAGAATGACAAAGCACGACCATGACAAAACAAACCAGCGAAATGAAAGAAAACAGAGGGGGTCCCCGAATTTGCCAAGAAAAAATTGGGGCGTGTATGCATGACATAAGAAATGGTGACTTGGATGGGAAAATGCTCCAAGAATTTTAAAACGTGTAACTCTCCAAATACCCAAAATCTCTAGTTTACGCTCATTCAGACAATCTAAGAAGTGCAAACACAATCAAAACTGGGAAATGATAGAGCTCTGAGATGAAACTGAAATCTGTTTGTGTGTGCAAATGATTCATTCCCCTCCATAAGCGCTGTCATGATCAAGTGGAATAGATTCTACCCAAGCTACGTAGGTGTGAGTTACATTTCCAACGTGCAATGATATCCTGGGCATAGCTTTGTTGCCAGGTAGGCGTCTATAGCCCTGATAGAGATACCTCTATTTCTCTCTAATCATCGCTCTATTGTCACCCATGTGTCTATAGCCCTGGTAGAGATACTCAAATCACCCTTACTAATTGAGTTTATTTTCAGATTTCTTTTATTTCCTCTTTTTCTCAGGTGTTGATTCTTTTGAAGTAAATATTTTTGTATTTTTGAATTTTAAAATTATTTTTTGTATTTTTGTATTTTTGAATTTGAATTTTTTTTTTTGTATTTTTGAATTTTAAAATTAAACCTTTTTTAAAAATATTTATTTATTCAAAGAACAAGTGACGCAAAAACTAAACCAACGGCGACAAGAAATGAAGGAGGAAGAAACATAAGAGACCAAATGATAACCAAAAAACAAACAAACGACACAAAAAGGTGACGATGAAGATGGACAAACAAGACAATGAAAAATGACCAAAACAAACAAATGAAAGACAAAGACGAAAAGAAAACGACGTGACAAAAATACGAGGATTAGGACCGAGACCAGATAAGGAACGTGAACCTGAACAACACTCAAAGGAAAAGCGGGGAACCGAGATTGGGACGGAACCAGGAATATGAACCTTGGAAAGGTTCCTTGTTCTGGTTCTGGTCTAATACCTAGACCAAACAAAAGGAACACAAAGGAAACGAAGATCGAAGTCAGGGCGGAACCAGAACTTGAAACTCTGAAAGGTGTCAAGTGCCAATTCCATCCTACAACCCGATCCCGACAAAACAACGACAACAAGTAAATAGATATTGAAGTCGGGATATAAATGAGAACTTGAACTTTGCAAAAGTGTAGAGTACAAGTTCTGGTCTGATACCCCAATCCGAAAAAGACAAAGAAGATGAACAAGGCACAAGAAAGGACGAAAACAAGAATGACAAAGCACGACCATGACAAAACAAACCAGCGAAATGAAAGAAAATAGAGGGGGTCCCTGACTTTTCCAAGCAAACATTGGGGCATGTATGCAGGGCATAACACCAAGCTTGAGGCTTGGTCATTCCAAACCAAATTTGGTGAGTGCAAAATATGGTGAGTGCTAAATTTGATTCTCATCAAACGTAAATGATGCTATGAAAATAAAAAATTAAACTTTCTTATCATTTTTCTATTCTTCAACCTATGACCTACATATTTTCTTCTCCTCAACCCACGCTCAAAAAAATACATTTCCATTTTTACTTCGAGGTTGTGAAATCTTCCTCAATATTTCACCAAGACGTCAAGGAGGTCAAATAGGTAGGTATCTCTACTTTTTTCTAGTTTCAAATTTTAATTAAATTATAGATTGAATTAGGTTTCTTTAATAAAAAAATGTTTTAATTTCTAGGAAATGATATTCCACCCCCAAATGTTGAAAGTCCTCCATCACCTCGTCATGAAGACCCTCCTCAAAACTAACCACAACAAACACCTCCATCAATTCCTAGACATACCCTTGGAATACAAGAAAACATACTAGGGAAACTAGAAGATAATAAAAAATAGCTTGGGGAATTGATTACAAGGCTTAAAGATCCTGCTGCAACAAATCCTCATAGGACAAACCTTGTTGAATCCCTACAATTTATCTTGTCTCATATAGGATCAATGAGTGTGTAGATTAATTTTTGGTCCAATAAGGGGGAAGAAAAAATATATTCAAATAAACTATCCTATGATCGAGTAAAGAAAAGTAAAATTAAAAAATATAACTTGTGTTCCCTCTTCACCGACTGGGAGGAACTATTCAACCTTTAGCAATTGGATGCAGGAGTTTCCATATCCATTGGTACCACCACAAAGGGATAAAGAATAATTTTTGGGCTAAGTGATGGATGGTTTTTTACCAACCTTCATGCAATAATTATGAGGTGCCACAATACTTTTTGAGGAAACTCTATTATGATTTTTTCCTCAATGTGATTCCAAACTATTTTGACTTTCTATAATTTTAGTGTAAAGGTGGGGGATCCTTACATGATAGAGTGGGGGCACAACGTGACCCACAACTAGCACCAAGACCCTTGGGTAGACCTATGGTGGAACATGTGACTGTTTCTTTCAGTGTGAAGGGAACTGTCAAGGTGGACACCTTAAACTCCATTAGCTCACTCACTTAGAGCCTTATACAGTATGTGAGGCCTATAGTATTGTAATGATCTAAAATATAATCCTGTAAAACAGATCTTGTTAGAACATGCATGCAATAATAAACAAATCATTCAATGGAATGCAAAGGAGAATATGAAAGAAAATAGAATGAGACTAGAATAGTCTCACCCATTTCTCTCCTCCATGGCTACTTTCATTGTACCTTCCTGAGATTGTTGTGATGAATATAATGCCCTTAGGTTTGAGAGCAAATTCTATAATGCCTAGCCTTAACAAGTGCCTTTGAAGGATTTACTATGATAAACTATGCAAACTAGAAAGTAGAATCTATTATGCAGAGTATTAAATAAATATGCCTAATGTGTGATAATGCCTATGAAAATGAATTATTCAAAAGATAAGATTGATCGACCCTAAAAATGAGATCAAGATTGTCATTTTATAGAAAATGCAATCTTGAATGGACAGACGAGATGAGAGATTTGAAGAATGCCCTAGAATCAAAGGTCAAGATTCAATAAGGCAACTCTCATTTAGGGTTAGGGAAAAATACCCATATGTGTGAATAAGATTTAATTAAATGAATTAAATCAAGATTGAATGTGACAGTTGAGATGAAATTAGTAAAAATCAAAAGACAAGAGGATGAGATTTTAGAAAATCAATAATTTTGGAAATTACTTGATTTGTAGAAGAATATTTCCCTTTTGAATTAAATTAATTCAAAATAGAAGATTTTGTGAGGTAATTAGTAATTGATTTTTGAAATTAATTACTAAATGAAGAATCGGTGAGATATTTTTAAATGATTTGTTTTATTTAAAAATATAGAAGTGTCACATGCCATAATTAAATAATTATTTAATTTAGAAGAAGTAGTTATTAATTAAATAAATAAATGAATTTATTTAATTAAGAGAGGATTTAGGAATTAGTGACATATTAAATTAAATAAATAAGAATTGTTTATTTAATAATCATGAAGAATGCAAATTTATGAATTAATTAAATAATCATGAATTATTTAATTAATAGTTGAATGTGGGTTAGGGACATAATTCAAATGTTATAATTATGTTAGGACGAAAGGTGGTAAAATAGTGTTCGCAGGCCTAGGTCATTTTTAGGTATCTACAAGTATAGGGTGATGTGGGAAAGTCTTTTATGCCTCAAGTTCCAATCCAATTTTGTTAATCCTATGATGTTTTTTGCACTTATGATCCTGAGAGTAGTCATGATGCAACTCCGCAAGATATAGTAGCTACAATGGGGATGGTTATGAAAAAATCATTTTTGAATGAAACATGCATTGATACTTGGGTAAATTTCAACAAGTTCATTTAATTTTGTTTATTAAATTTTATTCTAAAATGTAAGAGTAACTAAATTAGTAGAATTATTATGATGAAAATTTAGGGTCAGAGTGCTCGTGCTACTTGCAGTGTTCCCTTAGCCCCCTATTTTGTGACCTCGTCGAGTCCACAAGTATGTAACCATTAAAGCAATATAATTATTGCATGTGAATATTTGAACCTTATATAAATGGTTTTCTTATAAATCACTTTGGATGTCAAGTAGTTTTATGGTGGACCTTCAACATCAACACCTTGCAATAGTTGTCATCAACAAACTTTCACTTAGGTAACCTAAACATTCATTAATGATGTTGTAAAACAATGTTAGGTAGTTTTGGTAATTGAACAATATTTGTTGTTTCATTTTCAGATGTTGAAATCAGATACTCCTCCTAATTTTCATGCCACATTGGACCATGGTGTTGTTGCAATAGCAAAAAAAAATTCTCCTTTCACAAAGGTATGATACAGATTAGTAAATTTCACATTATATTTATTCTTTTCTTAGTCTATTATTGAAGATTTTAAATGATACCCATATGTAGTTTAATTGCTATTTTGATGCTTTCTACAAGGTCTTGTGACTCCAAATCATGAGTGTGCCCCTATTGTGGATGAAAATATTGATTATTTGAATGTGGTAAGTGATTATTCTATTATATCATTCTATAATTCAATTTATATATATATATATATATTAATGTCCATATTTTTTATTGTATTAGATGGACGTCCAAAGAAGTCTAGAGAGGAGAACGAGTGAGCACACTCAAAAGACACCAATATCATATGAATCTCTATCCAGACAATAGTCAAAGGCAACTTGTGATCTATTTCCTTCCCCTAGTGGGAAATAACTACATTAGGGTCCTTTTTTGTATGCCTATGTGTCATTTTTGAACATGTGTTTTGTATTATAGATATGTGACATTTTATGTCCATGTGGATTTTTTAAAAGGCCTATATGACTTTATTCCAGATATATTTTATACTTTTATGAACATATAACATTGTATGGACTTATGTATTTTTGGTTAATGCTAATATTTTTTTACCACTTTTTTCCATATTTGCACTACATATGATTGATTGAATAAATGGATAATTACACAAAGTTCATTTTCAGTAACCATAAAATTGTTACAAATATTCGAGGCTTCTTTAAGGGGGCAACCCCCTTTACTTTGTCTCCAAGAAGTTAAAATTTAAGGTTTCTTTCTTGCTTTGGCTTGTCGCTCTATTTGGCCAGCCAGTACTATGTTTTGCACTCTGCATGAGGTTGACTGTGGTGGAGTTGCTCATCGTTTAGCCCCACGACTGCATTCTTGTGTGGTGGACCATGGGGTTGACCCCTCCCAGTGAGTAGTCTGGGTTATTCTCAATATTGAGAATCATTCCTTTGTGATTATTAATGTTTATGCCTCTAATGATGTCGTGGAGCGCTGCTTGCTTTGGCGTTGGATTGTTGATTCTTTTCCAGTTGCCACCTAGCTGCTCTGCGGGGATTTCAACATGGTAGAACTGGCATATGACAAGGATGGCACCTTGCCTTTTCATTGGGTAGCGGGTGAAAGGGAGGCATGCTTTTACTTGCACAATAAATTGGGGCTTTTTGATCCCAATATGGGCTGCCGCCATTCTCATTCTCTTTGGCACACTTGGTGCAATTACAGGGCTGGTTCTGACAGAGTCTTTAAATGCCTTGATCGTGCTATGATCTTGGATCAATGTTTTTTTTCCTTCAATAGTTTTTCCTTTCCTATTAAGCTGTTAGTGGATGTGACTCTTTTTGATCACTTCCCAATTCATTTTCGCAGTGAGTGGGCATCTTGTCAACCTCACATGTGTAAGACTCAATTCTTCTTGAACACGTCTTTGCTTTGTCACAAGCCCACCCTGGTCCACATTCCCTGAGTGTGGAATTTAGAGTGCATGCCACCTGGTCGTATGGGCTGGATTGCTTGGTTGAATGATGCCATCATTCATACTGCACGTTTCTTGTGCATTTATGGGCACCGGCTTGCTATCTTTTATCGACGTTCTTACGAGGCCACCACTGCCGACTTGTGTATGGCAATGGAGGCTTTGACAGCCAGTCCTTTCTCCCCGTCACATCAAGTCAGGGTGGCAGATTTAAGACAATAAAATCAAGTGGTTGATAATTATTCTGCCAGAGGTGCTCAAATCAAGGCTCAGCTTCAATGGCTCAAAATTGGTGATTGTGCCTCCAAAGAGTCTTTTTTGGCTCTTCATGCCAGGCATTAAAGCAATCAAATATGGTAACCAAGTGCTCTCTGAGCTACCTGACATTCTCCAGGATTTTTGTGCGTCACTATGAATAGGTTTTTATTGCTCAGGACCCCACGCCTACACACCAGCAAGCCCTTTAGGACTGCCTTGTTGTTGTGCCACATAGGCTTTCTTCCGCCCAGATTAATTTTTGTGATCAATTGTTAAAAATTGATGATCTCAAGGAAGCTATTTCCTCCATGGCTGATGATAAGGCTCCTGGGATTGATGGATTTCCTTATGAATTTTACAAAGCTCTTTGGGAATGTGTTGGGAGCAACTTGCATCATGTTTATCTTGAAGGCTTTCAAACCAATTCTCTAGAAAATTTAATAAATAAAGGCAATATTAAATTCATACCTAAACCTGGGGATCCGGAGGATATTTTGCAATTGGCGAACCATCACGCTTTTCAATGTTTCTTACAAAATCATTGCCAAAGCCCTGGCTTTGAAAATACGTCACCTCTTGCATTAGGTTGTGCATCCTGAGCAGATTGGTTTCATTAAATCCAAGTTTATTCTTGATAACATCATTGCAATTTGGGAAGGCATGGAGTGGACCCGACGATCGAACCAGAAAGTGATGTTCATTAAAATTGATTTTGCCAAAGCTTATGACAGCATTGAATGGCCTTTCATTCTTGTGATGTTGCAAGCCTTGGGCTTTAGGCCCAACTTCATATAGTTTGTTTGTATGCTTTTTTCTGATGTCTCAACTTGCATTTCCATTAATGGCCGCTAGTCTTTTACTTTTGGTATATTTGTTTCATTCGCCAGGGATGCTCTCTTGCCCCTGCTTTGTATGTTCTGGCTACTGAGGGCTTTGGATATCTCCTGGCCAATGCTATCTCCCAACAATGTGTTAAAGGTATCTCTCTCCTGGACTCTCAGGAACAACTTGTCAATGGCCACTTCGTGGATGATTCCTTTCTCACTCTCTTAGAGGATGAAGGTTCTATCACTGCTGCCCTTGATTGCCTTAATACCTTTTGTTTTGCCTCTGGCTCTGTAATTCAATGGCACAAGACCTTGTGCTACAAACAATTGGTACTCCCCACTCCTGCGTGGCTCCAAACTTATAACTGGAAGTGGATAGGGCATGGAGAAATCTTTTAGTTTCTAGGCAACCCCTTCACCTTTCAAGCTTCCCCTAGGGAGCTTTGGCAAGTCGTGCTCTCCAGGGTTGAAAAAAGCTGGCCTATTGGATTACTAAGCTGCTTTCGCTGGCTAGAAAATTCCAAGTGTGCTCTTAAATTTTGGTTGCCACTCACGTCTACTATTCTTCCCATGGAATCTGGAGGGCTTGGATTGCTCTCCACTCAATGACAAGGGACTTCTCTCTGTGTAAAATGGATTATCTGAGCTCTCATGGGGGATAAATCCTAGAAGATTCTCCTCAAGCATTGTATTCAGTTTGGTTTTCTTGTTCACGAGCCCGCTTGGAAATGAATCAGTCTCCAAACCCTCCTGGTTATGAGGGAGCCACTTCAAATTATTGGTTCCTTTGTGGCCAAGAGCATCTGGTGCTTATGGGAAAGTGTTAATTCTTGGCTTCATTGGGCCAGGGTTGGATTTCATGATGGGCTTTCCATCAACCAGCATAACTTATTGTGGTCTCCCCTTCTGGCTTAGAATGGTCAACCCCTGGCCAAGTCGCCTTGGCTCAAGGCCCTCAGATTTCATAAGAAGGGCATTCAAACACTGCATCAGCTCTTTCATCGGCCTACCATGCATCTCTTATAGTGGGATGCTTTTAAAGCCCAGTACAGTCTTCAAAACTAGGACCGACTTACTTTTGACGGGGCTGGTGAGCGCCATTCTGGCGGAAATGCTTCACAAAGTTGGCATTCGTGGGCACAAACCTTGGTGGAAAGACTGGAAATGGTTTCTAGACACTCCTCTCAGGAGCTACAAGCCACGACTTGGTTACAGGTGGCTTTCACCCCATTTTCCTATGATCAGTTCCTTGAACCAGAGGTGGCTTCTTAATTCCTCTGCCCATACTTGGCATAAGAATTTTGATGCCACTTGGTCTGCAATTTTTAATCCGAAGCTGGCCCACTTTGCTTGGTGTATTATTTTCCAAGGCTTGCATGTGGGTTCTCGGCTTGTTCATTTGGGGGTTCCTGACCCTTGCTGCCCTTTTTGTGGGTAGTCTGAAATTTTTAAGCATCTTTTTTTATTTTGTCCCAGAGCTCAGTAGCTTTGGACTTGGATTCATGATTTCTTTCGGCCTTTCGGTCGGAACCCTTCTCTTGGCATATGGTTCTACTGGGGGACCCGCCTAGAACCCCGACTAAGTTTACCCACCTTTGGCACACTTTTAGGGTGAAAATCCTCTTCAATATCTGGAAAGACATAAATGCTTGTATATTTTCTCATTCTCATTTAGATGTTAATGTGTTTCTTTATGCTAAAGCAGTTATATGTTCTAATGTTCTCTTACATATTCAAGTGCAAGCCAAAAAGGTTTCACTAGAAGTGGCTCACCTATAGGTTCTCCTTGACCACTGGGGAAATGCCCCTTGTATTATGGATCGGATCCCTGATTCCCCCTCCTCCTCCCACAGTCGGTCGCCTTCTCGGGGCCGGAAGCGAAGTGACTCTGCGCGATCCTGCTCCCAGCCTCCTGCTCGGTGGGATTCTCGACCTCCCAGGCAGGCTCATTCTCCTCCGCTATGTCTTGGTCATGGCTGGCACTCTAGTGGTACTACAGGGAGTGGTGGTGGTGGTTCTGGGTGGCCCTCTGATTCTCTACCTGCTTCTAGCTCTGGCTAGCCAACCAGTGGCAAAAAAATTTCGCGGCTGGCTCTTGCAATCTCGCCTCGACGCGAGGAAAAAGAAAAAGAAAAAGATGAAGATAAATTTGATGATGGTTGGGGTGCACCTCCTGAAATCACTCCAAACCCCGTTGATGTATGGGGAAAAATATGGATGATAGGGATCCCCCAGGATCTATTGGCACTGCCTTGGCCACTTAATTTTATTTTCTATTATTGGACTTCTGGGCTAGGCCCATGTGATTGATATTTTGGCTTTTCTGGGCTTTGCCCATGTGACATTCAGGGTGTGCCTTTTCACCACCCGCCCATTTTTTGTGAATTTTTAATTATATCTTTATATTAATATAGATATATGCCTATTCATCAAAAAAATATTAGTAGTACAAGCATGTGAGTTGTCAGATATACTATGGATGAATTTTAGATCACCAGAATTTGGTAGCATAATGAAACTAAACCTTATTATAATGCAATCATAAAAGATATATTATTGGGTCTAATTCACAATGTCACATGTGTAGAGATCACATTGTCATCCTAAGTTACCACATCATACTTTTAGGGTTACCATTACTTTAGGCACATCATGCTCTATATCACTATACATTGAGCTTCTATTGCAAAATTTTTACATTTTAGAGTGACATACTCTACACCAAGCTTTCGTTTACATATCCTTACAGTAGGTGGAATAATGGAATCCCTCATCCAATGAACTCATCTTTTAATATCTTCAAAATTTATACCTACATAAAATGTATAATTCCTTCCCTTACATATTTTTCTATCACTTGTATACCTTTATATTGGGGACATCATGATTTCACCTCTTTAATATTACACTCTTGCATTACCTTACCTTCATTGTACATTGGGGCACCTTTCCTTTCCCCCATACATTCCATTTTTCTACTAACATCCATTATGGATCTGTATCACCTTACCTACATAATTTTGTGTTTTTATATGGCATATTAATAGAATAAGCCACTATAGTGACCTATGTCCTCACATATGTGTTATATATGCTCTCACATACTTATCTTCACACTCATCTAGTGTTATATTATTTATTCATTTCCTTAGCATGATGATGATTTCTACATGTATGCACAAATAAGACAAATATTAGTTCATGAAATTCTAGGATTTTCATATCTTCATTAAGATTGTCATAGCTTCATTGTTAGAATTTTCATAACTTTCTTAGGATAATTGTAGGTTCATTAAGATTGTATGTTACATTCTTAGGATAGTGATAGGTTCATTAGGACAGTCATAACTTCACTAGGATATTCATACTAGGCTATTTAGGATTGTCATATGTTTGTTAGGACTATCATAGCTTCATTATTACTGCCATAACCTTGTTAAGATAGGCTTTAAATTCATTAGGACTTTCATAATTGTCTTAGGATAGTCATAGCTTCATTAGGCCTATCATAACTTCGTTAGGTTAGTCCTAATGAATGTACGATAGTCATAGCTTCATTGGGACTATCATAACTTCATTAGGATAATCCTAATGAATGTAGGACAGTCATGGGCTCATTACAAATAATAACAATAATGCTCAAATGATGAAAAAAAAAGATCGTGTTCTATTTTTGTAATATGAACCTAGAGGATGGAAAAATATTAGTTAAGAAAAATGGGTTATCATTGTTATCAGATGGAACATATCTTTTGTGATTACCAGAGATATTTTAAGAAGGTGGTATCTTAAAGATTTATCTCATTTTATTATAGCCAAGTGGTATGCAATGGATGTTTCTCAATGTGTAAAGAGTTAGTTGCTAGCTCATCTGATTATATTGAAGATGACAATAATTTATTGGAAGCATTAAAAGATGAATTTGTTGATAACAAGTCACAAAGTGAACTCAATCATGCTGGAAATTTATACCTTCCCACTCACAAGCCACCAAATTCATGTAAAAAATTACATTTCGAGGGTATGCAAATTGTTTTTGATTAAGGGAAAAAAAAATTGAAGGGGCCTCGAAACCCTTTAACAACAAAGAAAAGATAGATATAGAATGAACACGTAAAAATCAAAGAACAATAAGCTTCTAGAAAAGAAGATCATAGAAGAACCAACCCATGGGCAGAGCCACAAAAAACCAACAAAAACCCAAAAAAAATCCATTCACTAGGCCAAATTCCTTAGGATGTCTGCCACCTCCTGCTCTTGATTCTTCAAATTTAACATTGCTTTCTTTATCTCCTGAATATTGGTAGGGGCCTTGTCAGCCTTTCTCTTCAAATTCGCTCTAGTTCTTTTTCTTGGACCAACACCCTCTACCTGGATTTATTATTTTTCAGTGTCCAGATCCACAATAGTATTCTCTTGATAAACATTCTCAAGATTATCAACCATCATATTAATTATGTTTGTAGTAGATTTTAAAATCTTGTGGCTCATTTCCAAAACCATCTAGATAGACTCTTTTATATTCTTAATTTTTTCCTCCCTAACAAAAAGCTCATCATCATGGTTACTCTTAAATTGCTAAAGATCTTCAAACAAAATCTTGAGGCATTCCACCTTGTATTTCTTTTCTTCCTCGGTCTATAAATCAATGGCCCTATCTTTATCTCTTGTTGTGTGGTCAATTAGATCATGCCCTTCTAACTTGTTGCTTATACCCCTCTATTTCAGCTTAATTTCCTTAATCTCAGAAAACACCCATCTCATCAGTCTGAAAAAATCCACAGACCCATGACGAGCAATGGTGAGGATGTCAACAGGAAACTCACATTTGGCATTGAAGTAATGGTCATCTACCTTGAGATCACTGGGAAAACAAGGCCTATCCTCTTTGTCAGTGGCAAGGTTGCTAGAATATTCTGACAAGGGGGCCAACCGAGAATCATCCTGATTAGTATCATAGGAGGGATCCTCTAAATCCTTTCTTTTAACCTTCTCCTAGGGGGAGACAATAGATTTTCCTTTCGCCTTAGATTTAGCATCTTAAGAACCCGGGAAAAGAACCTTAACTCTGCCTTTAGAGGTCATGGAACCAAGTTTATAGGGGGCACTAGTTTTCATCTTTCCTTTGCTACTACCCTTCCCCAAAACTTTTGAGGGTCGTCCAACCTCATCCTCCAAATCCGTGTAACTAGTGCCCAATTCATCCTTAGCATAAACAGAGTGGGGAGAAGGGGACAATTGGGACAGAGCTAACATAGCTTTAAAATGCTCAAAAATTACTCGACAAGCAAGCCCTCATGAAGGATAGGGTATATAACAAAGATAAACACAATATCTTGGAGTAGGTTGTAGAAGAAAAATGCTATGAATGTTACTTATTGACCTAGAAGAGAAGAAGATTTTTAAGACCAACACAAGTTATTTTCTTCCTCTCATGTTATCTTGCTAGGGAGTTTGGAAAAAGATGTGAACCCATAAGATGTATCAAGTATCATTCAACAAGAAAGTGTGGATTTTTTAAAGGTATATGTCTCACCACCTTAAAGTTCAAGAAAGCTTTGAAGATCAGGAAATATTTTGAAGGGTGTCTACATATTTACATAATGAAAGCATTAGTTATGATGTATCCCAGAATGTTTAAGACAGTTGGGGTACAAAAAAGGACCATTCCTAACATATTCTCTCCCACCCAAAAGTTTTGGTATGAATAGCTCAACCCCACAATGCGTATAATTAAATTAGGCTACCTTGCAACTTCACATTGCATGCATCCCACTGTTTTTGGGGCAACATAATTTTTTTTTCCATGGAAAAATGTTTTTTAGTATTAGAAATATGAGAAAAAAATTTATAGAGGGGCCTCATGTGCACCTATAGGTTACGACAATATGTTCAAATGTCCCATTGACTTTGAGAAATAGCACGCCAAAGTTCGACAATATTTCACACTTAGGGATCTTAAGAGAAAGTGTTCGCACAGTGAAGCTTGAAACATTCAAGCGAGTTGGGATACAAAAAAGGACCATGCCTAGCATAGATGTGCCCACCTGTATGTGTTGGGGTTGACGATTCAGCCCCACGAAGTATAAAACAAAGTATAGGCCACTTTGTAACTTCACATTGCATGGACCTAACGATTTTTGGGGCAACAAAAAACTTTCACCACAGACAAATGGTTTTGAGTCTTCAAAATATGAGAGAGTATATTTTAGAGGGTTCCTATGAGATGCTATAGGTTCATAAGAAATTTTCCTATGTACCACAAATTCAGAGATACAATCTATAAAAATTTGACATTTTTTACATTTAGGGCTCTTAAGAGAAAACGTCGACATAGTGTATCCTGAAACATTCCAGAAAGTTGGTGAGGAAAATAGGATCATTCCTAGCATAAGCCCACCCACCCAGATGTGTTGGAATTAACATTTTTTCTCCATGATGAACCTAACAAATATTAGGCTACCTTGCAACTTCACATTGCATGCATCTAACGATTTTTGGGTCAGTAGAAAAACTTTCACCATGGCCAAATGCTTTTGAGTATTCAAAATTTGAGAGAGGTTATTGTAGAGGGGATCCATGAAACCCTATAGATTCAAATAAAATGTTCCTATGTACCATTAATTTTGAGATATATTTTGTCAAATTTTGACAACTTTTTGAAGTTAAAACTCTTAAGAGAAAGCATCAACACAATGTAGTCTAGAACATTCTGTAATGATGGATATTTTATGCAAGCTAAAACTAGGTTAATAACACATGCATATTAAATTAAAATACTCAAACAATCAAAAACAAAGGAGAAATAAGAAATAAATAATGAACTAGAATGAAACGAGCTTGCCAAGCCTTTCTCCTCCATGGCTGATTTCCATTGTACCTTCTTAGATTGTTGTGATGAAGAATGTGCCCTCAGATTTGATGAGAAAATTATGTATGCCTAGTCCTAAACAATGCTTTGAAGGATTTATATAAACTAAAAGAAAATAGATATTAGATCTAAAATGCAAGTAGTTAAAATGATAACAACTATGCAAGAAGATAATAATAAGAGAAATGCAATATTAAGAGATATAAAAAATGAGGACAAGATTGCAATTTTATAGAAAATGCAATCTTGAACAGACGAATGAGATGAGAGATTGAGAAATGCCCTAGAATTAATGGTCAAGATTCAAAATGGAAACTCTCAATTAGGGTTAGGGAAAAATTCTCAAATGTGTGGACAAGATTTAATTTAGGAATTTAAATCAATGATGGAGAATAAACGTGACAATGAGATGAAATTAGCAAAAATCGACAGATAAGAAGGTAAGATTTTAGAAAATCAGTAATTTTAGAAATTACTTGATTTGTAGAAGAATACTTCCATTTTGAATTAAATTAATTCAAAATATGGATTTTGTGAGATAATAAGTAATTGATTTTTGAAATTAATTACTAAAAGAAGAATCAGTTAACCATGTGAAACATTTTTAAATAAATTGTTTTATTTAAAAAGATGGAAGTGTCACATAAAGCAATTAAATAATTAGGAATAATTATTTAATTTAGAAGAGGTAGTTAATAAATTAATAAATCTATTTAATTAAAAGAGGATTTAAGGATTAGTGACATATTAAATAAATACATAAAAATATATTTATTTAATAATCAAGAGGACATTAATGATAAAGACTAATTAATTAAATGAGACTTTATTTAATTATGTGACGACTTTGATAAGTAGTGAGACATTAAATAAATAAATAAGATTTATTTATTTAATAATCATGAAGAATAGAAAATAATGAACCAATTAAATAATTATGCATTATTCAATTAATAGTTGAAGGTGGGTTAGCAACATAATTAAAATGTCATAATTATGCTAGGACGAAAGGTGGTAAAACATTGCTTGCAGGCTTTGGTCATTTTATGTGTCTACATTTTCCCCTCTTTGTCATAATGCAATTTATCACGTTATGACAAAGAAAAAAAGTCCAGAATATGCCCCAACGAATGTACGAAGTGCCTATGCCCCTCTCAGGAAAATTTTTGAATTTCGACCCAGGGTCAGAAAAATTTAGAAAGTGTCCTGATTAAACAATTTAATGACATGAGACACAACAACGTGATCAGATTCAGCAATGCAAGATGATAACCTAGCCAAAATTCCAGAGAAAGATGGTCAAATGGGCCTCCAGTACAAGCCTACTAGGTCAAAACCCTAATTTTTGACCTATAAATAGGTTGAAAAAGAAAAACCAAGTGTCATTTGTTCATTTTCTATATAACATTTTCAAAGATCAGAGCTTAAGGAAATGATTGTGATTCCCATGACAGACCACCGTGGCTACTATGTGCAGACCTTCTGATGACCCGAGGGCGTAGAGGCACCAGTAAGTACCCTATCCCACTTGTAAATTTTTAAATTTTATGCATTTATGAGGGTTTGCGGGGGTTCATCGAATGTGTTGCGATGCAAATGTTGTCGCATAAGCCACAAAGGCCTTCGCGTTCAACGCATTTGTTTGCATTGCGACGCAAGTGCACAGGGCAGATAGGCCAAAGTATAAAAGTCCGCATTTGATAGGGGAAACGACACAATCATCAAATTGCAACACAAGTGAGGAATTTCATGACACATCTGTAATGTTGCGACACATCTGTAATGTTGCGACACAATTGCTAGGTCAAATGACACAATTGAGAAATCATGACGCAATTTCCATATCGAACGACACAATCATTGTTAGGCTACACAATTTCTAGATAGGGCAACACATTTGATAGATTGTGATGCAACTACCATGTGCAGAGCCGCAAGTGATGAATCATAATGCATTTGTAGTCAACGCAGCGCAATTGTAGTTGACCAGTGTTGACTTTGTGCAGATATTAGTTTTAGATGAACCTTTGACTTCCCAATAGTAATAATTTGTCAACAATGTTGTCCCATGTGTGATAACTCTTGTCTTTGTCTGTGCAAAGATGACTTGTGCCGATTTATACGTGAGAGTTCACATCAAGGACATACGCCTTTAGAGACCATTTGAGTGATAGGGAGAGAAAACGCCTGATGACACTAGGTTTATACTACATCACATACATGCCCATTATTTGGGCAAACAAGGTTTTGTTGACAACTCTTTGCGAGAGGTGGCACTCAGAGACTTTCTCTTTTCATCTGCCTACAGGAGAGGCTACGATCGCCCTAGAGGATGTGTACCACATTCTTCACATACCGATCAGCGGAGAGAGAGCTATATATTATCCACACCGAGGGCGATAGGCCCTATCAGAGATGAACGAGGATGCCAATGGTGTTGGCCTAGGCATTGATGGTTATGAGATTGGATGGGATGTTGTGGCCGACCAGTTTCCCAGGTGGGATGCCATGCTTATGATCCTGATTGTTGGATTACTGATTCCAGATCGTCGTGGTCATAGATTTCCTATTGGATGGGGGGATGTATTAGTCTATATGCAAGGAAAAAGGACCATTTTTTCTTGGGGGCCTTGTTTGTTGCCCATGCTATATCATCAGCTGCATGAGGTTGTCTACCATCAAGGCCAAAGTATCAGTTGTGGGACTAATCTCCTCATGATCTGGGCATGGGAGTGCATTCTTGTTTATTGGCCACTAGTACAAATGCAGCAGTTGAGCGATGGGATGCCATATGTCTATCTATATGCGGGTTCAGTCAGTCAGACTCATGTTGGGGATACCGGTTATTGGCATCACACGATTGACACCATGATTAGTTTTGTGTGGAGGTCATACAGAGATTGTGGTCAGTGGCTAGATGAGGATGGTCATCTGTCATTGTGTAGACAGTTCCGGTATTTTATTGGTCGCACGATTTAGATCCAGTGGATCATAGAGATGTACCTACCCTGACGGGTACTACGACAATTTGGGGAGTAGTAGGATGTGTCAGTAGGCACTGTAGAGTATGCACGGTCTTCTAGAGAGACCATATGGGGGCCACCTATATCAGTGATAGTGGCCGAGCAGAAGGTAGATGGGCTTGTTGTAGTTCAGTGGATGTGGAGTGGTGTTCTAGTAGATGTAGGTACATCTGTCGAGTTCGATGCTTGGTGGTAGACTCACTAACCTATCCCATTGACATATCCAGATGGTCTATCACCTATAATTTGAAGATAAGTCATCCCACGGGTACAGAGAGGAGGTCGGGGTGGCAATGATGGAGACAAAGATGGCAGAGGTGCTAGAGGGAGAGATGGAGGTAGGGGAGACAAAGGTAGAGATGGAGGTAGGGGTGATAGAGGCAGAGATGGAGGCAAGGGGTAGAGGCAGAGATGGAGGCAGAGGGGGTGGAGGAAAACGAGACGGGTATGATGGGTGTGATGGGGGAGGAGGGGATTTAGGAGATGGGGGGGTGTTAGGAGGAGGAGGGATGACAGAGGGAAGAGATAACCCAAGAGAGTTAGGCAAAGGGTGGGTGGTGCACCTTTATCACCCATTCATGAAGAGGGTGAGGAGAGAGAGATGTCATTCGAGCGGGAGGTAGGGGACGAGATCAGAGGGGGTGAGGGTGGAGGAGGATCCATTTGTTGGGGACAACCTCTTGATATAGATGTGGAGGAGGGTCGAGGAGAGGAGGAGGAGGAGGATGAGGGGGAGGATGAGAAAGACTAGAGGTTTCTAGAGTGGATGATCGTCGGAGATGAGGAGGGTGATAGGTCACCCATTTTTCCTGTAGATGCCACTATTGATCAGAGGATCATAGATCTTTAGAGCAGACTAGACGCAGCCTTAGAAACAAAGTTAGAGGTCACCAGGTTTGAGAGGTATCAGGTTCTTATCTGATGACAGGAGGCAAATTGGTGGGTTACCAAGTTCGCAGAGTTATGCGCTGGGCCGATAGGGGATATGGCATGAGATCTGGCTAGGATGGTAGAGAGTAGCAGTTGGTATAGGTTTTTATATCAGTAGGCTATTCCACTAGAGCAACGGGACCTAGGTTTGTCCCGATCCTACAACAGGACAACCAGTGGCACCCGAACCCATAGCGGCAGTAGGTCACACAATGTTAGTCACACTAGTGTTGGGGGGTCCATGTCATCAGGACATTCATTGGGGCACAGGTCACATAGCTCACACAGACATTCATCAGGCCATAGCCATAGGTTGGAGCATGGGCATAGATCAGTGTCATCAGGACACTAGGCAGAGCAGAGCTAGCCTCATGTTACCGATCCCTCAGGATCATAGAGTCAGACTCAAGACACCACTCCCATCCAAGTTACTTTTCACGTGGTTGGTCAGTCACATCAACACCACAATTCACCGCCATGATACAGAGGAATTACCTCCTGGGACTTGTTATTCAGACATTTGTATTAGACACTTGTATGTTTTGATGTTCGAGCCTATGAGCTCCATTTTTGGGATATCATATGACTCTATCCTGTGACATTAAATTTTTGAGATTATATATATGCGATGCAGTTTTTGATATGGCCTATATGATTCTGTGTTATGGTGGTTTTTAGATGCTATGTGATTCTTTTATGATGCTATGAGATGTATGGATGTTATTCTTATGTTTATGGATGCAATTATGGATGTGGTTATGTATGTATGCATTGTATAATGTGATGATGATGTGATGCTTATATGTTAATGCAAATGTTATTTATGATGCCTATATGTTGATGCAAATGATGGTTTTATTTATGATTATAGATGGATTTAAAATTCATTGTGAATATGATATTTGATTTATGCAGATGTGAAATGTGAATATGAAGTGCTCGTATGATTATGTATGCAACTTTGTTTTTGTTGTATGTCATAGGATATCATCAGAAAATGAGATGAGAGAAGACAAAGATGGATGTTAGTGTGAAGAAAGACATGCATCTTAGTCTGGAAACAAAATCCTTCAAAGCTATTCTAGTTGTTTCTCTTTAATCATCATTGGCCAAAAATGTCATGATGGCCTAAAAACACTATGATATGATGTAGATCAATAGTGTGCAAGTTAAAACCATCACGTAGATCAATAGTTGCAGATAAGGATGATCATGACTCATACGAGGAACATAATTGGCCCTAGTCATTTTGTCATGTCCAATCGTCAGAAATACCAGACCAATCATGAGACTTAGTTGCTTCTCTAAATCTTGATATTGAGGAAATCCTTGAGAAACTAGCCATATGATAGTCAAAACAGTCAGGAAAACCATCGTGCTAAGTCGTTGCTTCTCTAAATCTTGAAATTAGGACATCCTTGAGAAACAATTAGCAAGGTGATTAAAAAAAAACAAGCATGATCATCATGATATGTCGTGGCTCCTATGATAGAAAGAACTAATATCATGATAACCATCAAAAAGACAGATAAAGTTTGCCAAGTGTTGCCCAATGTCGGGTGATATCAAATTCAGGAAGGACACATCTCGAATGACGTTAATATCTAGGAGATCAATTCTCAGAGTTAGGAGAATCCATCAAAATGCCAGATGATGATGATGATGCTTAGGAAGGACACATCCAAAAGCATAAATAAATGACGAGAGTTTCTTTTTAGAAGGACACATCTGAAGAAGAACCCAAAAAATTTCTAAGTTGAATTGTCTTGATAGAATTTGATTGCATGTCATTGCTGGCATGTTGAATTGATGACACAAATTGCTAATAGAAGGCCTGCTTGATATTCAATACAATATTTTCTTGATTTGAAGATAGTTTGACATGTGTGAATGTGTAGTGTCATGAACCCTAATGGACTAATTTAGTGCAACCTCAAGGGCTCATTGATTGATGGCCTTGCCTACGTCATGCACTCAGAGACCTCATAGTTCGACATGAGCAATGACCTTGTCCAAAGGACAGAAGTTGGAATCATGATTTTATTTGGACAAACCTAGAAAACTTAAACTAATGTCTTGGGGATTCAAAGATGAATCTTGCCTACATAGCAAATGCGTAGAGACAATGTAGTTCAGATGTGGACAAAAGATTGATTGACGTGACCGATTGAATTGATCAGACAGACATTGACTTTGACTCTATTTTTGGATTTTCTCAGGATATTTCAAACTTTTAGATCTTTTTTTAGGACTTTTTCAAATTTTTATGATATTTTTAGAACTTTTTCAAATTTTTAGGATTTTTTTTCAGGACTTTTAAAGAATTTTTAGGATTTTTTTAGGACTTTTTAAGAATGTAGGATCATGTGCGACACCCTTTGTAGTTACACAATAAAAGGTCTTGCCCCCAGACAGAGCGGGGATTACCCGATTTCAATTACATGGAGATAAGTAGACACAAGGCAAAAGATAAGGATATGCAAGGGATGATGTCAACCAAATGCTAACCATGGCCATAATCGATAGGACTTAGGACAATGGTTGTGAATGTGTTAGGTTTTCGTGATTATGAAAAGTGGATAAAGGCTGATGATAGTAACAGTAGATGGCGAAGAAACAATCGACTACACATGACACCTGTTTGCTAGGTTTTCACCATGGTACTTATCCAAAGCGCCTGTTTACTAGGTTTTCACTATTGGATGAATTCATTTCTTTTTACTATTTTTTCTAGTTTTAAAAAAAAAATTGGTGTCACCAAGACGCCTGTTTGCCAGGTTTTCATCAAGGGACGATTTTTTTTTTTGTATTTTTAGGTTCTTAGCCAAGCTCTCTGATGCTATGTGTAGAACTTTCATAGATGTAAGTTATTGATGGGTTCTATCAACTGTTCTCCATTAGGGGTGGCCAGCTGATAAGCTCCAAAACCGAATGTTGCAGTAATAACATAGGGACCAAGCCAATTAGCCTCAAACTTTCTAGGTTTTTCATGGTCCGCCTGATTTCTTGGGTTTTGCAGGATGACCAAGTCACCGATTTCAAATTTTCTCACCATTACTCTTTTGTTATTTCTTCCGCAAGGATGATTTTTATATTCCTACAAATGATTTAAGGCATTTTGTCATCTTTCTTGTAACATTTCTAGCTCATGTAGGCGAGATTGTCTGTACTCTTCATCATCAATCATTCCTTTCAAGGAGACTTAGAGAGAAGGAATTTTGACCTCAATGGGCAATATGGCCTCAGATCCATAAACTAGGGAAAATGAAGTGGCTCCAGTGGGGGTACGAATGCTAGTATGATAGACCCATAAAGCAAGATTAAGTTGTAGGTGCCAATCTCGGCCATCGTCGTTGACGATCTTCTTAAGAATGCGAAGAATTATTTTATTTGACACCTTAGTTTGGCCATTACCTTGTGGGTAATATGGGGTGGAGAAATGATGTTGGATGTGGAATCGCTCATAGAGTTCACGAACGTCCTGATTTTTGAATGGATTCTTGTTATCTGTGATGATGGAATGTGGAACACTATACCGATAAATGATGTAATTTAGGATAAATTTGGATATTTGCTTACCAATGATGTAAGTGAGGGGGACGGCTTCGATCCACTTAGTAAAATACTCAATGGTAGTGATTATGAACTTATGGCCATTAGAGGAGGATGGATGGATCTTGCCCACGAGGTAAAGTCCCCATTCTACAAAAGGCCATGGAGAATTGATCGGTCTTAGCTCCTGTGTAGGTGCGTGAATTAGGTCACTATGCACCTGGCATTTCCGACATGTTCTAACAAACTAAAGAGGATTTTTTTCTAATGTCGGCCAATCGTAACCAAGTCTCATGACTTTTCAAGCTAATGTTGGACCACTCGAATGAGATCCGCATATACCCTCATGTACTTGTCGTAAATTTGTTTGGGCTTCATTAGTGTCGAGACATTGAAGAAGGGTGTTATCAAATCCACAACAGTATAGGGTGTCATTGAAAATGGTGTGTCTAGCGGCTTTTTGGATAATAAACTTTCTTTGGTTGTTGGAAAGGCTGGGTGGTAGGGTTTGGGACTTAAGATAATCATATTTGTCTTGGTACCAAGGTGAACTGGGACCAACAATCTCACAAACCATTTCTGATTCTGGGATATCATATGCAGGCATCAATAGCTATTCCACTAAGAACTCAAATTGTGACACATTTTTAGGGATGTCTAAGAGAGATCCAATAGTAGCCATTGCATCGACTACCTTATTTTGTGTCCTTGGGATTTGTTCAAAAGCAATCATTTTTAAATATGTCATGAAACTATCCACCATTTGTTTGTATGGAAGCAATTTCTCATCTTTTGTTTCATAATCATCATTGACTTGGTTGATGACTAACTGAGAATCCCTAAATACGAGCAATGTCTGAATTTTCCATTTAATTGCTATCTTGAGACCTGTGACCAATGCTTCATATTCTGTAATATTATTAGTAGAAGGGAAGGCGATCCAGAATGATTTAGGAATTGAATCCCCTTATGGTGTGATAAACAAGATACTAGCTCCTGAGTCGTGACTAGTGTGGGACCCATCAAAATATAGCTTCCATGGTAAGGCTGGTTTTGTATGAAAAATAGACTCATCTAGAAAATCAGTTATCAGTGGATGAGTGGCTTGGATCAGTGCATCTGCAAGTTGATATGCTATTACTTGACCTTTTATTTCCTTGCACTCAACATAGTATGTCATACTTGCTCAATATCATGACCCACTTCGCCAAACAGCCTGTCAATGTTGCCCAACTTAGGAGATACTTGAGTGGATCAATTTTGGCTACCAGGTGTGTTTGGTGGCTCAACATGTAATGTCTTAGTTTTTTGTGCCCCAAAGACAACTGCAAGGCATGCATTGTCAATGGTTGTATAGTTCAAATCATATCCTATCAGTGTACGACTGATGTAATATATGGCTCTTTCTTTTTCCTCATTGTCATTTTGTGCCAATAATGCCCCTAGTGTATTTGTAGTTACAGAGACATACAAGATTAATGGCTTGCCTTCAATGGGTGTCATCAGGACTGGTGGTGTCAATAGATATTCTTTAATTTTTTCGAAGGCTATTTGGCATTTTTTTGTCCATACAAAGGGAATACTTTTGTGTAACAAATATTGAAATGGTTGACACTTGTCTACCAATTGTGTTATGAAACAACAGATGGACTGTAGTTTTCCCTAAAGTGTTCTCAACTCATTGATTCCTTTTGGTGGAGGCATGTCTATAATTTCTTTGACTTTTATGGGATCAACCTCAATGCCTTGTTGTGAAATTATGTATCCCAAAAGCTTGCCCGAAGTGACTCCAAAGACACATTTTTTTGGGTTCAAACAAACCTTGTAATCCTCTAGCCATCTAAAAAAAAATCGAGGACTTTGAGATGATCTTTCCCTGTCAAATATTTTTCCAATAGGTCATCCACATAATCTTCCATTAGGATATGCGTCATGTCATGAAAGATTGTTTTCATAGCTCTTTGGTATGTGGCGACTGCATTCTTAAAGCCAAAAGGCATGACATTCCAATAGTATGTTCCCCATGGGCAGGTGAATGTCATTTTGTCTTGATACTCTATTGCAATTCAGATTTGGTTATAGCCTGAGAAACCATCCATGAGAGATAGCATCTCATACCCTATTGTGAGATCGACAATCATGTCTATATTTGGTAATGGGAAATCATCCTTTGGGCAAGCCTTATTCAAATCTTTGAAATCTGTGCAGATAAGGATTTGTCCATTTGGCTTTGTGAAAGGGAAAATGTTGGATATTTTGTTAGCATAATCTATTGATCTTATAAATCCAACATCCAATAACTTATTTAGTTCAACTTTTACCTGTAGTGCAATCTGTGGATGCATTTTTCGCAACTTTTGTTTGACTGGTTTGATATTTGTAATTAGTGGAAGATGATGTAATACCATTTCTGGATCTAGGCCTGGCATGTCAGCATATGACCATGTAAAGTTAACCTTCCTTTATGTGAAGAATTGTTGGAACTCGGGTTTTTCTTCATCTGTTAATGATGCGGTTAGGAGAACCATTTTGGGATTCTCTAGTGTGGCTATGTTTACTTCAATAGTGTCTTCAATGAGCATCGTCGATTTTTCCTATGTTATGGGAAGAAAGTCCAATCCTCCATCCTTAGGCACCTCATAGAGGTTTTCACCTTCGGATACGTCCTTTGTTTTTTTTTTAGAAGGTGCCTTGCGGTTTTCATCTAAAGACATTTATTTTTTTGTCTTATTCTTTGCATTTTTGCGACTAGAGGATTGCACAGTCTCCCCAAAGTAAGCCGCACAATCTAGGTCAATGGAAAATCTTGTTTTGTGATCACCCCATGGTATGCCTTCTCGGAGCCCCATGAATTCTACTATTGCCTCATCATTTTGAAAGATGTCCATCAATGGTGGATCTTGTTGGTCCTAGTCAATCAGTTGTGGCTAAACAAGGGGGATCTCATCGTCAGTGTTGGTAAAAGATGGGGAAGATGTGAAAAGTGTGCAAATTGATACCTCAAGTGTGAAGTAAAAGTTTTCAATTTCAACTTTTGTGTCAGATGCAATGGATGGACCATACTCTAATTCTGATGAGTTGAACTCAAATTCATAATAGGGCACAAAATTATCAGCATCATGACTACTAGATGGCCTTTCAGAGGTATGGATAGTGGGCATAGATAAGTTAGGCTCATGGGGTGAGATCTTTCAAGTATTACCGAGGACACCTTATGTTCCTCTGGATTCTAAGGAATACTTACCTATTCCTTATTTTTGGAATGTTGGTCAATGGGATCAATATTGTACTCTTGTCGGAATCGTTCTTCAAAGGGGAGTTGACGAAGATCCAGGAATAGTTCGTCAATATCATAGTCACTTAGGGTTTTCTCAAATCCCCATTCCCATTCATTTGAGTCAATTTCGATAAGGGATTCTTTGCTTGTCTTGACACTTTCTGGAGTTGTTATGTCCTCACTTGAAATTTCATAGGTACATTGATCGTCAGTTCTGAGTTGGTCAAACCCTAGCCCTATGTACCTTGGTCTTGCAGAAATGATAATAGGTTCCCTCCTTCCATTGTTGTCCTTTCCAAAACTGCTTGTGCCGTCAAAACCTAGTGCCTTGCATATATCATAGCCTTTTCCATAGACATGTACTGGTAGCAGAGGCAACTCTTCTAGGTCTTAGTAGATCTAGTTAGCTATGTCAATGATGACTTCATTACCCATATCCCCCCATAGTGTGAAAACACTTTTTGGTGGAACCTTGAACATTGTTTTGGGCTCGACTGTGAAACATGGTCTACCATAGACTTTAGGTGGCTTAGGTATTGTGGTGATATAGTAAGCCGTATTTAGTTTGAATTCTCTATAGCCAATGTCCTGGATCTAAAGTTCTTTACTTGGTATGGAGGCCGAAGAGTATGGTGTGGCATAATTTGGTGGGATGGATGATTTGGTGAGCATCAATGGATCAATATATTTGGAAGAGGTGGAAGCGGAGGCTTCTCGATTGATGGGTACCTGGTGCTTAGCAATGGCTTGCAGATTGGTACAATATTGAAATGGATCAGGATTTCCTGGGATAGTGATTTCAATACCATCAAAAGGGAATTTCAGACATTGGTGGTATGTGGAAGGAATGGCCTTTAGAGCATGAATCCAGGGGCGACCAAGTAAAATATTGTAATGTATGTCATGATCCAGGACTTCGCATGTTGTATTTATGATAATTGGTCCCACCCAGAGTGTAATTATAATGACTCCTTTAGAAGCGCATTCTTCATCATCGTATGCCTTGATGATAATGCTCTTGGTAGTATCTACACATGCATCAGAGAAGCCAAGAGCTTTAACCAATTTTAAAGAGCAGATGTTCAATTCTGCTCCACCATCTACTAAGACTCGTCTAACCTTATGTTTATGGACAAAAACCTCGATATGAAGGGCATCATTATGAGATGGTTTGGGTGAGGAATAGTCAATGTCTAAAAAGGTAATGCGATGAGATGAATTTAGATATCCGACCATAGTTCTAAAATGGTTGACATCAATGTTGGTTGGAACAGACGACTCTTGCAGGGCTTTATCCAAGATGGCCTTATGTGCGGGTGAGATACAAGCAATTCAAGAATGGATATTCGAGTGGGTGTTTTATTCAATTGCTCAATAAGGTTGAAATTTGGTTTAGGGTTTGACTGTTTGGAAAATGCACTAGGTATGGTGATTTTAGTCTGACGTGTAGAATGACCTGGGATAGTGACCTTGCCTTTACACGTGGTGACATTGCATTTTGGGGCCTTTTTAATGGTAATAGTATTAACACACTCATCTTCATCAGCAATGCGAAGATTGTTAATAATGGTACCTCTGGAATAATTGTAGGTAGGACAGATGTGATTGGCTTGATTATTATTATTCTTCGTGCTAGATGAGGAGGGTTTACTACGATCCTATAGTGGTTTTTTGTGGATAGTATGATCCGCATTAGATGTAAATGATTGACCACCTAACTCAATGGTGTGGTTCTCAATAAGGT
Source organism: Sequoiadendron giganteum (assembly GCA_007115665.2). Classification (NCBI taxonomy): domain Eukaryota; kingdom Viridiplantae; phylum Streptophyta; class Pinopsida; order Cupressales; family Cupressaceae; genus Sequoiadendron; species Sequoiadendron giganteum. Next base: position 61,980,801 of record CM021107.1, on the reverse strand, counting down.
CTTGTACCATATTTCACAACTGACGACAAGAGGAATTTTTATGCCCTTTGACACGGTGGTAATCACAAAATGCACTATTGTCCCACCATGATGGCTTGAACTGATCAAGGTCATACAGCTTAGGTTCTTCCAACGTTATGACTCTGTTTTGGAGAAGTTTCTTCAAGATAATTTTGATAGGTTCACCCAAAGGGGTGTATGTGCATTTTTTGAATTGTCACATTTGAAGTAGCTGCCTTTGATTAGCTTGAGCAAGATTTCTTTGAATAGCATTGGCAATTGGTGTCGGTGAAGTTATAGGTGCATTTTGATTTTTTACTCCTTTGATGGTGAGTACATGACCTATTGCATTTACGGTTTTTGCATCAACCATACCGTCATTGGTAATGTGTTTGTTCTTAACCTAGTATTTGGTTTTGTCATTGGAGCTACTTGGGTTATTATTTGTGGTGGTGTTGATAATTTTGCCACCATATTTTAATTCACCTTTGACGATCAAGGCTTTCTCAAGTTGAACACCCTTTTCAACAAGGTCAACAAAGGTGGTGCAACAATGGACTTTTAAGCCATACCTTAGCGGTTCTAGGAGAGTTTGTACAAACATGGTGACTTTCTCCTTTTCAGGTATTTCTATCAGACATTTGCTTGCTAAGGTTCTCCATCTTCGAAAAAATCGGATAAAAATCTCTCCTGCATCCTCTTGGATAAGTCTGCATAAGGAGGCAATGTCGATATCCGTGTCAATGTTATAGGCATAGTTTTCAACAAATTTTTTTTCCAATTCATCCCATTCTTTTATTCCTTTAGGCAATAGAGAGAACCATTCTAGTGCATGACCCGCGATACTTCTAGGAAAAAGTCTCATGAGATATGTTTGCTCATATGCAATGTCCATGCAACTAGTGGTAAATTCTCTTATGTGTTCAATAGGGTTCATTTTTCCATTGTATTTAGGAAAATGAGGTACCACATATCCATGAGGAAAGGGTGGCATATACAAGGTTGTGTCGAATGGATATGGACACAAGTCATGTGACATGTAATACTTTTTGTTAGATTGTTGCAAGGTCTCCACTTGTGTTTGAAGAGCAGCGAGTTGGAGTGTGAGTGCTTCCACAATTGGGTTGTTGGTAGCATCACACATGTTGGTGATAGGGATGGCTTGAGTGCCCACCTGTTGTGATGAGATATGTTGATTTGGAATTGGTTGTCGATGGGAAAAATGAGTGTTATGATTGTGCGGTTGTTGGAAATGAGTGTTTTGATGAGGGATGTGTTGTTGTGTATGAACTTGAGAGGCATAAGTGGGGATGTGATATCCTGCCATGCTGGATTGAATTTGAGGGCCTCATTGATTTTGAGCATGTTGATGCCCAAATGGAGTGAAATATTGGGTGCCTTGATTACCTTGCCCAAATAAGAAATTGTGGCCATGAGGAATGTTGGTGTTCTGGCTCACAGGAATGTTGGTATTAACCTGTGAGGAATTAGGTTGGGTGCCTTGAATGACAACTCTTAATTTATTTCTCCCAAAAGGGTTGGATGAGTTGGTTGCCATAGCATTTAAAGAACCTACTAATAGGTTTGCTGATGTACCCATGGAATTAGGTGAAGTTCCAAAGTGATTTGAGGTGGTTGCACCCATTGTTTGTGAAGGGATGGTGGATGTTTTTGGGGGGATGGATTGTGATGTGGTGTTGGTTTGGGTAGATGATCCCCCAATAGATTTTGTGTTGGTTGTGGTGGTAGTATGACCAAGGGAGGTAGCATTGATGGTGTTGATGACATTTTGTGAAGAAGCTCCCATGTAAGGATTGTGTGATGGGGGATTGGGGGATGTTACTCTAGGAGTGTTAAGATCAAATCCCTTTGGTAATTTATCCCCTTGGTCAAGGAGCATAGCTAGGAATCTGGAGGAGTCATTTAAGACTACCTCTTCCACAAAAGCAAAAACTTCTGGGTGTTAGGCAATAGCGAATATGTCTTCTTCAAAGACTTCCCCATTTGAGTCTTTGCGGATAAATTGTTCAAAAAGATCTTGTGGAGAAGGTGGGATGTTCATCTCACTGAAAGGATTGATATTGGAATTTCCCATGTTATAAGAAGGATTGTTCATTTCATTAGGGAAGGAATCCATGCCAGTTGTGAAACCAAGAAAGTTGGTGTCTTGTCCAAAGGAATCCATGAGTCTTTTCTTTTTTTGTAATCTAGTTTCAACCATAAAATTTTTGCTCAACTTTGGGATGATGGGGAAGAATGATCTAAATATGACACTATGTTTTTGGCTTTTTTTCAAGATTTTAGGAATATTATGAAATGCAAATGAGACCACAATGAGGCCAAATATTGGTGAATGCAAATGGTGTGAGACTAAAAATGGTATGCAACTAAAGGGAGCCTAAGATGTACTCACTATTGAGAAATCTAAGGAGATGGCAACTTGAGCAAACCAAGTGTTGGAAATGCTTTAGGTTTGGAAAATCAATGGACCATAAAAGGACTAAAATAGGACAAAGTGAAGTTTCCACACTAGACTATTGAGTGGGAAATAATTCACAAAATATTTGACTAAATGACAAAAGGGTAATTGGGTCCAATGATAACCTACTAATGAATGCAAAGTTTTGACAATGGATGCTAAGAGTCTACTCCTAAAATCTGCAAAGATAAGTGTCTAAGGAGATGGTAGAGTTAACAATGCAACTAATGGAATGGAAATGGAACCCTATTGTGATCATAAAAAATGGTATCTATAATACAATGTTTGAGGGAAGTTGAGCAATTCAGTGTTTGGTTTGAACAGTAACAGTGAAGGAAGACTTGACGTAATTCTCGAAAAGATAAATTTTGGATTTCAATTTTGACAGTGAGAAGATGGTTGTGAAGTTTTTGCAAATGTGTCATAGCAAATGTGGCACAATAGAGAAAATACAGCTTAGAATGGCGAATGCGGTTCTGGAACTAGCAAATGCGGCTCAAGATAGCGAATGCGGTTTGAAACTCGCGAATGCGGCTTGGAAGAGGTGAATACGATGTAGGATGTTTCAAATTCAGCTCATCAGAGCGATTGTGGTGCAGGATGTTTCAAATGCGGCTCATCAGAGCGATTGAGGCTCAAAATATGAAAAATGCGGTTTGATAGAGCATTTGTGTCGCATAAAGCAATTTTTTGAAGAAAGTCTTTGCAGATTTTACTAGTTTTGACTCTAATTTTATCGAGTTTGATGTTAAGTGGTGGAATTTTTCGGAAAATAGTTTGGCAAACACTTGGTGTTGTAAAAATTGAAAATCAACCACATTAAAGACATTGACAAAATCCTAGGGCTGCAAGGACAGTATTCTTATGGATCTTGTGAACCGCATATCCTTAGTGAATGAATCCAGAAGCTTGGCCCCATGGGCTCCCCCTTTTAGTGCACTCACTTCTCAGGGAAACCAAGCTTCCAACCTTCATGAAACTCCCATGGCAGATTGATCATTTCTACTAAGAACTGTGCAGGTGTGGGTGCCTTTGCAATGACCATTGTTGCACCAAAGAATAGAATGTTTTTGGTATTCTACAACAAAGGATTTAATTTGGGCACCCGTTAAGAAGGCCATGCAAGAGGAATTATCATCTCATTCTGCAGAGGTTAGGCTCTGCACATTTTGATGCACCACAAGGGTATTGGGGAGTCAATTGTTGGTTTGCATGAGCTTCCGTAATCCTAATCTTTCCTTAACATTAGAATTTGTATATCGGCTTGGCTTTAGTGCATTCCCGGTTTGATTCGCTTTGGGGTGAGTACTTTTTCCCACAAAAGCAAGCCCAAGATATAAGACTAACAAAAGCAAACCAAAATATTCATAGTTCAATTGATCTTTGTTTTAAAACAAAGAGAGAGCACATGAATATTTCAGATCACACTCGCATGGTGTTCTTTTTAAACCAAAAATAAAATGTGTACAAACAGAGAATGAAAAAGGTTCATTTTATCCATTTGTAGTGTTTGTTAGAAAAGGGGGTTCATTTTAACCATTTGTAGTATTTTCTATCTAAGAGTTAATTTTAAACCCAATGAAAAACAAAGTTGTTCTTTTTAACCAATATGTATTTGCATGTCTATTCTTTTTAACCAATGCATGTAAAGTGCAATTTGTTTGAAAGAAATAACAAAGCAAATTAATTAAATCTAGTCGGACACATTTTGTCACAAAAAAATTAGTAACACAAGAAATCTCTAACCAAGAAAAACAGAAAAATAGAAAAAAAAAAAATTGAAACCAAAAGAAAAAAATTTACCAGTCTTTTGTGTCGCAGGAGGTCAAATGCAACGCAACAGGTCGATTGCACTGCTCGGGAGATCAAATGCGTCGCTTGCGAGCACAAATGTGCTGCAATAGGTTGAATGCATTGCTCGCAAAAGCAAATGCGGCTCAACAGAGCGTTTGTGTCGTGACGACTATCAGTTGCATTGTTCTGTACTCCTATACCTGTAAAATAAAAAAATGAAGTCGTATGAGAACCTGCAAAAATGTGTTAAGGGGTCGGGTTCACCATTGTGATGATGGATATTTTCTGCAAGGTAAAACTAGGTTAATAACACATGCATATTAAATTAAAATCCTCAAACAATCGAATGCAAAGGAGAAATAAGAAATAAATAATGAACTAGAATGAAACGAGCTCACCAAGCCTTTCTCCTCCATGGTTGATTTCCATTGTACCTTCTTAGATTTTTGTGATGAAGAATGTGCCCTTAGATTTGATGACCAAATTATGTATGCCTAGTCCTAAGCAATGCTTTGAAGGATTTATATAAACTAAATGCAGATAGATATTAGATCTAGAATGCAAGTAGTTAAAATGATAACAAGTATGCAAGAAGATAATAATAAGAGAAATTCAATATTAAGAGATGTCGAAAATGAGGACAAGATTTCCATTTTATAAAAAATGCAATCTTGAATGGACGGATGAGATGAGAGATTGAGAAATGCTCTAGAATCAACGGTCAAGATTCAAAATGGCAACTCTCAATTAGGGTTAGGGAAAAATTCCCAAATGTGTGGACAAGATTTAATTTAGGAAATTAAATCAATGATGGAGAATAAACGTGACAATGAGATGAAATTAGCAAAAATCAATAGATAAGAAGGTGAGATTTTAGAAAACCAGTAATTTTAGAAATTACTTGATTTGTAGAAGAATACTTCTATTTTGAATTAAATTAATTCAAAATATGGATTTTGTGAGATCGTAAGTAATTGATTTTTGAAATTAATTACTAAAAGAAGAATCAGTTAACCATGTGAGACATTTTTAAATAAATTTTTTTATTTAAAAAGATGGAAGTGTCACATAAAGCAATAATTAGGAATAATTATTTAATTTAGAAGAGGTAGTTAATTAATTAATTAAATTAATAAATCTATTTAATTAAAAGAGTATTTAGGGATTAGTGACATATTAAATAAATATATTAAAATATATTTATTTAATAATCAAGAGGACAATAATGATAAAGATTAACTAAATAAATGAGACTTTATTTAATTATGAGAAAACTTTGATAATTAGTGACACATTAAATAAATAAATAAGATTTATTTATTTAATAATCATGAAGAATAGAAGATCATGAATTAATTAAATAATTTTGCATTATTCAATTAATAGTTGAAGGTGGGTTAGCAACATAATTAAAATGTCATAATTATGTTAGGATGAAAGGTGGTAAGACATTGCTTGCAGGCTTTGGTCATTTTTATGTGTCTACACATTCGAGCAAGTTAGGAAGTGAAATAGGAGCATGCCTAGCATAAAACCACCCACCGGGAAATTTTTGAATTGATGGTTTGGCCCCATGATGAACCTAAAAAAAAATAGGCTACCTTACAACTTCATTGCATGCATCTGACAACTTTTGGGGCAGAAACAAATATTTCACCACTAACAAATGGTTTTGATTCTTCAAAATATGAGAGATTTCATTGTATAGGGGGCCCAAGAGACCCTATAGGTTTAGAATAAATGTTCTTATGTACCACGAATTCTAAGATATATCCCGTCAAAGTTTGACAATTTTTTACACTTAGGTCTCTTAAGAGAAAGCATCGACACAATGCAGTATGGAATGTTTGGGAAAGTTGGGGAGAGAAAAGGAGCATGCCTAGGATAAACCCACCGACCTAGACATGGAGTTGATGGTTTGGACCCATGATGAACAAAACAAAAATTAGGCTACCTTGTAGCTTCACATTGTATGCATCTAATAGTTTTTGGGATATCAAAAACACTTTCACCACGACCAAATAGTTTCGATTCTTCAAAATATAAGAGAGTTTATTCTAGAGGGGTCCTAAGAGACCCTATAGGTTTAGATAAAAATTTCCTAAATACCATGAATTTTGAGATACATTTCATTAAAGTTTGGTATTTTTTTGCACTTACGGATCTTAAGAGAAAGCATCAACACAATGTAGTCTAGCACATTTAAGAGAGCTGGGGTGCAAAATAGGACCATTCCTAGGGTAAACCTACCCACCCGAGTGTGTTGGAATTGATGGTTTACCCCATGATGCACGAAAAAAAAATTAGGCTACCTTGCAACTTCTCATCGCATGTATATGATGATTTTTAGGGTAGCAAAATACCTTTCACCATGAACAAATGGTTTCTAGTATTCAAAATGTGAGAGAGGTTATTGTAGAGGGCCCTTATGTTACCCTATAACTTTAGACAAAACTTTCATATGTGCCATGAATTATGAGATATAGCCCATCCTATTTTGGTGCAATCTTTTTTACGACATGATCTATGAAGGATTATCACAGTAATGACATATGCATCTTCATGAATTGGTTGTCACATTAAAGTAGTGAATGATCTACGAAGGATTATTCAAAATATGTCAATTCAATAAAATAAGAACAACACAATGACATCACTAATGGTGTATGAATAGCCAATTTTCTTAGAATCGCTATTTTCTTCTATGAATAGCCAATTTTCTTAGAACCATATTTATGTTACTCATTAATGATATTTCATAGTTTTTCTAACAAAAATCATTATTTACATTTTAATGAGAGAATACATGAATATTTAGTAACACATTACATTCATTTAAACCCAATTTTAGAACATAGACAACATTGTAGGATGTTGTATAGTCAATGAATTTGCACCCCTAATGGAAATTCCCCTTTTACCTTCCCTCACCTTAGAAAACCAAATCCGAAGGCAAAATTCCACACAAGCCTACTACCTTCATTCTACTTGGCACCCATTTTGAGCGTCGGTATAGGCGTTTCTATTTGGGACACCCACATGGCATGCAGACGTTCATGCAGTGTGCTTAGGTCTTGATAGATTCGGATGTCTAGAGCCTACAATGCTGTTACAATTACCATTGGGAGTCGACTTGTAATGCCCTCTTCGGTTGACTAACCCGAACATGGCCATTTTGTTCACCCTTTCCTTCATATTCACTCATTCTCATTCCATTTTAGGGTTGGACCATCTCTTGGACACTTCTTCCTTCACTTTTCCTTCCAGAATCTCTTCACAAGCTCCAAGCAGCTTCTTCACCATCTTATCAATCTCAAGAAACACTTTACACTTCACAACAACAACATCAACAGTCCATCCCTTCAGTAGAGCAAGTGTGGAACAAAACACCATGGCAACAGAGGCTTGAGTTCCTCTCATTTTCTCCCCCTCTAGCATTGAGTGCTTTGGGCAGAGGTGGTAAGCTTTCACTCCTCTCCTATATTATTTGGTTGAGTAGCATAACACTGTTTTGTAGTGTCTTTGTGTACTTTTCTTCATTTCCTACTTTTCTATCTATCTGGTTGTCCGTTGAGGTGAGAATACCAAAATGGGGGTTTAACTGAAGCAAACCCCTATACAGCCCCAAAAATTTCTCCCTCTCTCTCCAACTCTCTCTCTCCTCTCTCTCTCTCTTGTGTGTAGGTATTGGAGACATTCACAAGTTGGATGCTTCATCACTCGCACAGTTCTAAGCATTTATTTTCCCTTCTCATTTTTATCATTTCTATTTCAATCTATTTCAGCTTTATCGCATTTTGTCACTTTATCACATTCAAGAAGTTCTTAGCAACCGAAATAGAAGTATTCACTTTGCTATTCTCTGAGATAAAATCACTTTCTGGTTCGTACGAGATGCCAATGCGCCTTGGGGACGCCATCACATCGTGCTAATGTCCTTTGGTTTAGAGCTTGTGAGTTTTTCCAGAAAATCTCTATGACCTACTCTTTCAATTTCTGGAACTCTCGTCGTTGTCCTTTGAGGTAGTTTAGGGAAGTTCACCCCTTGAGGCTCTTTGAATGAAGAGAACTTGTGAGTAGCGAATCCCCCTTCTCTACATTTTGGTGAACTTGACACAAAGAACAGTGTTCTTCGAAAACTAGGAATTTATCTACCCCTACTTGGCGGGGTCATAACTTTTGACTCGGTGCTCAAATTTCAAGACCGTTTGCACCGTTGGAAAGGTCTTTTAGAGAAATAATTCAGTCCATTAAATACAAGTGCCTTTGGTAGTCAAATTTTAGCCATTTATGTAAGTTCTGAACCAAAATTCCGCTCCAGAGACCTCTGAAAATGCAAATACTAGAACATAGAAAATACTGAAAAAATTGTAATGAATTTAATATCTTCTTTTATTAGTTTTGTATCTAATTTTGTTCAAGATATTAAGGATCTTCCATTTCATGCATATGATAGTGACTTGTCTTTACCCATGTCACTCGGTGTCTTTGATCCTTCTCACGAGATCCCTCCTGCTTTGGAGGATATCTTGTTGCAAGAAGATGAAATCATTGATATGTTTCTAAATGTTACTCTACCTTCTATTCATTCCAATGCACTCTCTTCTAGAGATGATGCATTTGTAAATGATGAATCTCCTACTCATTTCAGTGCACTCTCTTCTAGAGATGATGCATTCGTGAATGATGAATTTATTATCTATTCTAATGCACTCTCCTCTAGAGATGATGCATTAGTGCATGATGAATCTCCTTCCACATTTGATCATGTTTGGATCGATGTTGAGAATATGTCTTCGAATAATTGTTCTACTAGTTGCGATGGTTTTGTAAATATAATCTATGTATTTTCTTCCACTAAAAGGCCTAAGAGACTGATCGTTTCCAGTTAGTCCTTCTCTTGAAAGGGTTTTTTGTATTGATGGTGTTTCATTTGGTAGTGAATCCCTTGATCTTTCTAAGGCTCCCTCTTATAGAGCAGTGGCCCATACCTATGATACTAGAATTAATAAACAACTAAGCCTTCTTCAAGCACCTAAACCTACAACTAAAGCACCCATTGATTACAATCTTGTTGAGCAACTCCATGTTACTCCGAATAAGATCTCACTGTAGGACTTGCTTCAGTCTGCTCTGATTTATCAAGGTAGGCTTTAGGAAGCCTTGCAAAAGATCCTCTTGCCTTCTTCCACCAGGCCTATAGATGTTGATGCATTGCTAGTGTATATTCATGTGGATTCGTTGAATATTACATTTTATTCACAGGAGCTCCCGCCTCTGGAAGTACAAAAGCAAGTAGACGCTCTAATGATTATAGTTAAATATTAATAAGATTGGTATTAGTCGTACTCTCCTTGATGTCGGTTTGGCCCTCAATGTATGTAGTATTGATCTATTTCCTAAGATTAATATTGACCCATCTTCTATTAATGCTTCTTTTGTTGACATTTGTGGGTTTGATAACGTTGGGCGAAAAGCTCTACGCACTATAGTATTACCTTTATAGCTTGGACCCATAACCGTACCAAACCTTATACATTTTAAGTCAGAGAAGTTACCTGATAACCTTCTTCTTTGTAGACCATGGATTCATGCTATGGGTGTAGTCTCGTCTACCTTACATAAATCTATTAAGTTCATTGGTAATAATTGAGTAGTCACATTGAAGGCTGACCCTAATGATATGCATTTATGTGAGATGGTAGTTGTCGATCAAGCATCGTTTGTGCCTACTCTTATTCCTTTAGTGCCTTCCAATCTATCGATGTTGACTCCAGCAGTATCTATTACAAAGGATACTCTTGAGATAGATGTCCCTAAAGAAGATCCTTCTGAAGCAAGAAATCCTAAGTCTATTCCTTCTACCTCTTCTCAAAGGAATGCATGTCTTGGTGATGATTGGGGTCCTTCAGAATTTACAGATTCCTTCATTCAGGAATATAAAATTCACCCGATCCACTTAGACCTTTCAATGACATCATTCACACCCACTATCAAAGATGCTTATCCTTCTATATTGTGAGATAATGTGAATCCGAACTGTAATGTTCTTAGTGTTGATCCTCCTTCTAAGGAAGACAATTACACTTTTGCTAAGGAGGATAATGTTGACAGTCCTTTCAAGAAGGATGATGATGATCCCATAGAAGAGTATGTTCCCCCTTGCTAGAATAATGCTCTCTATGAGGATTTCCTTTCTTCTCATGATTTGCAAACATGTTATCGCCCCGACTTTGAGCTTGTCTCTAAGTATGGTTATGAGCATAAAGTTTGTGGGCATAATGAACAAGGCATATAGGTCCCTATAAAATTTGTACCTCGTAAGCATAATTCAGGGCTTGGTTTCTCGAATGAACAATCTGAATAGAAACCATTATTGAACGTTAACATGATGTTCACTCAACCTCATTCGTGTAGATTAGTCCATCCTCCTTTGTCTTCTATCTGTGTGTCTTATTATTCTTGTGAGAAGTCAAGATTTTCTCCATAAGAGAAAGGGTTGCTTCCTACTCCTCATCCTTTGTATGAACAAGAGTGTATTTTGTTGGGGCTTCTTAAAGCCCGCTTAATTACTCTTCCTCCTCCTACATGCAAGAAATCTCATAAACATGAAGAACATTATTTTTGTGCATACCATCGAGTGCCTGGCCATTCCACTAGTGAATGTAAGGCCTTGAAGGATAAAATACAACAACTTCATGATTCAGGTGCCATCACTCATTTTATTTTTTGATGCAACTGTCTCTTCTTCCAAATGACAAGTGATATTGAGGATTACCTCTATCCTGATCTAAATATCTTGCATGGTTCTCCTCCCCTGTATGTTGGGGATAGTGATAACTTGTTCTGGAGATGTGTTTCCTTCTTAAAGGACCCCCTCTCTTTCATGTCTTTCTATTTGAGTTTCCCTTGACCGGATCCCCTTTTCTTTTAAAGGGTTCCTGAGGGACCTCTTTGAAACCTTTTATCGCAAATGAATTCCATGGATTCTAGCTTGGGGGCAGCCCAACTAGACTCACTTCACATCTTGGCATCTAGCTTGGGGGAAGCCTGAGTAGACCTAATTCACATCTTTGTATCTAGCTTGGGGGTAGCCTAACTAGACCTTGTTTTTCAAAAATCACGTCCCTTGAGTCGACCCCTCTTCCTTTTAAAGGGTTCCCAAGTGACCCATTTGAAAGACTTACAACTTAGCAATGGTCTGTGTGACTATCCGTTCACTAGCCTACGCAGCCACTTCTTGATGTATTCTATCTGCGGGTAAACATGTTGCCACCTCTAGCTTTGTCGAGCACCCTTTGCATGGTCTCCCTCATGTGAGAGTTCTTGGGGGATACCTTCCTTACAAGTCTATGGGTCTATAAGGTGCTTTTATCGATCTTCCTCCATGTGAGAGTTCTTGGGGAATACCTTCCTTGCAGGTCTATGGGTCTATAAGGTGCTTTTCTCAGTCTTCCTCCATGTGAGAGTTCTTGGGGGATACCTTCCCTATAGGTCTGCAGGTCTGTAAGGTGATCTTCTTGGTTTCCTTCATGTGATAGTTCTTGAAGGATACCTCCCTTGCAGGACTGTGATCCTATGAGGTACTTTTTCTCTTTAGCTTTGTAGTTTCATGGAACTATGAAGTCCTTTCCTACACTTCTGAGTTTTCAACACCGTGCTCTACTTCCTCATCGGTTTCGGTATACTTCTCTTACTTTGTTACTTCCTTACTAATCTACTTTACTGAAGCACTCATCAGTATTCATGCTCGCTAAAGTGGGAGAAAAATGTATAGGAGTGAATTTTCACTCCTAATGTGAATTCACCTTTTACCTTCCCTCACCTTAGAAAACCAAATCCAAAGGAAAAATTCCACATAATCCCATGGCCTTCGTTCCACTTGGCACCTATTTTAAGTGTTTGTAGAGGCATGTATATCTAGGATACCTGTGCAGTGTGCTTATGTCCCTAACAGATTCTTGCATCTATAACCTACAGTGGCATTACAATTCCCATTAGGAGTTGACTTGTAATGCCCTCTTCGGTTGACCAACCTGAACATGGTCAAATTTTTCACCCTTTCCTTCATATTCACTCATTCTCATTCCATTTAAGGGCTGGACCATCTCTTGGGCACTTCTTCCTTCACTTTTCCTTCCAAAATCTCTTCACAAGCTCCAATAATATTCTTCACCATCTCATCAATCTCAAGAAACACTTTACACTTCATAGCAACAACATCAACACTTCATCACTTCAGTAGAGCAAGTGTGGAACAAAACACCACAGCAGTAGAGGCTTGAGTTCCTCTCATTTTCTCCCCCACTAGCCTTGAGCGCTTTGGGCAGAGGTGGTAAGATTTCACTCCTCTCCTCTATTATTTGGTTGAGTAGCATCACTATTTTGTAGTGTCTTTATGTACTTTTCTTCATTTCCTACGTTTCTATCTATCTGGCTACCTGTTGAGGTGGGAACACCAAAACAAGGGTTTGACTAAGGCAAACTCCTATACAACCCCAATAATTTATCTCTCTTGTGTGTAGGTATTGGAGACATTCACAAGCTGGAGGCTTCATCACTTGCATGGTTGTAAGAATTTATTTTCCCTTCTTGTCATCTTTATCATTTCTATTTCAATCTATTTAAGCTTTATCACATTTTTTCACTTTATCGCATTCCTAAAGTTCTCAACAACTAGAGTAGAAGCATTCACTTCACTATTCTCTAAGATAAACTCTCTTTTTGGTCTGTATGAGATGCCACCACACCTTGGGGACACTAGCATGTTGCACTATCATTCGTATTCCATGCTAACGTCCTTTGGCTGAGAGCTTGTCAGTTTGTCCAGAGAATCTCTATGACCTGCTCTTTCAATTTCTAGAACTCTCATCACTATCATTTGAGGTAGTTTAGGGAAGTTCTCTCCCTAAGGCTCTTTGAATGAAGAGGACTCGTGAGTAGAAAATCCCCCTTCTCTACAGATGTATAATTTTAATATTAAATAAATATTTTTTAGATTGTATTAAATATGACTTGTACAAATATACAAATCATATGTACATATATACAAATAAGGTTGAAATTATATTTTTTTGCATTTATAGTAAATTAAATGTACCATTTTTATTTTCTCTACTCTTTATCATGTCATGCATTGTCTGATGGTCAAGCTCATGAACCTTCCACAAGTTAATGTTCAATGGTTTACCCCCATATTTCATCAAATGAATGTTTGATGCCATGACAAGGTTAGAATAATGAAGAATCTTCTTGTGTCTCTCAAATTCCTCAAACAACCACAAATTAGACTTATTCATTGGGTACCTTCCAATCCATGTTCCAATAAAAACCATCGATCTTGTAGGGTACTCATTTTTTTCTCTACCTATAATAGGGGCTTCCAATTTCTTTTTTGCCTCAACATAACAACATAGATAATAATTCATTCCTTCTTCAACTAAAATAGCTACGTAAAAATTCATTGCAATGATATGTTCCTTCAATGAGATAAATTTACTAAACAATTAATATAAAGCATTGAATTTTATTAAATATTCATGTGGATAATTTACCCAGTTGAACTAGATCTGACACGTAGTCAAATTCAACTAATGCTTCCATCTTTGTGAGTTATAGTGATGTTGGGAGTCAATAAATCTCAATCAAGCTCAAAGGTCTTGTACACCATTTGTTCACCCACTCCTTTGACTCACACTCATTCCAGGTTTGATTTGTACATGAAGAAGAAAATCATACCATCTATCACATATGGATACTTCCTGAACCTTTATTAAATCTTCTAAAAGAGTGTAGCTCACTCGATCCTATCAATGCACAAAAATCCTCATTACCTTCATTACCTAGACCCATTGTAGAATTACACCACTCGATGATAGATTTTGCATCTATCAACTTTGCATTGTCTTTGTACTTTAACTCTTCTTGTGCTAAAGCTCTTTTAATACATTCTCCAGCACCATCATGATCCCCCTTCCCATGTCCAACCTTAGAGAAATTCCACATATATTGAAAACCAGTGATCTTATGCATCCTTTTCAACCAATAAAACATCTAGTAGTTATTGAATTATGATGAAAAATTATTTGAACGTATGATATGCCCTTGCTAGCCAAATCATGGTAGAACATCTAAAATTAACCTTGCATAATCTCTGTAGAATGTGTGTGATCATTGCTGATGTAAAAATGATACTCCCTCAATATCTTATTGTCATACTCTATACTATCATCTACATGAATGAATGTTATTTACACAAATATAGCAACCTATGTGGAGTTGTAATACTATGATTTCACCTCATTCTGTGGTTGTAGTGTGTAGTTCTCTAAAAAATCAACAACTAAAATGATGGTATGAAGTGGAAATGTGTCCTTGCATAAATTGCATTGTGAGTCCAACCATCGAGCTCTATGGTTATGCCTTACATACTCATACACTATATTCTCAATAAAAATGCCCATAAATTGATACACTAGAATCTTTTCACTAACCAATTCACACTCTTTTGCTTCTTTGCCATATTTTAGACTATATGTTGTTGTCTTATATTTTCCAAATTCCACTAGTTAATTTCCAATTTCATTTGTACCATCCATATATTCAAAAAATGGAAAATATTGCAAGCCACCACAACGAACACACATACCATCGAAGAATAAGTTCTTGTAAAAAAATTGACCATCCACTCTTTCACATAAAATATTAGATATAAAATCCCTTGAAGATATAGGTGGAGCCCTTATGTTACATTCCTATAGAACATTGCTAGTCTACAAATCTACACATATATTTCGATACACATCATAATGATTAGAAAATTCAATATGTACTCTACAAAAACAAGTTGTGTGTGAGTAACACTATGTTACTTGGGAAGGCCTCGGTGGTGGAAGCTAGGAAATGGAAAAGTTGCCTCAATCTCTATGCTGCTTGTTTAAGTCAGTGTATCAATTATAATAAAAGTATGATCTAATTTTTTAACTGTACTCCTACTCTATAGGACTGTGTAATTTTTGTTTTAGGCTATGTGAGTGAGTCACTTCCTTCGATGTACCTGGGCCTCCCTCTCATTGTCAAGGAAGTCACTCCCACTTTCTGGAATACTATTCTTGAAAAGATACAGATTAAACTTGTTGTATGGAAAAGCTCCCTCTTAAGTCATGTTGGTAAACTACAACTCCTCATTTCTACCCTTCATGGGATCCCACTCTATTTTCTATCCATGTTCAAAATTCCCAATTACATTGCCGAGAAGTTTGAAAAGATTCAAAAATTTTGCCTCCCCAAATATCAGGGAGGACTAGGCATTAGAAGGGTCCAAGCTAAAAATAAAGCTCTATTGGCCAAGGTTGGTTGGGACTAGTTATGAAACAAAAAGGACTAGTGTAGGATAATGAGTGCCAAATATCTTGACAATAACCCTCTCATCAAGTGTATTGAGAATGATCACCCTCGCGGGTCCCTAGTCTAGAATAATATCTACAAACTAAGGAAGCTACTCCAAACTGGTCTTCATTAGAAGCTAGGTAGACGTAATTGTATCCATTTCTAGGAAGATATTTGGCTTCTTGAAACCCCCTTGGCCAATTCTTAGTTTAAAAACCTCATGGCTCCTATGACCTATTTTTTTGGCTCCAAGGTCTATGACTACCTTATTGGTCCCCTTGGTGTCAATAGCTGGAAAGACCTAGGCTTATGTTGCTCTCTCTCCATTAACTTGAAAATCCTAGATAATTCCCTACAAGTGAATCTATCCCTTTCTAGAATCTCCTTATCTGATCTTGAAGATAATTTCTTTTGGTATCTGGAAAGCAAGGGAAACCTATCTATTAGGACAACTTACAGTCTTCTATCAGACAAGTTTATTCAAAGTAGGATTTGGCAATGGGTCTAGAATAAACACTTGACTCCAAAAATTAAAAAAATCTAGTGTTCATGGCTTTTCATAACAATATTCTAACCCAAGATAATCTAAAAAAAATGGGGCTTTATGATCACGAATAGGTGCATTTTATGCAAATACAATGAAGAATTTGTTGATCACCTATTGCTACATTTTTTGTTTTCTACTAAGGTTTGGGACCTAACTTTTCAAAGGTTGGCCACTCACTGGACCCTGAATAAGGATTTAAATTCCTTTATTTTTGGTTAGACTAGTCCTTTCCAACATCCCCTTCCTATGGAAATATGGAGACAAACTCCCCCTATCATTTGTTCATGTCTCTAGAAGGAAAGGAACAATCGGATCTTCAGAGACATTGAAAGGAGTCCCAAGGAAGTCTTTGGCACTAGGTCTAGACTAATCTCTGAAAGTATATCCCTGTACAAATTGAAACCTCTAAACAAATCCCCAATAGACTGGGAGATTAAAATGGAAAATTCTTGGAATCTCATTCTTGGGACCAACTCCTTTGATGCTTCCAAGTCCATGACTAGAGTAAACAATGTTTGGAAATCCCCAAATGCAAATTGTTTAAACTACATTTTGATGGAACGGCTAAGGGGAATCCTAGTTTGGCTAGCATTGGTAGTATCATTAGGGATTGTAAGGGAAACTTGGTTGTTGGGTGTGCTAGAGGAATTGGTATTCACTCTTTTATGATGGTTGAGGCATGGGTGCTTATCAAGGGTGTCAAGATTGTTGCCACTCTAGGCATAAAAAAATTGCACATTGAAGGAGACTCTTTATCTATGATTGACTCTCTCAATCATGGCCGATTGCTTAGCTGTAATATCAAGGAAATTATACTTGACTTAAACCTTTTGGTCTCAAAATTGGATAGAAAATGTTTCACATCTACATGGAAGGTAATCAAGTTGTCGATAGCCTGGCTAACTTGGAGTCCAATTAGAATTTATGCAAGTGTTGGAAGAGACTTGAGGTGTTACCTGCTACTATACAAAGATTAATCCTTGTGAAACAAAGGAAAATAATATTCAATTATGATTAACAATTTATGTATTAATGGGTATAGGTGGCTCCACTCGATGGATCCTTTGGTGATGTGGCGAGGTTAAAGAGGGATGTGTGGATTTTTTACTTTATTACTATGTGTGGTGGGGCCTTTGGCTTTTATGGCTTGTCTTCTCAATTTTACTACACATCTTATCATATCTCATGGGATGCATGTAATGAGTTATTAATCGCCAATCTTTTTGATAGTTCCAATTTAGGCTATCTTATGATTTTCATAAGATATTTTGAGTTGTACCTAAAAATTTCAAATCTCCCCCCACAACTAGCTGACATGGGGAAATGTGTAACTTTAAAATGGACCTTGACATAAGGATACTAATTATCTAGTTTTAATTAACAATTGGCTTATCCTATGGCTCTTTTGTGATTATCATAGCCCCACAATGTTGACATCATCAGAAATGACCACTAAAGCATGTAAAATTCAAGTTGCTTTCATTACATCTTACTATCCTGGATGGGAGAGGAATGATATTTTTAAAAAGGCTGAATTCACCAATGGGTAGTCACTTTTATGACTAACTTTATTTCTTTGGGTCTGCTACTGTGTTTCGTGGATCACGATGGGTGGAGATAGAGTAAGAATTGAGCCATATAATTGTGAGGAGTTTCATAGAAACCCAATTACTTGGAACATGTATAATGAGGGTGGTTTGAAATTTCTTTTGGAGAATCTTTTGGGCCATGATGAGTGCTTATCAGCCTAGTTTGTTGGTTCATGGAAGGATAGGAGGGTCACCATGGGTGGCCTCTCATTTGAGGTGAATGAAGATTTTATTGACAAGGCGGCGGGTCTTTCCTATGATGGAAAAAAATATAAAAAACACACCAAAATGTAAGACTTGGAGAGCCTCAATTCCTTCTTCAAAGGTGACAAGGAGCCAGTTGGGAAGCAATCTGGTTTTGATCGTGAGACATTGCCAAAACCCTGGGACAAGGTGTGTCTTAATTTAATGAAATATGTTACTTTAGAAGGTCAGTTCAAGGTGTTTTATTCTTACTATTTGCAACTATTAAACCACTTTAGTCACAAGATGACCCTCGGCTTTCCATTTTTTTTTGCTCACCTCTCTAGAAAATTTGGTTAAAGAAACCCTTGAGGTTGTCTCTCTCAACTCGGATGATACACCCCCTTTACCTCTGCATCAAGGCCTAATCCTTAGGCTCTACCAATTTCATATTGC
Organism: Sequoiadendron giganteum; assembly: GCA_007115665.2. NCBI lineage: Eukaryota > Viridiplantae > Streptophyta > Pinopsida > Cupressales > Cupressaceae > Sequoiadendron > Sequoiadendron giganteum. The sequence goes on along the minus strand of CM021107.1, from coordinate 61,962,365 downwards.
CTTGTGCATGCCCAAACCCATCTCTATTGTGCGTGTTCAGGAACTGGAACCCCCTAATGTGGCCCCTATTAATCCTTCCCCTGCTACCTTTGAGGGTTCTAAGAGGAAAACCCCCACTCCTGAAATTGAGCCCATTTCAGAACTTAAGCCCAAACCCCCTTCTAAAAAGTAAAATCATGGCCGGTATGGCCCAATCTATGTGGTGGTTGGGTTATGTGAGCTAAAAAATAAACTTCTCAAGAAGGACAAAAAATCCACCGCCAAGAAGAAGGGGAATTTTTTTCTCAAAGCCTAGTGGAATTGTCGACCTTTGAAAGCGAAGGTAGGAGCATTGAGGAAAAATACTCCAAGAGTGATACCATGGTGGCAATGAGCTTTAAGTTGGGGTGGAATAAACTAGTCAGAGGAGGTCCCACAAACTAGAGAAGAACAAAAAAGGTACCCTGGCTGATGAGATTTCCAATGACTCGGAGCAGACTGATGGCAAGACTGAAGGCAAGAAAGATATTGTTGAAGAGATGAACGAAGGGTTTATAGAAGGCACTAGCAATTTTCTAGACATGAATAGGGGGCTTAAGGAGGATTTCACTCACTCCCATGACTACAGCGCTGGTGGGGATGAGGAGATCCTAAGTAGGAAGGGAAAGAATGAGGACCCCAATGTGCTACAAGATCAAAATTCTACACTAGAGTGGAAATTCATTTGTCTGCCCCGGTTCATGGTTAAGATGATCCATAGATTTTTTGTCACTCTGTCTAATGTCATCAAGGAGGAAGCGGATAAAAAATCTAAGGGAGAAGGACCCAACTGGATTGGGGATGATGTGTTGAATCTCTTGATCGAGAAAAATGTAGACAATTCGTATTAGGGTCTGGATGGTACTGGTATTCTTTAGTTAAAGTGTTGTGTTTGTGTCATATTTCTGTTGTTTTTGGTTATAGAATTTTTCATAATATTTTGAACTAGTTCCTTTTTGGACCTCTAGGCTCTCCATGTAAAGGGTACAACACCCTATAAATGTTGCTTATATAATTAAAAAAAAGTTATGTGTGTGATTTATTTTGACATAAAAAAAATTTACCATTTCAAAATATCTTTGGCTAATTTTAATTTGAGGATACATTCTTGAAATTTGGCAAAAAAAATTGTTTGCGTCATATCCAAAAAATGATTTGGATGTGGATCATAAATTTGACTACCAATCCTCCTTAAAAAATCTCTTTGATTGGGAGAGGCCCTTGTGTTATTCTTCCAAAATTCTTCAATTAGGGATCTCAAGGCTTCAATAATTACTTTATCTTTCCATTGTATTCTACTAGAGAATACCCATAATTCATTGTTATTTGGATCCTCTTCTCTTTGATGCCTTCCCATGGATCTCATTATAGATGATTTACTTGTTTTAAATGCTTTACTTTTCTTTGAAATGAGGTGATATTTCTTGGTTTGATTTCTTACGATTGTTAATGTCATATGACATTACTATCTTTTGTGTGTGAGGTAGAACCCACACTCTCATATGCACTCATTAGACTCTTTATAATAGATTTCACACTTGAATCATCTTATTTTCTTAGCCCAAGAATCTTTATGATGGGCCTAAATTTTAGTTACCTCATCATTTAAACAAATAGTTGACATCTTCTAGTCTCATTTAACTTCTCAAAAAGTAGTCTCCATATCCTCTTAACATATCTTTGACAAGTATGCATTGGAATGTTATCAACAATTGGTTTCAAAATATTAGCATCAATATCAATCAAATACTTAGTCTTTCTATGCAAAACTCTAGGAGGTTTTCTCAAAGGTAGAGTTTCATCAACATTACAAATGTTAACAACATTGGGGATAGATGGCATACCTCCAACCGGAGATGAAAAGGATGGCATACCTTGAAATTTAGATCTTAAATATGTTGTACCTTCAACTTGAGATGTGGAAGATGGAGTGTCTCCAAATTGAGATGTGAATGTTGATGTACTTTCAACATGACATGTCATATATAGTGTGCCTTCAACTTGACTTGTGGTAGATGACGTACCACCAACTTAGGGATTCAATTGTCTCATTGCACATAGGTTTTTCATTTGTTTCCTTTATGATACCAATTCCAAATATCTCTTACATTGCATGGATGTTTCATGTTCCTCTTGAATAGGAATGTCTTCTTCTATGGTTTTCAATTTCCTTCCTTTATGAATTTGCCTCATTCTTTCTCTTTTCTTGACATTCTTAAATTCACGCTCATTAAGTGTTAGAGTCTTTAGTTTTTTTCTCAGCATGATGATGGATTCTACATGCATGCACCATTAAGAAAGCTTGATAAAATTTAAGTAATTTTCACATTCCATTTCATTATCATTCAAAATTTATAATCTTTAATTTTTATGACTATAAGAATCAAGGACGGTCATATTGGTTCATGTTGACATTTCATGTTAGCTTTGATGCCCATCAATTATAACTAATCTGAGAGATCTTAATAAATCCATGGCTATTTTGATGTTCTAGGGTTTCTAAGGTTTTGAAATTCCTCAAGTGTATTGAATTAAGGTTTTAATCCTAAATTTTTTGGCTTTCTAAAACCCTCATGTGTTAAAACCCTAAACCCTAGGTTTGAGCATGCACATTTGTTATATCTTTTTCTTGACCTCCTATAGTCAATTCCCAATCATTTAAGTCATAACCCCATGTCATTAAAACCATGTGTCGTCTAACCCCAACATCCTAGTCTTATCGGTCCTACCCCATTTGAAATATTTGATTAAATCTTAAGTCACGAGGGTTATGAAATATTAATGCATTATGTCCAATACTTTAAGCCTTGCCTGTGTAAAATAAATTAAGTGTTGAATTCATAAGTTGACCTAGGTGATGGACCTGACTTAAGTGAAATTTGGGGCACGTGCATAAGAAAATGTCTTTAAGAAGGGCAATGGCTACGCAGCATACAAAACCGATGCCATGCCATGCCTAGCCTAGCCTGCATTTTAACAGTCTATTAGAAGGGGAAGGAATGGGAAGAATGGGCATTGCTTCCATCGGCAGTACACACTCATCACATCATCCATTGGCGGTACACCCTCGTCACATCATCTATATTGATCGGCTTCCCGTCCACACTGACTTAACATGCTGGCAGTTAAATGATTTTTTAAAAATAAATATTTTAATGAGAGAATTGATGAAAGAAAAGGTGTTTGATAATTTAAAATAATCAATATTATTTTAAGGTTCATATTTATATTGAAGATTTATCAAAGAAAAAATAAATTCAATTGAAATTAAATTAATTTTATTACTAAATTTTAAATAATTAAAATATTTAAGTTTTTTTAATTGATTTTGAATTTAATTTTTTATCTTTATTAATATTAATCAAATTATTTATAATTTTTATCAAGTTTAAAATTTATTTTAATTATTTATGTTTTTTATTAAATTATAAATAATACTTAAAATTTATTAGAGTTAATTTTATAATTATTTGTCTTATTAAAATTTTAATTATTTTAGAATACTCCTATTTTTAAATTTTATTTAAATTTATTTAATAAAATAATTTCAAACTTAAAATCTAAATTAAAAAGTTATAGAGTGTGATAATGAGAGCGAGCTAGACAAATTTTTGATTAGTTGTTTTGTGCCAACAATCCAAGGATAACATGTGTCCTTGGGGAGTTATGCTCCACATAACATGCCATTTGATTTATATGATAATTCACCTCTAAAACCTCTATTACTCTATCTTCATATCTCTTTCACTTACACACTATTTTTCTCCCTCCCTATCGCTAACTTTATCTCTCTATCTCTCCCCCTTCTCTTTATTTAATTGATCTAATTAATTAATGTGTTAAAAGTTAATAATGTTTTATTTTTAACATTGAACTCAAGTGTAAAAGTGCTTCGGATTTAACTATGTGTGTTTTTACATCAAGTTTTAATCACACTAATATAATGTATTAGTATATCATGTTATAAATGAAAACATATTAGTTTAATTAAAATATATCATTAAATTATAAAAGGTAGTATACCATTTTTTCCAGGTAAGTTTAAACCTACACTTTCTTTTTTCATTTCTCTCTATATATTATTAGTCTATTTTTTCCATCTAATTTATTTTGTGATTTAATCCTATTTCCTCCCCTTTTAACTCCTCTGCTCTCCTACCCTTGGCTTGTTTATTCTCTTGCCACCTCCCTTCCTTTTAAGAGGTTCCATGTGCAATCTATATCCTTCCAATCCTCGTCTTAATGCATCCATAATTACATCGAAAGGCGTTATACCTTGAAAGCATTGTGTAAACATTTTGAAGCTGTATTGAAAATGACAAGCAGGTGGAAGTATGTGCCATTAGGTTTTTCTTTTTCGCCGGCTGGTAACTGTTTTCTTAGATTTTTTGATCCATGGGAATTCGTGGGACATTGGTAAATACTTTTGCCTTCAGCTTTTTTCATTTTTGCGGCTGGTAACTATTTTTTTTAGGGTTTTCTTTTATTTCATTCAGTTTTTGTTTTAAGGCTCGCTTTATTTGAAAAATTTACCAGTCATACTCTATTCCCGTGAGCTGTAGTAGTGGAAGATCCCAAGATTGAAGTGCTCAGGATTTCCACTGTGGCTCTTGCTCTACAAACTGAAGGGTTTCTCTATTTTTTTTAATCTTTATTAAAGATTCTTTGCAGAGGCACAACAACCTAGGGAATCACCTAGCAACCAATGCAAGAATTTATTCTTATGCAGATCCCTTTCTTTTTTTTTATCTGTAACAGTTATCTCACAGTGGAGGAGGGGTTTCGTGAGCCCTTGCTGGCCCTTCCTCATGGTGTGGTGGCTTGAGGAGAGGTTGAGCCCTCAACAAGGCTGTCACCGTGAGGCAACCACGGCCTCCATAGGTCTATAAAGCCCTCAATAAATTAATGAGCACAACTTCGCATTATTCACTTATTGAATGTTTGCTTTAGTATCCTTTATTTGTCTTGTGTGCTATGGTAATGTTTCATTTCCTCGTGATTTATGTAGGGAATGCCTTATTTTATCCATGGGTTTGAATTGATTGAGTGCTCCAGAGATTTGGGTGATGTATTTGCCTATGACCCGCATGTATGCACAATCTACAACCCAAAACGAGGTCCACCACGAAATGTCTGTGTGTAAAAATGCATAGGGGATACAAGACTTGTTTATTATGCATAGCTATATAGGAGATGTGATTTTAGGATGCAATTATTTCATTTTATTTTCATCTGTGTGACAAGATCTTAAATGAAACCAAAATATATGCTTATTTTTTTACAAACATCGCTTAACAATACAATATGTTCTAGCTACATTACTACCTAAAATGTGCAGCAACAAAGATATTTTATTGCAATTTTATTATGAGTGCCCTACAGATGGAAACCAATAGTAAATCCCTTTCTCCTTTTTTTTTTAATCTCCTTCCCTTGTAGAGTTTTTAATTGGTTTAAACATGTAACTATTCCATTTTAAGGATAGTGTTTTGACAACAATTAACTGTATATTCTTCTTCTCCTTTTTTTTTCCCTAAATATTGATAGGAAACAAATCGTTGTTTAAATCAAACGCATGCAGATGTGAATAAACTTCTATTTGATAGTGCGTAGAGAATAAGATAGAACTTTCATATCAAAGTAAAGATGTCACCCATATCAAGCAAATAAATCCTAAAACCATCTACCTATATACGCATATCCATTTTACTTCATAAAGCCGCTCCAAATATCTCCAAATATTATGATTGGTGTATGATATAGAAAAAAAAGGGCAGCAGGCAAGGCTTAAGAGTGTACAAAGTATTCAGTCTATAAGAAGTCGTATATAAAAATAAATAAAATTTAATATTAGGGAATCGTAACTACAGGGACATTTTCATCACCAACTAGCTCTTCTGATAAAAATTCAATCCCATCCATCATATCATAAACACATCTTCCTTAATTGATGAAAGCAATATGTACCTACTATTTAACATAATCCTTCAGATTTGAAAATGAAACTAGCTTATTAATGTAGATGGTGCACAAGGACTACACCCAGAGAGAAAGGAAGGGCTTTATACAAGTCTCTTCTCAACTAATGCACAGTTAGTCCATTCCCTAACCCCAGAAATCTGAATCATTAGATATCGTCAATTTAATATCCTCCACCTACCCACAAGGCACCATCTCCTTATCTAACTCTTAAATTTTTATTTTTAGCAATCATGTAGCAGTTGTTCCTAAATGATTTAGCCATTAAAAGCCACTTCTAAATTTTTATTTTCATGTCTTAAATGCTAGGTTTATGGTTCTCGAAAGTTCTAGAGTTGTCTTTTTTTTTCTCGATTGAGATTTTTAAATGTTTAACACTTAATTTATTTAATGTAATTTCAACTTGATTTTTATGGGAATAAATGAAATCTAATTGAAATTCAACTTTTCTTTTTAGCTCCACATCTAATAGCTATGTGAGAAATAATGAAGAGAGAGAGCTAAGAGCATTCAGGAGAGGATTCTTTTTAAAAGTTCCTTTATTGAAGAGTGTATTAAAAGTTATGATTCATAATTCTATAGTAATTTAGTGGAGGTAAATATAGTAATTTAGTGTGGATAAAAATAGTAATTTAGTGGGAATAAAAATATTAAATTAACATATCTATATTTAGAAAAATCTATGTAAAATACATCGAGAGATATCTTTCCCAAGACATCTATTGCAGTGTATTTTACATATATTTTTCTAAATATAGGTATGCTAGTTCTAATCATACATTGAACTCTAATTCTTGTGAATGTATTAAAATTGAATGTAATTCTAATTAGATTAAAACTTTATTCTAACCCTAATCCTACCCTAATCGTAATTCTAACCATGGTCCACTCCCTCTAAATTATTATATTTAAAATATTATAATAATATATTTAATATATTTCTAAATGAACCCTAATCTTAACCAAAATATAAGCATAATTAAAGGCTAACCCCATCCCTAACCCTAAATGAATCATAATGTCAAACCTAACCCTAATCCTTATTGAATTGTAATAGTAATTGTAACACTATACAAATCCTAACCTTAATTCATCCTATAACCCTCATACTAATCTAACCCTAACCTTGCAAATTGTAATTCTAATCCTAATTAACCATAACAATAATTATAAACCTATAAGAACCTTGACCTTAACTAATTGTAGAACCCTCACACTAATCTAAACCTAACTTTAACAATAATTGAACCATCAACCTCATTGAACTTTAACCCTAATTGAACCTTAACCTTGACAATGTTCATTGTAATCTTAACCATAATTAAATTGTCATCTAACCCTAACCATAATAATAATATTATATAAATAATTTTTAAACTATATGATAAGTGTAAATGTAATTCTTTATTGCATTTTTTTAAAGATAGATATGCTAGTTTTAAATATATATTAATTTAAGAGCTTATTTTTATTTGTTATAATTAATTTCTTATATTTTCTTTGTATTTAATTTTGCAATTGTTTAAAATCAGATGCGCACTTATTATGAAAAGTCTTTCTATTAGATGCATATTTAAGTTTCTATATTTTTGTACAATAAAATATTTAGTGAAACCTTAAATTTATAATATTTCTTGATATATATTGATTTTGAATAAAATAGAATATGAATGTTTTTTCCTTTTTGAAATGTTTTCAATTTTATTTAAAAAAAAGAATATTTTTTATGATTTAAATATATGAATTTAGAAACATATTTTAGTGTAATTGTAAATTTCAGATTTTTGTAATTTAATTTTCTAATTTCTAATATTAAATTATTAATTTAGAATTTTCAAAAAGAATAATTGTTTTTCATTCTTTTATAATTTAATTATTATTCTAGTGTCAAAAAAATATTTTATAATGATATAAAAGAATATTTTTGTTTTTAAAATTAGTATATTAATGTATGAACTTATATGCAATAGTAAATTTAACAAAGTTCATTCATACTTAATTATCTAAATTTTAGAAACTTCACATTTTTTCAATATGGTATCATGATAAATAATATTTTTGATTGGAAAAGATTGCTTCAATAAGTCTATATAAAAAGGGATATCCTATTTTAGAAAAATCTTGAATATTTTTTAATTTGAAGTATATTAATTTCAAAACTTACTTTTACAAAATTTAGTAAGTTCTTTTATTAAATTTATAAATTTATAATACCAAATATATATTAAAACTTCTAAATTAAATTAAACTTATTTTAACCTATATATTTATTTACCTATGTGTAATTTAATTTACCTATATATTTATCTTATGTGTAATTTAATTTTTGTCTATATATTTATTCCATATAGTTTTACTTATTTTAATTTAAAATAATAACTTCTTTTTTTTTTTAATAAACTAATTAATATATTAAAAATTATTTTTAAAACTTTCTCAATTTAAATTTTACTAATGATTACTATGATGCACCGGTATTAAAATAAAAATATTTAGATAAAATTGTTATTATTTTAACTTTATTTGGATTGTTATGTAAACTATCTTAAGAAGATTATTAAAAATATATAACTTGATAGTTATACATCTTAAAAATCTATATATGATAATTATTAATTTATTTGTATTAAATTTATAAAAAAAAATTAAAAATACCTTAATTTTAAAAATTTAAATCTAAATTAAAAATTAGAACATTTCAAACTTGATAAAAATTACAAATAATTTGATTAATATGAATAAAGATAAAAAATTAAATTCAAAATCAATTTAAAAAATCTTAAATATTTTAATTATTTAAAATTTAATAATAAAATTAATTTAATTTCAATTTAATTTATTTATTCTTTGATAAATCTTCAATATAAATATGAACCTTAAAACAATTACGCCGAAGGCGTTACCTATTTGAAAAGAGAGACCTAACAAAGTAAATCAACAACGCATATTGTTGCAGAAGGAATGGGATACGATCGAAAGAATGCTGACTATTCATCCTTTTTACTACCTTTTTCCACTTTCACGTTCACTGAACATAAAAATGGGCAATGAAAATCGTCGCTTTGCCATAGATTTTTCCTTCTCGCTAGTCATTTTTTCCCATTCACCATTGTTGGGTTGAGCGTGTCGTCCAGACACAGATTGCTACATGGAGTACCAAGCAGTGCATAGATCAGAGGAAACCCCTTACCCTAGGCCAACGGTTCGTCGATACAAACCCATTGCCCAAAAATAAAGACGCTGGAAAAGCCACTCTGTAAACCTTAGGTTTATATCATTTTCTAAATACTTTCTTTTAAATTTACAAACCCTAGATTCATATAGTATTGTGCATCAGGGTTTGAAGCTATGTAGAAATGGTGGAAGTTGCAAATGGGGGCTCAAAACCCTCAAAATCCTCTAGCAATGGCTACAAAATATGCAGCCCAAAAAAGGCTACTTTGCTTGTAGTGTCAAAATTCACTCCTAGTGAATCTGTCACCCGTCAACACTATGAAAAGTATTATGCATTTTGTAACCATGATGTAATGAATCTCCATCGTTCATCATTTTTGACCATTTTTTCAGCTATTTATGCACCTTTTTCTTCCTTGCTGGTGAAGCAGCATAGCAGTTATTGAAAAATTTATAATGGATGGTGAAGCAAGCGGCGGTTAACGGTATTAGGCTTCTAGGGTAACTTAGGGTAACAAAGCTCGACACAATTTATGTAGAAACTTGAGGTGTGGTAACTTGACAAGAAGGAAGCTAGGTAAGAATGTTGCTCTCATGGTCACTTTTATCAACATGATTTTAGATCTTAGTATAGGATTATGAAAGCGTTTCAAACTAGGGTTTCTTTTGACAGTTTTAGGGGCCAAGGCTTTATATGTACAAGCTAGGTTTCATTTGTTTTGATGTTCAGAGTTGGGGTTTAGTGTCCCTGAACATGGGCTCTGTTTGTTTCATACTTTATGTTAATTTTGTTATCTGCTTCCAGGATGATCTAATGCGTGTTGCTTCTCTTGAGAAATATGGCAAAAAAAAGTCTAAGAAAACAAGATGGTGGGTGTCTCAAAAACCTAGTGTGACAGATGGGAATGGACACGAAGTATTATTGTAGGTATTCTGCAAGTTCATACATCAAGTATGACACATACAAATCCAGAATGAATATTATAGTGGAAGTGTTTATTTCTTTGTTGAATATATAGTGGTAGTGTTTATTGTTTTGTTCTTCTCAGGTTGTCATAGCCTTTGTGCAAGGATGATAAGTCATGAATATACTATATGATTTTCTTTTGTAAGCTTTTGGCATGCAACATGCTAAAAGTCTTTGTAAAAGGAGGAGAATACTATGGTGCAAAAGCAAGTATAAATGTTTGGGAAGCCCACATAGAAGCCCCTGGCGAATTCATCTTGTCTCAGATGTGGGTTCTCTCAGGGTCGTTTGATGGCTCTGATCTTAACAGCATTGAAGCGGGCTAGCAGGTGGGTATATCACCGACACATAGATCCTCTTATGTTTTATATTGGCACACCTCATAGATCATGCAAATCATAAATTAATGTGTTGAAATATTTTGTGGTTGCATTGATCATCAACAGGTAAGCCCAGGAGACAACATGCTCAGGGGGGAATTTCTTAAAATGTTTCTATCATCACATGTAACGAATTGAAATATAGAGTCCAAATAAAAATATGGAATAGTGATTTTGAGATGCCTCTGCAATTTTATGATGTGTGGATCATTCAGATCTAATATTGACATGGAGATAATTGTGCCAGGAGCTCTCATTTAGGATTGCTATACATTTCTTAATCAGATCAAAAAATCCTATTTACAGATCAGTTTTGCAAATATCATTATAGGTGTATTTACAAACCTAACAGTTCCCGATTGTGAGAAATAGAAATGTGTACTTCCTTGACAACAATTCAATTCTTTCTCATTTTTCGGAATAACATAGTACTCACACCACCAATGGCCGAAATAAAAATAAAGGAACATGTCATGTAATCTACATTAATGTTGTTTAAGAACTTTGTTTTCTCATTCCTCTCTTGCTGATTATGATGATCCAAGTTTTCATGTAGGAGAGTGCTAAGAATGTCCAACTGATGCCCTATTTTCCATTGACCCGTGGTAAGAAGTGTTATCTGCCATCATATTGATTAAATATTTAAAACACAACCCTCAATTTATGTGAATGGAATGAGTGCAGAGTATTATAAAAATAAACCAAAAAATAAAATGAAGATCATCTTTACCTCCTACATCAACGGTGATACAATTGTAAGCTGCCCACTTGATGTACTAATTGGTATTCAAGGCCCATTCACGATGTTACTAGATATTGGGGTATGGATGCCACAAGGTTCAGCTTGAAGAGTCAAATTTTGATGGCTATGAGATCCATTTACAGGTACAGATTTAGCATTCAATTTGTCAAGATGAGACACTAACTGAATCATGCCAGTGGTCAAATCATAAATGAGCTTTTAGTGTCAAGATTGATTTTGATAATTACTGATCTGAAATGACTCTTGTTGAGTGATTCTTACTAGGAGACACGACATTATAAACCATTGTGTTCAGGTTTCGTCCAAACCAACGGAAGAGTAGCTATTGGGGTTGCTATAAATCCAATTTCCTCTTTCAATGGTCCTCAATATGATATCACCATACTTGTTTGGAAGGTCAGAAAATATGCCACATAAGTTGCTGCAATTGGGTTCATTCTATTTTGTTGTAGAATCAATTATAATAATCACATAATAGGTCACAAAGTATACATAAAAGGGCAATATTTTTGGTTTTAGATGATATAGATTTTATATCTAGTGTTGTCATAACAATTGCCATTATTCTAATGCAATGATAATCTTACTTACGCTTGGCAAACATTTCAAAAAGAAAAATAGATAAAAATGAGAAGTTTGTGTAAGCATTTATAAAAATAGAGCTATGTATAGAGGCATCGATTATACTGGATGCCCAAAAAATATTTATACAAAGTCAAAAAAATTTACCATCATTGACTATGAAACTATTAATTTACTTGTAGTAGAAAATGTCATCATAACTTCTACCATTACTCCCAATGATACTATTAATGTTATTTATGGAGATTGAAGTGAAAATGAAGACCATGGAGACAATCATGGGTGAGTTTTTTTTATGTTTTTGTTCTTGGTTGGCTCTATTTATGAAACAGATATGCAATAAACCTTGGCCATGGCTGGCCATAGAAACTCAACCTTGGCCATATTTGAAACTCAACTTTGGCCATATTTGAAACTCAACCACGGCCATATGTTGCTCATGTTATATCCATATAGCAATCTAAGCTATGTTAAAATAAAAGGGGAGCTGGAGATTCAAATCTCTATTGAAATTTTAGCCCATTACTTTGATCCCAAAGTCTGATTTGGGATCGACAAAGGTTTTAGTGCACTTGATTCACAATTATGAGTCACTTCGAACAAAAACACTCATTGTTTTTTTATTTCTTTTATAGTTCTAATAAGTGGATGCTTACAAAAAATCTAAGGTTAGATTCTATATTTATTATAAATTGATGTTTGTGGTGGATGTTTTATATTTTTTTTGGAAACCTATTGATCATTACAAACTTGCCCCAAATAATGGATTCTCTGAGCACCAACATAACACTCTCTATTTGGTCACTTCTCAGATCCAGGTTGCAACAATAGAAAAAAGCTTATCTCAGTAGTGGACTTATAATTTTGACATACTGCTAATATCTAATACTTATTTAAGATCTACAGATAATTTCTAATCTACTTGATTGAAAGTTGAGAAGTTTAGGATTTTTTTTGGGGGTGGAACAGACTATCTGGAGAGTAGTCTGTTAGTTTTTTATGTTGTATAATGCATAATAGAAGTGGTGGGTCACGGATGGTGGCTTCTATTTTACTTGGTCCAAATTTCTCCAAGTTCTTATCTAGGATGTACAATAATGTGACGAGTTTCCAAGGCCTCAGTGAAAATATTTATTGCATTTTGTAAAAAAATGAATATAATGAAAATTCATTACAGTAAAAGGTTCTTTTTAGCATTGGTATAACAGTTTGATTCATAAAGAACAATTTGTTCGTTCATTATTTTGATTTACATGGTACTAGAAATTCTAACCTATTGTGATAAATATTGGCATTTTTTTTAATTCAGCACAAGTTTTATACATCGTCTTTGGCCATGCAACAATTTTTTCAATAATTGCAATTTAATCCCAATTTTCCTTAAAAATAGTGATTCTGTTATTTTGGTTCTAGTTTCTATGGTGATTTTTCTGAATTTTTACCAACCCTAACACTAACCCAGTTATTATGGATTAAATTTTCAGAACTCAAATTTTCCATACATCGTTTGTTTCAACTTATTGTCTTTCCCTAAGCATAAGGATCTTTACCATAAAAATACAACCACCATTAGCAAGGAATCGGGCACCCCATGGGAAAACTTTATATTTTGTTTTGAGTAAGTCATATTCTTTAGTTTTGGATTCAATGTATTGAAATAATCTTTTATATATTTATTTATATAGTCAATGAAGATTTTGGTGCAGTGAACTTAGGGCGGAGATCAATGAAGACAATATACATAAATGTTGGATTCTCCCTATTGACAAAGGCATCAAATAAACTAACAAGCATTTGCTTCTAACCAACAATGACTCACATCTAAAAGAAGCATCATTTCAATTTGAATGCTCCTTTACTAATTGCCAATCACATATTAATCTTCATAGACCTTCGGCGTGCCTATTGCACACGAAGGTGTGATTGCTAGTAATAATTATTTTAAACTGTTGAACACCTTTTCTTTCATCAATTCTCTCACCAAAATATTTATTTAAAAAAAATCATTTAACTTAATAATACAAGGATTGCCAACATGTTAAGTCAGTGTGGATGGGAAGTCGATCATTCTAGATGATGTGATGGGGGTGTACCGCTGATGGATGATGTGACGGGTGTGTACCATTGATGGAAGCAGGCCCATTCTTCCCATTCCTTCCCCTTCTCACAGACTGTTAAAATGCAGGATGGGCATGGCATGGCATGGCATCAATTTTGTATGTTATGTAGTTGTTGCCTTTAAGAAGAGCTCAACCAAACCCTACTTGATAGTTATTCGTTGTTCATTGGCCCCCACCATACCACATGAATAAAATATTCACAAAAAAATGATTCCGGGATAGCAAGAAGGGTTCCATGTGTCCATCTTTCAAGGTGGGCACTATAGCATTTCAAGAGACAATGGTGGTGGGCCCATAATCTAAGAGCTCTTATTAAAAGACGTGGAAACATTTTGTGGATCTCCCTGCCACCCTATGTCCCTTGATCTACTTTATAGTATATGAGTGTGGTGGTACGGGGATGTGACACTTGCCCTTGGTGGGGTCAAGCTTGTGGCTAGTGGTCTAAAAGGAATCAACAGTTGACACAGAGTTCATCAAACATCAACGGTCATCGCAAGGTCACAGATTGTGAAGGCTTTGATAGGGTCAAAATGTGATGTGATATACTGATAAGTGGTAAATATTGATTGCATCGCCAAGGTTCTTCACATTGTAGATGTTATTTGGCAAGGTGTTAAGTAAGGTGAGATAGTTTATGTGGTGTGATGGAGATCTGACGATAGATGTTGAGGACTAAAGATTAGACAGTGATTGATATATCATAGAAGCTTAGTGGGTCCTCTATTTGGAAGCACGATGTAAAGGGAGCTCGTGATGGTCATTGATCATATATATTATGATGATCAAATGAGCAAGTTTTAAACTTCCATTGGGGCTTGATCTTAGCCATTCATTCATGATCTAACAACCAAGATTCAAACTTCTATGGCTATGCACGCTATGCTCATGGGTGAACTAGAAGTACTGATGTAACTACATTTTCAACAACTAAATAAAATTTGTGGCTACCAAGATCATATTTTCTCATTGCAAGGCTTACCCTTCATAATTTCTCATGCCATATTCAATGCAAAAGTGGTGCCCATACCTCTTTATGTGTGGAAGAGACATTCCTTTTATTGTAGACCAAATTTCCTGATATATTTTGTAAGAGTTCCCACTCTGCACTTACAAATAATTCAATGCAAATGCATGGCATGCAAATCAGGGTTTTCTAGGTCAATCTCAATGGGAGATCTAATGGCCTCAATAAATATTTCCTTGATCAAACCTTCTAATTTCTAACCCTAGTGGGGTTAGTGTTTTATATGATGTCATCTCAATTATGCCTGAACTATAAAGTAAATACTTGTATTCACTCAAGGGGTTCTTCCTTTGGCTCCTCTAGGGTTTTTCTCTTTCAAACACTACATTTTTGCATTCTACCATTGTAAAGATTGTTTCTAAGCTTTATGTTAATAAAATTCAGCTATTATCACTATTATCTTTTGCATGTTTGAGTAAAATCCATTTACCTTCATGTTTGAACATGTGTTTTAGTTGTCCAATTGATGTATTATGTTGTTCTGAAGTAGGAAGAAATAAATTATATTTTGGTGCATCACCTTCTTTTATATTTCATGTCTCCTTTTATCTCTTTTCTTTGTGATCTGTTAGAGTAGAATAGCAATAAGGTTTTCATGTGCTAGGTTAGACGAACACATTTTCACTTAGCTTAGAAGATGAAATTGACATTCTCTAAAGATTCAACCTCATTTTTGAAAGGTCCCACACCTTGAGGTTGTTTCTATTATGTCATTAGAACACTAAAATCTTGTTCAGTAGGGTACAATTTTATATGACAATAGTTTTTGGCAAGCCCCGTAGGACAATAAGAAATTCTATTTCATCTAGTTGAGAGAGTGGTGTTGCTCTCAACATTCCAACCTTGATGTGGCTCTTAACAAAGTACCTAGTGACTTTGCAATCAAGGGAGAACTTTGCATTCAAATTGGTGACTCTATTGCTACCCAAAACTCCTATTTCAAGATTAGACCTACACATTTATGTCAAGAATCTAAACAAGATCTTCTTCTCGAGGTAATTACTAATACATCCAGCTCTCATTTTCTCCTTCTCGAAGAAGAAAAAGACAATCTTTATCGCATGCTAGAATAAATAGAGGCATAATTCCTTCTCTTAGAGCTCAATCTACACCACCTGTGGGTAGATTATTTCAAGCTATAACACCTACTACCCATACAAATAGGGCATTCTTCCATATGGTTTTACCTAGAAATCAACCCAGTGTGTCCTTTAGTGGTCCAACATCTCCTTAATTTTAGCCCAAAAGGATGATATACCCGTCAATTCCCTCAAAATCATTCCCCATTTCACTGGTGAAACATCCAAAACTCTAGCAGAGCACATCATAGATGTGGTAAACATATGCTCAGTGCACAATGTAACCAAAGACAATGTGGTTGCTAGGTTGCTTTCCACTTCCCTAAAAGGAAAAGCATTGCAATGGTACATAGGTCTGTCGCCTAATACCATTCACAATTGGGATGAGTTGGGTGAGAAGTTATGCAAATATTTTGAAGATAAAAGAGACCACTTATCCCTAGTAGAAAAATTAGCAACAATTAAAAGGGTACCTCATGAGTTCACGAGTTACTTCAACTACAGATTTCAGAAGACTTGGTATAGAATCCCTACCTTGGTGAAGCCTTCTACCAAGTATGCTTTCATGTATTTCTTAAGGGCTCTTAATAGTGCATAGTTGTTATGATTCAGTCGATGGGTGGTTTTACCTTACCTGGAGCATATGACCTTTCCATAAGGGTAGAAAATTATTTCATACAAGTTGGGAAGATAGCTCCTAAACCACCAATTCCTTTATTCCCAGAGCTTCCTTCACAGCCAACAGTGACTCCTATTCTAGTGGTTTCCACAAGCCAATCTTCTACTTCTTCTACACTTCTAGAATATTGAGGAACCTTACTCTGAAGTATGAATAATGAGTTAGTATCATTGAAGAGACAACAAGCACAAAACAATAGGCCCTATCAACCTCAAAATCAAAGATCAAAAAAATAAACAACCTTATCAAGGGAAAAGTTAGTGGAATCATACCAGGCCTATGAATAACGTACATTCACCTGCTACCAATACTAATATTTCTCATGTCCCAATGCAAAACAATCTAGCCCAAGAGCAAGAGTGGTGTTATCCTTGTGAGCAATCTCATAATTAAAATGCTTGCCAAAATGGAGAGTTTGTACAAACTCTAGTTGCTTTGAATGAAACCTCTACCTCAAGGCACTAATTTTGCACAAACTAGCCAATTGATAGTAACCAAAATCATGCACATGAGGACTCCTCATTTCTCAATTGGCATCAAGAGGATTTATGTGGTATAAATCAAGTAGATGTTGATACAATAGCTCAAAATAAAAGATCAAAGAAAAGAGAAATGGAGGATGGTGCATCTTTCATGGTTGGGAAAGCATCTTGATCTCTCAACAACCTCAAAAAAGTGTAGATGCTTGACCAACAGGTAGAACATCAGATGTACCACAGTTAAATTATCTTGCTAGTAGGCCTAAACAAGCAATGGATCAACCTAAGATCACCCAAGAAACAAGAATAGACTTTGGTTTTTCAAAAGTTCCTTCCAAAACTGGTCATCTTACTTTCAACAAAGTGGAGCGGATGAAAAAAACTAATCTAAATGTTACTATGTGGGAGGCTCTATCCATTCCATCACAAAGGGGTTTATTTTAACAAGCATTGAAGGAACATAAACAGACAGTTGATGTACAAGAAAATCAAAGGCAAACTACTCCATCAAGCAACCTAGTGCAACTTGAAGAAGAAGGGAACTCTAGAAAAATTATTAAGCCACCTCCCTTTTATCTTTCTCTAATTATTGGAAATCATATAGTGCATAATTGTATGATAGATTCTGGGGCTAGTAGTTTTTTATGTCTAAGGGGATTCCTAACATTCTTGGCATCAAGTATGAACCAGTGCCTAAGAAATTTTTACAATTGGATGGCACCGCTATTAGTACAATGGGAGTAATTAAAAACCTAAAATGTATTTGCTTGTATGTATTGGTTGTGATGTGTTGCAAGATATCTCAGTCATAGACCTCCCTACTCATTTTTCCATTTGTTTATCTAGGGATTCACTGCTAAGATAAGTGGATACTTATCTACTAATTGGTCTCATATGTTATTTAGAACTAGATATGGCACTAAAGCAACCATAAAATATAATCCCATAGCAAACGATCATTTAGAGCCTTACACTCCTATTCCAATAAACATGAACTATACATTGCATGATAAAAAAGAGGAGCGTTCTAATCATGAGCCTAGAAATCCTATAGAGGAGGTACCTGATTATTTGTTGGGTGAATGGGGAAATTCTTTAAAATCAATCCACTTACTATTTGTTGAAGTGGAGGAGATTGGTCTTGGCACCTATTGCATTCATGAAGAGAATGCTACTATCCCCATTCTCATAAAAAATCAAGAGGGTCTAAGGGGATTGTGGCAGATGTTTTTTGATGGTTCTAGAAATAGAAATGGTGTTGGTGTTGGGTGTAATGTTGGTATCTCCAAGCGAGGTGAAATATTAATTATCTTTCGGGCTTCAATTTAATTGCACTAACAGTGTGGCTATGTATGAAGAACTCATCCAAGGTCTCCAACTTGCACAAAAAAGGAACATCAAGTTGTTGTTGGCTTTTGGTGATAGTGAGTTGGATGTTCATCAAGTCAGATCTCAAAGCTCTAACAAGAAATTTTTTCTCAAATCTTGTGAACATAGGGTTTGGGATTTGATAGAGGGATTTGAGGGTTTTAACATCCAAGCAACTCCAAGAAATCAGAATAAGCATGTTGATTGACTTGCAGTGGGTGGTGCTTAGTTTGACATACCAACACATATTACAAGAAAAAAGGAGCAACATATCAGGCTTGTTGTGAGGCCTATTGTTCTAGATAATCAAGATAACTAGCAAGTCTTTGAGAGTGACCAATAGATAGTAAATTTTCTGCAATAAGAGGTAGAATTTTCTAAAAGAAATCAGTATAGGCTACAAAATCAGTATGGTGATGAAATTTTGCAGCTAATTAGCAACAAGCTACCAAATAGTCTTATCATCCTTGAAGGTATCTTCAACCCAAATTATCAATTAAAGCAAAAAAGGATGAACTTAGTTGCAAAGAGGGATGACTTAAAGCCAATAGAGATTTTAGAGGGAAAGTCTCTAAACTTGGGAAATGTATGATCTAATACTAAACATGAGTTTTTCATAGATCTTTGCAATAGATACAATGATGCAATTGTTTAGACTTATGAAAACCTAAAGGGTTTTGACTATAATATCCCACTTTAATGAAGTGCTATTAATTACTCATTATTGATTGATTATATTTGATCAATAATCATTATTGATGTTTGAAGGAGATTAACATATAAAGTAGATGGATTGATATAGTGACCATGGTTATTATCACCCTTGATCACCTTAAGAGCTCATACTAGAGTGTTACTTTATGGATTCAAAGACATTATTATCGGGACTTTCATTTATAAATTGTCGCCACCAATATCCTAGACTAGAGCGTGGGTTTGGATTTAGAAAGCTCTTAATCTTATTTTGTTGCCACAAGTTCTCCATCACAAACAAAGGTTCCTGTGAGTCAAGTATTCTAATGTGTTAAGCCACTTTATCATAGATAATTGGGCATAATAAATTAGTAGAAATCAATCAAAGGCCTTGGAAGACACGTTTAATGCCACAAACGTCATACAAAAGAGGGAAATCAAATGATATCGAAAGCACTACCACCTAGGACTATCATATTGTAGCGATAAATAATAATTGGCAATGAATATTACAATGCATCTTTATAATGATCAACTATTTATCCCATCGCTTTGAAGGTATTTGAATGAAATTTCTTATGGCAATGATTAATAAGGAAAAGCATCGACCAACATATGCATTGGAGTTTGATAAATCATACATAGAAATCTTGTTTAAGCAGCGATCAATGCTCTAGATATAATGTGCCAGATCAACTATGCTATGCCACAGGTCTCTGAAGATTTTGATACCTCTTGTGGAAGATGTTTTTGTGTCTTGCCATCACATTATATAAACATTAATCTAGTCGCCAATCAAGATATTAAAAGAAGCCATCAATGATAGAATAAAAGGTGTACCAAGGGAAGGAATCACAATTAGCATTTATAGTTAACGTAAAGAAAATATCGATGATTCAAAGATTCCTTCAATCATGCAAAGAGCACTAAGGAAATTCATTTATGATATAGTAATGACTCATGTTAAGAATAACAAAATAAAAATAAAAATAATAATCATAAATGAGTCATGATAAATAACAAGGAAACAATTAGAATGATCATGTGATTAATAGATTAACAAACAATAATAATGTTGATCAAAAGATATGTCCCTCTAAGCGTGCATTCCTCTTCAAAGAGATATGACCCTCTAACTTAGACAATAAGATATAAAAATGGTAAGAAGTGAATAGATAAAGGGCATCATCAGATTATGAAATAGATTTTTAGACTTCACCTTTATAATTATTATCCAGAATTGGATAACTCTTATGAGCATAAAATATTTAATCATGGAAGCATACTTTTCAAAGACATAATTCAGAGAAGGCTCCAAAGATAAATTTCACACATATAAGGATATTAATCAGACAAAGCAATCATATTCCAGGTTTATTAGTCTATCATCAATAGGCAGATATATATATATATATATATATATATATATATATATATATATATATTCAAGAAAAGCATGATTTCAATTGATAAATTAGAAATAGCTATCATATTTATTTAATTATATTTTCATTATTTAACTACAATAGAATTTATTATGGAAATTTATATGCAATAAGTTTAATTTATTTTATTTATAATTTAGTTCATCTTGATAAAATTGGATAGAAATTTTTGTCAATCCAATAAAGAATTAATCATAAATTGAATGATCTAGAGCTCAGGTCATTACCATGGTATGAGAGTAAGAAAACTTTCTATTCTTTGGGTAAATGTCAAAAAACTTGATTAAGGATGGTAATAAAAGATATCAAACCATTGGCAAGGACACTCTATGGAGCAAACAACAATTTTACTATGGAATTCCAACCAAGGTATGATGTCTTGAACACACTTAAGTTGGTGGAATAATGATAAATTCATATTGAGTAGTCATCTAAAGTGTTAGATCTAGCTCTAACACCTATAGTAACTAGTTTAATAGAACACAAATGGTTGATGCATCAAGATGAGGAGATCAAGTTGTTGGTTACCTCTTTTATAAGTAAGGTTATGATAATTTTGGTACCTCTAGTCCCTTATAACAACGATATAATGAAAGAGGTTATACATTTTATTGTAGAAAGTTTCAAAGATCTAGATGACACCAATAGTACACATTATTCAAGAAGGGTGACCATATTAAAAATATTTGTGAAAATCAGGACAAGTATCATTCTTGTGGATTTGGGGTTGCAGGACCAAGTCCATGACATGTTCCACTATTTCTTCACCATGATCAAGAACACACATAATAAATATATTTTTGTAGCCATGAAAGATATCATGATTCTAACCATCAATGCAAGTGATGCCTTCTCCTAGCCCACCATATCTATATTATGGAATGTTTGGAAACAAGAATGGTTTCCCTCTTCAGCTACATATACATTGTTCCTCAACATGTTCACACAATTTGAGGAAAAATTAATACCTCACTTGGAAAAATAAGAGAAAGAGAGGATCAATTGAGAAGATGAATGGGAGGAAGTTCCTTTAGTGGTACATACAAAAGATAAATGTAAGGAAATGCAAGATGTGGAAACTGTTCATGAGGAGGAAGATAAATCTTCATGCATTTCTTCTATCACAAATGAAATAAGTATTTGGTTTAATGAGGACCATGAGGCAACCGCTAATAAGGAGTCAATACACGAGGAAAAAACTAAAAATGATAATGGTCTTACATCTGCTATGGATGGTAACCTATTTCATTTCAATGATATAGGAGGTTTTTGGTTTGACTTTCGGAATGAGTCAGTGGAAGATATTGATCTTTGTGATTCTAATGCTACTCTTTTCTCATTTCAAGAATCATGCATTAAAGAAGACATTAAAGAGATTCAATCTATTGATCATAAATTAGATTATGAACAACCACTTAAGGATAAATATTTTAATCATAGTTCTCACTCACCTTTTAAGGAAGGCATGGTCTCCTCCAATCAATCAATGTCTGTCAATGATGACAGTATCATATCGAGTTAGAACACATAAAAAAGGCATTACTTAAAAAAATTATCATAGATGATAAAACTAAAGGGGGGGAGGAAACAAAAGATGAATTATTTGAAAGACAAAACCATCGAGTGAGTGAATATGGTGATAAATGTTTTGAAGAAAAACTCTATCGCGCTATAGATGAGATTGAAAAACTAAGAAAAAAGAGCCAAAAACTTGAGCTACAACTTCAAGATTCCAATGAATTTAATGAAGAGATAATGCAAAGCCTTGGAGAATTTGAGAAGATGAATGTTGATCTAAACATTAAATTTCAAGAGGAGTGCAGATCAAAGGCAAAACTACAAGAAGAATTTGAAAAGGTGATTAATGATTTGAAGGATCAAATAAAGGAAGTATTGCAAGGTGTCACCCTTGGTATCCTCGGTGTGGGCCACCCCAATGCTCGGTCTTCATGACATGGTTTAACCATCTCGTATCGATCTTGGATCTTATATAAATCCAACGGTTGTATCAGGCATTAATAGGTTGATATTTTGGTGCAATGACAACCATCTTTGCAACAATTGGTATCAAAGTTGAGGTCACAAGTTTGAACCCCTGACTTGCATTGGGGGGATTTTGCAAGGTTTCACCCTTGGTCTCCTCGTCGTGGGCTAGTGTGGCACTTAGGATTTGTGACATGGTTTAACCACATCATGTGGATCTTGGATCTTGTATAAATCCAAGGATTGTATCAGGCATTAACAGGTTGATCTTTTGGTGCAACAACAACCATCTTTGCAAAAAAAAGTAGAGCTAACAATCCTCAATTTGAAAATTAATAATAAAGAAGATAAAATAATTCAAGAGGAGTTAAAAATCCAATGAAAGAAAATGAAAAAAATTGTGAAAAGCTAGAGTGTGAAATTGTTTCGGTAAGGAAAGAATTGGAGAAGACAACCATCAAGTTACACAAAAATCTCAAGTTTGAGAAGAGCATCAAAATATTAGATGACATCATTAATGGGAAAGGGTCATCATCAAATAAAATAGGACTTGGCTATAAAAAAAATCCAAGGTCTTCAAGGATGACTCCAAAGAGACTCCTAAGAAGTCTAAAAGACTCAAAGAGACTTTCAAAAGCCCTATTAAAAATGAAGGTAGCAAGATGAAAAAAATCCTCTTAAATTTAAAAAGGACAAACTCAATAATTCCCTTCCTATAAGTAAAGAGAATACATGTAGGTTCAAGAGTACCTTTAATGTCTATTGCTATTCATGCAACCATTTTGTGCATAAGGCCAGAGACTGTAAAACACAAATGAGATACAATGATAGATGGAGAAAAAATATAAGATCTTATGGATTCTTAAGAAGGAATTATAACTCCTTTGTTCCTTTAGTGGATTATAGTTTTATATGCTATGAGTGAAATAACTATGGACATATAGCATGATTTTTTAGATGTGGTTTTGTGAAACAACCTAGACAGAGCATGAAGAAGAACACCATGGATAAACAAAAAGAGAGAAAGTCTAAAAATGTATGGAGAAGGAAACATGAACAAGACAATAAGAAGGATAAATCCATGATTGTGAAAATTGCATCCCATACAAAAATTTGAGGAGAAGAATGGATTCAAGGAAGCCAATCATTGCAAAAAACTTTTAAAACTTCATAGAGAAGATAATTCAAAAAATTAAGTATCACAAAACTTGAAGAGATGAATCCACTTGTTCAATAGAGTGGTAATAAGGGAAAGTAATGAATTGGTACAATTGTTGGATATGTTCAGGATCCTAATTTATGAATGATTGCATTGCAACCTTTAACTCATGTATTTTAAGTTATCATTTACAAGTGTCTCCATGAGATTGAAGATTAGTGAAAATAGAGAAGATATTAAGTTTAAAAGAAATGAAAGTTATCTTACACTAAGAAAGCGATGAAGTATGAGAATAATATTATTAAGCTCGGATTAGTGCACCAGTACCATGATGGTTCACTTCTAAGGTTGACTCAGAATCCCATTGCTTGAGGACAAGAAATTTTTGGGTGGGAGGATTTGTAATGTCCCACTTTCATGGAGCATTATTAATCACTTATTATTGATCAATTATAACTGATCAATAATCATTATTAGTGTTTGAAGTAGATTAACATATAAAGAAGATGGATTGATATGGTGACCATGGTTATTATCGTCATTTCTCACCTTAAGAGCTCATACCAAAGCGTTACTTTATGGATTTGAAGACATTATTATCGGGCCTCTCGTTTATAAACTATCACTACCAATATCTTAGACTAGAATGTGGGCTTAGATTTAGCAAGCTCTTAATCTTATTTTTCCACCACAAGTTATCCATCACAAATAAAGGTTCCCATGAGTTGGCTCCTAATCGACAAGTCAAGTATTCTAATGTGTTAAGTTTCTTTATCATGGAGAATTGGGCATACTAAATTAGTAGAAGTTGATCAAAGGCCTTGGAAGACATGTTTCATGCCACATACATCATACAAAAGAGGAAAATCACATGATATTAGAAGCACTACCGCCTAGGATTGTCATATTGTAGTGATAAATAATAATTGGTAGTGAATATTATAAGGCATCTATCTAATGATTGATTCTTACTCCCATTGCTTTGAAGGTATTTGAATGCATTTTTATATGGTAGTGATTAATGAGGAAAAGAATTGACTAACATATGCAATGGAGTTTGATAAATCATACACATCGATCTTTTTTAAGCAGCAATCAACTGTTGGATGTTGTGGTTGTCATTGATGTCAACACTATTAGCATTGATGATTATGAAGGTTTTATGTGTTGAGGATATTGAGAGAATTAGAATAAATATGTTGCAAGCAGTCTGTGAAGCTGTGATGATCAGAATGGTGGAAAGTTGTGAACATTAATAATCAGAAGCCACACATTAAATGGTTTGTTGTTGAGCCTATCTAGTATGTTGTCCAAAATTTAGTGGTACGCATCAAGAATGGAGCAA
Organism: Sequoiadendron giganteum; assembly: GCA_007115665.2. Classification (NCBI taxonomy): domain Eukaryota; kingdom Viridiplantae; phylum Streptophyta; class Pinopsida; order Cupressales; family Cupressaceae; genus Sequoiadendron; species Sequoiadendron giganteum. The sequence goes on along the minus strand of CM021107.1, from coordinate 61,937,125 downwards.
GTTATGAATTTATGAGTTCCTACAGTTATTTTGTTACTGTAGCAGGTGTTTCTAGAAGAACAAAATACAATTCTGGTAAATTAAATTGTTTTGTATGCTCCTGAGATGTTCAGTGATGATTCTATATCATGCTATATCATTGTGGTACGTTTTTGTTGATCGGTGTGCTCGTGATTGAAGATTTTCCTTTGTATGTTCAAGGATTTCATGTTCTTGGCCAACATGATGGTGGTAGGGTGTTGGAAATCATTAAGGATTAATCTTTAAATGTTTGGTATGTTTGAGGATGTTGATTTAGGTCTTCGTTATGTTGTGACTGACTTAGGTTTGTGCACATTGAGATTTGTTCATGAATTGGGCCGACAGTTTGTAATTTATTTATTCATTATTTGTGGCCGATAGAGTTGTTAAAGTAAATTCATGTAGCAGATATATAAGAGCGATTGTTTCCTCCTTTTTGATGTATGCTCGATGAAGGGGTATGAAGTGTTAATGCAAAATGTATGAATAAAGATCAGATCATTCAATTTCAGAGCAAAGTGTGGAGAATATTGAGTGAAGTGTGAATAAGTGTTTTTGTGCCTAATCAAAACTATCATCAAGCTTTCGTAGAAGCTAATTTCTCATTTCAACCTCATCAGATGGATTTAATCTAATTATTTCATGTAAGGCAGTGAGCCTTCCCTTCTAAGTAGTGAGCTCTAGGTAGTGTGCTTGAATGCATGTGCATTCCTTAATTCATTTTTCATTATACTTCTAACAGGGTATAATCTTGTGGACTAACATCCACCATGGTTTTTCCCCTAACAGGGTTTCCACGTATAAAATCTTGGTGTTCATGTGTTACTGATGTGTTGATTATTCATTCTTTCACTATTAATTACCAAATCTAAGAGTAAAGATTAATAAGGTTGAATAAATATTAAATTTTGTGACAACTAATTCACCCCCCCTCTCAGTTGTCTATTCTTGTTTTGCCAACATCAATGCTCTAGATATAATGTGCCAAATCAACTATGCTATACCATGGGTCTCTAAAGATTTTGATACCTCTTGTGGAATTTGTTTTTGTGTCTTTCCATTGCATCATATAAACATTAATCTAGTTTCCAATCAAGATTTCAGAAGAATTTTTCAATGATATAATAGAAGGTGTTCCAAGGGAAGGAATCACAATTAACAGATATAGTTAATGTAAGGACAATATTGGTGATTCAAATATTCCTTCGATCATGCAAAGGGCGCTAATGAAAGACATTTAGGATATAGTAACTAACTCATTAAGAATAATGGAATAACAATAAAAAATTTCATAAATGATTCATGAGCAATAAAAAGGTAGTGATAATAATGATCATGTGATTAATATATTAACAAATAATAATAGTGGATCAAAAGACATGTCCCTCTAAGCGAGCATTCCTCTTGAAAGAGATATGACCCTCCAACTTAGACAATAATATATAAAAATGGTAAGAAGTGAATAGATAAAGGGAATCATCAGATTATGGAATAGATTTTTAAACTTCACCTCTATAATTATTATCTAGAATTGGATAGCTCTTATGAGCAAAAAATATTTAATCATGGAAGCATATTTTTCAAAGACATAATTCAAAGAAGGCTCCAAAGATAAATTTCACCCGTATAAGGATATTAATTAGAAAAATAAATCATATTGCAAGCCTATTAATCTATCATCAATAGACAAATATATATATTCAAGAACGCATGATTTTAATTGATAAATAAAAAATAACTATCATATTTATTTAATTATATTTTCATTATTAAACTATAATAATGAAAAAATAATTTAGTTATTTAATTATAGAAAGTTATATGCAATAAGTTCAATTTATTTTATTTATAATTTAGTTCATCTTGATAATATTGCATGACAATTTCTATCAATCCAATAAATAAATAATTGTAAATCGAATGATCTAAAGCTCAGGTCATTACATTGACCCAGGCCTTGCTTAAAATACCATTAAATTAGATCTAGATGTCAAACCTGTAAGCAAAAATTAGAGGCCTATAAATCCTAAGATTGAACCTTTGATGAGAAAAGAGTTGGCCAAATTGATTGAGGCTAGAATCATTTTTCCCATCAAGCATTCTTCTTGGGTAGCAAATCTCATCCTTGTCAAAAAAAATAATGGAGAAATAAGGTCGTGTGTAGATTTTAGGGATCTAAATAGAGCCTCCCTGCATGATCATTATCCCCTCCCCTCCATGGAGCATATTTTGCAAAGGGTCAGTGGGTCGAAAATATTTTATCTCTTGGATGGTTAGTCAGGCTATAATCAAATTCTAGTCCAAGAATTTGATCAACACAAGACAACATTTACTACAAAGTGGGCACCTAAGCTTAGTAAAATACCTTTTGGTCTAACCAATGCAGGTGCTACTTTTCAGAGAGCCATGAATATGGAATTTGAAGGTGTGTTCAAATAGTTTATTTGGTCTACTTGGATGATATCATAGTGTTTTTCAAACATGCAAGAGACCGTTTTAGTCACCTTGAGCAAGTATTTTAGAAATGCAAGAATATGGTATTTTCCCTAAATCTAAATAAATGTGTCTTTGTCACTGATCAAGGCAAACTTCTTGAACCCATTTTTCAAAGGATGGCTTGGCCATTGATCCTGCAATAGTAAAATTTATCTTGTCCATCCCAATTCCCACTCACAAGAAGGTATTATAGAGTTTCTTGGGAATAATTAACTTTGTGAGGAGGTTCATTCCAAATCTTAATGATTTGGTAAAGCCTCTTACCTTTATGCTCAATTAAAATATGGTCTCCAAATGGACCAAGGAAGGTAAAGATAGCTTTGAGGCTATCAAACAAAAAATTTCTCAGGCTCCTACCCTTTTCAATCCTAATTATGACAAGTATTTCATTCTTTATACCTTTGGAGGTGAAGCAAGTATATCAGTTGTCCTAACCCAGCTAAATTAAAAAAATAAAAATGGAGCATCCCATTACTTTCTTTAGTGAAGGGCTTAAAGATACTGAGGTCAAGTATAACTATGTTGAAAAGAAAGCTCTTGATGTTGTTAAAGCATTAAAAAAAATCAAACACATGTTGTCTAATAATAGGATACAACTAATGGTGCCCCATGTTAGCATTAAAGATTTCTTGTTGAGTAGATATATCAATGAAAAGGGGAAATATGGATCACCAAGGTGATGGAGTATGATGTTGACATCAAAATCACCAAGCTAGTGAGAGGCAAAGGTTTGTATGAGAAAACTGTCTCAACATTTGATATTCCTATAGAGGTTTCCTTTATGCTACAAGAACAACAAGAACCCAATATTGATGCCCATAATAACTGGGTAAATGATATGACTACATTTTTGCAAGAAGGTAGGTATCCTCTAGATCTTGATAGGACAAAAGGAATACATTTGAGATTATAGTCCATTCCCTATATCATAGTGGATGGCATACTTTTCATAAACTATTTCAATGGGTTCATATTAAGATGCATAGAGGCATATAGAGGTCAGGAAAATTTTAGAAGAATTCCATGATGGCTCTTTAGATGGCCATTTTTTTGCAAGGACTGTTGCTACAAAGATCATGAGGGTTAGTTATTATTGGCCAAACTTGTTCACTAATGCTCACAAATGGGTGAGAAATTGCAAGAAGCATGCTTTATTTTTTTGGAAATAAAAAGTTGGATGCCCTCCGTCTTCACTCAATTCAAGTTGATCATCCATTTACATAGTGGGATTTGGATTTTATTGGCATGATAAATCCACCATCAAATGTTGGTCATAAATGGATTTTGACAACCACATACTACTTTACCAGGTGGACTGAGGTAGTTTTCTTGAAGGATGCCACTGGTGCTTCAATTTTGGAATTCCTTGATGGAATTATTACAAGATTTGGCACTCCTACCATCATTTCAGATAATTCCAAGGCTTTTAATAGTGTTAAGGTCCTTGATTGGGAAATTAGGCATGACATTTAATTGAATACCTCATCTAATTATTATGCTCAGGGTAATGGCATGGTTGAGTCTTCAAATAAAAATATCATCAAAAATATCAAAAGGACCATTATAGACAATCAAAGAGTTAGGCATAACAAACTAAGGACAACCCATTGGGTTGATATAATTACTCCTAAAAGAGAAATTGATAATTCTCCTTTCATGATATTTTATGGAAGGGATGCAAGGTTACCATTATCATTGGAGTTTTCATCTCTTGAGTTGACACATTAGTTGGAGTTAGAAGGAAATGATGCTATGACAATAAGATTGGTTGAGCTTTTGGAACTGGAGGAGACAAGGAAAAAATTTATGCAAGTCATAAAGACCCATTAAGCATAGGTCAAAAGAAATTTTGATAAAAAATCAGTTCACAAGATGTTCCAAGAGGGAGATCTAGTGCTGAAATGGGATGCAAATAGAGCCAAAGTTGGAAGACATTCCAAATTTGATGCCATTTGGAGTGGTCCATATGTCATCACTAGCTGCAAGGAGGCTGATGCACTCCATATTTATAGGTTGCATGGTGAGGTTCTTCTAATCTCAGTCAATGGTATTCATCTCAAACCTTATTTTTGATCATTTATGAGTTTCATGTACATATTGTAAATATCTTGTTTTTCATGAAGTATTTTTTCACACCCTGCATTCTCCTTAAGGGAATGTATGTTCTATTTTCTTGATTTTCTCCAAATACGGGATTGCACGTGTTTTTTTTTTCCCTTGGGAGGCCCAATTTTATAAATCCATTTCATGAATATGTCCCTAATGGATTGTTAAGGCCCTTGATTTCCATGATTAGTAGGCAGTCATCCTACAAAAATTGCCAAAAATGTTGATATTTCATGCCACTTGTAATGCACATCAATTATAACCGATCTAAGAGATCTTGATGGTGCATCTTGTTGAAATCCATGGCTATTTTGATGTTTTATGGTTTTAGAGATTTTGAAATTCCTCGATTTTATTGAATTAGGGTTTTGATCCTACAAGTTTGGGCTTTCTAAAACCCTCATGTGTATTAAAACCATAAACCTTAGGTCTGAGCATGTACTTTTGTTATATCTTTGTGTTGACCTCTTATAGCCAGTTCCTAATCATTTAAGTCATAACCTCATTTGATTAGCACCCTGTGTCAATCAGCCCTAGTATCCTAGTCTTAGTGATCGTATCCCATTTGAAATATTTGATTAAATATTAAGTCATGAGGGTTATGAAATATTAAGGCATTATGTCCAATACTTTAAGCCCTAGGTCTAAAATAAATTAAGTGTTAAAGTCATAAGCCGACCTAGGTGATGGCCCCAAATTAAGTGAAATTTGGGGCATGTGCATGAGAAATTTTCTTTAAGAAGAGATCATTCTAGCCCCACTTGATAGTTGTTCATTGTTCATTGGCCCCCACCATACCACATGAATAAAATATTTACAAAAAAATGACTGCAGGATAACAAAAAAGGTGTCATGTGTCCATCTTTTGAGGTGGACCATGTAGGCTTTCAGACAACATTAGTGGAAAGCCCATAATCTAAGAGCTCTTATTGAACCATGTGGCAACATTTGGTGGCTCTCCCTGCCATCTCACGTTACTTGATCTACTTTCTAGTATATGAGCACAGGGGTGCAGGGAAATGACACCTGTCCTTGGTGGGGTCGAGCTTGTGGTTAGTGGTCTAAAAGGAACCAATGATCATCATAGGGTCACAGATTGTGAAGGCTCTAAGAGGGTTAAAATGTGATATGTGATGTACTAACAAGTGGAAAATGTTGATTGTATAACCATGGTTCTTCACATCATAGATTTTATTTGGCAAGGTGCTAAGTAAAGTGTGATAGGTTCTATGGTGTGATGGAGATCTAATGGTGGATGTTGAGGATTGAAGATCGGATGGTGATCGCTATATTGTAGAAGCTTGGTGGGTCCTCTATTTGGAAGCATGATGTGAAGGGAGCTTCTAATGGTCATTCATCATATATTGTATGATGATTCAATGACCATGTTTTAAACTTCCATTGGGGCTCGATCTCAGCTATCTTACCACAATCTAATGACCAAGATTTAAACTTCAAAGACTAAGCACTCTATGCTCGCGAGTGAACTAGAAGTAAGGGCACAATAGTATTTTCAACAAATCTATCAAATTCATGGCTACCAAGATCAGATTTTCTTGCTGCAAGGATTACCCTTCACAATTTCCCATGTCATATTCAATGCAAAAGTGGAACTCATAACTCTTTATGTTTGGAAGAGACATTCTTTTTGTTGTAGGCCAGATTTTATGACAAAATTTATAAGAGTTCCCTACTCTGTACTTATAAAGAATTCAATGCAGAGGCATGGCATACACATCGAATTTTTCTAGGTCCACCTCAATGCAAGATCTGATGGCCTTAACAAATATTTCCTTGATCAAACCTTCTAAATACTAACCCTAGTGAGGTTAGGGTTTGGTCTGATGTCATCTCAGTTATGTCTGAACTATAAAGGCAATACTTGTATTGATTTAAGGGGTTCTTCCTCTGGCTCCTCTAGGGGTTTTCTCTTGAAGACACTACATTTTTGCATTCTACCATTGTAAAGATTACTTCTAAGCTTTATGTTAATAAAATTCAATCATTATTACTATTATCTTCCACATTTTTGAGTAAAATCCATTTACCTTCATGTATGAACATGTGTTTTAGTTGTTTCAATGATGTATTATTTTTTTCTAAAATAAGAAGAAACAAATTCTATCTTGGTGCATCACCTTTTATATTCCATGTCTCTTTCTATCTCTTTTCTCTATGATGTGTTGGAGTAGAATAGTAATAGGTTTTTCATGTGCTAGATTTGACCAACACATTTGCACTTAGCTTAAAGAAGAGGAAGTCAACCTTCTCTAGAGATTCAACCTAATTTGTACAAGGTCCCACAACCTGGGGTTATTTTTACACTGAACTCTTGTTTAGTAGGGTGCAATTTTATGTGACAAAAATTCCCTAGGAATTTCTAAAGATATTTACAACACCCATATGATCTTAGGTGTGCCAACATGAACCAATGTAGGAATGTGAGATAGAAATGTAACATATATTCACTGGTGTTGACATGGACCAATTAATGTGTGCACATATCAATAAAATATTGTATGAGCATGAATTTGCACCCTTAACGAAAATTCCCCTTTCACCCCTTTTACACTTTGGAAAACCAAAAGCGGAGGTTTAATTCCACTTAAGCCCATTGCTTGCATCACACTTGGTGCCTTGTTTGTGTGTCGGTGGAGGTTTTTCTATTCGGGATGTCTACACAGTGCTTAGATGTCCGTGTGGCGCACTTAAATCCCTGGCAGATTCCTATGGCTGGAGACTACATAGACATTACACTTTCGATTGGAAGTCGAAGTGTAACACCCCTCTTTGGCTAGTCGACCCGAATATGGTCATTTTTCATCTTCTCCTTCATATTCTCACTCCATTCTTCCATTCTCAATTTTTTGAACAAGTTAGAACACTCTCTCCATGCTTTGAGCATCCACTTTCAAGCTTTGTAGTAGCACTTTTCACTCCATTACAGTAATCTACCACTCCATCACTCTGATAGTGTGAGCGTAGGACAAACGACATCACAATACAGGCTTGAGTTCCTCTCATTCACTCATCCACAAGCCTTGAGCACTTTGGATAGAGGTGGAAAGCTCCTCTCATCTCCTCTATTGTATTCAATTGAGTAAGCATGTACTATTTTGTAGTGTCTCTTTTATAGGTAGCTTGTATTCTTTCTTTATCATTATTTCTATCATTGCAAACTTAGTTGTCTGTAGAGGTGGAAACACCAAAACGGGGGTCTGACTGAGGAAGGCCCCTAAACAGCCCCAAAATTCCTCCTTTTTTGTATGCAGGTGGAGAGAGCTTGAGGCAAGCTGGTGAGAATATTATTGTGCGAAATTGTCTTTGTCACCATTGCGGTAATATACTTCTTTCATCACATCTGTATTTACCTTTCGCTTTTCCTAGTCATGTATTGGTAAACTAGACTATTAGTCCTTTTTTGGGATTCTAACCTCGTCTCTCTAGTTTTTTGTTCGTACGGATGCCAGCACACCTGTGAGACGCCAATGCACCGCATTGTCATCCCAAAACCACACTTCTATCCTCCGACAAAGAGCCACCTGAGGTGTAGAGTTGACTCTTAAAAGCAACTCATCTAGTTCTTTACAACTCTCAGGTTTGCAGAGTGGTCAAAGGACACATAATCCTCCTCATTCTCATCCCTCCTATCCTAACCATCCTTTAAACTAAGATAAGTTAGGGCAGCCTTTCCTCTCTTAGCCTTTCCTGACCTGGGACCTTGCAGTGGTTGGTCCCCCTCTCTTACATTTTTGGTGAACCCGACATGAACCATTTTGGTTCCATTTTGTGATATTGAAATATCCTTTCCTCGTATCCTAGGAGTGTTTTAGGTGTGATTTTTGTGAGGCTCTCACCTCGCTACCCAACCTGTGACCCCTAGTAGGCATAGTAGGAAGGTGCAAAAGTATTGTGTAATGAAACCTCAATTGGGTCACTATCTTATCTCGCAAAACTTAGGAGGCTTTGTAGAAGTATTTTTTGGTGTGCACGATGGCCTCTTTCTTAACTCAACCTATTCCCTCTGTGCAGACTGTGATTTGTGGTAATAGAATAACCTTCACCTCACAGAACCTTTCAATGGGCTTCAATAGAGAACCATCTTCTCTTTATATTCCTATAAGGATAAAGGGGAATACTGTAGCAGGTGTTCTCATTGATATGACATCACAAGTGAATATCATAATTGAGGAGATCATGTTGATAAAATTCCTACATAAGGATGGGTATGATGTACTTGAGAGCACCATCCACACACACGACAGATTTTTCGTACCTCCTATAGGGAGTATTGTCCTATTGGTCCTCATTGGACCTAAATCTGTAAGCCTTAAAATTTAATATCATCTTAGGTTTTGAACTCTTTAGAGTGAAGCTAGGCATCATGTGGCTAGTATCTATGAATGTAGTTCCCTCGGTTATACACAAGTTGCTGAAGTTTTTTCATGGAGCTCTGGTACACCCTATCCATGACATCGATTGCATATGGTAGATATACCTTAGATTACTTTTGGCCCACATCCCTTGGTCCTATCCCACCTAGGAAGGACCTCCTACACCATATGTATCAAAACTATAAGAAGGGGTGCACTAGGTTGAAAGTGAGATGCCCTTCATCGCCTTATGTTGTTTCACATAGAGCTTGTCTGAAAGTTGAAAGTGATATCGCCAAGGAATGTAGAAGAGAAGAAGAGAAGTGGTCTCAAGATCATCCTTCTTCTCTTCCAATGTTCAACTCAATGCTTCCTCTCATCATGTTGTAGTACCATCTTCTTTTTTCTCGCATTCGCGAGAGAATCCCATGGTGTCTGCTTGGTGAAAGGCAAAGAATCCTACATTTGAGCTTCTTGTCTTGTTGACAGAACTTAGGCCCATTCAGTATTGAAGATAGAATGCCCCTCATGAAGATTCCTCTCTATCTCATCCTCTACGGCCTCCTACTATCCCTATACCCAGAACAATGAATGGGAAGAGGACCACCATCGAGGCATTAGAGTCAACCCTTCTTACCATTTCTGAACCTACCCCTTCTTCTCCCATACAAGACTCTACCTTCCCACTAGAAGAAGTTGTGGAAGACACTCCCATGGCTTAATATAATCCTTATGTCCCTTTGCAAACTCCAGATTCTAGTTCGAAGAGTCATAGAAACCACCTTGCATGTGAGCGCAAGCATCGGCGAAATACCCTCCTAGCCAATCAAGCCTCCTTATAGAAGGAGGGGGAGAGTACTACACATCTTGATGCATCCTCCTCTTTCCCTCCTTCCATCTCTGAATCTTTCTCAGATCTCACTATGAGTGCACATATGCCTAGAAAGGTGCAGGTGTTCATCGCCCCTTCGACAGAGCCACCTTTGTTGACTTCCATCCCAGATGTCTTGTCTTTCCCAAATCCCATGGACATGGTGAATACTTTGGTTGTTTCCACTATGGTTATTTCCTCTTCTCCCTTGACCCTCCTTGTTTTATCTGTGGGGAGTTCACCTCCTCTGATGAAGGAAAAGGTAGAGCGTGGCCCCTTCAACAATGGAGGATGTAAGAAGAGTTTTCCTTCTCTGAAAGGTAGCCCCAAGTTGACTTGTTGTATCCTAGTAACAGAACCAGTCTCGACCTCCCCTGATTTTGTCACCACTCTCGAGTCTCTTAGTGATCCTCACATTGAACCTTGGGTACAAACTCCAATGTCCATTGAGGTGAAACATGGGACTCCCGTCAAGTATATGTTTAACTTGGTGGATGAATTTCTGACCTTTTCAGTGATCTTTGTGAGTTCATTGACCTTGGACCCACAAGATTTGAGAAACGAAGACCTCACAGGTCCCTCTACCTTGGCCCTTGTTGTGGGAGGATCGGAAGCTCCTCCCTTTAACATTACACCATTTCAAGATCGCCATCCTTCCCCCTACAATGATCTAGAGTGGGAAGATGATGACCTCTTAGTTGACCAGTGTTAGGGGGAGAACCTCTTTTTGATATTTAGATTAGATGTGTGTGTGTTGTGATGTGTTGCCCCATAGTCATGCTATATTTTCCTAGATGACCCTCATCACCTCTGTTGGTGCTTGGATATAGGCGTGGTGTTTGTGTTGTAAGCCTTCCTCTATATGTATCTTCATTCTTCCATGTTTGTGATTGACTTTTGGTAAATTGGGGATGATGCAAAGTGTCGAGAGAATTTAGGGCTCCTTCCATGTTGACATAATTTTTTATTTTACTTTATCTTTCATGCATTCTTCTTGATCTGGTTGGGGATTGATGATCTCTCACCCCTATCCACAACTACCTAATATATATGAATAAAGGAAAATCTGACCCTGTGAAACCAGATCCCCCTATGCCCTTTATGTGATCTCTTTTCTTTATATTTCTCTCATCTTTGCTTGAGTTGTCCCTTTCATGTTTGACAACGCCTCTTCTACATTACTTGGTCTTCAAAAAATGCATTTTTTGCCAAGTGAATCTTTTCTTGATAACCCTTCACACACTTCTTTGTCAAAATTGCATTCTTAACTTGAAATCCTAGTGGAATATGTTTCCTTCATCATGGGTTCATAAAGAAAGGACTTGGAAACCCTCTTTTGAAATGGAAACGGTCTTAGTATTCCCCTCGCATGAGTGCATCTCCTTCCATTCAAATTCCTTAATGAAGTGAACATCTTTCAAAAGTATTTTTTGGTGACAAATCAATTCGAGAAGGAATACATTAGCTTTGAACAGTGTGTCCCTTGACTAGACTCCTCCTTTTTATGTTGGGTTCCCGAGGGACTCCTTAAAAAAAATTCAACAAATTTCTATGGAATCTAGCTTGGGGGCAACCTGACTAGACCGGTTTCACTTCTTTGTGTCTAGTCCAAGGTCAACCTAACTAGACCTACTTCACATCCTTACATATAGCTTGGGGGAAGCCTGACTAGAATTTTATTTTCAAATAGTGTGTCCCTTGAGTGGACCCTCATTCCTTTTGAAGGGTTCCCAAGGGACCCCTTTCAAAGTCTTACAATTTAGTGATGGTATGTGTGACTACCCGTTCACTGGCCTGCATGGCCCCTTCCTGATATGTTATCTATGGGTAACCATGTCGCCATCTCTAACTCTATGGATTCCCCTTTACTCGGTCTCCCTCATGTGAGATTTCTTGGGGGATACCTTCCTTATAGATCTGTGGGGCTATGAGGTACTATTCTTGGTTTCCTTCATGTGAGAGTTCTTGAAGGATACCCCCCTTGCAAGACCATGAGCCTGTGAGGCACTTTCATACTTCATCTTTGTCGTTCTATGGAACTATGAAGTCCTCTCTTGCACTTTCGGGTTCGCCAGACCCTATTCTACTTCCTCATCAGTTCAGGTATGCATCTCTTACTTTGTTACTTTGTTACTACTCTACTTTACCAAAGCACTCATCTATACTCATGCTCACTACAATGGGGGAAAAATGTACGAGCGTGAATTTTCACCCCTATCACAAATTTCCTTTTCACCCCTTTTACACTTTAGAAAACCAAAAGTGAAGGTTTAATTCCACTTAAGCTCGCTACTTGCATCACACTTGGCACCTTGTTTGTGTGTCGGTGGAGGCATTCTTGTCAGGGATGCTCACACGACACACATACATTCGTGCGGTGCACTTATGTCCCTAGCATATTCATGTGGCTAGAGACTATAGAGATGTTATACTTTCAAGTGAAAGTCAAAGTGTAACTCCCCTCTTCGGCTGGCCAACTCGAATATTGTTATTTTTCATCTTCTTCTTCATATTCTCACTCCATTCTTCCATTCTCAATTTTTTGAACAAGTTGGCAACTCTCTCCATGCTTTGAGTATCCCTTTTCAAGCTTTGTAAAATAACTTTTCACTCCACTATAGCAATCTACCACTCCATCACTCTCATAGTGTGAGCGCAGGACAAATTCCATCATAGCAGAGGCTTGAGATCCTCTCATTCACTCCTCCACAAGCCTTGAGCACTTTGGATGAAGGTGGAAAGCTCCTCTCATATCCTCTATCTTATTTAGTTTAGTAATCACACACTTTTTTATAATGTCTCTTGTATATGTAACTTGTATTATTTCTTTATCGTTATTTCTATCATTGCAAACTTGGTTGTCCGTGGAGATGGAAACACCAAAATGGGGGTCTGATTGAGGCAGGCCCCTAAATAGCCCCAACATTCCCCCTTTTTTTGTGTGCAAGTGGAGAGAGCCTGAAGCAATCTGGCAAGAAGACTGTTGTGTGAAATCATCTTCGTCACCCTTGCGGTAATATACTTCTTTTATCATATCCATATTTACCTTCCATTTTTCCTAATCATGTTCTTTAATTCCCAAAACTACTAAACTATATTGTTAGTCCTTTTTCAGGATTCTAACCTTGTCTCTTTGGTTTTCTGGTCATATGGATTCTAGCACACCAATGAGACGCCAGTGCACCGTGTTGTCATCCTAGAACCGCGCTTTTGTCCTCCAATAGAGAGCCACCTAAGATGTAGAGTTGACTCTAAAAATTGACTCGTCTAGTCTCTTTCCAAATCTTGGGTTTGCACAATGGTCGAAGGACACATAATTCTCATCATTCTCATCCCTCCTATCCTAACCATCCTTTAAACTGAGGTAAGTTAGGGCAGCCTTTCCGCTCTTGGCCTTTCATGACCTAAGGTCTTGCAGTGGTTGGTCCCCCTCTCTTACACATATTAACTAGGAATATGCTAACATAATCATAAAGTCAAGTAAAAAAATACAAAAAAATAAAATTAAAATTAAAATGAATGCAATTGAGCTATGTGAGAAGGTGACAAGCACAATATGCATAAAGACAAATAGAACACACCTTAAAATTTGAGATTGGATATTACTATTTGCAAATTATATCATGTTATTTTAATTTTTCTTTAAAATCCTAATGTTTTTGAATTTTTATGCAACTTCCTTCGAATTCAATGTTGAATTCTATGTAAATCTAATAGTATTAGTAAAAAATATGAAAATAATGGGTCTGTATTCTCAAATTTTCACAAAAAAACCCATAATAAACATTTGAATCCTAGAAACATGTGTTGGGAAAATGTGTCTCAACCTTGCAAATAGATAAAGTATTATTGATACATTAGTAGAGGGTGTAGGGGGTACCCCCCTTGCGAGGGTCCAAGGGGGCTCATCCCCCCGATGGGGGTTCAAGGGAAACACACCCGAAAGCCACATTTTATGTATATTTTATTATTGTAAATCTGGACCATTCATTATGAGGTCTTAGATCTGATGACCTATATTTTATTGGCTTGGATTTCCCTAGAAGGCAGCCCTATTTTATGAGGGAGTTATATTATGACTATGTATTGTGATGTATTCTGAGAGTCTGATAGTGGTCATGTTGCCTCTGGACCTCTGGTTGGTGATACTCCTATGAGAAGCTTGCTTTGCAAGTATATTGTAATCTTTGCAATTTTTTAATAATATATTGGGCAGCCTTTAGAGTGTGGGGTTTTTCTCCCGAAAGGGTTTTCCCCACATAAATCATTGTGTTGCATAATATTTATGTTTATTTTTGTTTAAGTTTCTATAACTATTAAAGATTTGTAAACATTTTGCATTATCCTCTTCTCAAGATTAGTATAGGAAGTTTTTTCACTACCTTAGCTTCCTTAGAACATGAAAATATCACCTCATATAATTAAATTTGATCTTACAACTTTTTAAAAAATCTTCTACATTGTCAAAAAGAATACAAAGTTGTTAGAAAGATGATGGAATATGCAAAATATGATTGTGCAAGATTTCAACACCATGAAAAAGCATTTCTTTTTGAGATAATACATAGAAAATAGACAAAATCAGAGAATGTGGTCTTGAAACATGGGTCACATGCCTATTTTTACCATTTTTAGTGTAGGTTATTTCACACTCACCAAATTTGGTGAGCCCTAAATAACCTTTATTGAGATTTTCCAACCCTTAACATATTGGGAAAGAAGAGAGAGATAGAAGAGAAAGAGAGAAAGAGAGAAGGAAAGCGAATGAGTGAGAGATACACACACAAAGACCCTCACCCATAAACCTTTTACCCTTAATCCTAAACCTTAAACTCTATACTAATACCCTCAACTATAAACTGAATACCCTAAACCCTACACCTCAACCCTATATACCTTATACCATCAACCCTAAACCCTATACCCTCGACCTATACCCTCAGTCATACATTTAATACCCTAAACCTTATAAAAAGTACCGTTAACCCTAAATCGTACACCTTATACCCTATACTAATACCCTTGACCTTATAACCCTAAATGTCAAAATCTCAACCCTATACCTTATACCTTATACCCTTAACCATAAATCCAATACCCTAAACCCTATAATTCCTTAAAATTTATACCCTATGTACCCTAAACCTTGTATCATCAATATTGTACCCTAAACCTTTTATCATAAATCTTGTACCCTAAACCATATACCAATACCCTATACCTTGTACCCTATACCCTTAACCCTATACCCTATGTACCCTAAGCCTTGTAGCAACAATCTTGTACCCTAAACCCTAAACCTTATACCCTATACCCTAAACCCTTTTCCCTATACCCTATGTACCCTAAACCTTGTACCATCAATCTTGTACCCTAAACCCTAAACCCTAAAATCTATACCCTAAACCCTATATCTTACACCCTATATCCTATACCTAGATGGAGAGAGAGGGATGAGATAGATAAAGGGGGACAGGGACAAGCCTAATAAAGGTTGAAGCCTGAGGTAATCTTCTCTAGTATGAATGAGGTATTTGTTAGCGCTCCTCATATGCCACCTACATCATCACAATCTTGCAAGATGGATGAACTAACTGATGACAGGTTAAACTATAGATAATGTTGTCATTGATTCTAAAGTTATGAGCTCAAAAAATAATATACCTAGGTCCTCATAGGGAAAAAAGAACCAAAAAAAATATAAATACTATTGTTGAAGCTCCTCTTGCATAAGTATTGAAAGTACTAATGAAGCTCCTCACAGTGAAGCATGTATTATCAAATGAAAAGAATCACTCTTAGATTCAACGAGAAAGGAAAGAATGGGAGAAAAATTTAACTTGGATATTAACTCAAAAGTTGAATTGGAGCAAGAGTAGCTTGACATTCCTAGAATTAGAGTTGTTTTTCATACCAACACTTATAATACCAATGGGAAGGATAATGGTTTCTTAGGGATCAACAAAAATGTTGGAAATCTTGAAAAATCATAACCTTTTCCATAATGGTTGGCTTGAAGCAGAAGATTGGGGTACCTCATAGAATTGAAAGGGTGGATTAAATACTATTAACAATGAAATTGTTGGTAATTTTGCTTGCTTGACTATAGATATCATAAATAAAGGGAGTGGGATTTTTTATGATCATGTAGTTTATGCTTACAAAGTTATCAAAATACCTTCATGCTATAATTTTGAAAATGTAGGTGAACAAGTGACAATAGGAGAGAATACAAATGATAAAAAAATAGGGAGGAAAAAAAAAATCTTTGATTCTTCCTAGGGTAAGGGTAAGCATAAAAAGCATATAAACAATGAATTATTTGTTGGTGGAAGAAAAGCTCTGGATCATAATTAGACAATTGAAAATGTAAATACTTCAAAGAAGTTGATGCATGATGCTAATTATTTTCATGAAGTTTATTATTTGAGCTCTATTTGTTTGACACCACATTTGAAAAACAAAAAAATCCATGTTACAACAAAAACTCTCATATTTTATGCAAGCATGGAAGGTCTTGTGGACCAAAATTTGGTAAATTGGGAAATAATAAAGTTTACACATGATTATAGAGTCTTTTGAACATGTCATGAGGTTCCACCATAGGAAATTCCACATGAAGTGTTTGAAAATGTCATTTGAAATATAAATTCATATACCCCATATGCAAGCTAATGTCTCTTATGATATTAATGCTAGAAGATTTGGCTATTCAAGTGCATCGCATGGAAAGGTCAACATAAGAAGTGTCCCTTCTGATAGCTTTAGAGAACCAAGTGACCATCCAGACCAAACCATGAATAAGGTTGATGTTGTGAAGGGTGTTACCAAGCATGCAAAGCTTAATAGGGAGGAGAAAAGTTCATTAGGATTGTTTTCTGTTAAAGAAAGAAACCAAGGCACTTTGAGGAAGAAATGTGTTAGTGAAACTTTGGAATTAAATAGGCAACTTGATAATAATATTCAGCTATAGGTAGGTTTATCTAAATAAAATAAAATGAAGCTTGCACATGTAAGAGAGGATGTCTCAAGAATGGACAAATTAGGAATGAATACAATCCTATAGATAGAGTAAAGTCTAAAGGTCAAAAGAATATACCTCCCTTTCAAGTATCAAAAACCATTATGCTTCTAAAAATAGAAATTATTGCTCCTCTGATAGTTCACATGCTACCAATATGCCCTCTTTTCATAGTGAGAAAGATCTTGAAATGTGTGAATATCATTTTCCTTCCAAATAATGTGAAAATATAAGTCTACTTAGTTTATTTAAGATTCACTCAATGCCAATTGTTTCAAACACTAAACAAAAAAGTTTGGCACCATGTGATCACCATAGAACATTCTCTGATAACAACATCATACATCATTATGAGCATTCCTCACATCCTTCAGAGTGTAGATGTTGTGATTCACATATTTACAATTTGAATGTATCGTCAAAGAGAGAGATGAGTAAGAAGAGATGGAGGGAGAGGTAGACATAGAGGGAGTGAGATACCTATGGAAAGACAAGATAGAGGGGAAGAGAGGTGAGATGGGGCTTTAAGGAGGGAGGGAGAGAGAGAAGGGGGTTTAAGGAGGGAGAAGGGGATAGAGGGGGAGTGGATGAAAGGGAGGGAGAAGAGGAGAGACAAAAGAACAAAGAGAGAGAGAGGGGTAATAAGGGATGGAGGGAGAGGTAGATATGGAGGAAGTGAGAGACCTAGGGAAGGATGAGATAGAGAGGTGATGACCTAGAGAGGGGAGAGAGAGAAGAATGAAGAGAGAGAGAGGACTAAGGAGGGATAGAGAGGTAGACAAGGAGTGACTGATAGACCTAGATAGGGGAGAGGTAGAGAGGTGAGGGGGAGAGAGAATAAAATGGGATAGAAGTTCACAAAGAGGGAAAGAGGGGTAAGGATGGAGGGAGAGGGGTGAGAGACATAGGAGCGCGATAGAGAGGGGAGAGAGGTGGGTAATGAGACAAGGAAGGAGAGGTAGAGAGGTAAATTTGGAAAGAGAGAGATACCTAGAGTTGGGGGGAGAGAGGGTGGGAGGGAGAGGTAGTGATCAAGAGAATGGAAGAGATGGGAGAGAAACAATAAAAGATGGAGAGAGAAGAGAGAGGGAGGGAGGTATGGATAGAGATGGGGATAAGTATGGAAGGCAAGTTAGAGAGGGAAATAGGGTGAGAGACACCTAGAGAGGGGAGAGAGAGAATAGAGAGAGGAGAGAGGGAGAGAGGGTGGGAGAGACCTAAAGAGGGGAGAGAGAGATGAGAGAGAAGAGAGGGAGAGAGAAAGGGAAGTATAAGTAGAGAGGGAAGGAGATAGAGAGGGAGTGAAAGGTAAAACCTCAACTACTCATTATCAATTGTAAACCCTAAACTCCAAGCCTTGATCAAAGTGGGGGAGAGAGAGAGATAGAAAGATAAAAGATAATTTGGATCTAGCATTCTAAAAATGCATTTTCATTTGTCTAGCACCAAATTTAGCACTCACCAAATTATTTTAATTGGTAAATACCAACCCTTTGGGCTGGATTTTCCTTGGGCATCCAACCCAAAGGTTGGATGACCATTTCATGCCAAAAATGTGTTTTTTGAAAAGGTAAAAAAATTTCACATATTTTTGGTCATGCTCTCCATCAAGTTTGAATTTGTTTCAATGCCAATTTATAAAAATATCACAATGAAGTTAAGTTATCTCTGAGTTATTTAGCCATATAATTTTTTTCATGTTTTGATTATGTTAAGGTTTTCATCTTTAATTTCTTTTGTTATAGTGTCCATTTTTTGTCAAAAACCAACATGTCGTATTTTGGGTGTAGTTTGTTATTTGTCCATCAAATTTTGAAACAAATTACATTTTTAGAAACTAGACTCCATTCTACACATATTGAAAAAACAAAAAAAAAATTAGGGGGGAGCACGCTCAAATTTCTCCATTTTCAGGATGTGTTCACTTTGAAAATTAGTAAAAAATCATATATTCATTTAAAAATTAGCTAAAAAATCCAACAAAAACTATATGGTGTTAGTTAATTTCTCACTAAAGTGATTTTTGAAAATCTAAAGAAGTTAAAATTTTAGGGGGAGCACACTAGACGCTATGTTATGTTTTTTTGAAAAAATGGGACCACTTTGTGTGCTCCCTTTTTTTGAAACCCTTAATCTTCACCATTTAAAAAAATAGTAGTTTAGAAATTATATTTAGAGCACTACAACTTTTGTTCTTGTTGCATCTTCAAATTTTGAGCATAACTATCTTCATTTTCCCGTCGAATATCAAACTTTTCTAATTTCAGATAAAGTAGCATCTTAAGACCCCCTTTTTGTATCACCTATTTTAAATTTAATTCTTTGGTGTTAGTCCTTGGACAATTAAAAATAATCTACATCACCCTATAATAAAAAAGCATTGATCATGATGTATATGTAAACATTTTTTCTTCTCATTTGAACATTAGAAGGAAACATTATGAATAGGAAGCTATTATGATCAATCATGCACTATCATAAAGATGTATTGAGTTATCCTCCACATCCTCGCTACAAAAAATCTATTATGTTTTGATAACTAATCTCTTTCAAGTTTTCAAGAAATTCAAGCAACCATCAAACAACATTTGGTGGCAACTTATGGTGTGAACATCACTTCAATAGAAATTTCATACCCAAGGTAGCATTATCATTTATCATTTTAGTCAATTATTATTATTTTTACTTCTATCTAACCTATGCTATTTCCTCTTTATCATCATAATTTTTTGTTTATGGAGGTAGAAACACCAAAAATAGGGTTAGACTTAGGAAAGTGTATATACAACACAACCATTATCTAGAAAGCCATTCCCACATTCAATATTTCTTATTTCCTTCATGTACCCTTTTGTTGATGCTTATCATCAGGGACTCATTTAGTTCATCATGGGGTTTGAAATATCAAATGCTCGCTTTTGTGGACATTAAGTGACCATTAAACACATGTTTTCCTCACAAAACTGGTGCAAGGACACCCTTGGTTTTAGGTGCACCTTGGATCATATGATGAATTTTTGGTTTTTGTTTTTTTGATGTTTATTTCATGTAAATAAGGTATGTTTAGGCCATTGTAAGTCATTTGGAGTCAATTTTGGATCCTTAGTTGCAAGGTAGGGAAAAAATGCAAAAGTTGTCAAGCAACTTTGCAAAAAGTTTCAATTTTGTGTTTTGTTATTAAACTAATTCAAAAAGTGGCTGAATTAATTTTTTCTTGATGGAAAATTTATATAAACACCCTCCAAACTCGAGTTGTGGGTTGGAGACAATGATTTTGAAGTTTTATTGAATGAAAATAATCATTTCCTATGCATTTTCTAGCATTGTGGGCCAATATGTTGTTTGGTATGGACTGTACAGTCTACATTTCAACTTGTAACCAATTGGAGGTTTTTTTTATGTGAATATACTTCCTTTTACCCTTTGTGGCATCAATCTTCATTTAGTATTTTGAGAGTTATTGCAATTTTCCTAAAACTTGTCTAAAACCCTAGCCAGGATAAACAATGAGTGAAATAATATGGTAATTCAACCCTCCACCAGTGAAAATTCACAAAAATGGGTGGAGAGGTTTGTTTTCATGTAATTTATCCTATTCTATGGTTTTAAAAAATGTTGTGGGGGTTCTCACGTGCATCTGAGTGACAATAAGTTTGATATATGCTTGTATTAGACTATGAATTAGCAGGGACATAGAGATCTTGTTGATACAAAGCCTAACTTGGCTTGGATGACACAAACAATGGCCAAGACATGTGGAGAAAGGTCTTTCAGGCTTCAAACAAGATTTTTGATCATTGGTGAAGGGCTAATACAATTTGTGTCTTGACTATCCCAAGAGGGTTGAAGGTGCACCATTGTCCAAGTTGTAACCCTATGAACTATGGTATTGTAAAAGAATTATAAAGAGGTTTCCCATGTTATTTAAAGTCCTTTTGATATGTTGCCATGTTTTCTCTATTATCATAAGTCTATTGGACCAAATTCCTAAAAGAATCCAATGCTAGGGTCTAGGAAATGTACCTAGGAGCAACAATGAAGAAATTCTAGGAATACCTTGTCACATTGGGGTTGTTGTCATATTTTAGGTCCTTCCTTCGCATCATTTTGGTAAGAGGTTACAAATAAGTGGAATTTAAGACAAATCAAGAAGCCTCCAAGAGTGAATCTAGTTGCTAGAGAGATGAGGGAGATAAAGGATAACTTTGTAGGAGAGATGAGGGCTATCTTTGAAACCAAACTTACAACAGTTGAGATCAACTAGAAAAGATGAGTGGTCACAGGAGATTTGAGTGACCAAGAGGAAGAAGGAGTGGGTGAAGATACACCACAAGAATAATATGAAGAAGAAAGAGATGTTGAAAAGAGGAGGTTGGATATATTTCTAAAGGAAGTTAGGAATGATGGTTCCAAGATAAAAAAATAGAACTTCTAGTATATTCAAGAAGTTTGAATGGAGCAGAACTCCTAGATTGGATAGGAGAATTAGATAATTATTTTGAGTTTGAGGAGATACCTGAGGGGTAACAAGTGAAATTGGAAAGAACAAAATTGAAGTTTCATTCATCCCTTTGGTGGGACTATGTGCAAAATGAGAGAAGGAAGAAAGGCAAGGCAAAGATCACATCTTGGGATATAATGGTTACAAAATTGAAAGGTAAATTCTTACCTAGTGATTATGATATTCAGTTGTATACAAGGTTGCAAAATTTGAAGCAAAATGATGTGGATGTGAAGACATATACATAAGAGTTCTATAAAATAAGCATTATATTAGGTCACATGGAAGAGGATGTTGAAAAAGTTGCAAGGTACTTGAATGGGTTAAATTATAGCCTTCAAGATGAGTTAAGTCTCACAAGCCCAAGGACAGTGGAAGGATGTTATTAGTTGGCCATAAATGTTGAAGACAAGTTGAGGAGGAGACAATAAAGAAAATCAGGGGTAGAGGAAGGAATTTCAGAGTAAGAGGGTCATTTTCTGATTTACGAAAGCCACACGAGAGTCAAGGAGAGACAAGCAATACCCAAGAACAAGCAACATATTCAAGAGGTGGTTTTCAAGGAAGAAGATTAAATTTTAGGGGCAAATTTGGGAGTAGAGGAGGATCAAGTGGATTCACTGGGAAAAGTTATAAATGCAAAAAATTTGCAGGCCACCAAGCATGGTGATGCACTAAAGAACATTCATCTACTTCTTTTAGGGGTGAAAGGGGGAATTTAATTAAACAAGGTGAGGATGATGAAAGTGTTAATTCTCCATCATACAATATCGATCCATAAGTTGGGGAGTCCTTGCTAATAAGAAGAACCCTAATCAAAGTGCCCATGGAGAAGTAACCACCATAGAGAAATTCGCTCTTTAGGACTACATGCAAATGCCAAGGTAAATATTGTAAAGTATTAATTGATTCTGGTAGTATTGATAATTTTGTTTATGTTGAAATGTAGATAAGTTAAAGTTAAAAAGATTGCCTTATGCAACTCCATACAAGGTTTCTTGATTGAATAAAGGGAAACAAGTGTTATTGAATGAACAAAGTTGGGTAGAATTCCATATAGACAGTTATAAGGACAAGTTCTTGTGCAACATCATCCTTATGGATGTTTGTCATGTACTCCTTGGTATACCATGGAAATATAATATAAATTCCAAACATGATGGTAGAAATAACACATATGTCATAGAAAAGGATGGGGTTTCTTACACACTCACACCTTTGAAGGAGGAAAGCCAAGAACCACAAGTGGGATCTAGTGCCATGTCGATAAGTGGGAATAATTTTATACAAACCATAGACAAGAAAGAAAAGGGCCTTGCAATCATAGCCAAACCGAAATATGTTATGACAATAGTGTTGATGGGTTTTTTTGCACTTCTCAACACAGGAAACAGACAAGTATGCTACCTCTCTTGAAAGAAAACTACCTACAAATGAGTTACAAAACATTATCCCAAGATCTCTCAAGCATCAGGTCATGACTTGCAAAAATAGCTTAGTTGATTGATGTGATTTTCTATTAATCACAAAGGGAATTTACGATTCACTAAGTTGGAAGGAATTGGATCTTCAAATGGAGTTTCCTATGATTCTGGAAATGAGTTGCAATTGTTGCAAGTTCAAAACAACAATCTAAAACACAATGTGCAACATCAAATTTGGCTTTGCAATGATGTTGGAACCTTGCTTTAACCTCTATTTCAAAGAAAGGTCAAAAAGGAAAAGGGATGGGAGAATTCCTAGACCTGCAACTAACGATGAACAATGAAAAAGGAGGATGCTACAGTGGATAGCCTTCTGAATACTAAATTCCATTCAACCAAAATGCCAAATAGTCTTATGAAACTAGTGCTATCTTCTAAGTTCTGCTAATTTTCAGCTATTCATTCACCATAAAGCATGAATAAAAGATGAAGTTTGAGTGCAAAAATAAGTTATTGTTCATACTAGCTTTGAACTTTTGTTCATTATCAACAAACAACAAAAAGCATGAACATGGAAGGGCATCAACACCATAACATTCTTCAATATCAATGTGCAGCATGAACTAAAAGCTAAGAGTAATTCTAAAACACTCAGAACAACAAAGTAAATTTAAACTAAAACTATTAATTTTGAGGAGATGAATCATACAACATGTGAGAAACACAAGGATCCACCAAAAAAATGAAATTCTATTGAAAAAATTTTAGCATATCTTTACACAACTCAACTCTCTTTGAAAATGAGAGGGGACCCCTATATATAGTTTTCAAAAAGTGAAATGAATGACCAAGATTCATTTTACATTATGGTTTCACCTACCCCCAAAATATGTCAATATAAAATACATCCTTGTCTTTTTCTCTATTTTTTCCTCTAGTGGTTGTAGTTGTAGCAGTTTTTTCTTCTAGTGATTGCCTTCCTTTTTAGCTACACTATCAAGAATTCATCATCAATCACTAGCTTCCTTGCATTTCTCTAAAGAGTGGTATAATCCACAAATTTTCCAATTAGATCTTGAAGCTTATCCACTCCATGATGTCATATTGGAGAATTTGAAAGGACAACTTCTTGAACCTTCTAGTAATTTTCTCCCAATGTTTATTACACTTAGACATGGCCTTGGCTACCTGTTCGAACTATGTGAATGCCCTTGCAATGAAGTCCATGAAGTTAGACATAAGAACATCTGCCTCCCCATGCCCCATCTTCTTGTGGAAGTATTGCTTGATTTTCTCTAGATCCAATTCTAGGGCGGGCATGTCATAATCTGTCATCATCTTGAGGTAGTCCTCGTTGTTCGTCCTATGCTCCACAACCCATTCAAGGTCTAATTCAACCTCATGTAGCACTCTTTCAAGGACATATTTTTGATGATCTAGGCTCATTTTCCAAGTCTCCACCAACCAATGATCATCCTTAATAAGCTTTAGCTCTTTTTCCTATGTCTTCTCTAGCATCTTTAAAATAGCCTCAAGCTTAGGATAAGTAATCCTATAGATCTCAATGAACCTATGACATGTTCTCTATGTAGCCTCTAGCTACTTTTGTAAATCTCAAAACCTGTTGAATGTTCAAACAGCATGACAGATTCCCATGTCACCATTGTACACCACCCATTGGAACCATTATGTTGTAGCCTTGGTCCAGATCTTCATTTTCTCCGTACGGGTGAGTTCTTCTTGAGAGAGAAGATGGGGCACAAATGATGTAGTGGGAGCCTCTTCCTCCAAGGATGTCCATTGTTGGATATAGGTCGTGAGATCCACCACTTGTACCTTCAATTCCTCTTTAGTGGATTGGTCCTTGTTCATTTGTTGTACGATTGTCACCACTGACCCTTGGAGCTCATCAATTTTTTTCTCTATAGTGGTTGGGCCCAAGCTGATGGTGGAGATGTCATAACTAACATCGGCTTCTTTTTCTTTTACTGGGGTGGAAATTTGCACTACTCTTGATCCAGAGGCATCAACTGTGATGTGGGAGTGAACTCTTGGCTTCTTTTCCTTTTTCACCTGTGTTTGTGCTCAAGCTAATATTGCCTCAAGTCTAGCCTCAGGATCAAAAATCCTAGGAGCCTTCTTTTGTAGTTGCTTCTCGAGCCAATCAGGCACCTAGACTTCTCCTTTGGGTGATTCATGATTACCTTCCTCCTCTTGTTGAGGCTATTTTTCTTCATACCCTGAGGCCTCTTGATCTTCTTTTTCTTCTTCATCATAGTCCTCAATTTGTATATCCTTTTCTTTTCCCACCTCAGTGGATCAGAGGCTATATTTTCCTTGGTGATATCTTCTTCTAGAGACACTTCCTTTTCCTCTTTTTCTAGTTCACGTTGGAGGTGCTCAAGCTTGGGGCTATTCTTTGATGTTCCTTTTGATTCTTCTACTTTTTTGTCTTTTTTCTCCCCTTCTTCCTTTTTAGAAGGTACTTCTTCTTCTTGGACGGGGCCCTTATCTTGGCTGATCAATGGAGGCTCTTCGAGTATCTCCACATTCACTTTAGTATCTATTTTTTCTTCAGAGGGGCACTCCTCAGATTCAATTTCTTCAGCTATGTCCTTAAGTTTCTAGGAAAACTCCTCTTCCAGCTTTTGGTCTAAGGTCTCCACTATGTATTTTTCACTGAGGGCCTCATCCTCCTCCTCAGAAGACTGTGATTCTTCTTCATCGATCATCACTTTGTCCAAATTTAAGGTTAACCTACCCTCTATGTGTTCAAATCAGGTCTCTTTGAGTTCCTCCATTATTCCTTTGCTATATTATTTCTAACATTTCTCCATTTCTTCGAATATTCTCATTGTCGCCTCCATTTTTTGTGGCTTTATAGATGGCAGAGGAACAGTAAACCGGTGGCAATTTGGGCCATCAAGGCCTAAATAGTGGGATTCATAATCACCCTTCAAGTCTCAGAAGGTACACCCTGCATATATTTTGCAAAGGCTTCTGAGAGGGTGAGTAGAGGCATGGTAGCAGTGGTCGTAAGCATTAGAGCAGAGAGGATAGTGATGGAACTTCAATTCTTGTTCTACAAGTTCCATTGGAGAAAAGCATAAGGTTGGGTTTTACATTTGTTTCCATGTATTTGTGTAAAACCCTAATGTCTTATCTTATACCATGGCTTGAATCTATTTGATCATTAATTTTTCGAGAAGGGTTTAAAAAAAAAATTGTGTCCCATTGACCTGTCTAGGTTTGGTCCCCTTTTGATCCGTTATATTTTCATTTGCTAGAATTTATTTTTTCCTAAGTCAAGCATGGCCCCACGCTCCCCCTTTAAAAACAACTTATGTCATCATTTGTCGTCGACCTAGTAATGTCCCCTCTTGTTTTAATAAATGTTTTATATTTTGCAGAGGGATAAATTTTCATGGTCTTTGATGAATGGTCGTTTGATCTCATTTGTTCCCCGCTATCCCATGATGACCCCACCACATAGTTTTGGCTAATGGTGATATCACGGGCGAGTGCCACTTTTCACATCTAGAGAAGCCGAAGGAATGTTGAGAGTACTTTGATATATTTATCCGGTTTTAATACATCAATTAGTGGGTTAAATAAGCATGTGTAAGATGCACATGTTTCAAATGGACGAAGATGTTTTAACCTCAGTAGGAATGGTGCTCAATTTTTAACGACAGAGTTGGTAGCTTTTTTGAATGAATAGGATTGTCAATGATTGAAATCCACGGTTGGTCGCCATCGTGTGATCGGAAGTTGCAAGGTTTTTACTGATTGTGATATCACGGGCGAGCACCACGTGGATTTCCTTGGCGATGCAGAAGGTCGTGGGCCATTTTACATGGTGGAGGTCATGTCAGATTTTTTTAAAGGCAGTCATTCGATGATCCAACCAAAATGAAAGATCAATGGGTAATATTTGAATCTACATCAAATGTGATTGCAAATGTTGGTGCAGTGTGCAAGTGAGCTTTAATGGCGGACGAGACACTTTTTGGCAAGATTTAATTGAAATAAAGAAACAATTTCCTGTTCTATTGTATCACAAAGCATTCGAGTAGTTTCACAGAGCACTCTTAAAGCTAAGGACGAATTCATGAGTTGTTGCAGTACAAAATTAGGGTTTCTGCGTGCGCAAAGCCATAAGATTAATTTTGCATCTCCTAGTCCAATTGTAATATGAATTTGGGGGAATTTATTGTGTGGTTGTTGGAAATCTTGTTGAAATTTTTTTTAGGGTTATAGGTGAGCTAAATTATGGGAAATTGCAAAGTATTTATTTTTGTTGATGGTGTTTTTATGCACTTCTCAACACAGGTAATGCATAGGTGCATCATCTCTCTTGAAAGACAATCTTCCACAATCAAATTACTCAACACTATCCCAAGGTCTCTCGGATGTCAAGTCTTGACAATGCTTGGAATATCTCAATTGATTTATGTGATTTTCTGGAATCACAAGGTGGACTTACAGGTGAGTCACAAAGTGGGAAAGTTGGATCAGCAAATGGAGTTTTAAAATGGGAGAGTTGTTGTGCATTTGCTGCAGGTTCAAACAACAGTCTTGAACTCCATTTTATCATTGGATTTAGCTTTATAATGTACAATGAACCTTTCCTAAGATTACTTATTAAAAAAAGGAAAAAGGGAAGGGAAGAGAAAAGGTTCCTAGATCTGAAACTATGAATGAACAGTGATCATGGAGGCGGCTACAGTAGACAAACGTCTCCCTAAACTGGGTTATTCTTGGCCAAGAGAAACCTACAGTTACACAAAATCAGTGCAATCTTCTAAGGACTGCATATTTTCAATTTGCATACACACATCATGAACATGCAAATGAACTAAGTTGCAAAAATCAAATAAAGAAGCCCAGGCTAACTTTGCACAGTAGCTTGTTATCAACAAGTGCCAAAAGTATGGGCTGGAAATTCATCAAATACTGAAACAACAATCACCATTACCACTTCCATTCAAGAAACTAGAAACTAAAACTAAATTATAAGGTAGCACCATGCACACATAATGAGAAAACTTAAAAGTAACACCCATAGATCATGCAATGCTGCTTTCTATTGCTGCAAAATATTTTTACAACAGCTCTCCAACCCTTTACAAATGAGGGGGAGACCCCTATTTATAGTTTTCCAAAGCCCAAATGAATGGGTATGATTGAGTTACATTGTGTGGCTTAGATTCAATTACATTAGGGCTTCACCTACCCCACAATATTCAGCAATTTAAAATATATCTGTTGTCTTTTTCCTATTTTGTCTTGTAGTGCCCAATCACTATAGTAGTTTTGTCTTCTAGCTGATTTCCCTTTTATTGTAGCTGAAACTATCTAAAATTGGCCTTCTTCTCGATGGAATTTCAACATTCCTTATTGGATCAAATGGTTATGTCGACGAACCCATGGTAGGCTTCTTGAAACTGGAAATGAGAGGCCGAAATGTTGTTTTGAAAACGACGAACAGGGCATGGCGACCCAGATGGTACCACCCGGCTACAAATTTGGAATTTGAAAGGTCAAGGGAGGATAAGATCCAATTTTACCATCTGTGTCGAAGTCCATTTTCAAATTGGAGGAGCACTTGGACGTTCCAGAGACGTGAGCCCAGAATGTTGTTCTGGAAATGTTGTTTTGAACACGGCTGACAGAGCATGGAACTCTGGATGGTATCTCCTGAATGAAAATTTGAAATTTGAAAGGTCAAGAGAGAATAAGATCCAATTTTACCATCTGGGTCGAAGTCCATTTTCAAATCAGAGGAGCGCTTGGACGTTCCGGAGACAAGAGGCAGGAATGTCGTTCTGGAAATGTTGCCGCAGGAATGTTGTTTTGAAACTTTTGCAACTTCCTAAAACTTAATGAAACCTTGTCAATTCACTTAGGCACCACAAAACATCCAAAATCCACAGGAAATATATCCCCAAAGTCAAAAAATGAAAGAAAAAGTGAATCGAGCGAGCGGGGGGTCAAAGCCCGAAAAACCCAAGACTTAGCAATTTTTTATTTTTGGGGAAAAATATGGTCAGCCAAAAATGAGACTTTGAAGGAAGGGCACATTGACCAACTAGGACAGAAAAAAAGGGGCATGCAAAATGAGATGGGAGCAAAGAAGCCCACCAGGAGCAAAAAAGAGGGTCCTTGCCTATGGGGGGGCGTGTGTGCAAAATATGCACAACAAATGGAAACTCATTAGGGGAAATGCTCTAGAGCATTTCGATGACAAACTGGAATCACAAACCCAAAATCTCTGGTTTCGACCTTCATGCTAGGAAAAACAAGCTAGACGCTCAACCAAAGGATGAAAACCACTAGTTAACCCAACCTTCAGTATGCTGAAAATCCAAGTGTGTGCAATTGCTTTAATTCCCATCCTTTAGTTGTTGCAAAAATCTAAGCTCCATCAAGTTAAGCTACGTAGTTTATTCTAACTCCAAGAGCATCTGGGGCATTTCCTCGCTACTTATCAGGCATCCATAGCCTCGACGAGGTTGTCGTTGTGATTCTCCCGAACATTTCTCTACTGTCGGCCAGGTGTCCATAGCCCCAGTAGAGTTGCTCGTATACCCCTAAAAAGCTGAATTTCTCTTCTTTTGATTTTCAATATTTTGCTTTCTTTCTTTTGTTTCTTTTCTCTTTTCAGTTCTTTTATTCAACCCATAAGCAATGAAGCTTGCGCTCAGGGCTGAGAATCACAGTGGCGCTGGAGCAAAATTTTAGATTTTTCACTTAACTAGACTTCACAAAGGACCTATAGTGACTGTCAGATCCTTAAAATTTGTGAAATATATAAGATTTTAGAATACTTCAAAATCAGACCGACCAATGACTTATCCACTTTGAATCAAACATCTAGATCGCTTGATACTAATAGAAGATCCTCACCATCCACTCTGAAAACTTGATTAGAGTTTGACAAAGAAATACATAGAACAACCCTAGGTGATAAGAATGATTTTTGTGTGCACAGATGCACCCAGCCAAAAGCAGAGGGACCCCAAGCAAAGCAGCAAAAAAGCGAGAGGAAAAAAAAAGCAAATAAGAGAAAATGAAAAGCAAACACCAAAACCAACCAATGCAGGACAATGAAAAAAAACAACGAAGAAACTGCGAAGAAACTAATCTAAAGCAAGCAACCTACAAAAAATCAACTAACCTAACAAAGTAAGAAACAAAAGTATTTACAGGAAACCTACACTACTCAAAATGAGTTATGTACAAATATATTTACAAAGAACTATGTTCGGGTAAGGTGAGCTAACACTCATGCCCATTGGATTTCGCAATGCATGCACAAGCAAACGGGCAGTTGTTATAGTTTTCAACCATGCAGATTTATCCTTATGTTAAGAGGGAATAAATTCAATATGGCAGCATTCAAATTCTACCCCAACATCATGAAGAATCAACAATTGAGGAGGCTCATTAAACCCGTGATTAATCCATAAACATGTCCATTTTTCCTCATTTTCATAATCAAAATGATAACCTGGATTTCATCACATGGAGGTGGCATCATTTGACAATTGAGAGCGAGCACTACATCATCAGTCTTTGCATCAACAACCTCGGGTGAGCATGGTGGAGGGTGCAACATCTCAGGAATCAAGTCTGCATTAGGCGGGGAGAATAGGGCAGCAAACACATCTTCCACGTCTTGTGTGGGATCAACAATCCCCCTTGGAAGTTCTCCAAAAAGAAGTACTTCATCTCATTGATCTTTTGCAAACTGAGCGTCCACATGATTGTTGTCCTCGAAAGGAAACATGTTGTCCCATCTCCTTTCCCAAATGTCGACCTTATCTTCATAATGCTTAGTGTCATAGGATGATGACATGTGCAAATTTGTCCTATTGCAGCCATTTGAATATGAAGGAGGATCAACAATGATCATGGCAGAAGGACTCCAAGTTGCATCTTGTAATCAATCGGGTGCTTCATCTCTGTTGGCAGCTATCTCAGCACCCTCGCCTTTGTCTTCTTCTCTTTGTTGTTCATGCATCTCATCATTTCATTCACTCGTTTTCCCTTGTTCACTATCGCTATAAATGGAGAAGGAACCCCTCTCCCAATTTGGAAACTCTAGTGCATCACCATTCGGAGGTTCAAGGAGTATATCTCCATCTCTACCATCTTTTGGAATGTGCTCTTCCTTGGCATGAGCATACCTCCGTAGTAAAACTCCCAATGGAAAGAATTCATCAATTGGTGGTACCTCATCAAGGGGGCCAAAATTTACTACGTGATTTTCCTCCAAAGACTCACCATAAATCCTATCATCCATGGTACTCAAATGCTCTTGAAGAGGGAGAAATTGTTGATGACTGGTGGATAACATTCCTATTTGATCAACTACATCACTCAGAAGCTCGAGACTGTATTGTTGTCCTACTTCCATTGTTGTTCCAACATCCTCTTGAGGACTACCCCCAATTGAGTCATTACTTGGCTCGGGCTCTTGGTCCTCGCATTCTATTCGTGAAGCAACTGCAAAAAGTGGTGTGCTTGGTTGCCTTGCTTGTTCTCTAACTTGTTGGACAACTTCTTGGCATAGCTCGCATGTGAACTCCGAGTGCGATGAATCATGGATCCTACACCAATTTGGTAGCAGCAATACCTCCAAATCCACTTGACATTTTAGCTCAGACCAATCCTTTGCTAGCCTTGACATTAGCTCATTATATCTATCAATGATTGGGTTCTCATCATCATTTCAAATGAAAATCTGGTAGTGAAAAGTTGCAACCTGTAGTTGTTCCCACTCCTCCAAGTCTACATTTTCAGGTGCTTGGTCACTATCATTGACGAAGGAGAGGTCTTCCAGTCTAATTTCAGTTATGCCTTCATCATCATTTTCTGTTGTCCCAAGGCCATCAACCTCTTCCTCTTGCTGATTTTCAGCATCTTCATTGGCTGCCCCAGCATACACTACTGTAAAATTTATTGAATCATCCTCAACTGCCAATGGATCC
This sequence comes from Sequoiadendron giganteum, assembly GCA_007115665.2. Taxonomy (NCBI): domain Eukaryota; kingdom Viridiplantae; phylum Streptophyta; class Pinopsida; order Cupressales; family Cupressaceae; genus Sequoiadendron; species Sequoiadendron giganteum. The sequence goes on along the minus strand of CM021107.1, from coordinate 61,905,316 downwards.
TCTTCTTGAGTGGATGATTGTCCCTTATTGGTGAAGGAGAGGCTTTCCAACTCCATTCTTAGTGAACCTTCACCAAATATTTTTGCTATCCCAAGGAAATCAACTTATTCCTCTTGATTTTCAGCTTCAGTGTTTGTTGTCCCAGCACTAGTTTGTGGTAGATTTCTTGGTTTATCTTGAAGGTTTTGTCCTCTAGATGTTGATAGATTTTCTACATCATGGGATGACTCATTCTCCTTGATAGTTGGCTACTCCAACTTGTTCAAATTGCCTTTGACTTGGCTAATGATGCTTGCACATGAAGGACAAGTAAATTCTAAATGAGGTGGATTATGAAATCTGCACCAACTTGACATTAGTGCTTCCTTCAATCTTGGTCTGTCTTTTCTGCCCAAACATTCTTGGATCAGCTCTTCAAATTCTTTGGCTTCCATGGTTTTCAATTCCTCCTCCGGGTCTGCAAGGGCCAAAGGCTGATAGATTTCTGAAAATAGAATCTCTCCTTTCAAGACTCTTTCAATTATTCTCAAGAAGGTTAGACACTCCAATTCATTTTGCCTACAAGTGCAATGGATCCTAAACTTATCTACCAATGCAAATTGTTGCAATGGCCTTCTCAATCTCCTATTTGAATCTGCATGTAGCTGAGTGATGCTGATTTGCACGTGTTGCTCCATTTCAACTCAACTTCTTTTTGCTTTCAAAATTTTCTGATTTTATGTTTCAGCATTAAATGAGATCTCTCTATCTCAGATTTCTTCTTTGAAATTTTTCTTATCGATTTCCAACTTTCATCTTTGTAGCCTCAACATGTTAGCCCTCGTTCTAGCGCCAGTTTTGTTGATGGTGTTTTTATGCACTTCTCAACATAGGTAATGCATAGGTGCATCACCTCTCTTGAAAGACAATCTTCCACAATCAAATTGCAGAACACTATCCCAAGGTCTCTCGGATGTTAGGTCTTAACAGTGCTTGGAATATCTTAGTTGATTTATGTAATTTTCTGGAATCACAAGCTGGACTTACGAATGAGTCACAAATTGGGAAAGTTGGATCAGCAAATGGAGTTTTAAGATGGGAGAGTTTTTGTACATTTGTTGCAGGTTCAAACAACAGTCTTGAACTCCATTTTATCATTGGATTTAGCTTTATAATGTACAATGAACCTTGCCTAAGATTACTTATTAAAAAAAGGAAAAAGGGAAGGGAAGAGAAAAGGTTCCTAGATCTGAAACTATGAATGAACAGTGATCATGGAAGCGGCTACAGTAGACAAACGTCTCCCTAAACTGGGTTTTTCTTGGCCAAGAGAAATCTACAATTACACAAAACTAGTGCAATCTTCTAAGGACTGCATATTTTCAATTTGCATACACACATCATGAACATGCAAATGAACTAAGTTGCAGAAATCAAATAAAGAAGCCCAGGCTAATTTTGCACAGCAGCTTGTCATCAACAAGTGCCAAAAGTATGGGTTGGAAATTCATTAAATATTGAAACAACAATCACCATTACCACTTGCATTTAAGAAACTAACAACTAAAACTAACTTGGAAGGTAGAACCATGCACACATAATGAGAAAATTCAAAAGTAACACCCATAGATCATGCAATGCTGCTTTCTATTGCTGCAGAATGTTTTTATAACAGCTTTCCAACCCTTTACAAATGAGGTGGGGACCCCTATTTATAGTTTTTCAAAGCCCAAATGAATGGCTATGACTGAGTTACATTGTGTGACTCATATTCAATTACATTAGGGCTTCACCTACCCCACAATATTCAGCAATTTAAAATACATTTGTTGTCTTTTTCCTATTTTGTCTTGTAGTGGCCAGTCACTGTAGCAGTTTTGTCTTCTAGCTAATTTCCCTTTTACTGTAGCTGAAACTGCCTGAAATTTTCCTTCTTCCTGATGGAATTTCAGCGTTCCTTATTGGATCAAATGGTTATGTCGACGAACCCATGGTAGGCTTCTTGAAACCGGAAATGAGAGGCCGAAATGCTGTTTTAGGAAAGTTGTTTTGAAAACAGCGAATAGGGCATGGCGACCCGTATGGTACCACCTAGATGCAAATTTGGAATTTTAAAGGGCAAGGGAGGATAAGATCCAATTTTACCATTTGGTTTGAAGTCCATTTTCAAATCGGAGGAGTGCTTGGATGTTCTGAAGATGTGAGCCCAAAATATTGTTCTGGAAATGCTATTTTGAAAATGGCTGACAGAGCATGGAACTCCGAATGGTATCTCTCAGCTGAAAATTTGAAATTTGAAAGGTTAAGAAAGGATAAGATCCAATTTTACCATCTGGGTCGAAGTCTGTTTTCAAATCAGAGGAGTGCTTGGACGTTCCGGAGACAAGAGGCAGGAATGTTGTTCTGGAAATGTTGTTGTAGGAATGTTGTTTTGAAACTTTTGCAACTTCCTGAAACTTAATGAAACCTTTTCAGTTCACTTAGACACCACAAAACATCCAAAATCCATAGGAAACCTATCCCCAAAGTCAAAAAATGAATGAAAAAGTGAATTGAGTGAGTGGGGGGGCGAAGCCCGAAAAACCCAAGACTTAGAAATTTTTTATTTTAGGGGCAAAATATGGTCAGCCAAAAATGAGACTTTGAAGGAAGGGCACATTGACCAACTAGGACAGAAAAAAAGGGCACGCAAAATGAGATGGGAGAAAAGCAACCCGCCAAGAGCGAAAAAGAGGGTCCCTGCCTACGACGGGGCGTGTGTGCAAAATATGCACAACAATTTTGTAATATTGTAGTCTCGTAAGGCCCCAGCTTGTTTAAGGTCTGTAATAGAAGGAAGTCCTATTTTTCTTAGGATGACACCATTAAAACATCATTCTCGCTATATTGAATTTTTGAATAGAAACTTGTATGATGATTTCCTTGATCAATTTTTGTTTTCAACAAATGATAAGAAGAAGGGGCTAGTTTTAATGCAAGGAAAAACCCTAGGGGAGGGATTAGTGTATAATTGTTATAATATAGTTGATGCTAGGGTGCCACTTAAGGGTTTGGAGATGTTCAGACTATGTTTTGGACAAATAAATTTTCCTCATCCTTTTTCAAATGGCTAGATGTATGACATGGGGAAATTGGTAGCTCCAAATGTGTTTCATGATGTTGATTTTTCTCAAGGCAGTGGCCCCAAGGTATGATCCTATCACATGGGTGATTAGGGATAATGATGGAAGGGTTTTGCTAAGTATTAGCAGAGAGAAGTTTAGTTAGGTCTTTGACTTGAGTGAGCCCAATGTATTCTTGGTTCCTATTGAGCTTGAAGGAATGAAACGGGAATATGGGAAGATGAAGTCCCTTTTTAGAGCTAAGATGATCCCACCTCATTTGGCTAGGGTAGGAGGTTCAAGTGTTCATATTAGCCCTAGTGACCAAGAGCCTCTTAGACTAGATCATTTTACCAAGCACTTCTTGGCTACTTTCTATAGATTATGCCAAATTTTGGGTTTTAGCCCTAATACAGTGATGCCTATAGCTTTTATGTTCATGGGGGTGCAAATACAACACCCAAATTTCTTTGTAGTATATGATTTTTCTTCTTTCTTGGCTTCGAAGATACATGAAGGCTTATTGAAATTGCAAAAAAATGATACAGGCACCCCCTTTTACTGTTATTCTATGTTAATGCACATGTTTTTGTTCAAAAATGTTTAGTTTTTCTCTGAGAAGATGAGATTGAAGCAATTTGTCAATGAAGAGAGGTTACCGGTACAGGTGTGGACTGTTGACCTTTCATAAACTAGAGAGAATTCCAACTATGTACAGTTCGACAACTGCTTTGCATCAAGATAGAGAGCCAGATTGATTGTGAATCTACCCATGGTTCTTGTAGAATTGCATGATACTCTTAGGCCTAAGGGGAGAAGGCTTGATTTAAAGATTTTCCATAATTGGGGTGACATTATCCCATACCCAGTTAGCATTGTATTGAGGGTATATGGTTTTTAGGGGACCCCACATATATTACCTTTTAATGTGCCACCAAGGGTCGAATTTGTTTAGGTTATGTGGCATATTGGATGTATTCATGAAGATAACCTTATAGAGAAGGGTAAGGGGAATTTCTACCCTAACTATACAATGGTTTCTCATTTTTTAATTTCAAAGGGAGGTTGGATGCATTTAGGAAAATTATTTGAAATGTACCATTTATGTTCTGGTCCTAGGAGGCAGTATGATCCTGAGGGTTTCTTTGTTATGTTTACACAAAGAATAAAGGGTGCCAAATTTTTTCATGAATTCAATTTCCCTAAGGACTTGGTCAGAAATGATTTTGATTTGAATAAGTAGGAGTTAAATAAAGAGAAATGGGTAGCTTATGATAATCTATTGGCTATAGTGCACAAGATGGATCCAAAGTATGATCCATTGATGGAATTCAGTCCTCATCATAAAAAGATTGATTTTTTGATGGAGAATTTCAAGGAAATCATGGGTATTATGATGACCAAGAAAATAAATTTGGAGCTAGACTTGGGTATACAAGAACAAGTTGCAAGTCCATTCAAAGAAAGGCTAGCTTACCAACCTCCAAATGGCAGGCCTATTTATAAGAGAAAAATGGATGACAACAATGATGAAGAGGAAAGAGATAGAAAGGAAAATCAGGTAATAAAAATGCATGAACAACCAGGTTCACATCTCAAAACACCTAGGGCAATAAAAATAATCGATCTAGAGTCATCACCTGAGAGGACTCGCTCACCACCACCATCAACACCAAGACCCAAGAGGCGAAGGTTTGAACAGTCCCAGGAGGACTTGGTGGATGAGATTATTGTTACTGATAAAGATATGCAAATGGGCATGCCTTCTCCTCTAAGACCAGATGAGTTGATATTATCAGACTTGGACATGAAAGGTAAATTTGTGGAGGATTCAAGAATGGAGGCTTGTAAATAATTTTGATGATGCTTTTGTGAAAACACCAGTCTTCTTGTACCTTGTATGGAGGATGAAGTTGGAGGAATATTAGGAGAAGTGAAAAAAAAAGAGAATTGAGGCCTTATAGGTCAGATCAGGAAAATGATGATCAGGTGAAGGCTGAGGTAATGAATGAATTCAAGAAAATCACTCTAGAAGAAGGGAGAAATTTGGTCAATCAATTTGGTGTCTTGATTCTACTTGAGTGGGATATTTCTGATGCAGTAGCTTTTAATTCTATTTTGAAGTCCAAACATCCCCTCCAGAATTTTGAAGAAGGGGTCAAGGCAGCATTGCAGGACTCTGCCTTTAGCGAGGAGTATGAAACCTTGGCAATATGGGATTTGGCCCCATAAGGAAGAAAGCCAAATATTACTGATATTAACCCAAATTTGAGAGGAGGGTTAATAATTAAACGAGCTTCAGAGACCTCAACCACATATGCCACAAATTTAACTGTGAATGTGGCAAAATTGGCACAAAAGACTACAGAGAGAGAGGAAGCTGAAAAAATGAGTCTTATGGAGAAGTATAATCTTATGATTAGGGAGTATAATAAGGTGCAGCACAGGAATATTGAGCTGTAAATAGAGGCGAAAAGGTTAAAATATAGGAAGATTGGGGAAACATCAATTGCTCCAGTGATTAAATCCTTGCCTTCCACATTAGGATCATTGCCTCATGTTTCCCCCTTTGTTTCCACATCGGGATCTCCCAGTCAGACTCCTTCCCTCAAACCTACATTGGAACCAATTGGGGAGGAGTTAGAATTCTTTGTTGACCCAACAAAGAAGCAGTTAATGCAGAAAATTACAAAGCTATAGGATTCTCTTAAGGTAAGTGAGGAGAGGGTATTTTCAGGAGAACGAGAAATTGTTACTACTATTTTGCAACATTTAAATGAAAAGGTTGATGATAGGTTTCCAAGTGTATATTCTTGTTATTCTTTACTATTAGGTGCAATAAAGAATATTTATAGGGATTAGGAAGTAGCAATACCATTAATTCAGAAGTGGATCCCTAGGATAAATTATTTGGATGTAATGTTTAAGGCCTCCAGATTTGATATCAATAATAGGGCCTAATCATTAAGACCTACTTAAGTGTTGGTTAAATCATTGCAAGGTTTCTAAGCCTTAGCAGATGACTTGAGTAGGAAGATCAAGGAATTGGTAAAGAGTTTTGATAATTAGAGTGATACATTGCTCGCTGACATAATTGATGAGCAGGGTAATATCAGGTCACTTTAGCAATGGCAGGGTCGAGCTAATAGGGTTATCAAGGCTCAAATTAATTTAATTTATGATGACTCAGATTTTGATTTATTAGTGAGTTGCATGGATAAATTTATCAACACTAGTTCATTCCTTAAGTCTTTTGAATGAGAGGAAAACCAAGTGGCAATTAAATATACACCTTATAGTGTCAAAGTAAATGAGGTTATTGGTTTCAATTGGCCAAGTGATGAGGAATACTAGTAGTGGGTGAGTACATATTTAACTGAAGAGGAGTAAAAGTGGTAGTAAGCTGCTAACAGTTAATCAACCAACTATTGCAATTATAACAACTTCTAGTTTTGTTTTGGTGGCAATCTAAGCGCGAATTTCTTGAAGATTTGTTGTTGTTGGAACAAGAAGATTCTTCGAGAAATGTTTTTGTTGTAACCAAATTTTGAAATCTCACAAAGCGCTCCAAGTGGCTAGTGACATGTGTGATTTCTACCCTGATGCTTGTTTTCTCCTTCATTTTCTATAAGAAGGAATTCAAGGCTAGAAGTATGGGTTAGCATGTTAGAAATTTTTGGTTGAGTCTGGGTGAAGTTGCAAAGAAATTGTAAAGTCTGATAGTTATAGAGAAAATGCAAGTTAGGTTCTGAGTCATTTTGTTGCAGGTTTTGAATTCATGGAGATATGATGTTTTATACTAGTACTAGCATTTGAGTTAGAATGATAAATTTGAACTCATGTCTCTCTTGTGTACAAGCATATTTGAATTTTGAATAAAGTGATCAAGGGTTATTTTGTTCATCTCACTATTGTGGTGTGTGCAATTCTTGTTTTAGATTTAATTCAAAGAATTAATTAAAATGCTTAAATGAGATTGTAGGTTGATATGTTATGTACAAGGATTTGATAAGTAGTATTGAGTTAGGGTACATATTGGTGATATTGTAAGGCAATGTTATCAAAGATCTTATATGCTATGTGTTGAATTTGTTATAAACCCTAAGGTATTTGTGGATTTAAATCCCCCAATGGAAGTAAGGAACTTATCTAAATGGAAGTAAGGAACTTATCTAAATTGCATCTGTTCTTTGTGGTTCAGTATTTGTTTGCATTCACTTGGAGCTTGCTACAAATTGAAAATTAATAAATATATTTTGCTTTGAAGTATTGTTGTGACTATCTCACCCTCCAAATGGTTGATATTATTGATGAACAACCAATTATATTCAATTTTATCTCGTTCTATTGAGCTATTGAGTGAGATTATCTATTATTGTTAATGATGTTTATAATAATGGTGCAGAGGTTGTAAACACATTAAGAGATCGCCCTCCCGGGTCTTGTAGATCCCAAAGTGTAGGAGGTCTTTAAAATCCTCGTCAGTTGGTCCAGGTCCTTTGAGCTGCCCTTGATTGGAAGTGACAATTCCATAGGTAGATTAGAAGATCAACCTAGTTACAATAAAAACAACCAACCAATAGATAGGAAGTGGAGGAGGCAGCAAGGAGGTTGATGGTGGGAATGTTGTGGTGGAGGAAGAGTCCATCATAGAAGTCATTGGAGGGGTGGAAGAGAGGTGGACTGAGATTTCCAAAGCAGGCGGGGATGAGATGAGAAATGCTTGAGATGCAGGGGGTGGAGGTGGTTGGTGCTGATTGTGGCCGCTCAATTTCTTCTTCTCACTCATATTGAGGATCCTCCTCAATTGTTGGCATCTCAGCCATAAATCCTCTTATTTTATTTGCTTTGTTTGAGGGTTCACCCTCTATGGCCTTGTGTGTGTACACTTTGTTCTTGGGATGGTGCTTGGGTGCATCATTTCTTTTCTTTGATCTTGTCATCGGAGGGGACTAGCGTGATTCTTCGATGGAGGTAGTAGAAGCTCCACTTTCAAATTTTATCTCAAGCTCATCCTTGAGCTCACCAAATGTTAGTGTTGCACCTTGTACTTTGAGTTGATCCACTTGGGCATCAACCCACTACCTGGTTCTATCAGTCATTGGTTGTGTTATTATGTTGAGGTCATTTACCTATTCTTCATTCCATTATATTAGTGGCAATGAAATTTTTTCCATGGCATCAACTATTTCATCAATAATTGTGTCATCCTCGTCAACAACCTGGTCAGGCAAGGGAAACAAGTTTATCGACTTTACAAACTAGGTCATCATTCACAATTCCTTTTCATCTTGACAATTGGCCCAGAAGTCTTCAAGGTGTGACCAATGGGGTTATTGATTTCCCACCTGCTCCTTAAATTTCCCATATGGATCAATTCTTGGCCAAGTTGTGGAGCTCTAGACTGTATTTGACTATCTCCTTCTTTGAATAGTCAACGCATTGGGCAATGGGATAGGAATACATTCCTTGTTTGAAGGTTAGGGGATATGGGATCCTTGCTCTGTGTTTATTTCTCAATAGGGTGTGAGTGTTTTGCAAGTTTTGAGTGACCTCTAGTAGGATCATCTAGTCGTTGGGGTAGTGTGGCAACTTATAAGGCTTCTCATAGAAACCTTCAGCTCTGATATACGTAAACTTTGGGAACTATATGAATAGGTACCCAAATATTTAAATGAATTCTCTAGCACTATGCAAGACTCTTATCTCAAAGTCTCCACCAAGAAGTCTGATAATATGCCCAATAAAGGTATCATTCACCCTTCGATAATCTTTCTTGAAGTTCCTATATTATAATTGATAGTATCTATCATAGAATTTAAGCTCTCTTCTTGGATCTGGATTAGGCACCATAGAATGGCCCTTGTATGGGAATGGCTTTGTAAGGAGATACACCAAATAGGAGGTCATGTAGAACTGGGATGTCTTCTTTATAACCATCAGCTAGCTATGGATGTTATCACTGATGATATTTTCCTAGTGAAACTTTATTTTTACCATGGATTATCTCTTCGATGAAGTAGAACATCCACTCCTAGAAGAAGGCAATAGTGGGAAGGCCCATTACCCTTCTAAGTAGAGTAGCCAAGTCATGGTACTCCTCATGGAAGTCACTTCTATATAACTCATGCAACACTTTAGCTACCATGCCCCTCTTATCCTTCAACCAATACTGGTTGATAAATTTCTTGCATCCCAAGGGGTCTACCTTCCACATGTTTTCAGCATATCCCTTCTTTGTTTATTCCATATTTTTGAATGTAGGGATATGAAATGTCTAGCCTATTGACTCGGTAGAAAAATCTGCCAACACTCTACCATCATGATCTATGATCTTTCTACTACTGTGATAAAACTCTCTACACACCATTACTAGTTCTGGAGCAATGAGTGCGGGAGGGAAGTTGATCACCTTGGTGAGGCCAATCTTTTTAATTTTTAAGGAATTCTTCATTCTTGGGTTGACCATCATCGTTTGTTGAAACTCATCAATATCCACGTGCCCTAGTTTTGTGTCTGACATGGTGTCCCAATTTAAAGCAAGTTTAGAGCTGCACTCCACACCATGGAACTAGTACTTCATTTGATCTTTTTCTTCATTTCCCCTTGGTGCTTTGGAAGGCTTCTTTCCTTTCACTTTCTCTATAGACTTCCTTGATGGTCTCGCAGCAAGTTCCATAAGTTCTACAAACAAAAATGCAGTAAGCACATTTTCATGAAAAACTTGGGAAATCATTAGTTAAATTCTGTAAAAATGAGGGTTAAATTGGCAATTCATCTCCAAAATATCATAAAATTGATTAACATCTAGCATTATTCATCATTTGAGGCTTGTTTGGGTCATTTCAAGAATGTGAGTCCAAAAATGCAGGTTTCCCTAGGCTGGCAGTCATCAGGAGTGTTTAGGAGCAAGACAACTTTGGGGTCACGACAACCCACAGATGACCACCCGCACTCAAAGTTCTGCATTTCAAGCATGGAGGTTAAATTCTTCAAGGAGGCATCTGATACATGGTGAAATTTGGCCAGGAGGTCCCTAGAGGAATTCAATTGATCACATCGCTCATGCAGGTTGGGGGAATGTAGAAACTGGAGGCACCATGGTTGTTTGGAGCTTTGTCGTTGAGAAACGGTGATCAGGAGGCGGAAACCCACTTGAGGAATTATGCCATACGGGACCCACAGGAGACTCAGATGGTATAGAATTGACTTCTTTTGTCTCATTCATTTGGATGCTTCTGGGCATGGACCAACAAAAGGCCATCGGGGATGGTTGTTTTAGGATGGCAATGATGGTGCGACATCCTTCAAGCGGCGGTCCAAATTGGTGGGTCTATGGAACACCTCAACATTAATCATATTGTTTTGATGGCCTCAGGCGATGGAGGAGAACTCGGACTCCACCTTGTGGAGGAAAGGTAAGGTGTGATTTTTTATGAACAACAACCATATGATGGTGGTCCACGTGTGGCGGCCTGCAAGGAGAGCTCCGCAAACATTATATTTAGTCATTTTGAGCCAAATTCCCAGAGGGAAACAACGGGGGTGGAGTCCGCAAAGCAGACTGATGTGGGTCCTCTGTCGATTGTGAATGAAAATGATGACTAGGCAGTCCACGGACAGAACCCCACAAAGTGTGGCCCATGAGAGAATATTTTAAACTTAGCATTTTATGTGTAAACCTCAGATAACAAGGAGCACTACGGGGTCCGCGGTGCGGATGGGAGCAAGGACCTCACCATTTGAGGATGGCATTGAGAGGGTGGTGAAAGGAAGGCAAAGGTCTACAAGGAATGGCCCTCAAAGAGACTTACGTTTGATCTTTGGCAGCATTGGTCTCGACGAGACCCACAATGTGGGAAGCCTACATGGGACAGCTGTTTAAGAATAGAGGCAAGGGAAGTGCCACTAGCATGTGAAACCCAACAAAATTGAACCTGCAAGGGTTCTCCAACTTTCTATTTTCTGTCAAGTGTTCAATGTCCTAGGTTTCACAAAGGCGACAAGGAGACAACATCCTCTTGCATGCACAAGTCCACAAGGGTGGACCTGCAAGGCCATGGACCTTCGAGTTTTGCATTTTAAGTTTTTGTTGTTTCAATGATAGAAAGAAGGGTGTCAGTCGCAAGGGTTTCATGGCTCTATGAAGAATTGTGGTGGGGAGACTAAGTTCTGCAAGGCCTTTAGAGGTCGTGTTTGAATGAATTTTGAAGGAATCTCAAGTGGGTTTGTGTGGAATTCAAAGGTTATTCAACCAGTCTAAGGGATTTTAACAATTTGCTTAGGAGTTCGACAATTTTAGAAAACTTAAATTTATAAGATGCTTTCAGGATAGTGGAAATGAACATACCTAAAGATCCTAAAGAAATCGATGAAGGTTGAGCTTAAGATCTTCCTAGAGGTCATGCGGGCATGAAGGAGGCGACGACTATTAGGTCTTTTGATAAATTTTGACTAGGTGCAGGGTGAAAATGATAGGTCAATGCAACTATTTATAGGAAAATTTACATTTATGACCCACATTCAATGCTCATATAGCGATTGGCAGGGTATCTGGGCGTGGACTTCGAAAGAGTGGCAATGGGAAAGTCGAGACCAACAGGGTGAACAAAACATCGGTCGTGACTATTTGACGATCGTCGGAATGAGGGAGGCACTGGAGGATGCAGAACTCACCATGTGGGTGGATGTTCTACATAGATCATCAATGAAACAATGAAAATGAAGCAGCGATGCCCAAAGGGAAGCCCTCAAGGGCAGACCCGTAGGAGGTGAAGGACACTAAGTTTTAAAAACTAAGGGAAACCTGCAAAGGACCTGCCACGAGAGCCAAGAACTTAGGAATTTTTGAAGGTGAATTGTGGTCAACTAAGGATGATGAATTTTACAGTCCTTGACCACTCGACGCTAAAAAATAGGGGCACGTAAAATGAGGCAAAGGCAAAAAGAAGCTCGGCAAAGGTGAAAAGAGAGGGTCCCCATTCTAAATGAGGTGTGTGTGCTACTGACACAACAAATGGTGACTCTACTAGGAGAATGCTCCTGAGCATTCTAAGGGTAAATATTCATTCATAATCTAGAATCTTTGATTTCATAGACTAGAAGCCAGTTTCCATAGGTGAAGTAGGAACTCGAGAGAGGACATGATCTTTAGTTGAATCAAGTCACGAGAATATATTGGAAGTGTGCGCATGGTGAATTCATTCTCTTTTTTCAAAAACCATAACAAACAACTGTTAATCAGTTAAGGCAAGCTAGTAAATTTTCCTACCCCATAAGTAACCTGTACATTGCTCTGCTACCAGTTAAACATCCATAGCCCCAATTGAGTTGTCATTATGACCCCACCAACATTTATCTATTGCTATCCATACATCCATAGCCCCAATAGAGTTATCTACATGCCCACACAATTGCATGTTTAAAACTTATTTTTCTTTTCTTTTCTTTCTTCTATGATATCTTCTTTTGGTGCATTTATCTTTGTTCAACTGCGTAAGAACTAAAGCTTACCATGGGTTTGGAATCATAGTGGTCACTAGAGAAGACATAATATTTTTCACTTGCCCATCCCTCATAACAACTATTGTACAACCCTTCAAAAATATTTAAAGTGTGTTTTGTGCGTGATCTAAGACAAGTGTAAGAAGATTCAAATGAGGGTTTTGTCCTAGGGAAATCCAAAGTTTAAATAAGGAAACCAACTCCATGGAGGTAGTCATCAACCAATATTCATGGACGAATATTTTTCCGAAGAACAAACAAGAGTGAGAAACAAAGTGAGTTGCTCGCCAAACCAAGCATGACCATCGCATCAAAGACGAAGGAACACTCTCAACAAAACAAACACAGCTAAGAAAATGAGCAAAAATGGCAATGAAGCAACAAAACGAGGAAACCTAAGCTAACATATATACAACTATATACAAATACAAGCTTAAGAAAGCTCAGGCAAGGAAACAATGCTTGAGATGCTACCTATTGATGGGCAATGGGACATCCTCTTTGGTGAGTGTCTTGAGGTAAAAATCCATTATCTCCTAAAATTTCAGAGATCTGAAAGGGGCCAAGCTAGATCTTGTCAAATTTGACATGTCCCCCTTTCTTTTCATGGGCCTTGTCCCAATAAAGGACTAAATCAACAATCCTAAAGGCCTTTACTTTGGCTCAACGATTGAACCATCTTTTGACTATGCCCTGGTGTTTGGAAAAATTCTCAAGTGCTTTATCACAAACTTCCTCTTCATGTAGCAACTCAGCTAAATGATCTTCTCGATGGTCTCCCTCCTCATAGAAATCATTGATAAACTAGAGGGTGAGGATCTTTAGGTGGATGGGAAAGATAGGCTCTAGACTGTAGATGAGATGAAATGGTACATTACGCAGAGAATCCTTATGGCACGTATGATCTATCCAAAGGGAAAAATTTAGTTGGGTGTGAAAATCCTTAGGGTTCTTGTCAAGCAATTTTTTTATCACAGTTATTAGATTTTTCTTGGTTGACTCAACTAGGCCATTGCCTTGAGGGTAGTAGTTGGACAAGAATTTGAGTGCAATTTTGTAATCGAAGGCCCAACTAGCGAACTTAAGTGAAGAAAAGGTGGGACCATTATCACATACAAGACCATAAGGGCAACTAAAATGATTCAAGATAAAACTCTAAAAATTTAACAACCACTTCATTATTTCATTGTCTACATGTTATTGCTTCTATCCATCTAGTATAATAATCAAAAGCTATTAGAATGTACTTGTGGCCTATAGAGGATGGTGGGCTTACCAGACCAATGAAGTCGAGACCCCATTGAGCAAACGGCCTTACTTCCAGGACTGGTTGGAGCAGGAGAGTAGCCTTTATTTCCTTGGTAGCAATAGTCTAGAAGATGTGACAGGTTTGAACATGGCTATGCACATCGCTAAACACTGTCGGCTAGTAGTATCCTTCCCACAAGATTTGGTGAGTGGGTGAAAGGTTGGACCCATGACCAGTGCCAAATTTATCATGAAATTCTTTCAATACTCGGGCTGCTTATTCCTTTCCAAGGCATCTAAAGTAGATCCCCTCATGATTTCTCTTGTATAATATAGATCCTTGCAGCATATAGTTACTTCTCTTTAGCCTTAGAGCATGCTTTTGTACTCCTTGCAATCAAGATGGACACTTGTGATTTACCAAATAGTAGATAATATCGTTGTACCACTCTCCAAGGGAGACATCTTCCAGTTTATATTGTTGCACAGTGAGCTTGGGTCTTGCCTCAACTATTGTTTTATCTTGCATTCAAGTGAGGGCCTGCCCTCGGACCAAATTCATAGGTTGAATTTCTATATCATATTCCTGTAATAAGGTGACCCATTTTTCCCTTCGTTCCCCTAGCTTGTTCTGCATTAATAAAGTTTTAACTATCTGGTCGGGAATGATGGAAAATACTTTGTTCTATAAAATATAATGCTAGAATTTCTTAACCCCTCTAACCAAGGCATGTGCTTGCTTCTCAATATTTTAATACCTTAATTATGCATCTTTCAAAAGAACACTCATGAAGGCAATCAGATGCTCATTCCCTTTGTCATCCTTTTGAGTCAATATGTTGGCACAAGAGTGATCTGAGCCAAATGAATAGATGTAAAATGGATTTAGATAATCTGGACTGACCAACACTGGTGTTTCAACAATTGCCTTCTTAATTTCCTCAAAATCTCATTTGGCTTCTACCGTCCATTTTGATTTTGGCAACTTTTTTCAACATAGCATTCAATGGATTGACTATTTCAACAAAGCCTGTGATGAATTTTCTAACGAATTTTATCTTTCCAAAGAAATATTTCACCTCTTTCTTGCTACTTGGAAGCTGAATTTTCATAATGGCCTAGATACACTCGGGGTCAATTGAAATTCATTTTTTCAAGATCACATGTCCTAACAACTTTCCTTCAGTAACCTCAAAGATGCACTTCTTTGAGTTCAAAGAGATGCCAAACTCTCTGCATTTTTGGAAAACCTTGCTTAGATTGGAGACATAGTCTCCTCTTTTTTTGAAAACACAATAAGATCATCGATGTATATGATGATGCACTTGCCAATCAAGTCCTTGAAGGTAATATCCATCGTATGTTGGAAGGTGGTTCCAGTGATGATTAATCCAAATTACATTCTTTTGTAGGCGAAAGTGCCCCACTTGGTGGTGAATGTTGTTTTGTGCCTGTCCTCATATTGCACCATCACCTAGTTGTATCCTGAGAACCCATCCAATAAGTACATAATCTACGATCCATTGACTATTTTTAATACCTCATCTAAAGAGAGTATTGGATAATTTTCCTTCTCTGAGGCTCTTTTTAGGCTCTAAAAGTCTATGCACAACCTAGTTTCTCTGATCTTCTTCGTGACTAGAACCAAATTTTCTACCCAAGTAGAGTGTCTAACTAGGAAAATGATCCTTGCGGATAGCAACTTTTGGACTTCTTTATAAATGATAGGCTCTAGCAATGCATTGATTAGGCATTGACACTACCGAAAGGGTTTCACATCCAGCTTGAGAGGGATAGTGTGAGTGATGATCGAAGTTTCATATGTTTTCAATTCTTCATAACCCCAAAAAATCACTTCATGATACGTTCATAGGGCATCAACAATCTCATTCCTTTCTTTTGGTGTGCACACTTTTTCAATGAATATGTTCTTGACTTCTTCAGTCGTTCCCAGGTTATGGGCATCACATTGATTGTTAATGGAATATTTTTTGGCTTACCGATCCCGATCCCTTATCTGATCTAGGTCAAATATTTGTTCTAACTGAACCATGCCTTGGGGTATTGTGTTTGTTTTGAGATTGATAACACTCTCTATATCTAAGTCGGCCTCTTTAGGCTCTATCTCATCAATGATTTAAGTTGCGAACACATTAAAACTTGTGATGAAATCCAAGATATGCTTGTTGTCATTAAACACTTGGAAATTGGTAACATTATCTAGCACTGATGGTGTGGAAGTAAGCTCAATGGTGAAATTTTTTAGGCCAATTAGGGAGAACGTTTGTAAGGTACTAGTTCTCTGAGCTAAGGAATCAACAATATGATTCTTGGAATGATGGATTAACTAAATGTTGAATGCATCTAAACCTTCTATGAGATCCCATACCCTATGCCTATAATTTTCTAATCTTCTATCGTGGCAGGAGTATAACTTCCTTACTTGTTTTACAACTAGCTCAGAGTCACCAAATACTTGAAGCATTTTAACCTTCTTTCTTAGTGCCATCAAGAGACCATGGACTAATTCTTTGTACTCTTCTACATTTTTGGTGCAATAAAATTGAATTCTATGAGCAAAAAAAGTATGTCTTACCTGTTGGGATGATCAGTTTGAATCTAGCTCTGACTCCTTCCTTGGACATGGACCCATCAAAGCGTAGCATCCAAAACCTAGGTGAATCTTTGACCTTGAGGTTCATGAAATTCATTTCCTTGGTTGGCAGTGTATTTTCCTTAGTAGCCTTGAATGGTTGAGTGAATTCAACATGGTTTTGGTTTGACTGCATTGTTTGAAGTTCCCCTCTTCAGATGACTTGTCCTTTAATCTTCTCAATTTTTGTTTGGCATAGGAAACATTAAAATTCTAAGTGGGAAAAATTGTGTACCTAAAACCAACTAGGTAATAGGAGCTCCCAAAAGTCCATCCTAGCTCCTAGGCTGAGTTGATCTTGCGCATATTTCTCCATAAAATCTTGGAAATTGTCTAGCAATCCAAGATTACCATCCTCATAGGGTTCCTCATCGTCTGATACAATCAATGCTTCCATACTCTCAAAAATGTAGGTTAAGTTGATAGGTGGGTTGAATAGCACAAGAAGGACCTTTTCGACCACCTCTTCCTCATGATATTCTTGCTCATCTAGATAGGCCATGGGGTAATAATTTCTCAATTCTATTTCAGCAAACAATAACTCATTCATGTTTTTGTACTCTATAATCATGAATTTCATACAAGGCTCCCTGTCTATATGGATTTGGTTAGGCAACCCTTTCCATGTCAACCATAGGTGAGAATAATCTATGGCAACATATCCATTCAATGCCTAGGTGAAGTCCCTTCCTAGTATGATGCCATATGCATCAGTGATGTCAGCAACCTGTATATCAATGACCTGTTGCACCCTTGGTTTAGTAGCAATTTTCATAGGGATCCTATTAATTTCTCCAACTATACTAACCTTTGTCTTGTTTAATTGAGTTACCTTTCGTCGGAAGAATTTTGGAGTTATTCCCAGGGCTTTACATACTGCCAAGGGCATGACATTGGTAGAGGCTCCTAAATCAAGCAAGTAGTAATGCATATTCTTTTTGAATATTTTGATTGTAGTTATGAAAGGAGGGCTCTCCATCTTCCCTTGGAACAACCCTGCTGAAATGTTAGCTTGGGCTACCTGACCCTTGTCCTTATCATTGTTCCTATTCTAGGTTTGTGTCTGATCCTTTTATTTAGTAGGGTTTTTGTTTGCTTGCTAATTTGAAGTTTGATCCATTTTTTTCCCAAAGATCTATCGGATTATAGGCTCATTTTGTGAGTCATCGAAGGAGATCCTCTTGATAGGAACCTCTTGGGCTGACATAGATAAGGTAGTCCCATTGAGCATTCTAAATAAATCATTTCTAACTACTAGGACTCTAAGTAACTCAAAGGAGGACAAGCTCAATTTAACCTTCTTAAATTCTTCTACCACATACTCCCCCATTTGCTTAATTTCTGCTTCAAAATAATTACCCTGGGAAGAGCTAGCAGGTTGGTTTTGAGTTCGCCTCGGTTGCCTATTATTGTTAAAGTATTGGGTGGGCACATGAGGTTAGCCTAGGTTATTTCTGGCACTTGAATCAGGAGGGGTGCTAAAGTTATTAGGTGGGGTAGAGGTTGTTAAAGGGATGTCTACTTGCTTATTTCTTAAATTGTATGAGGTTTCCCTCTAGTGAAACATTTGGACTTCATCCTCACATGACTCTTGCTCATCTACTAGACCATTATCTACTTAATTGAAGAGTTGGGATAAAGGGCTTTCATTAATTACCTATTTTTCTTCTTCATCCTTTGGGAAAATGATCTCTTTCTCAGGTATGTTGTTCTCGCCCTTTGAGAAAGGAGCTTGATTAACCACCAGCACTGAGGAATTATATGGTTCAAAAGAAACTAGGTCCCTGCATCCTGAACCATCTACGATGTTTTGTACCTCTGCTTAGAAGATCTCAACAATAGTTTAGAACTTCAGACAATCCAATTCAGAATTCCTGCTTGTTTTGTGCATTTGACACCAACTGGATAAGGCAGCCTCTGCCAGGTACACTCCACTCGTCATCTTCTCATTTTATTCTTGGATCATCAAGAGGCATGGGAACACCACCGTTGTTTGGCCTTTTTTTCCACATTTTTTTTTGTCTTTGTGAAGGCATCCTTTCTAAGTTTTTTCATGAACTCTACCCTCTTTCATAATTATGTCTAGAAGAAGTACCCACATCACGGTCATCTCGGTTATCATAGTTGAGGTTAGCTTGAATGCTCCGTTGGGATACCTACAATTGGTTATTCTTATTTCTTAGATGCACATTTCAATTGATATTTTCTTAACCAATTCCATCAGCTCATCAATATGATCTCTTTCTACATTGCCCGACTGCAAGGTTGAACTCTGAAGGAAAATAGACTATACTGCTAGTTGATTTTGTTGAACAAGTGGGAACTCTGAACTCTCGAGCTAGGTAGGCACTTGGGGATGTTGAGTGTAGTATTTTTGTTGTTTTGTTTGCAGGTATTGAGGCACGAGAGGTTCTTGGTTCAGTGGTTGTCCCAGATGAGAGACTATTGGGAGCTACAAAACTTGATTCATTAATGGTGTTTGATGTGCCAAGTGATGATAAATTCCTTGGATTTGTGCTGGATGAGAAAGTAGACCCAAGGATGGTAGTGGACCAGCAATGTTTTGTCCTAAATCTATGCTTGCTATGACTTCTTCCACTTAAGCATCCACCAACCTGCCCGGTGGTGAGCGCATTCTCTTCACTAGTGCAGAAGTGAGGTTGTCCAAGGTGGCATAAAAAAACAATCATGTTGAGGCATCATCAACCACATAGGGTGGCTACAACTTCATGTATCCTCAATGAAATATATCCTTGAAGGAGCTGATAGTTTCATTAACTTCCCTTCGAACAAACATGAACTGCTGATGCAACTCAAAGGGACTGATGGGAATCTTGAATTTCTGCAGGAAGGTGTTCTTCAACTAACCCCAAGTATTAATGGTTTTTGTCGGAAAGTGAATGTACCAATGAAAGGCCTTATCCCCCAATAAGTAAGGGAAGAGCATGCCTGCCATGTCCTCATGTTCAATTTGCATATCTTTCAAGGCTGTTTAAAAGATCTCAATCTCTTTTTTTGTTGTCCTTTGTGGATCTCAAGGATGGAACTTAGTGAAAAATATTTTTTGGTTCTTAGGCATGTCATGATAATTGTTGAAGGACAGAGGAGATGTGTTATTACCCAACCATTCCATGGGAGGTGGAGGCAGAGGCGGGTTTGCCATGGTGACTTGAGGTTGTGAAGGGACAACAATAGTTGGGGTAGCATCCAAGTTGTGAAGTGATAGGAGAGGGGTAGTGCCCTGGCTATGGGAGGTGAGGAGCTAAAAGGTAGTTTGGAGTGGTTGGGAAGAGGAAGGGGCTACCAGAAGTGATGAAGGATACCTGAAGGCAATTGGATGGAAGGAGAAGGTGAGGATGGATGTTAAGTAGGTTGCTTAGATGTGGCTAAGGCAGAGACTTCCCCTCTCTTGGATTTCTTAGCCTTAGTAGGGGGTGGTAGCTCTTGAAATTCTCCTTTGTTTGGTGTAAATATTAACACTTTGTGGAACCTCTCAAGGGAGAAGGAACCAATTCGATCTAGCTTAGCAAAAACGGTGCCCTTCTTCTAGCGCCAATTTTGTTGATGGATTTTTTTGCACTTCTCAACATAGGAAGCACACAAGTATGCCACCTCTCTTAAAAGACAACTCCCTACAAATGAGTTAAAGAAAATTATCCCTAGGTATCTCCGGGTGTCAGGTCATGACTTGCAAAAACAACTCATTTGATTGATGTGATTTGTTGGTAATCACAAAAGGCATTTATGGTCACTAAGTTGGAAGGAATTGGATCTTCAAATGGAGTCTCTTGTGATTCTAGAAATTATTTTCGATTGTTGTAGGTTTAAAATATTAGTCTAAAACTCCATGTGCAACATCAAATTTGGCTTTGCAATGATGTTGGAACCTTTCTTTAACTCTATTTCAAAGAAAGGTCAAAAGGGAAAAGGGATGGGAGAGTTCCTAGACCTACAAATAATGATGAAAAGTGACAATGGAGGATGCTACAGTGGACAACCTTCCCAATACTAAATTCCACTCAACCAAAATGCCAAATAGTCTCATGAAACTAGTGCTATCTTCTAAGGTCTAAAAAATTTCAGCTATTCATTCACCATAAAGCATGAATAAAGATGAAGTTTGAGTGCAACAATAAGTTATTGTTCATACTATCTTTCCATTGATATTCATTATCAAAAAACATCAAAAACCATGAACATGGAAGGGCATCAACAGCATAACATTATTCACTATCAATGTGCAACATGAACTAAAAGCTAAGAGTAATTCTAAAACACTTAGAATGACAAAGTAAATTTAAACTAAATCTATTAATTTTGAGGAGATGAATCATGCAACATGTGAGAAACACAAGAATCCACCAAAACAAAGAAATTCTATTAAAAAATAATTAGCATATCTTTACACAACAACTCAACTCTCTCTTTGAAAAATGAGAGGGGGGCGCTATTTATAGTTTCCAAAAAGTGAAATCAATGGCCAGGATTTACTTTCATTGTGTGGCCAAGATTCATTTTATATTAGGATTTCACCTGCCCCCAAAATATATCAATATAAAATACATCCTTATCCTTTTCTCTATCTTGTCCTCTAGTGGTTGTAGTTGTAGTAGTTTTGTCTTCTAGTGATTGCCTTCCTTTTCAACTACACTGTTAGGAATTCATCATCAATGACTAGCTTTCCAAAATTTCTCTGAAGAGTGGCATACTCCACAAATTTTCTAAATTCGGTGCATTGGGTAGTGGGACGGGAATACATTCCTTATCTAAAGGTTAGGGGATATGGAATCCCTGCTCTATGTTTATCGCTCAACAAGATGTGAGCATTTTGTAATTGCCAAGTGACCTCTAGTAGGATCATCTGTTCATTGGGGTTGCGTGGCAACTTATAAGGCTTCTTAGAGAAACCTTCTACTCTAATATACGTAAACTTTGGGAACTATATGAGCAGGTAACCAAATCTTTGAATGAATGCTCTGGCACTATGTGAGACTCTTCTCTCAAAGTCTCCCCCAAGAAGTCTAATAATATGCATAATAAATGCATCATTCACCCTTCCATAATATTTCTTGAAGTTCCAGTATTGTAACTAAGGGTATCTGTCATAGACTTTAAGCTCTCTTCTTGGATTTGGATTAGGCGCCATAGAAAGGCCCTTGTATGGGAATGGCTTCATAAGGAGATACACCAAATAAGGTCATGTAGAGCTGGGATGTCTTTGTTATAGCCATCAGCTAGCTATGGATTTTATTGTTGATGATCTTTTCCCATCGAAACTTCATTTTACCATGGATGATCTCTTCGATGAAGTAGAACATCCACTCCTAGAAGAAGGAAGTAGTGGAAGGCCCATTACCCTGCTAAGAAAAGTAACCAAGTCGCGGTACTCCTCATGGAAGTCACTTCTATATAACTCCTATGACACTTTGGCTACATTACCCCTCTTATCCTTCAACCAATGTTGGTTGATCAATTTCTTGCATCTAAAGGGATCTACCTTCCACATGTTTTCAGCATATCCCTTCTATGTTTTTTCCATCTTAACGAATGTAGGGATATGAAATGTCTGGCCTATCGACTTGGTAGATAAATCTTCTAACACTCTACCATCATTATCTATGATCTTTTTGTTGCTTTGATAAAACTCTCTACACTCCATTACTAGTTCTGGAGCAATGAGCATAAGAGGGAAGTCGGTCGCCTTGGTGAGGCCACTTTTTTTTATTTTTAAGGCATTCTTAATTCTTGGGTTGACCATCACCCTTTGCCAAAACTCATTAGTATCCACATTCCCTAGGTTCATGTTTGACATAGTGCCCCAATCTGAAGCAATTTTGGAGGTGCACTCCACACCATGGAACTGGTACTTTATTTGATCTTTTTCTTCCTTTCCCCTTGGTGCTTTGTCGGGCTTCTTTCCTTTCTCTTTCTCTGCAGACTTCCCTAATGGTCCCACAGCAAGTTCCAAAAATTATGCAAATAGAAATGTAGTAAGCACATTTTCATGAAAAACTTGGGAAATCATTAGTTAAATCCTGCAAAAATGAGGGTTAATTCAATAATTCATCTCCAAAAGATCATAAAATTGATTAACATCTAGCATTATTCATCATTTGAGGCTTATTTGGGTCATTTCGGGAATGCGGGTCCAAGGATGCAGGTTTCCCTAGGTTGGCATCCATCAGGAGTGTTCAAATGTAGGATGGCATCAGGGTCGCAGTGGCCCGCAAATGACCACCCACATTCGAAGTTCCCATTTGGAGGTTAAATTCTTCAAGGAGGCATCTGATACATAGTGAAATTCGGCTAGGAGGTCCCTGGAGGCATTCAATTGATGACTTCACTCATGTGGGTTCAGGGAATGTGGAAATCGGAGGCACCATGGTCATTTGGAGCTCTGCCATTGAGAAATGGTGGTCAGGAGGCGGAAACCCACATGAGGAATCTCACTATACGGGACCTGCAAGAGACTCAAATGATCTGGACTTGATTCCCTTTGGATCGGTAATTTGGATGCTTGTGAATAGGGACCGACAAAAGGCTATCAGAGGATGGTTGTTTTAGGATGTTAATGATGGTGCAACATCTTGCAAGTGGCAGTCCACATTGGTGGGTCCGCAAAACACCTTGAAATTGATCATTTTGTTTTGAATGCCTCAGTTGGCAGAGGAGGACTCGGGCTCCACCCTACAGAGGAAAGGCAAAGTGTAGCCATTGATGAATAAAAACCATATGATGGTGGTCCACACGCAGCGGCCCACAAGGAGAGCTCCACAAACATTATACTTAGTAATTTTGAGCCAGAGGCCCAAACGGAAATGATGGGAGTAGAGTTCGTAGAATGTACTAACATGGGTCCTCATTCGATTGTGAATGGAAATAATGATTGGATGGTCTACACACAGAACCCTACAAAGTGTGGCTCGTGAGAGAAGATTTAAAACTTAGCATTTTACATGTAAACCTCAGACAACAAGGAGGACTACGAGGTCCACGATGCGGGTGGAAGAAAGGACCTCTCCATTTGAGGATGGCGTTGAGACGGTGGTGAAAGGAAAGTAGAGGTCCATAAGGAACTACCTGCAAAGAGACTTAGGTTTGATATTTGGTGGCATTGGTCTTGGTAGGAATCCCAATGCGAGAAGCAGGCATGGGACGATCATTTAAGAACAATGGCAAGGGAAGTGCCACCCACATGCGATAGCCTGCAAAACTGAACCCACAAGGGTTCTCCAGCTTATTATTTTCTATCAGGTGTTTGATGTCCTAGGTTTCACAAAGGTGGCAAGGAGATAATGTCTTCTTGCATGCGGAAGTCCGCAAGGGTGGACCCACAAGGCCGTGGACCTTCAAATTTTGCATTTTAATTTTATGTTGTTTTGGTAGTGGTGAAGGGTGCAGGATGCAAGGGTTTGATAGCTCTATGAAGAATGATGGTGGGGAGGCTAAGTTCCACAAGGCCTTTAGAGGTCATGTTTGATTGAATTTTGAAGGAATCACAAATGATTTTTTGTGGAATTCCAAGATTATTCGACCACTCTAAGCGATTTTAACAGTTGCCTTAGGAGTTCGATGATTTTGGAAAACCTAAATCTAAAAGATACTTTTAGGTTGGTGGTGGTGAATGTACTTGAAGATCCTAAAGAAATTGATGAAGGTCAAGCTTAAGATCTTCCTAGAGGTCGTGTGGGTGTGAAGAGGTGATAACTGTTAGCTCCTCTAACAATTTATGATTGGGCGCAGGGTGAAAATGACATGTCAGTATAGCTATTTATAGGAAAATTTACATTTATGACCTGCATTCAATGCTTGTATGGTAGCTAGTGGGGTAGATGGGTGTAGACTTTGAAAGAGCAGTGGTAGGAAAGTTGGGACCCATAGGGCAGATGAAACCTCAATCGTAGTTGTTTGACGGTCATCGGAAGAGGGTAGCATTGGAGGATGCAGGACTCACTGTGTGGGTGGAAGTCCTGCACCGGCCACCAGTGAAACATCGAAGACAAAGAAATGATGCACAAATGGAAGCCCACAAGGGTGGACCCATAGGAGGTGAAGGCCACCGATTTTTAAAGACTAAGGGAAACCTACCAAGGACATCCTGTGAGAGCCAAGGACTTAGGAATTTTGGGAGGTAAATTTTGGTTAGATAAGGATGATGAATTTTAGGGTCCTTGACCACTTGATGCTCAAAACTAGGGGCATGCAAAATGAGGCAAAGAAAATAAGCAACCCAACGAAGGTGAAAAGAGAGGGTCTCCATTCTGAATGGGGCATGTGTGCTACAGGCACGACAAGTAGTAAGGATGGATGAGTTTCCTTTGGAGATCCAAAATTTTCTCAAGGAACATACTAATATAGTATTGGATGACATTCCCAAGAGAGGTCTTAGTCCTCATGTAGATTTGCTAGAATGGAAAGAAAAACTTTTCAATTTAGTTGGAGATGTTAATCCTTTGCAATTGGAACATGAAGATGCAACCCAAGTTATCTTTCAGTTTTTTGAGAAATTTGGTGAATGCAATGAGTGTAAACTAATGCAAGATGGTGTGACTGATATGGATAGAGAAGGGAAGAAGGCCTTTCACTATGAAAATTTTGTAGAGAAGGAAACACTAAACATTGTAGGTTTGGGGGATAGCAAGAGGAGACACAATGCTCTCATTGTGATTTTACAAATGAGTAATAAATTCTCGATTATGGAAGTCCAACTAGTGGATGAGAGAATTGATGCAACAATATTAAAAGGGATAGTAAGAGGTGTAGATCATGCAGCAGATTCAAGGAAACCTAAGGTCATAATGAAACAAGGTTTACAACAACAGATTGCTAAAATTCCTTTGGACAATTATGAAGATGAATGTGAGCCATGGTT
Source organism: Sequoiadendron giganteum (assembly GCA_007115665.2). NCBI lineage: Eukaryota > Viridiplantae > Streptophyta > Pinopsida > Cupressales > Cupressaceae > Sequoiadendron > Sequoiadendron giganteum. The sequence goes on along the minus strand of CM021107.1, from coordinate 61,879,959 downwards.
TTCTGAACATAGTTATGGAAGAGAAGAAACTCTTATTGGTGAATCACTTTTATAACCTAACTTTGTAGATGTCTAAGAGCATGGTCTGCAAGCACACACACAAGAAGACATTCCTAATAGGAATCTCAAATGCAAGTTAAGGGCATATGGAAAAAGAGGAGAGGTTGATTTCAAGATCGGAAATTTCTTTCTAATTTGTACCCCTATAAAGGTGATCTCATTGTAGGTGGTGGAGTAGATTTCCCTCATTCTCAAACATCCTCAAGCATGTTTCCACTATTGCAGTCCTCCATTAAAGAGAGCCTTGAATATTTTCTCCTCTAGGGAGTATGGTGCAGGAGCACCCTTGGTTTTAGGTGCACACCTTGGATCATATGATGAATTTTTGGTTTTTATTGTGTTGACATTGATTTCATGTCAATAAGGTCATTTTAGGCCATTGTAAGTCATTTGGATTCAATTTTGGGTCATTAGTTGCAAGGTAGGGAAAAGATACAAAAGTTGTCAATATTGCTCAAAAGTTGTCAAGCAACTTTGAAAAGAGTGTCAATTTTGTATTTTGTTAGTAAACTAATTCAAAAAGTGGTTGAAGGTAGTTAGTCTTGATGGAAAATGTATATAAACACCCTCCAAACTTGAGTTTTGGGTTGGAGACAATGGTTTTGAAGTTTTATTGAATGAAAACAATCATTTCCTATGCATTTTCTAATGTTGTAGGCTAATCTTCTGTTTGGTACAGACTGTACGGTCTACATTTTGACATGTAGCTAATTGGAGGTTGTTGTGATGTTAATCTACTTCCTTTTACCTTCTGTGGCATCAATTTTCATTTAGTATTTTGAGAGTTATTGCAATTTTCCTAAAACTTGTCTAAAACCCTAGCCAAGGTAAGTAGTGAGTGAAATAATATGGCAATTCGACACGCCACCAGTGAAAAGTCACAAAAATGGGTGGAGAGGTCTTTTTCATGTAATTTATCCTATTCCAAGGTTGCAAGTAATATTGTGGTGGTTTGCACGTGCATCTGAGTGACAATAAGTCTTATATATGCTTGTATCAGACTATGAATCAGCAGGGACATAGAGATCTCATTGAGATAAAGTCTAACTTGGCTTGGTTGACACAAATAGTGGCCAAGGCATGTGAAGAGAGGTCTTTCAAGCCTAAAACAAGAGTTTTGAGCATTGGTGAAGGGCTAACACAAGTTGTGTCTTGACTGTCCCAAGAAGGTTGAAGGTGCACCATTGTCCAAGTTGTAACCCTATGAACTGTGGCATTGTAAAAGAATTCTAAAGAGGTTGCACATGTTCTTTAAAGTTCTTTTGGAAAGTTTCCATGTTTTCTCTATTATCCTAAGTCTATTGGACCAAATTCCTAAAATAATCCAATGCTAGGGTCTAGGAAATGTACTTAGGAGCAACAATGAAGAAAGTCTAGAAATACCTTCCCATGTTGGGGTTGTTGTCATATTTTAGGTCCATTCCCACACCTAATATTTCTTATTTCCTTAGTGTACCCATTTTTTCATGCTTATCATCAAGGACTCATTTAGTTCGTCATGGGGTTTGAAATATCAAATACTCACTTTTGTGGATATTAAGTGACCATTAAACACATGTTTTCCTCACAAAACAATCTTGAATCTATTTGCATTTTTCTATGGAACATAATATGGCTAGAGATTCTCTTCATTCTAATTTATAAACATGGAATCACACATTTCAAACTATTTGGAAATAGGCCCTTTTACATGATATAGCCACTATAGCATGTCATACACAAATCTTACCTGTATATATATGGGGGATGAATTAAAGGCACTTGCATGAGTGATTCTTATTGGTCAAGAGATCAATCTTTGACAATCTGAGAGTGGGGCATTGATATTTTGATAAAATAATGGATAACACATATTTTGTAGGAAAACATGAAGGTTTTATTTGAGAAATTATTTCAAAGAGTAGATTTTACCAATTATAATATAGCTAATGTTGCATATGAACTTAATGGCTCACATCGAGGCTTGTAACATAACTAAGACCTACAATTTTGAGATGACCCTTCTTTAGAAATGTGATCTTATGAATAGATATATGAAATGGATGTTGCAGTACATGAAAAATATGGTTTTTTCTTATAAAATTTCTTACAGTTTAAATGATTCTATAATAGATTAATATTTTATTATTTAGTAAATTTAAAGATGGCCAAATTTATGCTTGAGTTTTAGCTTCACTTTGCATGCTCTACTATGATCTTTTCCATGTGTTGATTATAGAGGATAAGAGACACCCCCATTCTAAGAGTTGGGCTCCACTTAGTATAATGTGCCCATGCATGCAATAAGCCTCTTGCACAAATAGACATGTAACATCATATGATCTCTTTTCAAAAGCCACATGCTCTCGACCCTTGTGTCCTAAGGCTAAGTATAAGTATAATTTGACCAATCAAGATAAAACATCCTCTCAATAAATCTTGCAGGTAGCCCCTTCTCACACACAACATAGAACTGCTATTTAATCCACTCAACCATGGTGGAAAAATTAGAAGGGTAAAAACACAAAGCTATGTCACACTTTTATAAAGGAATCAACAAACACATCCAAATTTTTAATTTGAATCACTAGAAAGTGACATATAATGTCTTGAATTTTGAAAATATGTAAACTAATAAAATATTTATTTTTTAGTGTATTTTGTTTTTAGATTTTTGTTTTTTATAATTGAATATAGTTTTTTGTAAAATTGACACTATAATTTAGTTGCTCATAAAATGTTGAAAATTGAAGTTAAACAAGATGCCACTCTTTATATAGTAATTTTGTTTCTTCAATTTATTTTTGTGTTAAAGTTAAAACTATAGTGCATGGATTTATGTTTTCCCAATTTTGATAATATGTTTTTTTTAAATAAAATTTAAAATGTGTGTGTATTGAAAACATATCCATCCTCATGGGATGCTAACTTTTGTCTTGACTATTTATCTAAAATAAAAAAAATTATGCCATCTTGAAATATAATCTTTTATCTAGTGCACCATATTTTTTTATTTTTTAAATAACTTTTAGTGTTTTTTTGATAAGATAATCAACCTTATATTTTGGCGCTAATAACCTAGTTTTAATCAAAGTAAAAAATAAAATGTAAGAAATAATTAAATATAGAAACTATATATATCTAAAAACTAAATTTATAGATCTAGAAAAGGGTATTTTTTTATATTTTAAAAAAAATGTTATTTACATGAGTAGGAGTTATTGAAACATCAAGTTTTTTCAATAATTTTATTTTTTTGGTAAGTTGGCTTCAAAGTGGTGCTACATATGCATATAGTGAACACTTTTATTTGAAAATATTGTGTCCATATCTAACTTAGCTACAATGAATCTAGTTAGATCATATGTTTGACCAAAATTGATTATTAGTTAGAAATACTTAAATTCTCTTGTGCTGATAAATTGACCAAAAGGTTACATAACTTTGTACTTTTATCCCAAAGTGTTACCTATTCACTCCTTTTTAAAATTACACTTCTTCTAATAGTGATGGTTAACTTTATTTGGATTTTCCCATGGTGTAGAATTTTATTAATATGTTATCTTCATTGCACTATGTAGAAACAAAGTCACAAGTTTCTCCCTATCTAGAAATATGTTACACTATCCAAGTTTTATCATTTCCTTGGTTTATCCTTTGTCGAGGCTTACTATTGGGGACTTGGCTCATCGTTGGGTCTCAAATCTCAAGTACTCACTTTTGTGGATGTCAAGTGACCATTAAACACCAGTTCTCCTCACAAAACATTCTTAATTTTGTTTGCATTTGTCTATGGCACATAATTTCATTAAGAGACTCTCTTCACTTTACTCCATATACATGGAGTCACAAGTTTTAAACTATTTGGAAATAGGTCCTTTTGCATGATATAATAGTTTCAAATTAGCTTAGACTTTGATTTTTTTCTTTTTATGATAGTCATTGTAGACATGGAAAATATACTGACACACTTGATCTTGATTACTAATGTTGTTTCGTCCTGAATCATCTTCTTATGTTGTCATCACCTTTCATCCCTTAATTGAATAAATCAGTATTTATCTGATTAAGCCATTCTCTCTTGTTAATTAAATTAATCAATCTGATTTAATTAACCCTATGTCTCTATTTAATTAAATACTTCATTTTATTTAATTAAATATCTAAAGTCATCCTATTAAATTGAATAAATTAAACCTTATTTAATTTAATCTAACATCATTCTCCTTAGTTAAATAAATCAATTTTATTTAATTAAATCTAAAATCATTATTCCTCTCAATTTTGACTTATTTAAATCCTAAAATCTAAGTCAAAATTGCCAAATCATCTAATTTCTACTTAATTTAATCAAATCATGATTAAATCTAATCCTAATCATTTCAATCCTCTAGATTTTGCAACTTGCACAGTAAATCAATTTATTTGATTTATTAAATCATCAATTTCCATTCAAAAGGGCATCTTTTGTGGAATATTAATTCAATTAAAAAATCCCTCCAAAAGGGGATGGGTACTTCCAACAAGGTATTTAATGCTTCTTACATGTCCTTGGCCTTGAGCCAAGTGATATTAACTCAATTTCCCTTCCCTCTAAACATGTCATTTTCAAATTTTAATTTTTAATTTCATAGCATTTATCATGTACATTGACCAAAATGTGCTCATTCCTCCTCCAATCACATGTGGACAAGTGGCCTTCTCTCATTGGTTGCTCTTTTGTCCCACATTCACACAAATATTTCAATCTTTCATTCTTAAAATCTATAAATAGAGGCCTCCTCTATTGAATTTATCATCCACAATTTGAGTAAACTTACTATACTCAATTTCATCTTCAAGCATAGCCATTCTTATCTCTCTTTATCAAGTTCTTAGCTAGGTTATGTAGGAATTCAACCAAAGTGGATCAATCATCATCAAGCTTAAAATGGAGTTGGGAAAGGGTCAATTTCTACACACAATTGGCACCAACTTCCCCATGGGATTGAGTGTTTGCATTGCTTAGATAGAATTTAACTTAATTTCTTGTTTTGTTCTTCATTTTCTTTCTATTTGAACATTGTAAATAATTTTCATGGGGAATCTTTGTTCTTACTTGCATATGAACCTAATTATGTGTTTTTTTGATGTGTTTGTGCAGGTATAGGATTTGGGTTCACATTTTGGCGCTAGAAGGAGGGTTGATTTGGAGAAATTCATCACATTTTTCCAAAAAATCCATGGGTTTTTTGACATTTTTGTGCCTATAGGAAATTGCACCGCTCACAATCAAACGAAATTATATTGCATTGCTATTAGTCAAGCGGCACTATATTGCATCGCTCCAAACTCCGCCACCAAAGTCTTCCCACCCACAAATTTCAAATTTCTAAATTATGTCGCAGGTTTCCAAACTCCAAACTGCGTCGTTGGGCTAAATAGTGTCGATTTTGCACTCTTTGTCCTGTTGTAGAGCATCACTCTCAATCTTCAGTGGTGCTATATTGCGCCATTGGAGTTTCTAAACTCTGCCGCATTTGCTAACTGTGTCATTGGATGACAACTAAAAGTTCAAATTTAATGGTTTTTTTACATATGCCTTTTTGTTTCAGCTTTGTGAACTATTAACCTGTTTGTTGTCTTTGTATCTCCTAGTTTTGATCATTTTGTAGGTTAGGGAAAGGAGGAAATAAAAGTGGAAGGTTACATTATGATATCATTATCATCTTATACCAAGCGTTTTTAAACACTTTAGTGTTGTTTAAAACTCTTAGATAATTCTCAATCTCTCTTAAGAAATTTGATATCTTTCATGCTTTAGGGAACACTAAATTTCCTTTTGGGTCATAAAAAGAACAATAAAAGTTTTCTTTCAAAGTTTGCAAACAAAGGGCTTAAAAAGAACTTTAGAACAACTTACTAGATTTGGTTTAAGGTTTAACAATTGAACAAGGCAAATCCCACATTTGATTTGGTACTATAAAAAGAATTTACTTTTTCTTTGTGGACTTAAAATGAACAAGTGTTATTTTATTTTGTAATTGTTTACTCAAAGTAATACCATCAAAAGGATGTATGTGCTTCTCTCACACCTCATGGCGATCTTGAAAATCAAAATCCATTTTGGTGACCTTAAGTTTAGTAAGGTAATTACCTCCACATTTCATTTTGGGATTAAAATTGAACCAATCTTGCGAGTGTGAGTGTGGTATGTTGTGAGTGTTCTCCCTTTTTTTTTCAATAAATTTTGATTGAACTATGGGATATGCTTCTTTTGTTTATCTTAGCGGGTCTATCTTATGGGAAAAATTAATCACCTAAGGGAATGACCCAACTGGGAACACGCTAAAGCCAAGCGACTTCTACCTGGGATATAAATGTGGATATTGGAACAAAGGCCAATATCACAAGGATTATTCTAACAAGAAGGGAAACAATAGTCTCTTGCCATACTGGATAGTCCCCCATGAACTAAATTCCCACACTAAAACCCTTGTTTAGCAAAGGCCAAAATCCTTAACTATTTTGTTGGTGCAAAAGGTCACGTCCTTTGAATTTTCCCCACATATACATGTGGTTATGTTGTAGAGATGAAAAGTATGTCATGGGAGTTCCATGGGTACTGATGCTTGGCTGACCTGAGAAGTGTGTCATGGAGGGGACTCAATGTGGTTAAACATCTAATCATCTGCACTAAATATGTGCAGTTGGATTTGTCTAAGTGGGATCCAAACAAATATTGTTTCTTCATCCTAGGATTGTGCATGTCATTGAAATCAAAAGACTTTGCTTGGATCTAAAACATTGGGACCAAACATTCACAAAATCTTCCAATTTCAAACCTTTTAGGAGGGGCAAATACCTTTGACCAAATCCAAGTGTTGTTGCTTTCCCTAGGGATTCTATCCTTAGAGGTCTCTAAGCATTTGGATTTACATCATAATTTTCTCATACTAAATTCAACCTAGGAAACTATGCTCTTGAAACCTTGATTTTCACATAATGGACATTGTGGAATGAAAAGGAATTGAGACATAAACATTTAGTTTGAAGAGTATAGTCAAGAAAGTGTTTGTGGTAAAAAGAACCAAACCTAAGAAAGATAACAGACAACTGAACCACACATGTTTTTGGTCCCTTTTGAGTCATTTGTTTTTCATGCAAACATTTGTCTTTTGGTTTGAACCACTTTTAGGGAAAAGCATATTCATTACCTTGGTCTTGTAAGCAGGTCCTCATAGGGTCATCTAGGATCAAGTCAAAAACTTCACCCCATCCAAACATTTATCAAAATCCCATTTCACCAACAACTTTTGGAACCTTGGAAAACATCACTTATGCTAGACTTATAGGAAAAATCAACATCACCTTGTTTGGCTTAACACACCTAGCCAAATTATCTTCTTGTGTACGAGTTTAATCTAGGATAACACAAATTCCTAGAATTTGCAAGTTCATTATCCAAAATCATCTTGTTTGACTTAACACACTTAGTTAAACTATCCTCTTGTGTATGAGTTTACTCTAGGATAACACTTCCTAGAGTTTACAAGTGCATTATCACTTTGTTTGACTTAACACACTTAGTCAAACTATACTCAATCAAAATCAAAATCAAAAGAAGTCCTAAATTCTAGCATTGATCCAAAGTTCCTAAAAAATTTAACACCCATTTCATTCACTCCTTTCATCCTTCATCTCATCATTGGTCCTAAACCCTTCAGAGGTCAACAAGGTCAAAACACAAGAGAAACATGGAATATAAACTTGATTCATCCATCATGAGTAATCCAATTCAACCAAACTATCCAAGCCTTACGATGCCAACTGATTTGCAAAACTTGCATTTGTACAAACCATACATGGGATCATTATCTCCTCCAAACCTCAATGGTACAACAAAAGTGAGCATGCCCAATCTCAATTTTGGAACACCTTTCCCTTTGATAGATTTAAATCAAAGTCAAAACTTACAAATCTATCAACCAAACAATCAATGCATGAGCCTTCCCCCTTTACCAACCATCAATCAACTGAATCTAAGCAACACCCCCTTCATAAGTCAAAGCATCATATCAAATCCTCCCATTTTTCCATTGATATCGCACCAACAAATGGAAACCATCCAAGCAACCCCAATGGTCAACACAACCACCGTCCCTCAAGTGTCTCAAGGACCAAGCATCTCAATCACACCATTCATCACTCAAACCCTAGAAATCAATAAAAATATTCCGCTCATCACAATAGTCAACACCATTCCCAATCCACCAACACCACCGCCAAAACACAACATGGCAAATTCATTCTCCACCATGTTACAAGCCGCCTGACAAGCTGCCTACCAAAAGATGCTCCAAAACCAATAAGTTGCACAACTAGCTACTCAACAAACGCAAGCGTAATTAGTTGCCCAACAAGCTACATAATTTACACAAGCTGCATAAGTTGCACAAGCCACACAAGCAGCAAAAGCAACCCAACACGAATAGCCTCAAGCTCAAGCCCAACACCAGGCTCAGCAGGTGCAAGCACAATACCAAACACAATTGAAAGAAATCCATAAACAAGTGTATCAACAAGTCTTGCAAGATTTTCAGGCACAACAACAAGTAGTTCAACAGGAAGCCCAACAATAAGCATTATTGTCACAACAATAACACGACCAACAACAAACATTGTTGGCTCAACAAAAAATGCAGACATTAATCCCTCAACAAATTTTGCAATAGATTCTCACCACAATCGTTGTAAATGATGATCAAGATCCTTTGACTAATGGTCATGTTGAAAATGTCTCTACATCACCTAATGAGTTAGAGGACATATCTCAAGAATTTATTCCAAAGCATGATCAACATCTTTCACCAAGGTCTAGTAATGATCCTTTCCAAACATTATGGACATCCTTTGACCTCATAACATTTGAGAAACTTCCTATGCCTAATGAAGATATCCAAGAATCCTTTATAATATATCCATTCTTTGAAATTGACCCATGACAAGAACTTGATCCAAAGCATATCGAAACCAATTTTGAAATCATTCAAGATCAAGAATTTGTATCTCCAAGTTACTACACTAATATAATGGAAACTCTCCTATCTATACGAGATGATCACATCCACATAGCACATACCCCTCCATCTACCCATGAGATGCTTCTCGTGGATGGACATGTAGATGATCTTCATTCACAACATGATTCCTTTACTCCTAACATTATTACACAAAAAGAGCAGGATATTGATTGCTACAGTCAAACTTTGTTGTCAACATCAAGATTAGATATATCCCAAATTCAGACTGAGGACATCATGTATGAAGATATCCAGTATTATCCACTCAAGGGAACATGTTAGACAGAACAAGGCATTCTAGAGTCAGCAGAGTAGCAAATTGAAATGATATTATCTATAGTGGTCATTTGTCAGAGAATGCATTCTAAACAAGATGTCTCAAAACAGGGAGAATCAATGAACAAAGATGCTACTACCACCATATTGGGTGCAACCTCATCTCAAGAAAACATCAACATAGGGGGCATGAAGGATCCTTATGATGAAACCAATGCCAATACTACAAATGGCCACACCACGAATCTTCATCCACCCATCACCCCATCCACAAATTGGGACCAACATCAAAAAAAGGTTTTGAATCAAAGCACAAAGAACGTTATCAAAGAAAAAGAAGCTAAGAAGCATATCAAAAAAATAAAATACATATGGATACCAAAAAATACAAAGAAAGATGATCCCTATCATACTCCATTAGTCAAAGAAACTATGGGGAAAAATAAAAAAAGGGAAAAGTATCCATCAAAGATGTCCACAGAGGCAAAAGCGGGATTCTCAAGCAACGTAAAAAGGATATCAAGCTGTTGGTCCTAATTCCATGCACACTTTTGTATTCACCCATCATTTCTCATCTTCCCAAGTTTGGAGAGTCAAAGGTTCCAAACCATCAACCAATCCATCTCTTATTCCTAAACACACAACACCATCCACTCCTCCACGCATGCTATCCAATTCTCACAGTGACCATGTGTTGGCAATGACCCTTCATCGTAAGGATTCAGAAGGCACTCTATCACGATGTGCACACAAAGACAAAGTTAACTTTGTTATCAGCAAAGCAGATCAAGAATCTCAAAAGTTTCATTCAAGTGCACGTATCTTGGAAAAACAACTTCTTCAGGGAGGATATCAATGGAACATTATGACAGAAGCATCTACATCGATACCACCAGGTGGTTAAGCATGAGCTTAAAATATTTCAGCAAAATACTAAAATATATATATATATATAAATCCAAAAAAAAAGAAAAATCAGAAAAAGGATTCAAAACAGTAAAGAATTTTTTTTCCTCTAGTGAAAACCACTTCAGTGGTGCTTTGAATAGGTACCATGATGAAAACTTCGAAAACAGGTGTCACGTGTAGAATTGAGCCTTTGTGTGCACCAGTTCATTTGGAATCATCTTATCGCATCCATAATAAAGACAACATTCCATCCATATCATTTGTTCATCCATGAACCATTTATCCAATCCATTTTCATATATTTGCATCCAGCTTCCACCTTATCTTGATCTTGACAAATTTTGGTGCACACTTTACACTTGCTTATGGTAAACATCTTGATAGGGGTCATTTTCATTGATCCTATCCTACCCAACATTATTTGAGCCTTGAAGCATTATCCAAATGAGCATCCTTTTTTCAAACACCTTATCTTGTCACAAGATAATCCTTGGCATCCTTTGCATGCTTACCATACCCATCCATCCATCCAAGAATCCACCCATGGCCTTTCAAACATTGCTAGAAATTGGGGGTAGCTATATACATCTTGCTTTAGGAATAAATCTTGATCTATGTCCTCCAACTTATGAAGTGATTTGAACATTTGGTGAACATAAAATCAAATTGGTCAAAGCACTTGTGAGAAAAAAATTCAAATCACTAGCCCAAGGCATATTTTGACAAGAATATGTTCCTTATCAAGCTTTATCTTTTATCGAACATCAATCCAAACAATCAATATCAATTGCATCTAATTGTCACTTCAAATATCACATCAAATCTTCAAAATCCGGATCAATCAAAATCCGACCAATCTATCATCATCTCGGAATATCCTTCCCAATCCTTGTGTTGCTTTACACTATCCTTGCATTGTTGTGTATCCTCAACAATGTTATCATCACAAACCCATCAATCTGATCAATCAGCCTTAGCTTGGTTTCCAAAAAAATCCCAAAATAGAGCACTGATATCATCACATATCCATATCCAAAACGTCAAATCATGCGAAAATCCAAAGCATCAGAAAATTCATCAAAAATCTAAAAAAATAAAAATCATATCAGTGAGTCATCTTGTCAAACTATGTCATCTCTGAGCTTGAACGTAGGCAAGGTTGATCTATGATCATCCCTCGAGACATTTTAGGTCAGTCGTTTAGGCACCCATCATAGCAATCTGGCAATTCGTTTGCCCATCTTTCTCATCATCGAGTCAAGTTTGTTGTCAATCAAGACATTTTAGGTCAGTCCTTTAGGCGTCCATCGCAATTTGGCAATCTGTTTGCCCATCTTTCTCATCTTTGAGTCAAGTCAATTGTCATCCAAACTACATCGTCTCTGAGCTTAAACATAGGCAAGGCTAATCCTTGATTGGCCCTCGAGACACAAAATCCAAAAATATTCATAAATCTCAAAAAATCCAAAAACATTAAAAAGTACCAAAAATAGCCTCAAAACATTTCAAAAACACCAAAAACATTCAAAAATTTGGAAAAACCCAAAATGGTGCACCCGTCTCATCTTGCTTTCACCCGCAATAATCATCGCTCATAATAAATCAATCATCACCTTCATCCTTTGGTGAGTCAGTCAGAAGCAAGTCTGGTAGGTTCAAAAGTGAACACTTAATCAGAAAATTTTCGAGTCTAGGTTGGTAAGCAAGCAAGTTGATCAACTCGGAGTATCAATAGCTTATCATCCAATCAATCTCATCAAAACCCTGATCACAACATGTCCTAGGATGCATCCTTCCCATGATGGATGACAACATCAGGTATCACCTTAGTTTAGCCTTGGCTAGCAGTACAAAGAACATTAGCTTGTTTAGTTACTTTGTCTTGGTCTTTTTTGACTTATCTTATTTTACGCTCATTCCAAGGACCTCTGAGCGATGCCTAATCAAAACAGGTTTAGAGAGAAAGGAATGGGGCAATGATCATTATCTTTTTTATTTGTTGTTCTTGTTGGATATTCTTGTAAAATAACTTGGCGAATACTTGCTTTGTTAGGTGCATCCTAGCAAGGTTTTTGTATGTCAAGTGTGAACATGAATACTCCTATCTGATCGTCGAGTCAAAGTCCATCACACTAGGTACAAAGCCATCCTGGTCCTTTATACCTTGATGCATCGTACCTATGTGTGTTATCAAACATAAATTAATTGGTTCTTTTAAAATCCCAACTCTTGGTAAGCAAATCATCATCGTCATCATCATAGTGTAGGCTTGTGGATCCTCCTTTCATCATCTTATTCTTCTTATTCTTCTATTTTTACTAACATTTCTAAAATTGGTGTGTTGTATCAAAATATACACGAGGCTACCCATGACCGATGACTATCTATACATCACAAAAATTGTCTACGTCAAATATCTGATCTTTCTAAAAGAATTATTTTTTGTCCTTTGATCAATAGAACCACTCCTCTCGCATTTTATCGTGATCTCGATCGAAAAATTGAACATTTTCGCTTGATCTCTCGAGGGGGCAATATATCAATGCAATACTTTCATTGGGGCAGTAGTGGGGCATCTAAAAAATCAAGAATTTTTTGACTTTTGGTCTTAGCAAGGTTATTCTTTGAACCAACACAACAAGTGCATTGCTTCGAAGAGGGGCAATATGTAGACATGGAAAATATATCGACACACTTGATCCTGATTACTAACGTCGTTTCATCCCGAATCATATTCTTATCTTGTTATCACCTTTCATCCCTTAATTGAATAAATCATTATTTATTTGATTAAGTCATTCTCTCTTGTTAATTAAATTGATCAATCAGATTTAATTAACCCTATGTCTCTATTTAATTAAATAATTTATTTTATTTAATTAAATCTCTAAATTCATCCTATTTAATTGAATAAATTAAACCTTATTTAATTTAATCTAATATCATTCTCCTTAGTTAAATAAATCAATTTTATTTAATTAAATCTAATCCTAATCATTTCAATCCTCTAGATTTTGCAAATTGCACAATAAATCAATTTATTTAATTTATTAAATCATCAATTTCCATTCAAAAGGGCATCTTTTGTGGAATATTCCTCCAATTCAAAAATCCCTCTAAAAGGGGATGGGTACTTCCAACAAGGTATTTAAAGCTTCTTACATGTCCTTGGCCTTGAGCCAAGTGACATTAACTCCATTTCCCTTCCCTCTAAACATTCCATTTTCAAATTTCAAATTTGAATCTCATAACATTTATCATGCACATTGACCAAAATGTGTTCATTCCTCCTCCAATCACATGTGGACAAGTGGCCTTCTCTCATTGATTGGTTTGTTGTCCCACATTCACACAAATCCTTCAATCTTCTATTCTTCAAATCTATAAATAGAGGTCTCCTCTATTGAATTGATCATCCATAATTTGAGTAAACTTACTATACTCAATTTCATCTTCAAGCATAGCCATTTTCATCTCTCTTTATCAAGTTCTTAGCTAGGTTATGCAAGAATTCAACCAAAGTGGATCAATCATCATCAAGCTTACAAATGAGTTGGGAAAGGGCCAATTTCTACACATAATTGGCACCAACTCCCTCATGGGATTGAGTGTTTGCATTGCTTAGATAGAATTTAACTTAGTTTCTTGTTTTGTTCTTCATTTTCTTTCTATTTGAGCATTGTAAATGAATTTCATGGGGAATCCTTGTTCTCACTTGCATATGAATCTAACTATGTGTTTATTCAATGTGGTTGTGCAAGTATAGGATTGGGGTTCACAGTCATAATAAGAGCACATTATGTCTTGGATGGACCAAAAAGTAGTTGTGACCACTTTTGGGTCCCCACCTTTGTGTGCATGCCCATGCAATGCACAACTCTTACCTTTCTATAGATGACAATGAATTAAAGGCATTGGTGGGTGATTCTTATTGGTCGAGAGATCAGTCTTTGACAATTGAAGAGTGACAAGTCACGCAACAACCAATAAGATGTTAACATATTGATGCAAGTATAAATATCACATATATTATAAGTAAACAAAAATAAGATTTTATTCAAAAAAAAATTCAAAGAGTACCTTTTGCCAATTATAACACAACTAACATTACATATGAACTTAATGTAGTTAGCACAAGTTAACCAATATGAATATAATGCCTAATATATTCAATTCCAATGTTAAGAAAATCCTTTACTTTTTTTGTAATGAAACAAACAATAATGTTACATGGAAGAGCCAACAAAAGGTCGCCAAGAAAACAAAGTTACAAAGCCATAACTAACAACCCAGAAAAGGCTTCTATAACAGTCCAAAACACACAAGTTAGTCGTCAAACAATTGAATAGAACAATTACGTCATCTTATGAAACTGCAACAAATGCCATTAACCAAGAGAAAGCTGGTAGTCACATATCCATTGTGAATTTACAACAACTAACATAAACCTTACTAATCAATAGAACTAAACTCTAAATTTTAACTTACATTGTAGTTGTATAAAACATAAAGTGTCTTTTTCATGGATTTGAATCATTTGATATTTAATCTTATCCAAGTGGTTGTTGACTTTCACCTTCTCTTTCGACACCCCTTGCAACTGATAATACAACACAATAATTTGGAAGATAACATTAGAGTAAAACTTTATCATTTTCGCTTCCTAGTGCACATTATGTTTAGCAAAAATGCCCAAGCATCTACTTTCCATATATTTGGTAAAATAATGTCTCATAAAATCAACAATAACATTATTTCGCATGCCAACACCCAGAGGCTTCTTTTCAACTTAATTTATGCTTAAAAATAGAAAAAAAAAATTTAAAGATAACATTCTATTTCCTTTCTACCTAGGGATAACCCCAAAAAATGTGTTTCATTCTTTCATTATCTTGACAAAAAGGACATTTAACTGGTTGCACCATCATGCATATTAATCGGTCACCAATAGGTCATTTGAAATGTAAAACTTTCTAGGCCAAAATTTGAGCATTGGCCTCAGCCTTTGGCCTCCAAATTTGTGCACTCAACTTTCTCCAAGTATTTTCTTTGAGATTACATTTCTATTTCTGATTTAACCTTAGAGTTAAGGATAAGAAGGAAGCATACTTAGATTTTTTTCAAAGGAAAACAACCATATTGAATTTTGGACAACCACCACCAATCTTTGAAAGCGTTGCATTGCAAGGGAGTACATAGTTTTATAACCAAGTCCATGGGAACTAAAGCTCTCACAAAGATAACAAATCTTTGATGCTTATTATTTAAATCAAATTTATTCTTAATAATATTCCATGCAGCCCAATCCAACATATTAAAGTCCCATACATTAAGGAACTGTAGAATCCCTTTATTAAATAGATGAAGGGAATGTCTTGGAAAAGAAACAACAAGAGGTTATCCTTGGTATTGAACCATTTTGTTCCCACCAAATGGATGAAGCACCAAAACTAAACCCATGTTTTAAAGATTCACTTTTCTAATTTAAACATTGACACACCAACTACCAAGCCATTCATATGGAAAGCAAAGGTAATAAAGCTTTGAGCTAAAAACATGGAGCAAGCAAAATTTTATCAATCCATCTAACTAATTTCCATTTCCTTTTAAAATCATCCTATATGATTCAGTAACAGACCAAAATCTTCTAAGGTTCATCTCCAACAACCACTCTAGCTATCCATTTAACGTCCAAACAAACTCCTTGAGTTATAGGATCTAACAAACCCAACCCACCTCTAAACTTAGGTTGGATGTAGTGCAACCAAGAAGTTGATTTAAAACCAACATCACCATTCCAATTAGACCAAAGGAACTATTTAATGATTTTAATTAGATCCTCATAACCTTTCCTTGAAAACATCCAACAAGAGGATTAATATACATGTGAAGCCAAAAAATGTGATTTGCGACTTGAATCTTCCCTGCGAAGGATACAAATTTATTCTCCCAAGAGAAAGGATTTTTTTTTTTTATCTTGCTATGAAATCATTTCCACATATCAGCTAGAGTAACACCTAGCCCAAAGGGGATGCCCGAATAGCGAGAAAATTCTCCATGCTTAATTTTCTTCCATTATTTTGGAATCCACTCTAGTATGGGGTCAACCTTCACCATAAGAAATTCAATTTTTTGATGGGCTAATTTAGAACTAGAAACAACACAATAGAGTTCAAGTACCCCCATCACATTAAGAATTTTTTCTTCAAAATTTTGGAGAAAAAGCATGCTATCATTAGAAAAATGTAAGTTAAGCACAACTGCATTATTAGGTATCAAAACTTCCCTTATTAAATTCATCTGATTATACTTTTGCAGTAGATGCCCAAGAGCATCAACAACAAGTACATAAATAAAAGGTGATAACGAACAACCCTGTCTGATTAAACATTGCAAATGAAAGGAGTTTGATAAATCTTTGTTATCAACCAGTTGAGCATTTGCATCCATGAATAACATTTGAATATATTTGAAAATCTTAGGTCCAAAATCCACTGAATGAAGCATTTTAAGAATAAAACATCATTGCATTCTATCATAAGCTTTATCGAAGTCTAGCTCGCCAATAAATCATTTTGACTCGATTGTTGATCCCATCAATATTTTCCCATGCAAGAATCAAATTATATCTAGGATGAACCTCCCACCAAGAAACCTAGATTTTTTTGGCCTAACAATCTCTTTCACCACCAGTTTAATTCTAGAAGAAATAGCTTTAGGAATAATTTTGTAAGAAGTGTTAAGCAACATTGTAGGATGCTATCCAGTAATTAAATCTTCATCTTGCCCTTTCAAAATGAGTTTGATAAGGCCCTTATTGATTTTAGGGCTTAACAAACCTTGAGGTAAGGCCTCCAAATAAAATAGATAAAATTCATCTTTAATGTGTTGTTGCATAGTTTGATAAAACTCAACTGACAACCCATATATACTAGGGCTCTTGTTGGGCGACATAAAAAAAATAGCATGTTCTAAATCTTCTATAGAAATTTCTCTATCCAAAAACTTGATATACTTGGTATCCACTTTTTTGGGAATAATATCTTTGATCATGTCTTCTAGGATTGGTTGAGTACCTTGCCAATGAGGATCTTCCTTGAAAAGTTTCTCATAAAAATTCTAAAATAAGCCC
The DNA here is from genome assembly GCA_007115665.2 of Sequoiadendron giganteum. Lineage (NCBI taxonomy): Eukaryota > Viridiplantae > Streptophyta > Pinopsida > Cupressales > Cupressaceae > Sequoiadendron > Sequoiadendron giganteum. Next base: position 61,862,541 of record CM021107.1, on the reverse strand, counting down.
CTAACCTCTTTTGGTTTGTGAAGCACATGACCAAAATCATCTTGAATGACTCCAATATACTCGTTATGTTTATAGTTCAATTTTTTTTTTAAAGTATTTAGAACATTTATTACCTTCCTTCACCTAAAGGAGTCTAGCTCTTATTTTTGCCCCTTGCCATGGGTGATCCCACAATACTGGTTTACAATTCCCTTGATGAAGAAAAATTACAAAATCAATCCAAAGAATTTTTTTTTGAGTTTTTATGGGTTTGCTTGAAGGGAGGAGGGTCACATGAACCCAAAAATGGGTTCGCTCAAACCCCCCCTTCGAGTGAACCCCCTTGCGATGTCATCCCATTTTTTTCACTTTTTTAAAATGGAAACAAAAGAAAAGTGCTAAAAATGGGGGGGTCGCACCCCCCTTTTCTTGAAGGGGTCCAAGGGGTTTGCTCAAAGTGTGGTTCACTCGAACCCCCCGTTTTTGCCCTTCTCCCTCCCCTCTAGCATTTTTTTGCAAAAATATTCGTTTATGAGTTTGGGTTGAAGATGAAAATGGGATCGACTTCACAGACCCAACTGGATGATGGTAGTCCTCAGAATGAGCTATCCATCAAATATAATTTTAGTATATTTTGATTTTATTATGTATTTTTTTTAGTTTAATTACACAATTTTTCATCGAGAATCAAGCTCTATATTCTGCACATGTGGAAAAATAGTAGATTATCATTATTTTTTTGAAAAATATGTTCGTGCTAGGTATTGATGTCCTTAATCTAGTGAAAAAAAACATTAAATTTTGATACATACAAAAAAACGTATGTTGTATATGGTTCACCTATGTCTAAATTGTAATCGGTTTGACTTCAAAACTTAATTAAGAAAAATATATTCAATAAAAAAATATGAAACCAAATGAACGTGCTAGATATTGTAGTTACAAAGCTAAATTCAAAAATAATATAATTTTATCCTTTGTTCTAATAAAATTTATGTTGTTTACGGTGAACATCACTCTTTAAAAATGGTGTTTACTGTTAAAAACTAGTTTTCGAAAGAGATGGAAAAAGAAATGCAATTTGATTCCAATTTTTTTTTAAATATATATTTAGAATATACATACAAAATGTCACAAATCACTAGTTTGTATCATCTTCAAATTCCTCATGGTTTAGTAGCTATAGTTGCTTGAAAGTGAAGATTTAGTTAAAAAAATCAATTCAATTTGTCCGGTTTGGCCAAAAAGTATAAACCAGTTTTGTGGGATCACCCCCCTCTATATGAATCAATTTTTTGAATGTGAGCCTCGAAAGAAGCTATAGAATATTATAAGGAAATATTGGTAGGATCAACATTAAGAAGTTTCCTGTGGTGTTCAAGTTTCCCTTGTAAGGATTTCTCCTTACAGTTTCACTGCCAAGCTAATCTCTTACCAAAAAGCACAAAGAAACTCAACACAATGAGAGATAGACAAACACCACCAATCCCTGTAAGACTCCCCTTCACTTGGCTTAGGAATATGATTCCAAATTCTAACAAGAGTAGCCATGCAAGAATAATTTTTTAGATGAGAAGTATTGATTTTATAAGGCAATTTTGACTCCATAATGTTGTTGTCATTTCTTGAAATTGAGCAAATGATAGGAAAGTGATCTGAGAGAGTAGTAGAATAATCCACTCTCACACTACAGTTGGAAGTATCATGGATGACATGAAGGTTAAGGGAGATTTAAAATCTGTCAAGTCTGCTTGACTTTCTATCATCTCCAAATATGCAATTATACCATGTGAACCATTATAGCCATGATTGGAACTATTAGTGTGGAATGGGTCAATCACCCCCATAGAATTTTGACAAGACAACCATTTATCAAATTCTTCACTGCTTAACTTAATTTGACTTTTCCAACTTTGATCATTATAGAATTCAACCATATTAAAATCACCTCCAACAACCCAATTAGCATTAGGGAGGTTCCTAGAAATCCAATCACACAACTCACATCTATCTTTTGGGTAAGTGCACCAATCTGTGACACAATTTTGGCTCTTAAGATGCCACTTTTTTTCTAAAATCAGAAAAATTTGATTTGCACAAGAAAATGAAGATAGTTACACTCAAAATTTCAAGAAGTGGCAAGAACAAAAGTTGAAGTTCTTCGAGTCTAGTTTCTAAGCTACCATTTTTTTTTGAAATTAATGAAGATTAAGGGTATCAAAAAGGGGCAAAATAGGTCTTGTTTTTATCAAAAAAAATAGCACAGCGCCAAAGGGCTCCCCCTTTTTGGTTAACTTTTTTTTAGAATTTCAAAAATCCCAATGGTGATAAACTAGCTAACACCATTTAGTTTAACCTCCTTCTTTCGAATAATTTTTTTAATGAATATATAATATTTTATGAATTTTCAAAGTGGACACATCCTGAAAAGCTAAAATTTGACCATGCTGCCCCCCAAATTTTTTGCAAACTAATCGAAAATTGATTTTTTTTCCATCATCTGTAGAATGGAGTCTAGTTTTAGAAAACGTAATTTGTTTCACGTTCTGATGAACGTGTAAAAGTCTATCCTAAACCTAGCACATGTTGGTTTTTGACCAAAAACAAAGGCATTTACAATAGAAGCCATGGATCAAAACCTTAACTAAATCAAAATGAAAAAATAATTATATATTTAGATAGCTAAGAGAGAGGTTAACACTATCACGGTTTTTTTATAAACTTGCATTGAAAGACGTGCAAGTGGGACGGGGAACACAGACGAAAAATATGAGACAATTTGGCAAATCCTATTAATTAACACATCTAAAGCAGACCGTTTGGCGTGTGCCAAATGTGATGAGTCATTTGGCGAGCGCCAAATGGCCTGCTTTGCACAAAACTAGATTTTTGCTTTCTCTGTCAGGGAAACTATATACATGAAAAAAACATTTAAGTATAAGTTGACATTCAATATGGGCATTTACTTTCTTATACTTTACGTTATATTTCAAGTATATATAGGCAAGATGTTTGAGAGTGGTTTTAGATCTCTAAGAGTTATAATGGAAAATCTAGTTTTTGGAAGATCTTAAAAATTTCAGACTTAGTCAAATTTCAGTAATCAGGAGGTCAAATTTTAGTACTCAGGAGGTCAAATTTCATCTTTCTCTCTCTATCTCACTCATGTTCATCTCTTATTCTCTAAACCTCTCTCTCTCACTATATCCATCCCTTCATCTAACAATATCTTCTTTGAGCTCAAGAACTATGTCTCTACATGTCCATCTCTCTCTCCTTCCCTCTCCAATATCTATCTCCCTCCCTCCTTCTCTCTCTACATGTTTCTATCTCCCATCCCTCTCCTTATATCTCTATATATCTCTCTCTACTCTCTATATCACCTCTCTCTATACCTACCTACCTATACCTCTCTCCCTCCCTCTCCCCTCTTACTCTCTCACTCTTTGCTTCCCTCACTCTCTCCTCCCCTCTCTACTCTCTATCTTGCTATTCTCTCTCTCCTTCCCTCTCTAGTTCTTTCTATCTCACTTCCCTCTCCTTCCCTCCCTCCCTCTCTAATTTTCTCTATCTCCCCCTTTGTCTCCTTCCCTTTATACTTCTCTCTATCTCACCTCTCTCTCTCCCCCCCTCTCTCTTCCTTTCACCCACATTTTCTCTCTACTTCTTGCTATCTAACATATCCCTCTACACATCTTTCTCTCTCCCCCCTCCTTCCCTCTTAATCTCTCCACCTTCCTCCTTATCTCTCTACTTTTTAGCTCCATCGCACATCTCTCCACCTAGACCTCTCTCTATTTTTGTCTCACCTCTCTCTCCATCCCTACCTCTCCCTATATCTCTTCTTTCATATCTACTTATCTCTACCTAGTTGTTCCTCTATACCTATTTATCTCTCCCTCCCTGCCTCCTCTCTCTCAATATCTCCACCTTCTTTCCCTCTCTAATTCTCTCTCTTTCACCTCTCTCTATCTCTCTCCTCCCTCTCTACTCTCTCTATCTCTCCCTCCCTCCCCCTCTTTCTATCTCTCCTCTCTCCCTCCCCCTCTTTCTATCTCTCTTTTCCTTCTCTCTACCTATATCTCTCTCCTATCTATCTCAACTATCCATCTTTACCTATCCCTCCCTCTTCTCTCTCTTCCACCAAAATTCACTCTACATCTCTTTGTCTAGCCTACCCCTATGTACTTTTTCTCTCCTTCTCTCTTTCCCTCTCTGAATCTATCTACCTTCCTCATTATGCCTCTAATTATC
>CM021107.1:61764863-61858288 GCA_007115665.2 Sequoiadendron giganteum | reverse complement strand
GTCTCTCACTCACTCACTCACTCACTCACTCCCTATATCTCTCTCTCCTTTACCCTTAACTATAAACCCTAAACCCTTAACCTTAAACACTCTACCCTCTACTTCTCTTTATCTCCTCCCACCTCTATCTACCTAGACCTCTCTTTGTTTTTTTCTCACCTCTCTCTCCATCCCTACCTCTCCCTCTATCTCTACTTTCATATCTAATTCTCTCTACCTCCTTGCCTCCTCTCTCTCAATATCTCTACCTTCTTTCCCTCTCTACTTCTCTCTCTCTCTCTACCCTTAACCCTAAACCCTTAACACTTAAAACCCTCTACCCTCTATCTCTCTCCCACTCCCTCTCCCTCTCTCTCTCTCTCTCTCTCTCAATTCTCTCCCTCCTAGCCCCTCTCCCTCTCTCAAGTATCTCTACTCACTCAATCCATCTATGTCTCTCTCCTCTACCCTTATCCCTCTACCATTAACCCTCTTAAACCCTTAAACCCTCTACCCTCAACCCTTAACCATCTACCCTTAACCCTCTACCATCTATCTCTCTCCCACGCCCTCCCTCTCTCTCTCTCAATACTTCTCTCTCACTCCCTCCTCTCTCAGTCTCTCTCTCTCCCACTTCACTCACTCACTCCCTCTATCTCTCCTCTACCTCCTTTATCCTCTACTCCTTAACCCTCTTAAACCCAAACCTCTACCTCAACCAACCCTAGTCCATCTACCCTAACCCTCTACCATCTATCTCTCTCCCACGCCCTCCCTCTCTCTCTCTCAATACTCTCCCTCCTACCCCCTCTCCCTCTCTCAGGTCTCTCTCTCTCCCACTCACTCACTCACTCCCTCTATCTCTCTCCCCTCTCCCCTTAACCCTAAACCCTTAAACCCTCTACCCTCTACCCTTAACCGTCTAACCTCTATATCTCTCCTACTTCATCCCTCTATCTCTCAATAATATCCCTCCATCTCTCCCTCCATCCATCCCACCTTTTGTTCCCTAATCCCTCAACCCTATACCCTCAACCCTTAAAACCTTGAACACTCAACCCTATACCCTAAACCCTCAACCCTCAACCCTTAAATCCTAAACCTCTAAACCCTCAACCCTCTACCCTCAACCCTAATCCCTCAACCTTTAAACCCTTAAACCCAATTAAACACTCTAACCTAATCCCTCAACCCTTAACCCTTAAACCCTCATCCCTCAACCCTCTAACTTCAATCCTAAACCCTTAACCCTAAAACCTCAACCCCTATACCTTGTACCCTATATGTTGGACCCTAAACCCTAATCCATCAACCCTCTACCCTCATCCTTAAACTCTTGAACCTCAACCCTTAAACCCTGAACCATTAAACCCTTAACCCTCAATTCTCAACCCTCAACCCTCAACCCTTAATCCCTTAATCCTCAACCCTTAAACCCTAAACCCTAAACCCTTATACCCTCTACCTTATACATTAGACCCTCAACGCTAATCCTTCAACCATATACCCTTAAACCTATACCCTAAACCCTCTACCCTCAACCCTAAACCCTTAAACCTTCTACCCTCTACCCCCAACCCTCAACCCTCTACCCTCAACTCCCTACCCTCTACCCTCTACCCTCTACCCTCTACCATCTAACCTCAACCCTCAACCCTCAACCCTCAACCCTCAACCCTCAACCTTAAACCATCTACCATCTACCCTCTACCCTCTACCCTCTACCCTATACATTAAACCCTCAACCCTCAATTCTCAACCCTTGACCCTTAATACCTCAACCCTAGGTAGGTAGGGGAACGTAGGTGAGATACAAAGTGATGAAGGGAGAGGTAGGTAAAAAAAGGGATAGGGGAGATAAATATAGGTAGAGAGGGTAGGATATGTAGAGAGAGGAGAGATAGAGAGAATTAGAGAGGGGAGGGAGGGACAAGTAGGGAGGAGATAGAGGTGTGTGTGTGTGTGTGTGTGTGTGTGTGAGAGAGAGAGAGAGAGAGAGAGAGAGAGAGAGAGAGAGAGAGAGAGAGAGAGAGAGAGAGAGAGAGAGAGAGAGAGAGAGAGAGAGAGAGAAGTGGGTAAAGAGAGGGAGAGGGGAGATAAAGATAAATATAGAGGGAAGGAGATGTAGAGAGAGATGATAGATAGAGAGAAGTGGAGAGTGGAGGGATGGTGGGAGAGGAAAGGAGGAGATATGAGGTGAGTGTGTGTGAGAGGGAGAGAGAGTTAGAGGAGAGAAAATGAGGGGACAGAGGAAGGGGGAGAGAGAGAAATAGATTAGAGAGGGAAGGGGGGAGAGATATAGAGTAGAGAGGGAAGGAGAGAGTAAGAGAGAAAGATGGGTGAGGGAGAGAGTGGTAGGTAGTGGAGGGAGAGGTAGGTAGAGAGGGAAGGAGAGAGGGATGGATAGGAGGGAGAGAGGGAAGGAGGGAGAGTGAGATGGAGAGAGTGGTGAGATAGAGGTAGAGGTAGAGAGATAAGGAGAGAATGAGAAATGGAGATAAAGAGAGAGAGGGAGGTTGGAGGGAGGGAGAGGTAGAAAGGGATAAGTGAGACATAGAGAGGGGATGAGGGAAAGTGGGATAGAGAGAATGGTGATTTAGAGAGGAGGGAGTGAAAGGGACGGAGGAAAGCTGGGAGAGAGGGAATGGTGATTTAGAGAGGAGGGGGTGATAGGTAGAGATAGAGATAATGGTGAGATAGAGAGGAGAGAGTGAGAGAGAAAGAGAGGGATGAAGAGACAGAGAGAGAGGTAGGTAGAGGAAGGGAGAGGAGAGATAGAGAGTAGAGAGGGAAAGAGGTAGGGAAGGAGGCATAAGTGAGATAGAGAGGGATGGTGAGAGAGAGTGATGGAGGGAGAGGTATGTATAGAGAGGAAAAGCAAGAGGAGAGATAAAGATTAGAGAGGGGAGGGGGATTTAGGGAGATAGAGGAGTGTGTGTGTGAGTGAGAGAGAGAATGGTGAGATAGAGAAAAAGATTGATTGAGAGAGAAAGAGGGGGAAGGAGGGAGGGACAATAGTGAGAGAGATTGGGAGGAGAGACAAAAAGAAGTGGAGGGAGGGTGAGGTCGAGAGAGGGAGGGAGAGGAGAGATAGAGAGAAGTAGAGAGGGAAGGATGGAGGGAGGGAGTGTTAGTGAGGGAGATAGAGGTTTGTGTGTGTGAGAGAGAGAGATAGAGAGAATGGTGAGATAGAGAGGGGAGAGTGAGAGGGAGGGAGAGAGAATTATGAGATAGATAGGAGAGAGTTAGAGAGAAAGTGGGGGAAGACAGGGATAAAGAGTGAGAGAGAGATGTAGGTAGAGGGAGGGAGAGGAGAGATAGAGAATAGAGAGGGAAAGAGGTAGGGAGGGAGACATAAGTCAAATACAAAGTGATGGAGGGAGAGGTAGGTAAAGAGAGAGAGAGGGGAGGGGGGAGGAAAATGTAGGGAGGAGATAGAGGGGTGGGAGAGAGAGAGAGGGGAGAGAGAGAGAGAGAGAGAGAACAAGGGAGAGAGAGAGAGGGAGTGGAGAGATAGAGAGTAGAGAGAAGGAGAGAGAAAGTTGATACAACTTGCTGACTACTAAAATTTGACCTCTTGATTATTGAAATTTGAATTGCTGATTACTGAAATTTGACTAAGTCTGAAATTGTTAAGATCTTCCAAAAACTAGAATTTGCATTATAATTCTTAGAGATCTAAAACCACTCTCAAACATCCTGCCGATATACATGTAATATAACTTAAAGTATAAGAAATTAAATGTCCATATGTAAATGTAAACTTATACTTAAATGTTTATTTCATGTATATAGTTTCCTTGGAAGAGAAAGCGAAAATAAAAGAGTTTAGAAAAATGCATTCCAAAATTCATTGCAAAAAGAAAGAGAACTCACGCTTGTTCACTCATTGCAAACTTCAAGCCATTTGGCGCTCGCCAAATGGTAAAGCCATTTGGAGAGCACCAAATTTGGCGAGCGCAATATGGCCTATTACGGGTTTTTTTTGCTATTTGGCATCAAAAATGTGTCACAGATTGGTACACTTACCCTTTTGCTATGTTAGAAGCATAAACATAACAAAACCCAATAGGTTGGCTATTGATAAAATTTAGTGCCCACATGCAACTATGAGAAGGGTCCTCACCTCTATCAATGAAAAACTTATGAATCCAAGAGGCTAAACCAATAACTGCTCCCCCCGACCTTCACTATGCAATGTATGAACAAAAAATACATTCCTCCAAATGTTGGATAGTGAGAAAGCAAGGTGAGGACCAACAATTTTAACTTCTTGAAGGAACACAATATCAAGTTTCCACTTAGCAATAACATATTTAACTCCATATTTATGGTGAGGGAGAGAGAGCCCTCTTACATTTTAAGAATAATTTTAAAATTCATGTCAAAGAGAAGAGTGAAGGATCATCCTCTTGTGGCAACACATCATAATAGTTAGCAACTATAATAGATCAATCAATAGCCTCCGACATAGAATTAGAGGGTGATGGAGACCTTGATCTTTTCCTTGAAGGAGGTTGATTACAAGTGTCCAAATTAGCATAAGGAGCAACATGATATCTAGATATTTGTCTCACATAAGGAAGTGATGAAGGAGAAGAACAAACCACATAATTAATGTTAGGCTATGAGGAAGAGTGCTGAAACCCCTAATGATTAGTTACACCACTCTTCCTAACAATCGAACTAGATGGTTCTTTCCTCTTCCTGATCACCCTCCATCCTCCATCACAACTATTGCAAGTATGAATGTGTTGTCATTGATGTCAACAGGCTTGTGTTGTCATTGATTTCAATAGGCGTGTGTTGTCATTGAGTTCAACTATGTAGTTGAGAGAGATTATTGTAGTATTATTTTGTGTTACAAAGGTGTGTTCTGGTTTTGCTTTGCATTTATTCTAGGTTGAAGATCTCCTTGTGTAGTTTGGATATGTTGGTTATAAGTGTTCAAAGATGCTATATTCAAAAATTGTGGTGATGGATCATTGTACAAAAGAAGTTGTGTTCACTAGTGTGTGAACTATGTATTGCAGAGGTGTCTGGGAGAAATGTCTTTGCTATGCATTTCTCCGCAATTGTGTTTTAGGACTTGTATTTATGAGTGAGAGTTGATAGTGTTGGTCTCTTTCCTATTTCAAAAATATTCATGGTTTGGTGTTTTGAAAGATGGTCTTCCAAGTTACAGTGTGTGGCAGTGTTGTTTGAATGTATTGGGCTTGTCCATTCTTTAGGTGAAATTTGTTGTGAAGGAGTTTTTTAGTTTTTAGGATGTTTTTCGATTATGTTTAGGTGAATTTTGTTGTCCAAAAGTTTTGGATTGATCAAAAGAAGTGTGTACTTAATTGATTAATGGTGTTTACACGAGTAACGATTGACCTGGTGTTTACACTACATGCGAAGCGTCTTCAAAGTTTATGGAAGCATTCTGAGGCGTGTTAGATAGATTTGGGTCCTAGCTAAGGATTTGTGTGGTCCAACTTTATTCCTATCCACCACGGGAATGTTTTGGTGCTGATCTAATTTGAATTTGCACGTTTGAGGTGCATTGCCAATCTTGGAAAGGGTTTCGAGGTTGAGGATGATATAAGTATGAGTTGAATTGTTGAAGGAGGTTAAGATAGATGCAAGATAGATGAATGTGCAAAGTATGTGATGCAATCGATGTAAAATTGAGTAGAGCACTGCAAACTTTCAAGTGTTGGATTACTAGATGCAATGAACATAAGGTGTCTACAATCATTCAAACAAATTACGAAGGTGTTGGAGCTATTGTGGTGGAATATTTGTTGCTTTGAGATCATGTTCTTTGTGTAACATTTCTTCTCTATCTTCTTTTTATTTCGACATTGATCCTTGGTAGTGAGCCTTTTTGGACACTGTGTACTATTCTGCCAATGAGCCTTTTGTACCGGTTTTGCTATTATTTATATTGTGAGCTAATCCTCATCATGGTTTTTCTCTTCTTGGATTTTCCATGTAAATTTGGTGTTCTCATGTGTATGGTGTTGTGGTTTCAGTTTTTGTCATCTACATTTCATGTTTAAATATTTTAATAGATTAAGGGTTTAATGAATACATGTAGATTTGATTACTATTGAGGGTTTTGATGTTTTAGTTAGATACAACTAATTCGCCCCCTCTCAGTTGTCTTGTTCATTCAACAACATCTTTAAATGAAGAGATGGAGTGATCAAAAACCTTATTGTTTTGTAAATTAGAGGGAATATTAGAAGGTCTCTGAACATGAGGTGAATCTTTAGGCATAAGGGGGACTAAGGCTTGGTTACCAACTTGTTGTTGATTGGAGTGGGTTAAACCTTGAGGCTATGACATTTTGTTCCTTATCACTGGACAATCTCTTATCAAGTGGCCTTCTTGATGACAGTAGAAACAAGCATTGGGCTTATTTAAATAAACTAAGGGTTGTAAAACCTCAAAACTTGGGCCAACGAGCTTGATATTTTCAAGTAATTGATGGGTTAAATCCATCTCCACACAAACCCTTGGGTGTACCCTCAAACTGGAAAACTTATTAGAATTGTTTTTACACCAGATAACCCTGCCCAGCTGAACCACAATATCCCGTGGAAAATTTCTAAAGGCAAGATTCAAATATGGGAGCTCCACCCACATTGGGTAATGTGATCTAGAAGGCCCTTCTAGATGAAAATCTAATGCCCATGCCTGCAAATAACAGAATTTCCCACAAATGACCCATGTACCATATTGAAGCACAACCTGAGCATGTTCAACATTTTTAAACTCAAGCAAGACACATAACCCTTACCTAAACCCCTCAAGGCTTCAATTTCCCACCCTTTGTTTTCCCAATTTTAATTTGCCCATTTACAAAAATTAGATTCAGGTGGAACTCCTCTTAAGAAGAACAAAATGATAGATTTATGCTGACATTCAACAATGCAATCCATAACATCATTAAGCAGGTTCTAAAGTTTTACTTGCAGTTTTTCCATTCTGGTCTTCCATTTTTGAAATCTCTTTGTGTCCATTTCTCTAGCCTGATAGTTCTCTTCAACAAACAAATCCCCACTTTCATTGTGCTTAACCTTCTCATTTTTCGTATGGCCCTCATTTGGGCTCTCTCCTATATCACGGTTGCCATTTGAATGATGAGTTGCCTCCTTAATCCTCATCCCCAATGGAGGTAGTCACAACAATAAGGCGTTAGGGTTTGTCTGTCTGATAAAAACTATTAGAACTCACACCATTTGTTTCTAGATTGCACTGCTTCCCCTGCTCTCACAATAGAGAAGCCAAAAAGGTTTTTGTATAAATCTCCCCGAACTGTGCGTATTAGCTAAAAGTCAAAGAATAAGATTGCAAAAACGACCCTAAGAGAGGTAGCAACATTTATTTAGAAGTTTCAACCTTTGAGTTGCTATGATAGAATGAAACTACAATAATGAAAAATCAACGATCATAAATGAAGACATAACAACATTAGGGTTCGTGTAACAAAGCATCGACTAATCGAGACCCATTTATTTATTTTTCGATTTTTAAAATAAAAAATAAAAAATAAAATATCCTTTACTTTAACAACTCATATATCCTCCCCACTTTTCTTATCACAAGCCAATAGAAAAACCAAAACAAGTAGTAATCACTAGGTGGCACGTATCTATTATTATTATATCACTTGTTTATTATTATATGCTAGATATTTTATAGATATTTTATGTCACTTACTTTATTCCCTTATAATGGTAAATTTTATAATATTTTTCAAATAAAAAGTATATAAATGCCTTATAACCTCCGTGAAGTATAAACTCTTGAATATTCCCTCTACTAAAAACTTCGAGAGATTTGCTTTTCCAATAATTGCCTAAAGAGGCTCAAATTTCCAGTCAGTTCTTTTGTCCGCGGTGGTGTACATGCACACCAAGCTCTAAATCTATACCGTACACGTACGGGAACTTGAGCGCCTTTTAAGCCTGGGGATAGTCCTATTTAATACTTAATGCAGTTACACGTGTAATCTTCTCATCAGGAGGATGGAAAGGAGTGTAAATAATTAACAAATCAGATTTCCCGTCGGATCATTATAAACAAAATGTAAGCGAGAATACGTATATAAGAAGGCCACGATCAGATGGGCTATGCGTCAACCATCGCTTGCATTACGCCTTATAGTTTGCCAGCACAGAATAAACTCGTAGATCTGTTGCTAAAAGGCAACAGTTTTTTTCCCTCAGTGCAGTGAGAGAGGATACAAGTAGTTAGAAAAATTGAAACAAAATTGTCTGTGTTGTAGTGGGAGATGGCTGCCAATGAATGGATTAATGGGTACTTGGAAGCCATTTTGGATGGACGCACGACCAATACCAACAATGATGGTGGTCAGTTGGTTGAAGAAGATCTTGACTCTGGTTCGGTCTCGCAGGGGCTAACTTTTAATCCTGCGAGGTATTTTATCGATGAGGTCGTTAATGGTACCGATGAGATCGATCTTCATCACTTCTGGGTTAAGGTAATTGCTTTTTAAAGTTAAGATCTTTGGCTTGGACGATGCATGTATTTTCTCAATGTGGTGAGTTTTTTCAGGTCACAGCGACAAAGAACACAGAGGAGAGGAACAGAAGACTTGAAAATCTGTGTTGGAGAATATGGCATGTCAGCCGCACTACCAAGAAGGTGAGCCGGATACCCATTTGAAGGATTTTGTGATTTGGGATGGTTTGGTAATTGTTTGATGGGTTCATGCATTGAGATGATTTTGGATTTTTGTTGTTGGATTATTGCAGTTGGACTGGGAGCAAAAGAAGAGGACGCAGAAGCGGCGTATGGAAAGGGAAAAGGGGAGGAGGGATGTGGTAGAGGATTTATCAGAGGATTTGTCCGAGGGGGAAAGGTTTGGGGTAGATGGCAGCAGTCATGGTGGATTGGGGATGAAGTTATCTGAAAGCCATTTTAATTTGGAGTTACTGGGAGATCAGCAGCAGCAACAGAAAGAGAAGCGCTTCTACATTGTCATGATCAGGTACTTTTTTATGTTTCGACTCAAGGGAATTAAATGAACGTGACTTATACTAGCTTTTTATACATTTCCGATTTTTGGTTTAATTGCTTTTGCAGTTTGCATGGGCTTGTGCGGGGTTGGAACATGGAACTGGGTCGCGATTCCGATACAGGTGGACAGGTACGCTTACTGAAAGAATCCTTTTTTTTTCCGTTTGGTCAGAGTTTTGAGTAATCGAGGTTTGATTTGCTTGGTTAGATTCTCCAAGGGCCATGCCAGTGACTAGGGTTTTATTCCAATTGAGGTCTGCCCTAATATGGCAAGTGGATAATAGGGATGAGTCCTGCTGCAAGCCCCAGCAAGGGATTTTGTGCAGAATAGGTATTACTATTCCCTTCTAACTGTTTTCATGGAGTGGGCGAACAATCCGACTTTAATGTTAAAGGTGTTCTTGGGAAGCCTGAATAATATGCGGAATGTAAAATATTGAAATTTAACAAACAGAGCTTTTAAGTTGAAAGGGAAGAATGCCAGGAGGGTACCGAATTTCGGAGTCGACAGTTTCAGATGATTTCATGAAATCATGTATGTAGACATGTCTCATGAAACTCATTTAAACAAGAAGCTCTTAGATTTTGAGGGTGGCTTGTAGCCTTATCCTATAAAATGTAAGAAGTCCCGTCCATACGACCAACTCCTTGGACCTGACATGAATTCCCAAACAATAATTAAGGAGTCCCCTTTACGTTGTGAACTCCTACAGACCAGGCTTGCATGCATAAACAATGTTTATGTTTAAAGATATACCTCAAACATATATTAACAATAAGAAAAACAGATGATAACAAATCGTTTTATAAAGTAGGATATGAAAGACAAAATTGCTTCGCCTATTAGGATTTTAGCGTTAAAACAGATGATAGCAAATCGTTTTGTAGATTAGAATATGAAAGACCCCTCCTATTAGGATTTTAGCGTTGAAACAGATGATAACAAATTGTTTTGTAAAGTAGGATATGAAAGACAAAATTGCATCCTCCTATTAGAATTTTAGCGTTATTTAGATGTAACAACTTCTGTGTAAGTACGTGGGAGCTTCAAGTCCTAATTGCCCTATTCTATTCATTGTCATGCAGGTGAAATACGCTGTAGAGTTTGCGAAGGCACTGGCACAAATGCCTGAGGTGTACAGAGTGGACCTACTAACTCGTCAGATCTGTTCCCCTGAAGTTGATTCTAGCTATGCAGAGCCAACAGAAATGCTAACTTCTGAGGTTGATGAAGAAATTGGAGAGGCTGGAGGTGCTTACATTATTAGAATTCCTTGTGGAGACAGAGAAAAGTATTATGAGAAAGAAAATTTATGGCCATACATTCCAGAGTTTGTTGATGGAGCACTGGGTCATATTCTTAACATCTCTAAAGTGTTGGGGGACCTGATTGGAGGAGGCAGTGCTGTCTGGCCTCATGTTATTCATGGTCATTATGCAGATGCAGGCTATGCAGCCTGCCTTCTTTCAGGTGCTCTCAATGTTCCCATGGTTTTGACAGGTCATTCCTTGGGTCGTAATAAACTGGAACAAATATTGAAACAAGGAAAACAATCCAAGGAAGAGATCAACAGGACATACAAGATCTATCGCAGGATTGATGCTGAAGAATTGTGTCTTGACTCTGCTGAGCTCGTGGTTACCAGCACAAGGCAAGAAATCGAAGAACAATGGGGTCTTTATAATGGTTTTGATTTAGAATTGGACAGAAAGCTCAGAGCTCGTGCCAAGCGCGGTCAAAACTGCTATAGTCTTTATATGCCTCGTATGGCGGTAAATGCATATAACA
The DNA here is from genome assembly GCA_007115665.2 of Sequoiadendron giganteum. Lineage (NCBI taxonomy): Eukaryota > Viridiplantae > Streptophyta > Pinopsida > Cupressales > Cupressaceae > Sequoiadendron > Sequoiadendron giganteum. The sequence goes on along the minus strand of CM021107.1, from coordinate 61,847,487 downwards.
AAATTTTGGTTTTGGAAGTTGCATTTTTGTTAATGTTTACTTGTATTTTAAATGTTTTAAATGTTTTCCCTTCCGTTATTATACATTATATCCTAAATTTGTATTAAGAAATAGTCACTGGCTTCTCATGTATGGATGCTTATTACAATTTGAAATCATAGTTTAAGTTTTCTAATAATGGTCATACTTTTTGTAGGTCATACCTCCTGGAATGGACTTCAGTAATGTTATTGTACAAAGTGAGAGCACAGATGATGATTTAGAGAATGATGCTACTCAATTATCCGAGTCCCCTTTATGGGCTGAGGTAAGAGTCAGGGAAACACTTTGTTCCTTACCTCTATGTCCGGTTTGGCATACTTTACAAACTAGTTGCATAAACAAATGTACTTCAATCAAAAACGAAATTTGTTTCTGGTATAATTCATCATCATGCTTTACTGTTTATGATATGAACCTGATAGCTTCTTTTTTAATTTAGACCCTGCGTTTCTTGAACAACACTTCAAAACCAATTATATTGGCTCTTGCTCGACCTGATCCTAAAAAGAACATCACAACTTTAGTGAAGGCTTTTGGGGAGTGCAACAAGTTGAGGAAGCTAGCAAATTTGGTATGTCTTATTCTTGAAATTATGTTTCGTTTCTGTGATGCACTGCTTTGATTCTGTAGCTAAAGAGTTTTGTTTTCTGTTTATGAACTGACAGATGTTGATCATGGGCAATCGAGATGATATTGATCAAATGCCTGCAGCAAGTGCCAATTTGCTTACTACTGTTCTGAAGTTAATCGACAAGTATGATCTGTATGGAGAAGTGGCATATCCAAAGCATCACAAACAATCAGATGTTGGTGACATTTACAGAATTGCTGCAAAAACAAAGGTTGGTTAAGCTTTCTGTCAATATATATGATAAACACTCTAGTATTGCACTGCTTTCTCCATAATACATGAAACACATGTAGCTTCAGAATTATCGTGTTAATATGTGCAGGGTGTTTTTATTAATCCAGCTTTAGTGGAACCTTTTGGCTTGACGCTCATTGAGGTAGGTCAACAAATTTTTTATTGTCCACAGTGTTTTCTCTCATTATAAAAGTAAATAGGTTTTACTGATGTTTAAGAAGCAAAGGTAAAGAGTCATGAGAGGGACCCTGAGAAAATTTGGAATGTCAAATAAAAGAAATCATTCTTTACTCACAAAGGAAAACATATTAATTTTACAATTATATGCCTTGTCTGTTTAATTATGGTTTTTTGAAAGGTAATTTTAAGGCCTAAGGGAAGTGTTTGTGTGTGTATCATTGCAATCATGAGGAATGATGAAAGAAGCTTCAACACACAATGAATGCCTTCTAAATCATCAAAAAGCAGTTCATATGCTAAAGAATTAATTTTGTGCAGGCAGCTGCCCATGGATTGCCCATGGTAGCCACAAAGAATGGAGGACCTGTTGATATTCATCGGGTATAATATATATCTAAAATTCAGTTCTCTATTTCAAAATTTTCAGGAAGAATACATATAATGTATTACTGTTTGATGAATTTCAATCAATTCATGTGCAGACATTACAAAATGGCTTATTGATAGATCCCCATGATGACAAGGCTATTGCATCTGCTTTATACAGACTTGTAGCCGATAAGAATCTCTGGTCTGAATGCAGACAAAATGGCTTAAGGAACATTAACCTCTATTCCTGGCCGCAACATTGTAAAATATATTTGTTAAGAGTTTCACAATGCAGGATGAGACATCCACAGTGGCAGAGTGATCCAGTTGAAAGTGCAGAATCAGAATCAGAGACTGATTCATTCAAGGATGTACAAGATATATCTCTCAGGCTTTCTCTGGATGCAGATAATCGCTCGAGTTCATTTAATAGTTCGGATAGACTTGTGCAAAATGATGGTTTTCGTAATGAAGGCATTCAAGAGCATATTAGGAGAGCTATAGAGAAGGCTAAGGGCAGACAATTCAATTCACAAGAAAGGAATGACGAGAATGGGCCGGAAAAACAAAGCCTTGATCATAGTACTAGCTTAAACTCATCAGGAAAATTGCTTTTAAGGAGAAGAAAGCATCTATGTGTGTTTGCAGTGGATTGCTATGATTCCAATGGAGAACCTTGTGCTCAGAAACAAGTGAATATAATCCAGGAGATTATCAACTCAATTCGCTTCGTACATGCTTCTGCATCCTTTGGATTTGTTTTGTCAACTTCAATGACAGTTACAGAAACACTTTCTTTGCTCCAGTTCGGTGCAATAAATCTGTCTACATTTGATGCCCTAATTTGTAGCAGTGGAAGTGAGCTCTTCTATGTATCTGGTGATAATGTAGATTCACCCATATTTCCAGATCCAGACTATGATTCTCATATAGATTATCGCTGGGAGAAAGCAGCAGGGCTGAGAAAACATATGGTAAAATTGAGTGGACAAAAGGATTCTCCATTCTTTGAGCAAGATGAGTCAGCATCTAATTCTCATTGTTTGGCCTATAAAGTGAAGAACATATCCACTGTAAGTTCCAAGCGTATGATTATCATGATTAAGTTTTTGCAAGGTTATATGCTATTTAAAGTTTTCAATGTATTCTTTCTTTTTAGAGTACAATTTGACTTCTTTGAATACTTATAGAAAGACAGTGGTTGCAGGGTACTTTCTTAGTAGAGTTCCAACTAACAGTTTTCAAGTTGAATACATAACATAAAAATTGAGCTGTTTTGATAAAACAGTAGGCAAAACGTGTTTTGTTGGAAAGTACTAGAGATCCAAGGAAAAACTTGATTAATAATATTGTGATTGACATTAGCCAGTCATCTTAGCTTTATATTCTTCCTGTTTTTTGTAGGCTCCCAAAGCTGATGAGTTGATGAAGCAACTGCGAATGAGAGGTGCACGGTGCCATGTCATTTACTGTCAAAATTGTTCTCGGTTGCGGATCTTGCCTTTGCATGCTTCCAGATCTCAAGCTTTAAGGTGATTGGGATCAGACGATTTGCAAAAATTCCTTGTCCAATTAAAACAAATTTATTAGTCTTGGCAAATTTCTGAATAGTGCTTAACATTTCTAGGTTTGGTGATGGCAGGTACTTATATGTCAGATGGGGCCTGGATATAGCTAACATGTGTGTGTTAGTGGGTGAAAAAGGTGACACAGACTATGAAGAGATGATTCCAGGTATGCACAAGACAATAATACTAAGAAATGTTGTCAATAGTGGAAGTGAGAAGATGGGGAGGAGTCCCAGCAGTTTTGGAAGAGAGGATGTTGTTCCTCTACAAAGCCCAAATATCATGATGGTTACTGTAATTGAAGATTATGAAGGATTTAAGAACCAAGAGTTGATAGCTTCTTTAAAAAGATTGGTATGACACAAAAAAGAAGAAATTGATTAGAGATGTACGTAGCACCTTAGTAACCTAGAAGGGCAAATCTGCAACTTTATATCAGTTAACGTAGCACAATAAACCCACTAAATTTGTAAAAACAGGGAGTCAAACAATCTGGTGCAAGAATTAGGGGAATGAGTCCATGCATAGCATGAGGTTGTTTGCAATTGAAGTTTGATGATGTAGATGGGCTGAGCACTGCTATGAAGGTGGTGGGAGGGGACCTTTTCCAGCTGATTGTAACAGCTCCACCCCTGTTTTAGGGTCCTCCATTGTAGACACAAAAAGCTCTGCATGAACCCTTAGGAGTGGTTGTTACTTGCTTGGCAAATAAATCATTTTTCCGTTTTGAAAAAAGGTAATACTAGGAGTTTCTTTCTTCAGGGATGACATGTCATCTTGGTCTAATGTTTAGTGAAGATATATGAGGCAAGGTCAGTCTGATTCATTTTACTGGCATGTCACCTTCTTAGCAAATTTTGTATATGGTTCGTTGTATAGCATGGTTCTATTACATTGGTTGCTTTACCATAGCACACTATGTTATGTGTTTGGATGGTTCAATTATATCGGCTTCGTTTGCATAATGCTATATTGTTTATCAGAAGAAGCAGTCTATTCTTGGGCCTATTCTACTTCTCAATAGCCTTTGATCGGAGGACAACTTCATTTGTTGAGCAAATGAGAGTTGACCTGGACCCCTCTTAATCAAAAGATAATGGTGTAGCGATGAAAAAACAAGTTCATATGTTTGATGATGAGGCATCTTCATTCGCGAAACTATGAAATATAAGACAAACAATGATGCTTTATAGATCACATCCAACTAAGAAACTATAATCTAATAGCAAGCCAGCATTTCAAAAATTTCTGGCATCTATTTGTCTGTAGAAGCAGACTAGAGCAACTGGCTGAATAGGAGAACTGGAAGCAGAAATTTGCAGATGGTTTGGGTGCCATGTACCACGGAACTGCCACTGTACCAAACTTTTCTTAAAACACCACTCCTATTCTCGTAAACAAGAAATTAGTTATTTAACCAGAGATCACTGGAGGAGTGGAGTTGAAGACAGGATAAAATGTAAATATAAGGTTGGGGAAAGGGTTCAAATTCCATCTGGGTACCATTGGGGCCAGGCTCCCTGGAATGGTACTGCTGGGATAAAATAAAATGTGAGAGCTAAATGGCTAGGAGTGATCCCCTAATTGACCTTGGGCCTGGTAATGTACCAGATTTTGCATAAAAAAAACTACTGTCAATTACTTTTGATATATTTCTATTCTCAAATCTCCCATTTTGGTAGAGGTTGAAGAGTTTATCCCTATATTTCCAATTGCACTTTATAAAAATCGACGGGGCCATTTCAACAAATTCATATGTGCATATCTACCCTTATTTGCAGGCCCTGCAACCACATTTGGGCGCATTTCATCGAACAACTTATGTGCCTTATTTATGCTTCCACATTTTGCATTCTTATATCAGGCTAATCATAACTAATCAATTTTTACTATGGATTATCTTTTGATAGATCTCCATACACTGTTCCAAAGTGCCATTTCTGGCATTTCGTTTAAGTTTTTTTTTGTGGTTGTTGAGTTAACTTTTTCGTTGCTAATTTCATTTGCCTAGAAATCTACTAGGCTTATTCATTAACTCCATTTTTTGCATTTTCTGCAAAGACTGCTGACCATGATACCAAATAGGCATATGTGTGCATTATCTTCAAAGACCAGACCATGAGAGCAAATTATTTTTAGGTAGTCTTCTTTCGCAATGTGACCTGCATTCTAACTATGTTTACCTTTGCCTTATTCCTTATGCATACCAAGTTATCTTCTTATCTGCTTTATTTGTCTTGGTATGATATGTATTCTAATTAAATTTGCCTTTTCGTTAATCTGCATGCATACAAAGTTCTGTTCTAATCTGAAAGGCTATTCACCTTTAATTGGCTAGTTGCCTTTCCATTGCAAAGAAATATTTTGCAAATCCATCCGAAAAAGCATATTTTTTGCAGTGATTTCAACCCAACTACCTGGTGAATCCTAACTACTGCTCTTTTTTGGCAGAATAGTTATCTACATTCCTGAATCTCTTTGAGTCACACATTAATGCATGTTATAATGTCCATCAGAGATATGACAATATCCAGTTGTATACTTGTGCACTTTTGTACAAGAACTCCAATAATAGATGTCAAATTTAAGTCATTTCATACAATTTCTCTCAGAAATTTTGATTGTACCATGCCAGTGGGTTGTCCTATGTCATTCGATGCTACCTAGGAAGGCTTAAATTTGATGGTGAACTTGTTTGTCAAGAATTTCTTTTACCAGTTGTTCCTTTTAATTTTGTCCTTCAATTGTTAAGACATCTTATTTTAAAAATTATATAATACATCAAATACACAGTTTAATTATATTGAATTTTCTGACTGGCTGTCAAAAAATGCACCTTTCATGTGATATAATCGTCCTAAAGTTTTGATGGTCTTTTGTGGCATAAATGCCTAAATATGGCCATACGGTCATCAAATCCAGGTCCAGCAGTACCTAGCCATCACAGTGTGTTACGTTTTTGAGGTGCCAGGGGAATCCTTGACAGGTAAAAGTTTGCCGATCCCAACACTTACAGCATAGGACATCAAAACATATATTAAGTAAAAAAAGATCTATGACCTTAGATTAGCATATTGAACTGTAATTTATTATAAATTGTATACATTTCACAACTGGAGCGACTTATCTCTCTTCGGTGAAGAGAAAACACTGGAATATGAGTTAAATAAGGACTGAATCAAATCAACAAAATCCCTGAAATAGTATTAAACCAGTTCTTAGAGAGTCAAAGAAACAACTCCCATGAACAAATAAATATATAGTAAATTTTATTCAAATCTTGTACCGAGACATATGAGGTTTCCATTACTTTATTGGTCTTAAAGTAATAACCTTTTCTTGCAAAAATCATTCAAAGCTTGAAAAGAGGAGTTTAGTGCTCCCAATAAAAGGTTACCATTGAAAGGTTTTTTCATCAATAAAAGTAAGAGTAAATATCTCCGATTATCATGCCCTTAAAGTCTGTATGGAGCTTAATGCATCATTAATAAAAATTATACTCTGATCACGTATTCGAGGCAATATTTAAAAGTGTATTCCTCATGTTAAAGTTTTGGTCTACAGTGTTGTGTTGCTTTCACGAGAGATGATAATGTAACTTATATTGAGTTTGGGGTAATGAGGTGTGGATGTTGTCTATTTACAAATGCAAGCATTCTACTTGGAGTTATAGGGGAAGTGGAAGGCATGGTTATAAGGGGTATTATATTGCATAGAACTGAAACAAAAGGGTCACTTTCAATGCATGTAAGGGATACTCTCCAGTTGGTCCTATGGTCTTGAGCAATTAAAAATCTCCTACTCTCACTAAAATAGTATTATTGATTGCATTAATTTATCAAAGAGGTTTCATCCAATAACTAACTCCCCTTCCTAGATATCATTCTTATTAGGAAAGAGGACGACTCCCTTACTCGTCGAGTCTGTAGACAAGCTAGTTATACTAACCTCTACGTTAATGCTTTCTTCCATCACCATCTTGCCCAAAAATTGATTATTTTGAAGACTCTTTTATTGGGGTCCATCACATTTGTGACAAGGAACATATTGACTAAGTGCTCTCTCACATTACCCAAGTTTTCAAATTGAATGGGTACAACAACAAACAGATTACTAGAGCATTTAAACAACCCAAAGTGTGCATCACTTTGTTCCAAAGGTTGATGAAGCTAGTGTTACTCATACTACCACTCTTCTCGACATTGAAGGCTTATTTGAATGGGTATAACAACAAATAGATTACTAGAGCATTTAAACAACCCAAAGTGTGCATCACTTTGTTCCAAAGGTTGATGAAGCTAGTGTTACTCATACTACCACTCTTCTTGACATTGAAGGCTTATTTGAGAGGATCTCTAAATTTTTTTAAAGAAAGGTCTCAAATGTGCCTTCAAACTCTTTTCTATTATCAAAAGCTGCATCTTATTTACCAAAGATCCTAGAGACATTTTGCCCAACTTTGGGGTGTAGAAGATTAATTGTTCTTGTGGCACTCTTTATATTGGGAAAACTTGTCATTCTATTGACATCAGTATTGAGGAGCATAGTGTTGACATTAGACATTGGATCATCAAATTTGCCTTGTCATAACACTCCAATATCGAATACTACAATATCAAACACTATGTGCTTAGAAGATTTCCAAGTCTTTGTTAAAGAAAAGAGTTTTTCAAAAGCAAACTCAAAGAAGCTATCCATATCAAACACTATTCACTCAATCTTAGTTAAGACAAAGGTTGGAATCTAAGTTTTGTTTGGTATCCATAACATAATTCCCATAATACCAATCCCCATTCCTTAGAGATTCTTTTTCTCCTTGCTCTTTTTTGTTCTTCTCCTTTCCTTCTTCTCTCCTTTCCCCTCCCTACTCTCTTTCCCTCATTTTTCCCTCTGCCAAATTCTAGATTCTTCATGCCTTATTCTTGATCTTGCCTTGCTACGTCTTCTTTGCCTATCTTGGCAAGTCTAGCGTTCTATCCTTTTCTTTCTTAACCTCCCATCCTCTTCATGCCTTTTCCCCCCTGGCCTCCCTCCACCCCTCAATACTCTATACATTGTTCCCTTTGGTCTTTGTCTTGGTCCCTACATTTTCTTTCCCATCATGTGTTTTAGTCATCTTATGGCTTGTTTTCCAATTTTCATTGTTTTCTTCCTTCCTGTAATTTTTTTCCTTTATTTATTTTTAATGCATTAATAATCTCTTATTAATTGCTTCTCATCCATTCTTATTTTGTTTTATCCTCGCCAGAAAATTTAGGGCTTATTTATCATTTGTAATATTGGGAAATATTAAATTGAATTTCTTTTTGTTTTTAGATTTTTTTTTCTATTTAATCTCTTTGAAAATATCCAATCTCCATTTTTCTTAGGGCTTATTTTTCATTTGTAATATTGGGAAATATTAAATTGAATTTATTTTTGTTTTTAGATTCTTTTATTCTATTTAATCTCTTTGAAATTGATAAGTAGGAGGTTTCTTCCACAACGTGTCAAATTATGATATTGCTATTAGGATTCAACCGTGTAGCTTTCAAGTCAAACTCATTGACCCGTGATTCATGAGTAGCGGTTCACAAGAACCCATATCTCATGATAGTGAATGGTCCACTTAGCACTCATTGCATCTAGGTGATGCTCACAGAGGTGAAGCATTGGTCTGTCCTGGGAGGTCACCCATCCCAATACTCCTTCAGTTCAAGCGCGCTTAACCACGAAGTTTCCCCCAAGGTTAAGCCCACTTAGCTTGCTACCCCATTTGCAAAACCTTCAACAAGTGTTATGCCTTATGAACCATTCAGTATAGAGCCTCTTTAGCTCATCAATTGATAAGTAGGAGGTTTCTTCCACAACGTGTCAAATTATGATATTGCTATCAAGATTCAACCGTGTAGTTTTTGAGTCAAACTCATTGAACCACTACTTATGAGTAATTACATAATTATTGATTATTTTATTACATATAATAATTATAATTAAATTAATATATGAAATAGAAAAATAGTTAGATATTTAAATTATATAAAATTTTAAAATAAAAATAATATAGTAGATACAATTTAAATATTTTATGATGTATGAATTTAATTGCATAATATTTGAGATAAATTTATTGATTTATATTTTATGATTAATGATTTAAAATAAATTTTCTCTTATAAGTGAACAATAAAATATTTAAAAGGTAAACTATTGTTACCAATCTTAATACACTTTATATTCAAATGTGTAACCATTACTTGTTCAAGAGAAACTCCATGATAAAGCCCACTTAAATTTAATAAGTAAATCTTTATAAGAGAGCATAATGTGTCAACTTAAAACATACATCTTATTTAAATAATTTATTAATATTATAATCTTATTATTATTCATTCTAATAATTATAATAACTATATGTATAAGATAATTCTATTTACATTATATAAAATTTCAAAATAAAAATAATAAAAAATATAATTAAAATATTTTATTAATACTAGTTGATAAAAAATTATTTAAATATAATATAAATAAAAAATAATATTTAAACATTTAAATTTAACTAGAATAGATATCTTAGATATATCTAAATAAATGTTGGGAATTATTTTATTTTACTCTTATTATTTTAAAAACATAAAAAAATAAAAACTATAAAATATTTTTTTGAAAAGTATTATTATTATTATTTTTATAATTCTTTTCTTTTTTTAAAAGAGGGGTAAAAACTTTATTGGATTAGAAAAAAAATACAAAGCAAAAGCAGTAAACTCACTAAGGGCACTAGCAAAACTAAGAATTAAGTCACACCCAAGAAACACCTCATATCTTCTGCAACCCAATCTTCTAGAACTAGGGCCAAATCACCAAGAAGATTGCCCCAATCATCAACATTCCAAGTCCCCATCTGCTCAGAAGCCCACCTAGCCAAGCCATCAACCACCTTATTCCACTCTCGAGGAATATGACAAAAAAACAATAGACTCCAAAGCAGTGTACAATGAGACAATTTGCTTGACCACCACCGCCAACTACTAATTCACACCCTCCAAATGCCTCCTATTCAACATATCAACAACAACTTGAGAGTCATATTCACAAACAATTCACCTCCAACCAAGGGCACAACCTTGTTCAATCACCAAAAGAATAGCAATAGCCTCCATGAGGTTATTAGTATGTTGACCTTTATAAATAGAAAAGAAAAAAACCACAACTCCCAAACTATCTCTACCAATACCACCAAATCCAACATGCCTCAAATTTCCACAAGAAGATCCATTAGTACTAATTTTCAGCTCCCCCAAAACATGAGGACACCAGTGACCAACACGACCAACCCTCTCCTGCCCACAACCATGATGCCTAGGTCTCAATTTTCTCTTTCCCTGAACAAAAAGGCCTAGAGAACTGACCACTCCCAAATCATCAAGGTTGACAAGAATAGCCAAATTGCACTTAGCAGTCAATGTCTCTTGAAGGACCCTCAAAATCATCCAAAGTTGACGAACAAGCAACTTCTTATCCAATTTTTTTTTGCGGTTACGCTCCAACCAAATATGCCATATTATTAAATTGGGACCAATAATCCAAGCTATAAGAAGGAAAGGAGTCTTAACAGGAGGAGACCCTTGACTCCTCGAAAAATCTTCCAAAGAAGAACCATGCCTACATGACTGTCGCCAAAGGTTCCACCAAAAGTGACACATATACTTCACAAAAGAACAGTGAAAGAAGAGGTGAGGAATACACTCGTCATGCCCAACACACATGACAGACATAGAAGGGCACTGAAACCCACGCTTCCAAAGATTTTCCCAAGTAAGACACTTCCCTTGCACCAATAACCAGGTGAAGAAATTGCACTTAGGCTAGGCAAACTTATTCCAAACTTGTTTCCACCAAGATACCTCTGAACTCCCAAACAACTGTTTATCCAAAACTTGATAGCTTGAGGCAACAAAATATTTACCTTTCGGGTCTGGCCCCTAAGCCAACACATCTCTCCCAAGAAGAGAATTACAAAAACAATTAGAAAATAGTAAAGCAACCTCTTGACGATCCGCAACTGTACCACTAGGAGGCCACTCTTGCAGATCCTTCCACTTGAACACACTAACTTGACCCAGAACTTGAGGCATTTTGAAATCCGCCACATGACACCAACCAACATCCATAAAATGCTGACACAAGTTCTGCAAACGAGGATGAGAAGATAAGATGGGAGGATGACCATCTCAAGAATCAGATCAAAATAGAGTATCTTGACCACCACTGCAAATCCAAAACAACCCATGCTTAACTAGATTGGCACCTCTTTTTAGGGTACCCCAAATCAAAGAGCCCTTCCCCTCTAAGCTAAAACGAGCAACCTTAGCACTCTCAACCTCCCCCAGATATTTTGAGGTAAGGATTCTAGCCCACAACTAATGCTGCTGCGAACACCATCGCCAATACAATTTAGCTACTAAAGCCTACCCATTCAAATCAGTCCGACGTAATCCCAACCCACATTGCTACTTCGGCCTACAAATTCCATCCCACTTAACCAAGCTCCACTTCCTATGAAGAAGGTTTCCAGACCAAAGGAACTGACAAGACAACCTCTCAAAGTATTTAAGACAATTGACATGAGTAGAAAGAACAAAGAATCTATACAAAGGGAGAGCTTGCACCACAAATTTTAAGAGAGTCACTCTACCCACAAAAGAGAGCCACCTGCAAATCCAATGACTAACCAGATTACAAAACTTATCAATAATCCCCCGCCAAAACAATTTAGGAAGTGAACGAATAGCAAGCAAAATGCCAAGATAAACAAAGGGGAGGGAGCCAATTTGTAAATGAAGGATGCCAGCTATTCTCCTTTGGATACTCTTAGGAGTGTTGAAGAAGTAGATAAAAGACTTCCCCTCATTGATACATTGACCTGTAGTAGCCAAATAGGTGTCCAAGAAACTACAACATTTGGTAACCTCCTCAACTCTGGCCCTGCCCATCAAAGCAATATCATCAACAAACTGAAGATGGGATTGAGGGGGAATATCATTTCCCCAACTCCAACCCTAAATCAAACCACACTCTACACGAGATTTCATAAACATCCCCAATCCCTCTACAAGTAAGATGAAAAAGTAGGGGGACAGAGGATCCCCTTGTTTGAGCCCCCTAGATGCACCAAACAACTCCCTTGGCTCTCCATTAACCAACACCGAAAAGGAAGAAGAGGTGACACAACTCTTTACCCAATCAATCCAGTCTTTAGCAAAACCAAAGACTCCCAAAATCTTAAATAAGAAAGCCCATTTAACACGGTCATATGCTTTAGCCATGTCCAACTTGATAAACATAGTTTTTTTCTTAGAGTACGCCATGGAGTGAATTGTATCAGCAACAATGATGACACCATCCATAATCTGCTTACCTACAACAAAACCCCCTTGCTCCTTAGAGATTATCCTGCTCAACCAATGTTTCAGCCTCTTAGCGATCAACTTAGTAATAATATTATACACAACGTTGCAGAAAACAATTGGCCTAAAAAGATCCAAGGTATTAACCCCCTCCTTCGATATAAGATCAAGAAAGGTAGCATTCATAGATTTTAGCATTTGTTTACTCCTGAAGGATTCTTGAGCCACCTCCAAAAGGTCCATCTTAATTACTTCCCAAAACTCCTGAAAGAACTCAATTAAAAACCCATCAGGCCTCGAAGCTTCTCTTTTTCAACTGAAGCACAACATTCTCAAGCTCTGACAAGGAAATATGATTAAGCAGAGATTCATTCATTTCATCAGTGACCAAAGGCATGATACAACCCAAAATCATTGCTTCGTCCACCTCTGCAAGAAGAGAATCCTCAAATAATAAAGCAAAAAAGAAACAAACTGACTCAACAAAAATAAAAGGAGAAGAAGACACAATCTCCCTAGTTGGCGACAAAAGAGAAGAAATAACATTACCTTTTCATCTATCCTAAACAAAATTATGAAAGAAAGAGGTATTCTGGTCACCAGACTGGAGCCACTCAATTCGGGATTTTGTTTCCAGAAAATTTGCTCCCTTAGTTCCCATTCCTCAACATCCTTCATTGCAATAGCTTCCTGTAATCCAAGCTCCTCTATGAGGCCCTAATCACGAATCTGCCTAGTAATCAAGTCCAAGTGAGCCTGAGCATTCTTCTTAGCATAAAACACATTACCAAAGTGCTTCCTATTCCAACGCTTTAGCCTATACTTCACATATTAAAGCCTGTTGGAGAAGGAGTACATAGCAGTACCAAAATTCGGCTTCCCAAGACTCCACCAACCAGGAAGCAAATCATGAAGAGATTCATCCCTAAGCCACATAAGCTAGAACTTAAAAGATTTTTTTGTACAATGCCTGGGCAGCTCAATAGTAATCTTAATCAACAAAGGATTAGAGCCCCGTCCATCCAAAATCTCAGAGCTAGTTTGCCACCTGTCTCCTATCCAAAAACTGGACACCAAGAATCTATCCAGCCTTTTCGAAATAGTTGCATCTCCACTTCTCCTATTATTCCAAGTAAAAATCCCATTACTAGGCTTGATATAAATCAACTTCAAAAGAGAAATGTTATCATGCAAGAGAAATGAAGAAGGCTCCAAACGAGCACTACCACCTCTCTTTTCCTCCATTGAGGAGACAACATTAAAATCCCCAACCAAAATACAAGGAAGATAAGGATCCAAAGACCTCACATATCTTACCTGACACCACATCATAATTTTACCCTAATAGTCAGTTGGAGCATACATGTTAGTGAAGAGAATTCTCTCCCTTGACTCAAGATGAGAAGCAACACAAGAAATCAAACCCCTTTTTGAGAACCACCATAAAGGACTAACTCTTTGTGGATCCCATAAACATGCCACCCCACTAGACCTACCAAGGGATCCAACACATTGACACTACCCACGACCCCAAATATTTGAAGCCACACTCAACATACTATCAATAAATAACTTAATTTCTTGAAGGAAGACCACATCAGGAGAATGCATACAAATCAAATCTCAAACAACCTTTTGTCTAGGGATGCTATTCATACCCCTCACATTCCAAGGATGCACTATCATTGTTGAGGTTATGAGAAGTGTGTATCAATAGTCTTCACCGAACCCGACTCCACCAAAGTCTCACCAATTAACTTGGCCTTTTCCTGATCCTTCTTTCTACCCACCTTAGAGGGTTTCTCAATAGCCCCCCTTTTAAGGGATTTTTGATGCAAACCCAAGGCCGAGGAAGAGGACTTGGATTTACCTAAATCAGAAGCACTTTGCACCTTAGAGAGAAAACCACCCTCACCAGGGGAACCATTAGTAACCTCCATCACCAAACCAGACACCCCCTTGTCAGGAGCCGAAGGAGACAAATCTGAATCCATCTAAGTACCCTGCACACCAGGCTAAACAGAGCTAGAAAACACCAAGGGTTGCTCCTCAAGCACTTCTGTAACTAGAGATCCAACTATTGCCTGCAAGTCCACTTGAAACCCTTCCTCCTGAACCAAATCCTCCAACACCTCAAATCTATTAAAAGTTTCCTCTTCCTGCCTATCCTTGAGGGATCTCTTTTGGCCCCGCCCACGATTACGAGACTTAACCTGAATAAATCCTTCTTTATCAGTCGCCCCCTTGCATGGGATCCTTGACCTTGTCCATCTTCGAATTAGATTGTGAGGGAGCATTACTTGTACTAGCAACACTAGAAGTGAGGGCATCTCCGCTGAAGATGACCATACTCATGGCACAATCGACACTTGAAAAGTAGCGTCTCATAATCTAACGACTGAGTCTAGGAGAAAGACCCAACAATCATATCGATTGAATTGGGCAACGGGTGACTCAAATCAATTTCATCTCATACCCGTGCATAAGAACAAATATTCTTACTCAAAGTTTGTTGAGAAGGACCAATAGGTTTTCCCAACAACAGATTAATCGACTACAATATGTCACTTCTCCAGCATTCAAGCGGCAATCAAGGAAGCCAAACCCAAACTGGGTTCTTAGATGGTAACTCCTCTGCCGAGATAAAGCCAACATGCCATGAATTTATGAAAAGACCCACCTGATTATAGAAGTAAGGACCACCCTCAAAAGCCCTGTTCCGATAAAAAAATGCATGAGAAATCCACCATTAAAAAGTTATTTGCAACCATCCAAATTTCAAAATCTCATTCTAGATTCCATGTCTTTCGGATCCATGTTGAAACACCAAAAAGAGAATATGCTAAAATGGAAAGAGGATTCCCCCAATTAGGCTCCTAGGGTTTTTCACCTAGGAGCAATGGTTAGGAGAATGGCACTCTCTTTCACGCTAATGATATTATTTTTGGTGAGTTCATTCAAAGGGGGTATGGGCTAAATAGGGTTGTGTTGTGTGTGATGAAGTGTGGCTAAATCTTGCAATGTAATGAAACTAAACTAACTATGAAACATGAACAAAAGAAAATGCAAGCTATATGCAAAGTAAACTATATGACTAAAATGTATGCAAACTGGAAAGAAACTGGAAATAACAGAAGTGGTGCACCTGGGTATTGAAAGTTGCAGAAGAGGGGCTCTAGAATATTCTGGAATTTGCTGGAAATATGCATAGGGACAATTACGGTAGAATGGGCGACCTAGTCCTCTTCTTGGGAAATTGGGCCTAAACGAGTTTTTGGTAAAATGGTATCCAGAAACAAAAAACCACTTTCCAGGCCTAGTACAGGGACAAAGTTGCCAATGATGGCGACCTAGTACTCCTAGAGCTTTTGAGAGTTTCGAGGTTGGATTCTATAGGTGCCCACTTGTACTTCCTTTTTTGATGGAGGCTCGTGTCCGAATCTTCAGAAAATGACCTACAAGTTGTCTTTTTTCTCCTCCTAGGGTTTGATGACTTGGGTTGATGTAGATGGAATGATGGTACCCTTTTCAATACTTTACTCCTTAACAAATCTGCATACAACCTGCAAAACACAAATACAAAGAGAAGGAAAGGGTTAGGGTTAGAGATTAGGGGTTTGCCTTAGTCAAACCCCATGATAGTAATCAAACCCAAATGAAATAGAAGTAAAAAGGGAATATGATTGAATAGCATACAAATGTAAACACTCACCAAGCCCTTATTGAAGAAGTCTAGAGATGTTCAATAACTAGCTCCAATGGAGGTTGCTTGAGGTGCTTAGTGCTTGAATGCTGTCTTGAGAAGATGAAAATGATGTTGGGGAGGTGGGGAGGGGGGGGGGAGATGAGAATGAGAAGAAACACCCTCATTTATACATGCTATCCCCTAATTCCCCCAAAATAATACATGATAGGTCGACCTTAGGGTTTTGAGGAAAATTCCAGTTAAAAATTTGTTATAATTTTGAATTTTATGTCAAAAGGGACTAGGTCGCCCAAGGTGGTGACCTAGTCCACTTGGAAAAATTCAAGTGGTGGTCAGGAATTAAGTGGTGTTTAACGATGATTATCGGGCTTGTCTCCCGAAACACACTTAAGTTGAGCCTACAAGTACATTAAGGGGTAAATTTAACATGAAAAAAAGGTTGAATTAGTGATGAAAAGCTTAGAAAAGTCTGAGGGTCAATTACAACACCTTACAACACTTTAGACCAAGGCTTGAAAAGGGGTTATTTAGGTGAATTATTGTGGAAAAGTCCTAGAAAAGTGAGGAAATGTGTTACAACACTTCACAACACACTTGTAAGACTTTGTTAGGTTTTTGTTGATTTGCAAGCATTCAAGCCTAATGTGAATGTATTGGCCACATTACAACATTAAATCAAAGCAAAACAAGGCCGAAATCCAAGGGAAAAGACCCAAATGAGTGAAAAGTGTCAAGGCTACACTTTTTGGTGACACTTAAGTCAGGCCTAAAAGTACATTAAGGGGCCAATTTGTCATAAGAAAGGGTGAATTTGTTGATGAAAAGCCTAGGAAAGTATGAAAATGTGTTACAACACTTTACAACACTTTGACACAAGGCTTGGAAAGAGGTAAAAAGGGGTTTTTTAGATGAATTATATTGAAAGGGTCTTAGAAAAGAGGGAAGATGTGTTACAACATTTCACAACACCTTTGTAACACAACATTAGGTCAAGTTGTTGATTTGCAAGCGTTCAAGGCCTAATGTCAATGTGTTGACCACATTACAACATTAGATCTAAACAAAACCAGGCCAAAATCCAAGGGAAAAGGCCCAAATGAGTGAAAAATTGTCAAGACTATACTTTTGGGCGACACATTTAGCCCCCACTTTAGTGAGAGGATGAACTTGCTTCAAACTCACATTAAAGTAGCCAAGTCGTGCATATCAAGAGAGATCTAAATGTATTCATGCTAGTAAGATGAGACAACTACAATCAAGAGGGATGATCAAGCGCTTAGGATCAAAATCCCATGGCAAACCAAACATAAGCACAAAATATCACACAAGAAAGTGATATGAAAGAGTGAAGAGAGAGGGAAAGTTAGATCAAGCTTCAACCGTTTGTCCAACTAGTTGTGGATCAGATTTAGGTTGTTTGTCCAAAAGGAAGTGTACTCACTCTGGGGCGATGAGACTTTTGGTTGTCCACCAGGTGAGAAGGCCCAAAAGGGTGAGAAACATACACTTGGTTGATATGTACTCAAACACACACAAAGGTGGCTTATAGGGAAAGTTGTGCCGTTAGTTGGGCTTCCCACTCAACCATACCAAAGTTGTACCTCTTGAAAAATTTGATAAGGCGCCACAAAAGACAAGGGTTCAAGGTTCATGAGTCAAGCAAAGCTGTGCATGATTGGGGCTCATGAACAAGTGCAAGATAGCACTACAGGCATGCAAGTTGTGTTATGCAAGGTGGCCATGTATGCAAAATGCAATAATGCAATATGTAAAAATGCAACATGTAAAATGCAAAATGTAAAATGCAAAAGGGGATTCCAAGGATTCTTGTTTCATTAATGCGAGGTCTTTAACTTAGGGGACATTGTGTCTAATGTCTTCAAGAGAGGACCAATCAAAGAATAGAAAATTCACAACTTAGGGGATGAAGTGCATCACATCAGGTCGCTAAGAGGAATGTAATATGCTAAGATAAGTCACTTTCATGAAAGACATTACACCCAATGTCATCCACAAAGGGAACGACACATCGCATGAAGTAATAAGGCTACACTAGGAACCAAGGACAAAGAAAAATAAAATGCAAAAAATCAAATAATGCCAATGTATGCCCCCACTTTAAAGGAATTGCTACACACCATTTTGTGAGAAATTACTTTAAAGTAGAGAAAGGAAAAATGAAAAAAAAAAGAAAAGGACATGAGAGCCTAGTTGGAAAGCCCTATGCCAAGCGATATGTTCCCAAGGGAGGTTGCGTCATGTAAAAGAAGAGGAAAAAGAAAAAGAGAAATGGGGTTGCCCCCAAAATGAAAAATACCAGACACATAAGGGATCTATGGATTTGGGGTCAGTATGTTTGTTGCTTCAATGTTTGTTTAGAGAGCATGAAACTGTCATCATTCCCCCAAATACATAGAATGGGAAGGACACAAAGAGAGCAAAAACAAAATAAAAAGAAAGTCTCATTTTGGGTCAACATGGAAGAGACATAGGGTGTCTTGATGCTTTGTATTGTCCCCAAAAGGACAACAAAAGAAAAAAAAAAGACAAAGAGAAAGAGCCTTTTTGAGTCAACATGAAGGAGACATTGTGGTCTTAATGCTTTGCATCATCTCCAAAGGAGGACAAAAATAAAAAAGAAAAAGGGAAAGGGTCCTTTTGGGTCAACATGAAGGAGACATTGCGGTCTCAATGCCTTGCATCATCCCCAAAAGGAAGACATCAAGGAAGAAAAAAAGAGAAATGAATACATGACATATAGAAGAAGCAAAGGACAAATAGAAGAATGTCACCAAGAGGGATAAGACAACAAACAAAATAGTACAGGGGACACATTACACACAAACAAACATGCAAAAAGAAAAAGAAAGAAACATTTAGGCAAATGCTTGTCAATCATCAAGCAAGTCATCCGCCTCCCAATCTTGCTCAGTATAAAATTTGGATGGGCGATTAGCGAGAGGGATGGCAGAAAGTTCCGAACTAGCATCAAGGTCAATGCTTGTTTGAGGAGAATCATCATGTATGCTCATGGAAGAGGAAAATAATGTGTTCAAAGTGTGATGTACCTCTTCATCTATTTTAGCATTTTCCTCCTCCTCCTCATCATCTAGATTAATGATGGTAGGAGGGTGGATGACAATGTCAGCAGAAGGGTGTGAGATTTGTTGCAATGGAGGTATAGGATCAGGTTGTGGTGGTGGGGGAGGAGGGTCGTCAAGCATGGATTCTGGCACCAGTGGATTATGATTTTCAATATTCTCATCACGTGACTGACGGGAAAGAGCATGACGACGATGCCTATGCTCTCTAGCTCCTTTATTTCTTTTTATTATTTTGTACATTTGCCTCTAAGAAGGAGCTAGCTGGTCTACCGTAGGTTGCTTGTTGTTCCTAGGGGGAGGAATAGGAGGAACCATAGGCGGCTCGTCCGCTTTATCCTTAGCTTCATACACTTGTTTGATGCAAGGAGGCAGGATGAAATTACTGTCATGATCTCTAGGCCTCTTGGAGGATGTGGAGGAGGTTTCAGGTGTTGTTTGATTAGGCATGTTAGAGTCGAGTTGCAACATAGCTTCGTCAAGGATAAGTATTTCAAAGGTAGATGGATGCATGTTGCGAAGAGATAACTCAGAGATTTTATTTGCCTTAAACTTTTGATATACAATGCAAAATAAATCTCTTCTAGGGGTGATAGGTTCCATGGGCTCAGGCCAAAAGGCTTCCAAAGAAAAGTTTCCTTTGGAAGATAAAGGATTGAAGTCACTATGGTGGACGGTGAATATTTCATTGTCAACGGGAAATTTCACACATTTGTGAATAACAGATGGGATCGTTTTCATTGAACGAAGCCATGGGTGGCCTAGTCGCAAGCGAAATTGGTCTGATTATGGTATGATAGAGAAGGTAACGTCCAATGTCTTAGGGCCTATTTTTAATGGTAGAGCGATCAATCCGATCGTAGGGCATGCAAAACCATTATGCGTTTTAATCCATGCAGTAGGTTTAGCATAAACATCTTGAGAAATATCATGTAGTACCAAGAATTCTTCCGTGATCACATTTTCACCATAGGCGGGATCTATGAGTATCCCATTAATGGGCTTATCATAGATTCTTGTGGCTATGTAGAGCGGACCATCGAGAAGATTTCTGAGTATGTCTTGAGGTTAAAAGGTAATATAAAAAGATGTTTTGGTTTGGCCCTTATGAGGGATGACGTCAACTGCACCCACCATTTCATCCATAGGAATGACATGGGTTACATGTGGAAGAGAAGTAAAATTTTTATCTTGTGTATCAACATTCATAACATCATTTTTTGAAGTTTTGCCTAATTTGACAAATGAAACATTGTGTTTAGGCATAGGGTTGGTGAAAATTTACTGATTTTGGTTTGGGGGTGCAACGGACTTATTGCCCTTATCATTAATACCAACAACGAATAGACGACCCAAGTCAATAAGGTCTTGCACAAGGTGATTGAGACGCTTATAGTGTTCGGTGTCATTTCCATTTTGTCGATGAAAGTAGCAATAAGCGTTGGAGATATAGGATGGAGGTAATGGGTTATTGGGATCAGGTGCATGGAAAATAGGTAAGGAGATCATTTGTTGTTGTAGCAATTGAGTCATGGTATTATGGAGAGTATTAGGTAAAGGCATGAAGGTTCATTTGGGGTCTCCATAATTGAAGGGAACAAAAAGTCTAACAACAACCACTTGGTTATTCGTAGGTGGAGGGGTTTGGGAAGGAGGATTAAATTGAAAAATCCCTTTATGTGTCTTTCTAAATGGTTGAGAGGTGGTTTGTTTGGTAGCGTCGGACTTCTCAACTCGACTAGAAGTGGATCGCGTATCACGACTACTAGTTGAATTGTAACAATCACAGAGCGTTGTGCAAAGGTGCATGAAGGAAGGGAACTTCATGAGGGTGAGCTTATCTTGGAGAGGTGTTAGCAAATTTGTAGTAAACATATTTTGGAGATGTGTATCGTGTATCTTGACATCAATTAAGGAATAAAGTGCCTGATAATGAGAGATAAAGTCTGTTATCTTCTCATTAGGGTCTTTCTTACATCTCATTAGATCGGCCAAGGTATTTTTAGGAGTCACGCGGAATTGAAAATGGATGATAAAGGCATCCAAAAGTTCATTGAATGAACTAATGGAATTGTTCGGTAAGGACGAGAACCAATCCAAGGCAGTGTCCTTGAGGGTCCTAGGAAATAGTTTGGCTAAGAGTTTGTCGTCAAGAGAAAAATCACTACACAAAGCAGTATAAGCATTGACGTGATTAGAAGGATCACCCTTCCCTCCTTCTCAACTCGAGGTATTTCTATCCCTTGTAGCATTGGGGTGCATAGAATGTCTAAGGACAATGGATTTCTACGAACGCAAGTGGTGGGTGAGCTATGTTGGCTTTGGTTGATGGAGGAAATTTGTTGTTGCATGGAGGAAACAGTGTGAAAAGGTTGTCTGATGAGAGGATCGGTATAAGTAGTATGAGGTGGAAGAGAAAATGGGGATGGGGTGAAGGAAGTGGAAGGGAAAGTGGATGGGATTCTAATGGGGAGTAAGGTGGAAGAGGATAAAGGATGGGATGTCACAAGGGAAGTAGGAACACTAGTAGGAATACCAAGGGAAGGTATCACATTGCTAATCTGTTGGAATATTGTTGTCACGTGAGGAGAGGCATAAGTGGGAATGGAATCTATTGTGGAAGGAGGAGGAGTTGAAGGTCCTCCTTGGCTAGCAATAAGGGTAGCTAGTTGATAGACCCTAGGTGTGGAAGATACATGTTTTTAGTATATTTCTACTATTTCTTCACAACACCTAGGCCATTCTCACTATCAAGCATACAGTGAATGTTTTTGATAGTGGGGATAGTAGTGGCAAAAGTGGCCTCAAAATTCACTTCATGTTGGAGATCTGCTAGGTCTACATGAATGTGGAATATCTTATCATGTGGGAGGTCATCAATTTTATTGTCAACATGGGTGTCTCCTAAATGCAGAGAATTACTAAGGGTAGTCTCTAAGCCTAGTGCACTATTGTCGATACTAGGAGTATAAGCCCAAGAGATCCCAAGATCTACAACAAGAGTATTATGGTTAGATACCATGAGTCTAGAGCTCTGTCTCACTACGGTATCGGCAAGAGAACACCAAACGCTCATACAAAGTTTGCTAAGGGCAGGGTGGACACAAATGCAATGTAAACAAAGAAGACTAAATTGCTTATAACTAATATGCTGGAAAATAAAATAGAAATGCAGAACCAAAGAACTGAACTGCATAAAATGCTTCAAAAATGCTAGAAATTACAGAGTGAATGGTGCAAGAGGACTAGGTCGCCCAGTGTGGTGAACTAGTCCCAACAGTGATATTTTTGACACTTTTATGAATTTTTAACTAATTTTTATGATTTTGATGCTTTTCTGATGCAAACATAGAATGGAAATGCAAAAACAATTAGACTTTTTTCAATGAAAATGCAATGCAAAGTGCAAGCTAACATGAAATTTTCACTAATGCACGTTTTAAGATTGTTAGAATGCATACAATGCAAGAACCCTAATGCAATACAAGCTTTGTCCTGAGATGAAATGCAAAAATCAGAAGATTAACAAGTGGTCTACGGTTGGGTTCACCAAAAATGAACAACCAAAAAGAGAATATGCTAAAAGGGAAAGAGGATTCCCCTAATTAGGCTCCTAAGGTTTTTCACCTAAGAGCAATGGTTAGCAGAATGGCACTCTCTTTCACGCTAATGATGTTCTTTTTGGCGAGTTCATTCAAAGGGGGTATGGGCTGAATAGGGTTGTGTTGTGTGATGAAGTGTGGCTAAATGCTATAATGTAATGAAACTAAACTAACTATGAAACATGAACAAAAGAAAATGTAAGATATATGCAAAGTAAACTATATGACCTAAATGTATGCAAACTGGAAATAACAGAAGTGGTGCGCCTAGGTATTGAAAGTTGCAGAAGAGGGGCTTTGGAATATTCTTGAATCTGTTGGAAATTTGCATAGGGACACTTATGCTAGAATGGGTGACCTAGTCCTCTTCCTAGGAAACTAGGCTAGAACGAGTTTCTGGTAAAAGGGTATCCAGAAACACAAAAAATGACTTTTCAGGCGTGGTATAGGGATAAAGTTGCCAATGATGGCGACCTAGTCCTCTTGGAGCTTTCGAGAGTCTCGGGGTTGGATTTTGTAGGTGCCTACTTGTACTTCCTTTTCTAATAGAGACCTGTGTTCAAATCTTCAGAAAATGACCTGTAAGTTGTCTTTTTGCTCCTCCTAGGGTTTGATGACTTGGGTTGATGTATATGGAATGATGGTACCCTTTTCAATGCTTTACTCCTTGCCAAATCTGCATCCAACCTACAAAACACACATGCAAAGAGAAGGAAAGGGTTAGGGTTAAAGATTAGGGGTTTGCCTTAGTCAAACCCCATGATAGTAATCAAACCCAAATGAAATAGAAGCAAAAAGGGAAGATGATTGAATAACATACAAATGTAAACACTCACCAAGCCCTTGTTGAAGAATTCTGAAGATGTGCAATAACTAGCTCCAATGGAGGTTGCTTGAGGTGCTTAGTGCTTGAATGCTTGCTTGAGAAGATTGAGTGCTTGTCTTGTGAAGATGAAAATGATGTTGGGGGGGGGGAAGAGAAGATGCGAATGAGGAGAAAAACCCTTATTTATACATGTTATGCCCCAATTCCCCAAAAATAACACATGATAGGCCAACCTTAGGGCTTTGGAGGAAAATTCCTATTAGAAATTTATTTTAATTTTGAATTTTATGCCAAAAGGGACTAGGTTGCCCAAGGTGGCGACCTAGTCCACTTGGACAAATTCAAGTGGTGGTCGGGAATTAAGTGGTGTTTAATGATGATTATTGGGCTTGCCTCCCGAAACACACTTAAGTCGGGCTTACAAGTACATTAAGGGAAAAATTTAACATGAAAAAGGTCTGAATTAGTGATGAAAAGCCTAGAAAATTGTGAGGGTCAATTAAAACACCTTACAACACTTTAGACCAAGGCTTGGAAATGGGTTATTTACGTGAATTATTGTGGAAAAGTCCTAGAAAAGTGAGGAAATGTGTTACAACACTTCACAACACACTTGTAAGACTTTGTTAGGTTTTTGTTGATTTGCAAGCGTTCAAGCCTAATGTGAATGTGTTGGCCACATTACAACATTAGATCAAAGCAAAACAAGGCTGAAATCCAAGGGAAAAGTCCCAAATGAGTGAAAAGTGTCAAGGCTACACTTTTTGGTGACACACATGTATCAAGAAAAAGCAGAGAAACCCTCATCCCCAAGAACTTATAAATCATGACATGATTGTTGTAGTAATCCACATCTTCAGCAACCGACTCCGATTGGATCACTAGAACCGTCCGCTCTTGGGCCGTCTCCAAGCACCCATTCACCTTCTACAATTTAAATGCTCCATTTCGTGTCAATCCCGACCTAGATGAAGAAAGATTAGGTAACCCCCCTTCTTCACCAGCCAAAGAAGAATTTCGAACTACCATATCCAAAGGCTCATGCAATGCCATTGCAACCTGGAACAGAGAAGCCGCAACCTACCCTCTTCCAACACCAGGCCAGAGCCAACCACAGCCCCAAAATGGCCGCACACAAACACAAACAGTAGCAAGCAAAAGAAAGGAAGCATGTCTTACTGGAAATAAGGACGTCACTACCTCCACCACAGGAAAATACTCCACCCACTGCAAATAACAGGGACAACACACAACCCCCTCGAAAAACCCACACGCCACTTACAGCTAAGAAAAGAGACAAGAACAAAGAGAATGACATAAAAAACAAGGCAAATAATTAATGGAAGAAGAGATCAGGCCCTCCCCAGCCCCCCCACGTGCATGCAAGACCCACCACACACAAAAGAAAGCTGCAGATGCAAGCCAGGGCATAGACGCCCTAGCTCGCCCTCCATCGACACTAGATGCCATCTTCATATCAATTATAGTATCATCAATTAGTCATTATTCCTAAAAGTATTAGTCAATTAGTATATTTTGAGGTGTGAATGGTTGTCAAATTAAATATAAATTATAAGTTTTTGTTAACATGCTCATGTTATTACATTCCACTCCTTGATGCTATTGTAGAATGCTTCCAGACATAAATTACTAATTACTAGTATAGATTTCTTAAATAAATTTATTTAAAAAATATCAAAATATCAATTTGAAACTATTTTATTTACTACATAAATAGAGAAATAAATTTTATGTGTTGCTTGTTTTACAAGTATTATTTTTCTTATTTAATATTGATATTTTGATTTTAATAGGTGTCAAATTTAAGAAAAAAAGTTAAAATGTTTATTAACACACTCATACCATTACACTCCACCTTATAGAATATCTATTGACATTACTTAATTTAATATAAAAATTAAATGAATATTAAAATTATTTGGATAAATACACAACATTACAAAATAGATAATTTTATCTTTATAAACAATTTTCGATACAAGGTCATTGAGGACTATTGAACTGGAGGATTGAAGTAACGAAAATGTTGTGCAGGAAAAAACCCTAGGCTTGTGGTCTGCAACCATATTTTTTTTGCAGTTGCAAACCCAAATCCGCCTTGTTTCGCCCATTGTCATAGAGAATAAAGACAAAATTTCTGAGCATAAATAGTTTTAGGTGGTTGGAGCCCATAAGGGCTTGAAAATTGAAGCGTCAAGCATGAAAAAGAAAGCTAGGGGGAGGGGGATTTTAGAAAGCAACAAGACTAAAGTTCATATGGATTCATGTGCTTCCCAAATATCATTTGAGTTGACAATAGTTGCCTTCATGGAGACATAGTCATCAGGACTTGAAATCTTCAATGCTACTCAATCATGTCAGGACACCCACATCTCTTTGTTGAGAACCTCTACGACATGCAACCAGGACAACACAGTTGAGAATGCACAAAACACAAATTCTGTTGAAGCTCCTACCCTAGAAAACTCAGAAGGTAAAGTGGTTTCATTTGAGCTCCCCATGTTGGAACATGTTTGTCGTTGCACCAAAATATTGAATTATTAATGCCTGATACAAATTTCGAAGATAAATAGATCCACGTGAGGTGGTTAGTCCATGTCTTGAATCCAAAGGGAGACATTGGTAATTAGTCCAACAATCCCCCCTTAATGTCAATCAAGGGGATTTGAACTTGTGACCACGACTTTGATGCCATTTGTTGGAACACATTTTTCGTTGCGCCAAAAGATCGACCTATTAACATCCAATACAAACACCAGAGATAAACAGATCTAGGGTGGTGGTTAGCCCATGTCTCGAATCCAAAGGAAGACACTGGCGATTAGTCCAACACCCCAATGATATTATTAAAATTATATCATCATTATTTTTTTCCTCAAAGGCCTCCCCTCTTAACAAGACTTCTTTAAATGGACCCATAACAACTAAGAATCAAAGTGCTAGATTATAAAAAATATTAGGGGGCTAGGTAGAGGATACTTATCTTGTACTTTAATTGACCTAAACCATGCTTGAGCCACCTTATAGTATGGTACTTGGATTCTCTGCAGTCAAATATGCTATATCCAAGCTTGGAATCTTGATGTCCACTCGAAAGGAATATATAAATCCAAATACCTTATGTGGGTAGAATTCCCATTCCTTAACTTGGCCTTTTGTCGCTTTTTGCAAGACATTGCCTATGAACTGGGTAAAGTCCTATGGTGTAAACAATATTTTGACAAATGTGCTAGTTTACGTGTGCAACCAAGAGCTTGTGTCGAGATGGACTTAACACAACCTCTTCCTAAAACCATCAAATTGGTTGGGCTTGGGTTTGAATTCGAACAATGGATTACATATCTAAATAAACCTAATGCCTATTTTTATTTTTGTTGGGAATGCCATCTCATTCAATATTTTTTAGTGCATAAACTAAATCCACAATAAGCACCTCTAATTAGTTCCAGCCTTTCTATTGTCACTCCCAATGAAAATATGAAATCTATTCTTGTTACCCTTCCCACCCACAATCACACCACACCCACAACCTACCCACCCCCTACACATTCCAAGCCATCCTCTTCACCTCACCTCAAATCCTTAGCTAGTCCTAAGTCCTTCAAAGAAGCTATGTCAAAAGATGAAAATAGAGCTACTAAAAGATGAAATGAGTCTCTATCTTTTCCCAAAAATGTATTGTTGAGTCATTCAGCCCAACTTAGCCAAATAGTCCCATGCAATCTTGATCCAGATCCCTCTCTTGGGAAGGATCTCATATAGCTAATATAATGGATGTTCAAGCCTACATCTCAGAGAACAAGTTCACTACATTGATGATGATTGAGGAAACTCTTCTTAACTCTTCATAATAAAATGTGACATCCAATCTTGGAATGTTTGGGGATTAACTATCCCTAATCGAAAGTATCATGTCAAGAACTCTATTTAGAATAACCAAACTGATGTGATAATTATTTAGGAGGTGAAAGTCAATGTTGTGTGTTTGGATTCCATTTTTTCCTCTATTTGGTAAGAGGTTCTTTTTGTTCACACAAATCAAATTGAGGGTAGTGGTGGGCATCTTTGGTCTTGCTCCTTGGATTTCCAAACATGTTGTGGCTTCTAGATCTTATCCATACAACTATTGTATTTGGAATACTATTATTTTCTAAGGCACTTTATATGGATTTTTTCTATTTATTCTCCAAACTCATTTGAGGGAACTCGGCTTTGGGAATGGATTCACATTCATCTCCCTACCATCGAGTGGATATTGGGGGGTGACTTCAACATGGTTGAACATCCATTTGATCACAATTGGGATAGTTATTCCTTACTATCCCATACTAAATTTGAAGCTTGGATTTTAGCTCAAAAATCCCTAGGAGTCTATGATCCTCTCTTGGGTAAAGTTAGCACTCAAATGCCACATTGGTTTACTTGGAATAATTGTCCTGAGGGCTATTTTAGGAGAATGAGTTGTTTGGATCAGTTTTATATCTTCTCAAACTATCATATTCTCCCCTCCCATGTTGGTGTTTTAGTTCACCTTACCTCTCAGCCACTCTTTTTGATCATCTCCCCATCTTTACTACCCTTGCCCTTACCGATTCCCCTAATATCCCTAATGATCTCCCATACAACTTAAATTTTTCCCACTTAAAGCAACAAGATTGCATTGAAAAACTTTTAGCTATATGTAAAGTTGAACCAAAGCCTCAACATGATAGGTGGATTGGCTGGTGGTAGAGAACCATTGCTTGATACTATTTATTCCTTTGTGACTATTGGTGAACATTTGTTGCCAAATGTCGTAGAATAGAAAAATATCTTAAAGGTCAACTAGAACATAATTTTTCTCTTATGTTTCAATCCTCTTAATGTTTCCCTCTAATAATTTGTGGTTAAAATTGAAAATTTACTTTAAAAATTGGCTATTTACAAAGGAAAAAGAGCCCAAATTTGTGTTCATCTCCAATGGATCAAGGATGGGGATATAGGGTCAATTTTTTTCTTTCAGTTCTTGCAACATAAACATAAAAGAGATCATATCTCCAAGATAAGAGTTGTAGATGATACATACATACAAACCAATCTACTATTATGTAAACCTTTTATGAGAACTTTAAAATCCTATTTATTGATGATTCTATTGGTGACCCTATTCTTCCTATTATTGAAGAAAGTGTTGCAAGTTGTATCATTTTTAAAATAGAACTTGATTATAGAAACTACCTTGACCGTCTCCTTTCCATTGAAGAGTTAGATGAGGCTCTCTATAGCATGGCTTTGGAGAAGAGTCCAAGAATTGATGGGATCCCAATTGAATTTTATAGAGCTTTTGGATTCACATACATGAAGGCTTTTATTATGTTTACCTTGAAGGAATTGATACATGCTCCTTAGGGGCAATCATAAACCAAGGTTTGATTAAACTTCTCCCCAACAGAAAAAATGAAGACACGATGAATGGATGGTAGCCTATTACCCTTCTTAACGCCTCATATAAAATCATTTCCAAAGCCTTGGCTCATCAAATAAATTATATAACTCAAGAGATTGTAGGACTAGAACAAACTAGTTTTTTGGGTGGTAGATTTATTCTTGACAATTTGGTGTTGGTTTGGGAGACTGTTGAATGGGCTCAAAAATCTGCTCAAGATTCTCTAATTATCAAACTTGATTTTGATAAAGCTTATGATAACATCCGCTAGCTTTTCATTCTCAATATGTTAAAGTGGCTAGGTTTTGGAACCAAAATTCAAGAGAAAATTAAAATACTGTTCATTGATGCCAATGCTAGAGTTGTTGTCAATGGAGCCCTTTCCCCTCAATTCCCCTTACAATAATCTATACACAAGGGTTGTCCCCTTGCACCATTCCTATTTTTTTTACCTGTTGATGCCCTTGGTTACCTCTTTCAACATGCTCTTGCTTCTAAGATTATTCATGGTATTTCATTGCTTGGTAATACCAAAGCGCTTAACTCCCATTTTGATAATGATAGTATGTTGTTTATCCAAAATTTAGTAGACGAAGTAACTCATACTCTTGATGTTTTGGATTTGTTTTGTACTATCTTAGGATCCAAGCTTTCCATGCATAAAACTAAATTCATTATGACTTGCCCTAGCACATATCCCCCTTGGATCCCTAATGAATGGTGTGAAATCAAGCATGGTACAATCAACAAATACCTTGGCATACCCTTTGGAATTGGAGTCTCCTTCAAAGATATGTGGAATTGGTTTATGAAAAAATTTAGAGGAAATTTTTTGAGTTGGACCAATCGGTTCCTTTCCATGGCTGGTTGCATCCAAATTTCCAATAAATTCCTCTTGGTGAGTCATGTTTATATCTCATCTTGCTGGTTGTCATCTAAAAAGTGCTATAACCAACTAATTCAACTAATTAGGAGTTTTGTTTGGGCCAAATGGGGAAACAAGAAAGGTTCTCCTTTCACCTCTTGGTTACATTACATTCAGCCAAAGGACATAGGTGGTTTTGGGATTATTGGCCCTTACACTAAGCTCATTTTCCTCGCCACTAAATGGATCATGTGAGCTTTGGAAAGAGAGACTTGTTGGTGCAGGTTTTAATTTTTCTAGCGGGATAATTTATTCTCCCTTAGTCCTAGTTTTTTCCTACACTTAATTAAGCTTGCTTAGGATAATAAAGTGATTTTATTATTTAATAACTAAGAGATAAGGTGATGAATTGTCTCCACCCTTAAAGGGTAGAGAATTTCCACTTTTGGTGGCCATTCCACTTTTTGTGGTTATTTCTCATTGGTTGGATTTTCCACCTTCATAATCTTCTTAGTTTTATATAAACCCATTACCTAACTTGTATTTTAATTTTCTTGCATATTCTTGCATAATCTTGCATACTTGGTATACATGTACCTTGATGCATGTAGTCATTATTCTACAATTTTTATTTGAGCTCCTAATGCAATCTTGTCATCTTGACATTTACACATCTTTTAGAATCTTGAGTCTATAATTATATTATTTCATTATAGTTTATAGCTGTGTCGTGTGAATGTGTAAATAAGTAAAATTAAACACACAGCCAATGAAACGTACTATATTAGAGAATTGAAATCACAAATCTAATTGAATTGAAACACATCAAACTCCCTAAAATCTTTCTGTAGGATTTGATAAATGCAAATCCACAGCTCGCCAAGAACACCTGCATGCAAAATACCTAATGCTGAATGGAGACCAAAGAGACAGAAGCAAGGGTTTGGAAAATCTCAGCGGAGTGAGAGCAGAATTATTATTTCCCAAAAAGATGAATTACAATAATTACAAAAGCGGCATATATAAGGTGAGAAACCCTAAAGCCGGAGAAAGCTAGGTTTGTGCATTTAATAATTAATAAACATATTAATTATAATGCACCTACAAATGACAAGCTTAAGTGAATAGAATAATAGTTAGCATTAATAATTAAACCGAAGTGATTTAATTATAAAGGCAAATGAACTATTACTCTAACACCCCCCCTTAAGTGAAGCTCAGGAGGAAGCAAACCTAGCACAGCTAAGAAAGCAGGAAAAAATGGGTCTCGGCAACAAGGCCTGATCAGGTACCCAACTACAAAGAAATCTCTGTAAAACGGGGAAATAGAGAAAACCCAGTGGGAAAAACTCTACCCCAAAAAGAGATACAACAACATGCTGAAAAAAACATGAAGGAAGGAAGGCCTCAACAAGACCCCCCAAGGACAACTTCCGTCACCCCAAGCATAGAACGCAACTGAAGATAGCGCAGAGATGCAAAAGGTTTGGTGAAGATGTCAGCAACCTGCGCGTCAATGGGGATGTAATCCAAAGAGAGAACACCATCCTGAATCTGCTGACGAATGAAATGCATATGAAGCTCAATGTGTTTAGTGTGCTGATGCTCCATCGGGTTACGGGAAATGTGAATAGCACTCTGATTATCACACCACAGAATAGTGGGACGATCAGGAGGAAACCCAAACTCAGTCATCAACTGTCGAAGCCATAAAATCTCCTGACTAGCATGCACTGCCGCTCTATACTCAGCCTCTGTAGATGAAAGTGCGCGAGCATTCTGCTTCTTGCACAACCATGTGATAGGACCAGAGCCAAGGCAAAAGACAAAGCCAGAAGTAGACTTCCGATCATCAACATCACCAGCCCAATCTGAGTCAGTGTAGCCAACAATGTGAGGAGCCCCTGATGTGTAATGAATGCAATACATAAGTGTGCCCTGAATGTATCTCAAAATGCACTTGGCAGCTTGCCAATGACTCTCATGAGGCTCGTGAGAGAACCGAGAGACTAGACCAACTACAAAGGAGAGATCAGGATGAGTGTGTGTTAGGTACAACAAACTGCCAACCAACTACCGATTAGGATCCACTGAATGTGAAGTGCAAGAGGTAGACAAAGTAACACCCAACTAAAAAGGTGTGGGAGCAGGCTTGCAACCAAGCATATCAAAGCGCTGAAGCATGTCAAGAGCATACTTCTGCTGGTAAACAAAGATCCCAGCAGGTGACTGAACAATCTGTAGACCCAGAAAGAAGTGTAATAGACCCAAGTCTGTCATCTCAAACTGCTCCATCAATGCGCGTTGAACATCCTGAATCATAGAAGATGAGCTACCTGTGATGAGAAGATCATCAACATATAGCACAAGGATCAAAACCTCATCCTCAAGACGCTGAATGTAGACTGTAGGATCGGAATGATAGCGTGTGAATCCTATAGAAAGCAGAAAGGAGTCCATCTTCTCATACCAAGCCCGAGGGGCCTGTTTGAGACCATACAAAGAACGCCGAAGTCTGCAGACCAAGGAGGAATCCTGCACAAATCCCTGAGGCTGCTCCATGTAAATCTCCTCACTAAGATCACCGTGCAAGAAAGCACTCTTCACATCCATCTGAAAAATGGGCCATCCCTGAGAAGCCGCGAGGGATAAGACAAGGCGAATAGAGTTCATCTTGGCAACAGGGGCAAATGTCTCAGTGTAATCAATACCCTCAACCTGTGAAAAACCCTTCGCAACAAGACGTGCCTTGTACTTATCAATAGAACCATCAGCAGCAAACTTAGTACGATACAACCACTTGCATCGCACTAACTTTCTTCCCTTAGGAAGAGAACAAAGATCCCAAGTATGATTCTTCATCAAAGAAGAATACTCCTCCTCCATAGCACTATCCCACTCAGTATGTCCTGTCGCTGCCTCAAATGTCTGAGGATCACCACAAATAGCATGACTCAGAAGACTAGAACCCGCAATATGAGACCGAGTGTGACGGGAAGTGGAAGGGTCACCAGCCAGAGATCCTACAGCATCAATTGTAACACGAGCCCATCTAGGCATCTGTGGAGGATCCTGTGGTGGAGGTAAATGGGGATCACTAAGATCATCATCCTCATCATCCTAAAACAAAGTTGGAAGAGAGGAGGGAGTAGTGGTAAGTGAAGTGGACTCTGGAAGCGGGGTATCTACTGCAGGAAGGCGCTCATCAAACTGGACATCCTGTCGAAATAGGACCTCTCTGGAATCAGGGTCAAACAACCTGTATGCCTTAACATCCTTGTAGTAGCCAACAAAAATGAGGTGTCGGCTCTTCCGCTCCATTGCTCTCCTCTGAGCGTCAGGCACAAATGCCCATGCTTCACTACCAAAAACTCGGAATGAAGATATATCAGGCTTGACATGAGACCAAGCCTCCTCAGGAGTCATATGTCGAACTGCCTTGTGAGGCATCCGATTCTGAATATAGTTGGCACAATTGACTGCCTCTGCCCGAAAAGATGAATCCATGGACCTGGACTGTATCATACAATTAGCCATCTCCCGAAGTGTTATGTTCTTTCTCTCTGCCACACCATTCTGCTGAGGGGTGTAGGGCATTGAAAACTGATGCTGAAGACCATGTTCAGAGCAAAAATCCCTGAAAGCTTGGTTCACATACTCCCCCCCATTATCTGTGCGTATTCGATGAATAGAAAGACCAGATTGCTTCTCCACAAATGTCTTAAAGACTCGAAATGAGTCAAAGACATCAAACTTGTACTTTAAAAAGTACACCCATGTGCGCCTGGAGAAGTCATCAATGAAAGTAAGCACATATCTGGCACCGGAAAAAGAAGGAGTAGGAAATGACATGAGGTCACTATGAATCAACTCCAATGGTGCCAAAGCACGAGTAGCTCGTCCCTAAGGAAAAGGATCCCTATGTTGTTTGCCAAGAACACAATCCTGACAAACCCCATCAGTGCAAGTAATGTGTGGAAGCCCAAGAACAAGTGCTTGTGTGCTCATCTGCTGAAGATATCTGTAATTGACATGGCCCAAACGCTCATGCCAAAGTCTGCTCATTGAATCTGCATGTGCTATAAGATAGGAACCTGTGCCAGCAGAAGACTCAAATCCATCAAATCTGTATAGTCGAAATGCAGTGTCAACACTCCCAGTAGCCACAATCATATCAGAATCATGTAAGTCCCGAATAACCACATCATGTGGTGAGAACTCAACTGTCTTACCAGAGCCAGAGTGACAAATCTAATAGATAGATAGTAGGTTCATCGAAATGTCAGGGACAAAGAGAACATCCTGAAGAGAACCCCCAGCCAATGCAACAGAACCAGAACCCAAAACAGAAAGATGAGATGAGTTGCCAACAACAATCTATGAAGTAGCACAAGGAGCAAGTGAGGTGACCAACTGCTGAGTGTGAGTCATGTGGTGAGAGGCACCAGAATCAAGAATCCAGGTGGGCCCAAAAGTCATAGCTCGTGCAGTAAGAGCATGACCTTTCCCTGCAGGGGAGTATGTGGACCGAGGAGCTGAAATGTGATGCTCCTGCATGGCTTCCTCTAAAGCCTCCAAACGTTTCCAACACCGAGAAACGGGATGTCCTTCCTTTCCACAAAAGCTACAGGTCTCAACTGATTTCTTCTTAGTCTTGGAGGTAGACTCAGTAGACTTCAAAGAAGATTTACCCTTGGAAGGGTTAGCTGGAGGTTTTGAATCAGTTTTCTGTGCAGGTTTGGAGGAAGACTCATTGCCTGCGGAATCTTTCTTCGGTTTGCCTTTCTGTTTTGGTTTCCCCTGTGAAGACTGAGCAACCAATGCTTGGCTAGAAGAGCCAGAAGCATCCATCTATTGGATCTTTGCCTGTTCCCGTGTCAACCGATCACAGAATGTCTCAAAAGAAGGCATGGTGTGTCTAGCACCCAAAGCATCCATGGTGGAGTAGAAAGTGGAAGAGAAGATCTGATACTGTCCTCGCAACTTTGAGAGTATCAAGAAGATACACTCGTCATCTGTCTTGGTTTTCCCACATCCTTGCAAAACTGAGCGCAGAGACTTGAACTTCATCAAGAAGTCCTCAATGGTGGGAAAGCCGGTAGGTGTCAAAGTAGTCAGCTCTGCATCAAGCTGTAGTGCCCGGAATTCATTGACAGTGCCAAACAAATCTGAAAACTTGCCCCAAATGGCCCTAGGAGTGGTCAAACCATCCAAGTGAAAGAGGAGACTGTCGAAAATGTTCAGTGCAATCAAGCCCATGGCTTCATCCATTTTATTCCTATGCTGAAGAATCTCAAAAAGACGTTGTAGGATAGGTTGATGTTCATCTAGGCATGACCATAAGCCACATGACATGAGTAGCCTGGTCATGTGTGCTTTCCAGGTGTGGTAATTATGCAGTGTCAGTCGGGCCATAGAGGGGTCCGACATTGAGAGAAGAAAAAGACAGAAGTAGAAGGGTCATTTTCTGAAAGGAAATGACAGAAAGCAAAAGTACCCCCCCACAATGTATGATTCTAACCCTCGTACAACAAATAAACAAATACTGAAAGTACAAAAAACGAGGAAAAAACCTAAACGCCAAATGCAAAGAGAGAGGAAAACAAAGCCTCTACTTTGACACCAAAAAATAGTACTCAAATGGCCGAATCAGCAAACAAGACCAGCATAGTTACATCCGGCTCGGAAACACCTTTTCGACGATATTTCATTTTTCGAAAACGGACACCGTATGCCCAAGATACGGCCAAAAAACCACAGGTACCCCCTAAAAATGAGCTCTCTAGAAAAAAACCAGTCAGGGGAAATAATTTGACGGCCGTATGGCCGTCACTGGACGTCGGCGGTGGCTAGTGGGTGGCGACGCCGGCGGAGGTGGCGGCTGGGCGGAGTGGCGGTGGCGGTCAAGCGACCGGGTGGCGCAGTGGCGACACGGGCTGGCAGCGCCCAAAATTTAGAGAAAAATTGATTTTTTTAAAAAAATTTCTTGATTTTTGAGCCCGTACGGCCCTGGTAGGCCAAAAAAATTTGCATGTGGTCACTGTGGCCAAAATAGTCAAAGTTTATATGAATTTTGACTCTCCCAGACCTTCTGAACGCAATGGTGGAGTCCGTTTTTGCTCAAACGGCTCCAGAAAATAGCGCCTCCTTCAAAGTGACAGAAAAACCCTAGAGAAGTTGTGGCTGTCGTCTTCGAATCGTGGCCTCAAACACCTTCAAACCAGGCAGCGACAGGGTGGCTCTGATACCATGTAGGATTTGATAAATGCAAATCCACAGCTCGCCAAGAACACCTGCATGCAAAATACCTAATGCTGAATGGAGACCAAAGAGACAAAAGCAAGGGTTTGGAAAATCTCAGCGGAGTGAGAGCAAAATTATTATTTCCCAAAAAGATGAAAAAAATAATTACAAAAGCGGCATATATAAGGTGAGAAACCCTAAAGCTGGAGAAAGCTAGGTTTGTGCATTTAATAATTAATAAACATATTAATTATAATGCACCTACAAATGACAAGCTTAAGTGAATAGAATAATAGTTAGCATTAATAATTAAACCGAAGTGATTTAATTATAAAGGCAAATGAACTATTACTCTAACACTTTCCATTATCTCCTATCTTCAGGGATTCCTTAAATCATGTTGGTTCTCAGATTTGTGTATTCACTATGACTGTTAGAATGACAACCTGAAAGAATGGAATTCTGAAAGATGCAATAAATCTATCCCTACATGGAGATAAACTATATGATATTCTGTAGATGATAATGGTGATATGATAATGGATAGGATGCTCAAGATTATGATGAAAATGTTGTATAAAATCACTATGATAATGAAAATGCAGCTAACAACTAAGCCATGTTTATAAATTAATATGCTTCTATTATGCCAAATGCTAAATGCTCTAAATGATCTAATGCTCTCAAATTCTCAAAGATAATTTCTGAAGAGTAAGTTTTCTCAAAGTTGTGATCTGAAATGCTGGAGAATGATGTTGTATTTATAGGATTTCCAAGGCATATTGTGATGTGGCATGATTCAACGATCAAGATTTCAGCTGGAAAGATGAAGGGTGGAGGATGAAGAAGTTAGAGAGAATCATGGAGATGATTCCCTTTAATAGAAAATTTTGCCAAGTGTTTAGAAGAATAAATGAAATGGAGGAGACAAGTGTCCAAGGTTGTTTCAAATTTGTTGAGGATAATTCCATTTAAAAATTAGAGTTATTTAAATTTATGAGACACTTGATGATGTGGATGATGAGGTGGAAGGAGGTTAGAGAGTTATGTAGAAATGTGACAAAATTGAATTTAGAAATTCAATTTTAATGAGAGGGAATCAATCAAATAAAAAATATTAGTTAGATTTGTTTATTTAATTAAATCATGAAGAAAATGAACTATAAAAGTAAATTTTGCAATTTATTTATAAGTAGAGGAATTTAAGATTTATTAATTAAATAGCTAGTATTTAATTAATTTTCTCCAGACCAATTTTAGGTGTATACAATAACTTATCTCTCTCATAGAAAGATCTTGGTTATTCAATCTATTTCAATTTTCTAACAAGGCTCCTTGGAAGAATTTGGTTCGATTTTGAACTCAATCTGTTGTTGTTAGCCACACCTAAGACAAGGTTAATTGGAATGATTAAATCCTTCTAGCTCCTTATTTTAAACTCATAGGTCTACACCATTCAACTATATTTGGAAAGCATGGAAAACCACCTTGAAGAAGTTGGTTTGGTATGATTCATATTTTAGCCACGACCTCGACTTTGCTAACTCTTCCACATGGTGGAATCATATAATTCAACAAGATGGAAAACCCCTTGGGAATATTAAGAGTTTTAAAGGCAATAATCATTTTAAAAAGGGAATTAAAGTGATTTGTGATTTGTGGGATCCCATCAACTTTAATTGGAATTCTTGGAAACAACTATGAACTGAGTTCAACTTGACCTCTCCCACTAAACAACCTCTTCTTCAAATCCAACAACTTTTCGCCCTTGATCTTTTTTATTTTTTGTCCTCTCCTTGTCATTCTATATTTTTAAAAGATTAAAAATGACATAATAAATGTAGTATCCACTTATTTCCCCTCAAAACAATCTATCGACAACTCCTCCCTTCCATTTTTCTCTCACCCCATATTAATGTCAAGTGAAACTACAAGTTTAGTTGGAAAAAGTGGAATGAGACTAGCCATAAAATTTGGAAGTCTAAAATTGATACTTAATCCTAGCTCTTTGCATTGAAGATTCTTCATGTTAAGTTTCCTATTGGAAATCACCTCAAATTTATCCATCCTCCATTATCATGTCCTTTTATGCTAAATATGAATATATAAAACATGCTTTATGGTTTTACTCTCATGCTCAAAACTTGTGGCATTCCCTTTTTTCTTTGCTTCCCACCCTCTTCAAACATACTTGAAAAATGTTCCTTTGTTCTCCAAAAAACCTACATTTTTATATACAAGTGAATTGTTATGAAAATAAGCTTAAACATGCTTTCAATCCAATACATAGAAAAAAATTATTGTAATTGAGATGAACAATATCATACCCGTCCCATAGAAAAAATAGATCTGCTACTCAAGTGTGTTGGAGGGGTCATCTCTTACCTTCAATGTATCCAATATTTCTTCATGATCAACATTACTAATTATCCATAGATATTTTTTTCTTGGTTTTGCATGATGCTTCAATAACTTAACATTCATTGCTACAACTAGGTGTGAATACATGCGTAAGGTTTTGTGCTTCTCAAGGTCCCTCAAATGTAGGAATGCAATTCTTTCTAATCATATATGTTCACAACCAAGTTCCAACAATAAAAATTGATCTTGCAGGATATGTGAACCCATCATCACCTATAAAAACTTGTTTTAGATCATTTTACTTGAACACATTTGTCCAACCAATAGTATGTTGTCTCTTCATTCCCATATGGTGCAACAAATGCATAAACATGTCTTGGTTGTACAAAGTCTAAAATAAGGTCATAGTAAAATAACATTTCCATCACTGAGTAAAGATGAATGAGCTTGATTTAAAGAGGTTAGATATTGTGGAATCCATGTATCTACCCACTCACTTGAATCACAATGATCCCACTCACATTTAATGCAACTTTGATAAAAACAAGCTAAATCTCGTGTCCAAATAGTCTAAGTACTTGCATCTGAGCTTCAAAATGAATGCATCTTTGATGATTCCTTGATTTTTTGACAATCCAATCTCTCCCACTATCCCCTCATCAACCAACCAGAAGAACCTACACACTTCTAAATCAAGTGTTCCTCTTTGTGACAATACATAGTTATACCAGTCAACAATAGAACTTGCATCATTGAATGTAGTGCCACCTCTTTATTTAGTTTTTCTTAAACTATAGATCTCTTTATACATGCAAATGCTCCATCATGCTCCCCTTTTCCACGCCTAGCTTCAAAAAACTCCAAATATGAGGTATAACCCTCTCTGCATGCATTCTTCTCAGCCAATAAAACATACAAGAATTCTTGAATTTACTAGTGAAATTATCTGACCAAATGAGATGTTGAACCATTCTAATATATTTTTCCTACAAGAACTCAATTTTTTTTGAAAACAATATTGCACATACTCTGATGAATGAGATCAACCATCACTCATGTAAAAATGGCACTCCTTAACTATCTTCTCATTCTCTTTTGTACTATCAGAGGCATGCCTGTATGTGATGTGAACAAAAATAAAAATATGAATTGAATTGTAATATTGATATTGGATTTGATTTTGTGGTTGCAATGTGTAGTTTTATGCAAAATCGACTACAGAGATAATAGTTCCAATCAAGAAAACAATCCTTGTACACATCCTAAAATGTTGATCTAACCATATAGACTTGTGGTTATGTCTTGCATACTTGTAAAAAAGTTTTTTCTTAGAATCTGGAATAAAATCAGCAACACTTACTTCTCTTGTAACTAACTCACATCTAGAACCTTCACCTCCACTCTTCAATTGTATTTCACTAACTCATATCTCTTTTTTTTCAATCGTTTTCTTTATGAAATCATACTTGCTACCCTCATGAATATATGATATAAACTTTGATAATTCATTACATTGCAAACACTTTTCATTTAAACAATCATTTTTATAGAAAATGAAACCATCATCTATAGAACATAAAAATAAATCTAATAAGTCCCTTGATGACTTTGGTAGTTACATTACACCACATTCTTATAGCATTTTGTTAGTATGCAAAGTAGAATGGATATTGCATAATAGTTCATGATACATAAAAAAATCCACATGGTATTTGCAAAAGCACATATAATGAATTTTAAGAGGTACACAATAAAATGGATTACAAGATTCAAATGCCATTTGTGATATTTTTAAATTTGGATGTTTCACAAAATAGTTTGTATAGTGTTGTTTGGCTATGTTCTAAGAAATGTTTAGGATGTGGTGTGCAATCTTGATCACCAATTCTTAATTTTAAAACATCTTTTACATTGGGTGATACTCTAGATTTAGAGTGCCAAAATTGTTGAATTTCATCTTTTGTGGTATTAGTTAGCTTCTTATCAACTCGTGGAAGCCTACCACTAAAATCTCAAGTATCATTCTCAAGAGGACTATGTAGTATTAATCTTATTGCTAGTGCTTTTGACAATGTTTTATGATTTAGCCTTAATTCAAAA
Source organism: Sequoiadendron giganteum (assembly GCA_007115665.2). Lineage (NCBI taxonomy): Eukaryota > Viridiplantae > Streptophyta > Pinopsida > Cupressales > Cupressaceae > Sequoiadendron > Sequoiadendron giganteum. Next base: position 61,806,821 of record CM021107.1, on the reverse strand, counting down.
ATGTTTGCCTTAATAATTGTTCCTTTCTTAATTGATTTCATACTAAAGAAGTTGTTATTACTCTACGATAAACTCTCTTATATTTTTCCTTACTAGTCTTTCAAATATAATTGAGTGCTTAAAAATATTTTTAACAATAATGCTTGAAAAGAAGGGAAATATGAGGTCCCGAAATGGAACTATGTGATGCACCCTATTTCACTCTAACTTCATTCAATATGTGTGTTATATTATGCAAATGAGTAATAAAAATGAAACCTAACTGAAACAATAATGAAAAAAGAGATCTAAAAAGGGTCCAAAGCTATGTACCTGCTGCAAAAAGTGTTTTTACAAACATCACTAAGGACTCATTTTCCCTATGGAGAATGGGTCCTGGCTATGGCTCTAGAAAATTAGTTTCTAGGTTATGTTCCTCTTAGTTTACAGTCCCAGATTCTAGCCGGGCACTGTCAGAAAGTCGAAAATAAATCCAATAGCCCAGTTTTCATGATTTGACAACTTTCTTTGCAACTTCGATAACTTTGACAACTTTCTTTGCAACTTCGATAACTTCGAAAAATTTTACAATTTTGATCTCCAATAGATCTTCAACCTAAAACCTACAATAACACATCAAAGGGAGAAAAATGTTGTTTTGTTAGGGAATAAGGGTTTTCCTTGGTCAAACCCCATTTTGGTAATTAAACCTTGAAATGGAATGAAACATGAAAGGAAATATGAATGAACAATTGCAATGTCACAACACACCAATCCTCAATTGGAACCTTGGGATACAAATTTGAAAACTAGCATGAAGTGGTCTCAATGAATGTAGATCTTGAACTTGAACTTTGATTAGAAAAATGCCTTTGATACACTTGATATATCTTAAATGCTACATCAACAAATTAGTTCAACAACATGCAAGATGCACTAAATATTTGACATGATGAAATGAATCTTGATTGCTGCAATGATCTATAAATATGCCCTTTAATGACTTAGAAATGATCTTTTGAAAGTACTCTTGATTGCTTATGAAGATCTAGTTTGCTTGAAATCTTCTAGGATGAGCTTAGTGTAATAACCTTGTATTTATACATACCTTAAGATTAATTCCAGAAATTAAAATATCACAAGATGAAATCAAATCATGGATTTGAAATCATTAAAATACCACCAAAAACATATTTCAAGGAAGGGTCCTAGTTCTAAGTGAGGACCCATTTTCCATGTGGCGAATGGGTCCTAGATCACTTACCAAGGATACACATTAGACAAGGTGAAATATCATGTGGAAATAGGGTCCTAGGAATTAGTGAGGACCCATTCGCCATGGGGTGAATGGGTCCTAGGTCACCTAACTAGGACACACACTTTCCAAAATTAAGTGTTGTGTAATGAAATTTATGAATGTCGGGTTTTATCCCTCATAATTTACAATTAATTAGGCTCGGATTTGAAATAAAGGGGTCAATTAAGGAAAATTAACCTCAATTAATTAATAAATCCCTAGATTAGTGTGAAAGTGTAAAGATACACTTTACAACACCCTAAATAAGGAACAATTAAGTCTATTTAATTTAGAAGGGCCCTAAAATTAATGTGAATATGTAAAACATATTACAACACTAAACTAAGGAATAATTAAGCTCATTTTAATATTAATTATTCACAAATTAAGTTTGAAAAAGGGATACCTTTTCTGTTACTAAATTTTCCCCCCACTTTAGTGAGAGTATGACCCCATGTCAAACTCACATATGTATGCAACATAACATAGATACACAATCATACAAAATCAAAGACCAAGAAGATCAAGCCTAAATTGTCCAACATGATTTGGAACACATTTAAGCTATTGATTTTGCGCTCACATCGAGGTAGCAGAACTCTAGGCTATCCACTAAGTGAATCTTCCAATAAAGGGTGGTAAATGAGAGAATCATATTAGGCTGCCATACCATATCAAATATATCCTCCTCACAAATTCAATAAGGCACCACAATGCTAGGTAAGGCTCCATAGGCAAGCAATGTGTGTTATGCTAGGAAGCCTTGAGTTTAGGGTTTAGAGCTCCATAGGGCTTAACAAGATACATTATGCCAAAAACCTATGAACAAGGGGAAGGCTCCACAAGCAAGTGAGGTGTGTTATGCTTGGTGGCATTTATTAGGGTTTGAGCTTCACAAGGTTAGAAAGCTGCATTATGCCAAACACTTATGAACATTAATGCTAATAAAAGGTTTTTGTTCAAAGGGATTTTGCTTCGTTTGTGTAAGGTCTTTTTCTTAGGGATCAACGTGCCTAATCTCTCCAAGAGAGGAAAATTCAAGAGTAAAATATTCAAAAATTAGGGAATATAGTGCGTCGCATCACCACTAAGAGGAAATTCATACATTAAGAAATATCACACTCTTGGAGGACATCAAACCCAATGAAACCATGAAGAAAAGGATGCATGAAAAGAAAAAATAAAATCACACCATGAAACATGAAAATGTCGAAATATATCAACAATGTATGCCCCCACTTTAAAGTGGTTGCTAACACCATTTTTGTGAGAAACTTCTTTAAACTAGCAAATGTTTACTCCTAAGACATGAGAGATTCCTCGAAAAGCCCTATGCCAAGTCATATGTTTCCAAAATGAAGCCACACCGTGACAAAGGAGGGAGGGGTTGCCCCCAAAAATACATAAGGGATCTATGGATTCGGGGTTAGTATATCTTTGCTACAATGCTATTATAGAGCTAAAAAATGTCATCATTCCCTGAATACTCATAGAATTGGAAGAATGACACAAAGAGAGAAAACAAAAAGAAAAATCCTTTTGGGTCAACATGGAAGAGACCTAAATGTCTCGATGCCTTGCATTATCCCCAAAAGGAAAACACAAGATAAAAAATATAAAATTATTATGACATATAGAAGAATGTAGGTACATATAGAAGAATGCACAAAAAGAGTGAGATACATCAAATGAAACAGCACGAGGGATCACATTACACACATGCAATCAAATTAAAAAGAAAACAATGGAAAATACTAGTAAGGAACATGCAATTCAACCTATAGTAGGCCATCTACATACCAATCTTGTTTTGTATATACAGAAGGAAGACATCTAGCCAAAGGGTCAATGAAACGTGCTAAACTAGGGGAAGCAACAAGTTCAACACTCTTATTAGTAGAATTTTCATTTAAGTTCATAGAAGAGGAAAAAAATGAATTCAACTCATTATGCACTTGTTCATCAATCTTTGCAATATCAATGCCATCATCTAGATTAATCACAACAGGAGGTCGAATGATAATGTCTCTGGAAGGTTATTATTTATATTGTGACGAGGGTATAGAGTCATTATGCATTGCTTCAGGCAAGTTCATATTTTGATTTTGTATGTTTCTCTTTTCTTCTTTAATTTGTAACATACGAGCAATAACATGTCTATGCCTATGGTCTCTAACATCCTGGTTTTGTTTCAATTTTTTGTCAATTTGGGTTTGTGTAGGAGTGGGTTTTCAACCTTAGGTTTCTCAAAGATATCAAGTTTCCATAATCCATCATGTTGTTCAAATTTTGTCGCAGACTTTGATTGTGTATAGATTTTTTTTATCAAAGTTTCATATCACACTCCATGATCCATCATCAAGATGAAATCTTTCTTATTCTCTCTTTCATACTAATGATGGATCACAGAGTGTGATTCGAAATGTTGATTAAAAATCTCTACACAATCAAAGCCAAAAATAAAATTTGAACATAGGTTTCTTTTATTCCCTTAGGGGAGGAACAAAAGGAACCATAGGAGGTTGTTCAACCAATTTATCTTTAGCTTTATAAACTTGTTTGACTTTAGGAGGCACAACAATATTTTTTTGATTATCTCATGGTCTCTTATAGGAAATGATAGAAGGATTTGTCATAGGATGCTCTTGGATATTTGGAAGGGACTTTTGTTCAATCATTGGTTCATCAAGGATAGGTGGCTCAATCACAGGTTGAGGCATGTTTCTAAGGGATAATAATGCTATGTGCTTTACCTTAAAACTTTTGATATGATTTGAAAAATTAGTCCTCATGAGATATAATAGGTTGAATAGGCTCGGGCCAAAATAAATCCAATGAAAAATTCCCTCAGGAAGACATAGGATTAAAGCCATTATGGTGTATAGTAAATATTTCATTACCAAAAGGAAACTTAAAAAATTTCTCCACAACTGATGGGACGACATTCATGGAGTGAAGCCATGGATAGCCTAACTTCACATGAAATTGGTCTGATGTCGGGATGATGGTGAATGAGACACTTAATATTTTCAGTCCGAGTTTTAAAGGGAGATTTATCAAGCCCATCGCAGGACAAGAAAAAACACTATGTTTTGATCCATGCTTTCGGTTTGTCTTATGTTTCTTGATAGAGTTCATACACAAATATGAATATTTTAGTGATCACATTCTCTATGAAGATGAGATCAATTAATATCCCATTAGTGGGCTTGTCATTGATTCTTCCAGCTATGTATAGAGGACCATCAAGTGCATGTTTGATTTGTGACAAAACAATATCAAGGGGAATTTTGGTTGAGTCCTTACAAGGTTTAACATCGATGAATGACACCACTTTAATTGCTTCATTTTCATCTTCATATTTTATGTTTTCATCATTTGTGTCAACATTCATCACATCATTCTTTGTTTCACTAGCTTTGAAAAATGAAATAGTGTGTTTCAGCATAGGATTTGTAAATTTTGGTTAGGAGGAGCTACAAATTTATTACCTTGATCATTCACACCTCCAACTAAAAGATGATTAGAATCAATGAGGTCTTGCACAATATGTTTAAGATTCTTACAATATTCTTTATCATGCCCATTTTTTCGGTGGTAATGGCAATAAGAATTTGGTCTATAGTTTTAGGGTAATGGTTTATTAGGATTAGGAGCTTTGACATGAGGTAAGGAAAGAATATTCTTTTCTACGACCTACAACATGATATTATGAAGGGTGTCAGGTAAAGGGGTAAATTTTCTATTCCTATCCCCAAAGGCAACAACATTTTTTTTCTTTATGGAAGCCACATCATTATCAACTTATTGATTTGGTTGAGGGGAATTAAGTTGTAAAAGTCCCCTATTTTTTTTCTTGAAAGGTTGGTAACTATGTTGAGGTGTGGATTCCGACTTTTCAGGACAGTTAGAAGAATTTTTCACATCACGACTATAAGCTAAATTTTGATAATCATAAAGGGTTGTACATAACTGTGTGAAGGATGGGAATTTAAACATCTCAAGTTTGGTTTGGATTTTTTTTTTTTTAATTTGGAAATAAATATTTGTTGAAGGTCGACATCAAGAATCTTAATGTTTATTTGTGAAGAAAGTGTTTCATATCTCGCTATGAAATCAATCACTTCTCATCATCCTTTTGCTTGCATGTCATTAAATCAGCTAGGGTCATCTTGGGACCCATGTGAATGTGGAAGTATTTGTAAAAGGAATCAACAAGATCATTGAATGAACCAATTGAATTATTTGGTAAGGAAGAAAACCACTCTAAAGAAGTATCCTTCAATGACCTAGGGAATAGTTTAGCCAAAAGCTTATCTTCAAAGATGAAATCATTGCATAGGGTTGTATAAGAGAGAACATGGCTAACAATATCTCCTTTACCACCATGTTTCTCAAATCTAGGAACCTCTATACCTTGTGGCATTTTTGTTCTCAATATCTCTAGGGATAATGGGTTGGTTTTGATGTATTGTGAAGGTTGACCATTGTTATTTTGAGTTAGGGTTACGACTTGTTGAAAGGATGACATGCTTTAAAAAAGTGTGTTAAGGATGGCATCATTGTTATTAATTGTAAGGTGGAGTGGTGTATGTATGAGGAGGGCAAGTGAATTGTAAATTTGTGAGGGAGGATGGTTGAGAGATATGATATGTGAATGCACAAAGCTAGAAGGATTCCCTGTGGAAATACCTAAGGAATGTGTCATTTTTTAGGCATTAGGTTTTTCATCTAATTTGAGTCTAAAGTACTCTGCCTTCGTCATGGTATCCTCAAAATTCCTAACCTCTTGTCGCAGTCCTTTTAAGTTTTGTAACCTAAGTTGCTAGCGCCCATTGTCTCATAACCTTGTCATGGGGTTCACAATTTTTATAACCACCCGATGACCCGACTTAGTAATTTTTCTTAGCATCAAGTATGTTTATAGGGTTGTTTGTCTTGTGTGGTCAAAAATTTGGGAGTTTCTATAACTTCACAACTTTGGACTTTGGTTCTAAAGTTTCATTTTTCTGTGACTGGACGACATAGTGCTTTCTGCTTCTTTCGAAGTGCCACCACTTCATTTAATGATATGTACGGTACAACCTAGGGATGTATTGTCAAGAGTATTTAAAATGTGCACAAATATTTGGGGTTTCTTTTCTTGAGGATTGAAATAAAGTACCATATTAATGCAACACCAAACACACGTCTCGTCTACGACACAGTTTGAGGTGGAAAATTTTTTGCAAGGTGTTTTAGCTGCATTTATTTCTTCTACAACTACTTCTACTAGTGTATGCATGATTATTTATGTATTGAGAGCTCATGCAGTCCAAAATCATGAATCAATGGCTTGGCGTAAGGGATACTGAGCCCAAAGTTTTTAAGTTGAATGAATTTTGGGCATGTCTGGAGAGTGAAAAAAGGTTCGAGGTGGATGTGAAATTTATTGAAAGTGGGCTAGCTCATGCTGGAGGATTTCTAGAAGCTGTACTAAGTGTGGAAGTGATAGCTACATGCATGAGAATATATATTTCAGAAACACGAGAGATTAAAGCCACAAACGAAACAATAATTGAAAAGATTTCTCCTGAAGCTGTTTCCCGCACGCTGAAGATTCTAGAAAAGGTACCTCTAGAGGATATGTATGTGGCCATGGCTGGATATTTCTTTAGAATGAATGAAGATTGGTGCAAAAAATCCATGGCAAAAACCTGGTTGAAGTTAGAAAAGAAAGGTAAGTCACAACTACCACCCAAACTTAAGAGAATGCATTTCAAAGAGGAAATTGCAGATGCTATTGCTTTGTTGCATTGTGTAGTTGGAAGTAAAAAAATTGAATCATTTGAGGATTGGTTGTGCCGGTTTATAATGACATCTATGATGAGAATATTTTTATTAATTGGGCTGAAATTATTTACTTTCATTTGAATGAGAAATTAGTAAATTTCCACAAGACTGCTACTTTTCGTATGTGCTCCTGCCTGATATATGTTGTAGCAAGTCAGAGGTCTTTCTAGCCTGGGTTGGAACCAAAAGGCTCCCCAACTCCTAACATTCCCATGAATCGACTCTATCCATAGTTCACAAAACAGTTTGGAATGAGGGATTTCTATCGTGTTAATGATGCATTTTCAATGGAAGTTGTGAGGAAATTAGATAGAAACCCATAAATGCGCTTCTCTCCTAAATTAGTTTCTCTTGTGTCAAAGTTTGGGAGGTTTTATGTTCAATTTGATAAATTTTATTACCTAAGAATTGGGGGTTTTGAGAAAGCCCCATTGAAATTACCTAGATATCCTAAATATTTGCTGGTATTCCTGGAAGTTTGCTGACAAATGGCTATAGTCAATATTAAGTATACAAGCATGGGGAAAAAGGGACATGCCTTCCCATTGAACACTCCTTATTTTGTGTGTAAGACTAACCATGTGGCTAGGGGAGCTAAAGAAGTCCCGAGGAATATAATCTCCAGTATCTATCAATGAGAGCCAAATTTGATAGCAAGGGTTTTGTGAGGTAGAATTTATATGGAGAAAATTCATATTAGAATCTCTCATCTATCAAATATTTTTGGGAGGATTGTATTGATGAAAATGAAGTCTTGAAAAGAGATCATATGAGACTAACCCTAAGACATATATAGGTCTTCAGTCTTTCATTTCAAATTGCTAAGGATGAGATTGAGGATTCGGTGATCATAGACTTGAATAGGGAAATTTTCCCAATAAATCTCACCCCAAGGTTGATTGGAATAAGAATGGAGTCTTTGAAATGACAACACGTGCTGATCCAGTGCTTAAATAGGCTCAATATTGGTTGGATGGATAATGGTGGCAAGTTTCTAGTTCTACTCAGGAGCCTAGGTCATCATAGAAGAATGAACATGGGTCCAAACCAAAATCTAGAGTGAATATATCATCTGAGAGACTGGCTACTAGATATTCTAGTGCAAGTTCACAGTCAGGAGGTTATGGCGAAAAACCAGATGAAACAACCAAGTTGAAGTCAGTCTATGAACAAGACAGTATGCCTTCTCCAACCCCTAAGAAGAAGGCTAGTCAAGTGAAATCCGTGCTTGTAGATTCTGAGGCCATTTTCCAATAGATTTATGAAGATAATATCTTTCCTCCTTTGAGTGAGATGCCCAATTCTATGATTGAGAATTCACCAATTACTCCTGGTAATCCTCATGAAATTACTAGTGGGAATAAAGACTCCAATTTAGTAACAACCTCCCCAGGATGGTTGAAAAAGGTGGTAGAGAAGAAAAGTAAATACACTTCCACTATGAAAATTGAAGTAGATACAATGGAAAAGTTGCTTCAGGGTTCTTCAAAACCCAAGAAAGCTCGAAGGATGTCAAGGATGTTGACTGACAGTACTTCTGGAAATCAAGTGTTAGAAATTTCTGATCCTGTGAAGGAGTTAGGTGATAATGAAATAACATAGGTAGACTACAAGATTAAACATGTTGATATGGGGCATCCAACACTTGAGGGTGATGTATACCATGATAACTATTTAGTTAATGCTTTGATTAAGAGGGTGAAAGAAGAGAGAAAGGAGAAGGTGATGTTACAATCTCAAGTCCTTGCTTTGGGTAACTTTATCTCTTACATGGTTACTGCTCTGAAACCCAATGGAGCTTCAAGTTCTCAGATAGAAGGTATTGATATCCTTTCTATTCAAAAAATTTAAAAGAATTTGAGTTACTCTAGGGAAGATAGTGAATGGTTTGATAATATACCTTGGGAGGCCATTTTCTTTATCAATAAATCCATACTCTTCTATAATCGGGTTACCAATAAGAGGAAAGAATTGGTGATAGAAATTCAACAAGTTAGGAAAGAATAGACCAACCTCTATGTTCTCTCTCAAGAAGTGAAATAGTTAATTTCAATGGATTAGGGAAAACTGATCGGTGAGAAAATTGTGAATGATCCTAAAGAGCTAGACCCTTCTTGGTCTGATTCATTGGAGTGGAAACTGAATATGTATGATAACTTGGTAGGATAAATTAATAAAACACTCAAACGACACTTGGAGATGTTGGTGGAGATTAAAGATAGTTGTCATAATCTGGATGTGGAATTTATTGATGAGTTTGATGAGAAGATTCTGGATGTGAAGGAGGTTTCTCTAAAATTCATGGAGATATTTAATAAGGAAATAGCTGATCCTACTATAGTGACTTGGGAATCCTTCTCAAAGCTTGAAAGATTATAGATTCATCTGAATTCTTATAAATCAGAAGCAAATAGAAGATCTGAAACATTAGTTGAGTCTGAAATTGCTTTGGCTAAATGGAGAACCAGATTACAAATTACCACAACGCCTAGAAGTAAGGATATATTTTTCATTATCACCAAGTATCATGATTAAAGGTCCAAGATGAAAATACAAAAGAAGTTGCTGGAGTAGGAAGCGGTTGAAGTTTCAGAAGATGAAGATGAGGAAGCGAAAAATAATGATGCATAGTTATTTTTAGCATTTCATGATACTTCTTTAATTTTGGCTCTTTTAAGTTAATAACTATTTTTAATTATGGGGTACAGTTGCTCTCAAGAAACTATTACCAAAGACAATTGGTTTATGCTTTAAATATGGGCTTAGTCGATGTAGTTAGGATCTTTTGGGAAAAAAAATGTTTTTCCTCATTAGAGCAACTTTTATGTTTTGAATTTTGTTTTAGTTATTTTTCAATATAGAAAACTCATATGGTGAAGTTCATACAGGTATAATATTTGAATTGTGGTGTATGGATTTATTCTATTATTCTGAATATCTTGCCAATGATTATTTATGTTGGTGTTGAGAACATTTGATATATTGTGTTGTTGTTGAATGTTTATCTTTGAATGAATGTTTATAGAAATGGATTGAATTCGGTTGAAGGTTTTCATTAGTTTTAGAAGTGGTTAAAGTCTTTGCACTATTGGTTTATATTTAAATATTTTTATTCCTTTCGAAGGTTTCTGTTTAAAAGCAACACATTTCTTTGCTTTCTAGTTAAAAGTAGTCTAAATTTTATCCATTGAATATCTTTGAAGGTAGCTGCCACCTTGTAAAATAAGAAAAAAATTGATAAGAAATATTATTATATCAGTTCAACTGTTGTTACATTTGTCATCTCCATGGGCAATAGAATATAGAGTTAGGTGACAAACCTATTAACCAACAACTACACAAGGCTGTATAAGCAAAAAAATGGCTAACAGGATCTCCTTTACCACCATATTTCTCAAATCTAGGAACCTCTATACCTTCTGGCATTTTTGTTCTTAATATCTCTAGGGATAACAGGTTGGTTTTTGATGTATTGTGAAGGTTGACCATTATTGTTTTGAGTTAGGGTTACGAGTTGTTGAAGGGATGACATGCTTTACAAAAGTGTGTTAAGGATGACATCATTGTTATTATTATAAGGTCGAGGGGAGTAAGGTGGAGTGGTGTATGTATGTAGAGGGCAAGTGAATTGTAAATTTGTGAGGGAAGATGGTTGAGGAGATATGATATGTGAATGCACAAAGCTAGAAGGATTCCCTCTGGAAATACATAAGGAAGTGTTGACATCACTAGTAGAAGGAGGAATTGAAAGTCCACCTTGGATTTGGGTATACCCCAAAGCTTGAGTGCAACTAGTGATGGTAGGGATGACATTGTTAACATAATGCACATTGGTTGTAGGTAAGGAAGTAATGGGAAATGAAGTATGCATGCTATGATCAACAGGGGGTTGATTATCAACACTATTAGAAAGAGAGTTAGCAAACCCAAGATCCATGATGAAAGGTATATCGCAGGATGACATGAGCCTCAAACTACATCTCACAATAATTTTGCTAATATGACACCAAGTTGTAAAGCTCATACAAGTTTCACAAACTTAGTGTACAAAACCAAAATGGGAAGAGGCTTAAAATGCGATGTAATAACCTAGAATGCAATGTGTAAATGAAATTTTTAGATTCTAAACAAGGTAATTTTCTGATTGCACTATGCAACAATCTGAAAATGAATTCTTGTAAATACAATTTTCAAATCACACAATGTACTAAATTTACCAAATTAAGCTAGATATGATCAAATTGATATAACAAAAACTTTGTAAACAATAAAAAATATGAAAACAACAAATAAAAGCACAAAAATAAATATTTTAATGCCCAAAAGTTCAAATTAAGGCTTGATTAGGGAATCATTCATCCTATGGTGAATGGGTCCTAAATTAGTTTTTTGAAACAAATTTTTACTGATTTTCAAGTGTTTTTCAGTGGTTTTTAGATTTAGGTTTGTTACAGTCAGGTTCAATTTGTTTTTCTATAAATTCAATGTGGAATTCAATTGAAAAATGTGATAAAATAATGACCTATAACACATAGTTTGATATTCAATTTTATTTCAATTTTTAAATGCAAGTTAATATGATGTATATGAAATGCAAGATGACTGATTTTTTTGTATTTTTTAGATTTAAAGAATGTAAAATATGAAATCCTGAAACCTTTAATGATATGTTGATGTAGAGTAGGGTATCAAATTTTAAACTTAATCAATTCCTTTCCAAAGTCTCAACCCCTCAAACAAAGTGATTTTCCTCACCAACTGCCACTAGGCCTAGTAGAACAACAAATAGGCTTTTTCTATCATAATTTTCAAACCAAGCATCAAACCAAAAATGTGATCACCATTTAGGATACCCTTTTTACACTTCAAAATATATCAAAATTTTAGATAGGGTTGTTTTGTAACAACACCCTCTAATTTGGACTGCTACATTGCAAATAAGCCTAATTAGGCTCTTCCTACTAGGTCTCAACAAGGATTAAACACTCTAGGATTTAAATATTCACACCAAGACTCCAAACATGTCAAATAGTGTCTGAATTTTTTTTCCAACCTTTACAAACAACTCCTCAAGAGAATTTACCAAACCCTAACACCTATGCAACCTTTATACCCAAAAACATGGGGTTTTCAGCCTAGGGCATCAACAAATTGTCACCAATCTTCCTCCACTGCTCCTAAAAACACCATGAACAAAAAAAATACCCTAACTAATTCCATTCCACTGATTTTGAGGTCAATTCATTGGTGGAATGAAGAGGAATCCATTATTTATAGTCAATGCATACCCTAAATAAGGGTTTCAAGCAACCTTCAGTAAATTGGCTCTAAAATGCTTAAATTTGGATGAAATTCAACGAAAATAGGTTTTATAGAAATTATATTCAATTCCACATCCACTCCAATTGGTTTCACACTCTGACACGACTGTACAGTCTTCTGTAGCATCAAAAACACAATATAAAACGTAGAAAACAATGTTTCTTTATTGCTCAATATTTAAAATGAACTATAGAACCTTTTATTCACCATTAAAAAGAATATTTAACATTTACCAACCATATCCAACCATTTCCAACTGACTTTCCAATTCCCCAACGTTTCATCTTCCCACATGACTCAAAAATATAAAGTTGCTTGTGCAACTTTTGCAACTTTTACAAAAATTATTAAATTTTCCTAAAATTGACCCCACATGACATAAATCACCCAAAAACATGAATAATGGTCTTAAGAGACCTTATTAAAACATGAAAACTCAAAACCAAACAAAAACCTAACACTTTGCAACATTTTTGCATAAAGACCTATGGTGCTTTGCACCATACTCTCGGGAAAAATTGAATCAAGTCCCCTTGAGGAAAGTGCTACAACATTGGATTCATGTTTAATCATCTCAATCACTGACCTCAAAGTGACATATCCATCTAGTAAAACTTTCCAATGGACTAAAAACTAGAAATATGCATCATTCCTTGCCTTTTTGAATTCTCTGGTACCTTGGATATGTTCTAACTTCAGAGGCTTACTTGATGGATGATCCTTAACCTGCGCTTCATCTAAGAATGTTGTGGAACCCACATCATTACCTTATACCATGTATCCTTCATCCTTCTTTTTCACTCTAGGTGTGTGCTTGAACTTGTTCACATTCCTTTGCAATTCATCCTTGACCTTCTCACCGTTGTTTCCAATCTATTCCACTTGTTGTTGTGCCCTTCTAATTGTAGCTTGATCAGGTGTACTAACCTCTGACATGAAAAAAATTGAATGAAAAATATCCCCTTTTGAAAGCAATGAGTGAAACACTTCTCCTACCATCATGGCAATATACTTCTTAAGCCAATCTTGAATCTCAAAAATCAATTTATCCTTGACTTTACACTCAATATCATTTCCCTCCAAAATCAAGTCATTCTTCATGTTTGTTGTCATAATGTCTTTAGGTTTAGGAGTAGTTGCAAGGTCTATGTGCTCCTCTTCTTCTATCTTTATGAACTCCTTTCTACCTATCATCATCAAATTAGATCCCTTAGTTTGTCCTTTGTCCTCCTCTTTCAATGGGGTCAAATTATAGGAAACTCCATCTTTGTCTATCTCATAGGTATTCCTCTTTCCATCAGACATAAAATGCCTTTTAAATTGCCAAGGCCTCCCTAGCATCAAATGGAATACATCCATAGGTAGTATGCCACATAAAATTATGTCCTTATATCCTCTTATATTGAACTCCACCCAACTTTTTTCATTTACCAAAACATATTGACCCTCATTCAACCAAGAGACTTTGTAAGGGGTATCACGTGGTATTCTAGGAAACCTAAGTTTTTCAACCATCTCAATAGAAACCATATTATATGTGCTTCCTTAATCAATTACAACTTTACATACCTTACCCAAACACTTACAATTTGTCTTGAAGATATTCTTCCTTTGTAGTGGCTCCTTTTCTCTTGATGCCTTGCTGAGAGTTCTTACCATAAGAGATTCACCAACCTCTGGAGCAACATGTTATGATGGAGAGTTTACACTCTCATTGTCCTCTTCTTACACCAATTTAGTCATTCTTTCTCCTCCATGTGAAGTAGAGGTTTGACCTTCATTACACTACCATGCTTGATGTCCAAACTTGTTGCATTGATAGCACCTCCCTGTGAATCCACTAGTGCATATTCCTTGACCTCCAAATCTACCTCTAAAGCTTGATCCACCTCATCTAAATACACCTCTCTAATCATCAACTTGGTCTTGGAATTTAATTGCATCTTCTTGGTTCTCAGATGGCTTCCTTTCATTATAAAATGATCTTCTTCCTCTGGAATTTCTATCCCTTCCCCTGTTTGACTTAGCTTTCCTTCTCTTTAGCTTTTCTTTAGCCCTAATTTCCATTTGACATCATTCCTCAATCGTTCTTGGATTTTCCAAAGTTAACTCATATTGAATGTTGAATCTTAACCCACTAAGATATATAGCTACCTTCTCCACATCATCCTCTATGTAACATTCTCTTATGTTCAATTTATAAAACTCATCAGTGTAAGCTTTGACATCCATCTCTCTTTGTTTCAAACCTTGAAGTTTCTTATACATTTGAATTGCATAATCAGACGGTAAGAACTTACCCTTAAGCTTAGCAACCATTCTGTCCCAAGAGACTATTTTTGACTTTCCTTTATTCCTCCTTTCAATTTTCTCATAATTCCACCATAATAAGGCATGACCCTTCAATTTTATTTTTGCTATCTTCACCTTTTTCTCTGTAGGTATATATTCACATTCAAAGTAATTGTTAAGTTCTATAATCCAATCCAAAAGATCTTCCTCATTCAAGTTCCCTCCATACATTAGTAAATCAATCTTCACCTTGTGTTTATATTCCTTGACTACTCTTAGTAGCTTGGCCATCCTCTACTCATCAAGATCCAAATCTTCCTCTTCTTCTTCTTGGGGATTCTCCTCCGCCCCTTCTTCTTCAGGGTCACTCTCATCACCCACGACCATACCTCTCCTATGAATTGTTTCAAAAACATCAAGAATTTATATAATCCTATCTTGGAGTTCCTTCAATCTCCTAATGTCTCTTATAGTCTTCTCTTCCATTTCATTTATTTTCCTAGCCATAATGTTACCTTTTGGAGGCATCTTGCTCTCTTTTACTTCACACTTTCCCTCTTACAGACCTACCTATGCTCTAATACCAATTTTATGTAGAGTAGGGTATCAAAGTTTAAACTCACTCAATCAATTCCTTTCCAAAGTCTCAACACCTCAAACAAAGTGATTTTCCTCACAAACTGCCACTAGGCCTAGCAAAACAACAAACGGGGTTTTTCTATCATAATTTGAAAACCAAGCCTCAAACCCAAAATTTGATCACCATTTAGGATACCTTTTTGACATTAAAAAAAATATAAATTGTTTAGATAGGTTTGTATTGCAACAACACCCTCTAATTTGGATTGCTCTACTGCAAATAGGCCTAATTAGGCTCATCCTACTAGGTCTCAACAAGGATTTCACACTCCAAGATTTCAGTCTTCAAAAAAATACTCCAAACATGTCAAATAGGGTCCTCCCAAACATTTCCAACCTTTACAAACAACTCCTCAAGATATTTTACCAAACCATAATACCTATGCAACCTTTATACCCAAAAACATGGGGTTTTTAGCCTAGGGCATCAACAAATTGTCACCAATCTTCCTCCCCTACTCCTGAAAACACCATGAACACAAAAAATACCCTAACTAATTCCATTCCATCAAGTTTGAGGTCAATTAATTGGTGGAATGGAGAGGAATCAATTATTTACAGTCAATGCTAGCCCTAAATGCAAGTTTCAAGCAACCTTTAGTAAATTGGCTCTAAAATGCTCAAATTTGGATGAAATTCAATGAAACCAGGTTTGACAAAAAATAGATTCAATTCCACATTCACTCCAATTGGTTTCACACATTGACACAACCATACAGTCTTTTGTAGCAGCAAAAACACAATATAAAACACATAAAATAGTGTTTCTTTATTGCTCAATCTTCAAAATGCACTCGAAAACCTTGTCTTCGCCATTAAAAAGAATATTTAATATTTAACAACCATATCCAACCATTTCCAACTGAATTTCCAATTCCCCAAGGTTTCATCTTCCCACATGACTATAAAATGCAAAGTTGCTTGTGAAACTTTTGTAACTTTTACAAAAATTGACAAATTTTCCTAAAACTGACCCCACATGACATAAATCACCCAAAAACATGAAGAATGGTCTTAAGAGACCTTATTACAACATGAAAAATCAAAACCAAACAAAAACCTAACACTTTGAAATATTTTTTCATAAAGACCTATGGTGCCTTGCACCAGATGTAAAGTAAAGTTGAATGCAAATTAGACACCCTAAATGAGACCTAATTCAATGCAAATACATGCAAGATCTAAATATAGGATGAAAAAGACTCCAAAATTAGAAAATTACAATGCTCAAAATGTCGGGTTCACCAAAATGAAATCAAGGGGAAATAGGAGGTCCCAAAAAGGAACTATGTGATGCACCCTATTTCACTCTAATTTCATTCAATATGTGTGTTATATTATGCAAATGAGTAACAAAAATGAAAACTAATTGAAATAGTAATGAAAAAGGAGATTTGAAAAGGGTCCAAAGCTGTGTACCTATTGCAAAAAGTGTTTCTTCAAACCTCGTTGAGGACTCATTCACCCTATGGCGAATGGGTCTTGGCTAGGGCTCTGGAAAATCAATTTTTCAGTTATGTTCCTCTTAGTCTATATTACCAGATCCTAGTTGGGCAGTATCGAAAAGCCATAAATAAATTTTGTAGCTCAATTTCTATGATTTGACAACTTTCTTTGCAACTTTGACAACTTTGATAAGTTTTGCAATTTTTCTCTCCAATAGATCTTCAACCTAAATCTTGGAATCACACATCAAAGGGAGAAAAATGTTGTTTTGTTAGGGAATAGGGGTTTGCATTTGTCAAAACCCATTTTGGTAATTAAACCTTGAAATGAAATGAAACATAAAAGGAAAGATGAATAAAAAATTCAATGTCACAACTCACCAATCCTCAATTGAAACCTTGAGATATAAATTTGAAAACTAGCATGAAGTGGTCTCAATGAATGTAGATCTTGATCACGAACTTTGATTACAATAATTTGTTTGATACACTTGATAGATATTGAATGATACATCAACACATTAGCTCAACAACCTGCATGATGCACTAAATATTTGACATGATGAAATGAATCTTGATTGTTGCAATGATCTTCTATAAATAATATGCCCTTGAATTCCTTAGGAATGATCTTGTGAAATTACTCTTGATTGCTTATGAAGATCTAGTTTCCTTGAAATATTCTCGGATGAACTTAGTGGAATAACCTTGTATTTATACATATCTTAAGATTAATTCCTGAAATTCAAATATCACAAGCCGACATCAAATCGTGGATTTGAAAACATTAAAATACCACCAAAAAGATATTTCAGTGAAGAGTCCTAGGTCTAAGTGAGGACCCATTTTCCATGTGGCGAATGTGTCCTAGGCCACTTACCTAGGATACACATGGGGCAAGGTGAAATGTCATGTGAAAATAGGATCCTAGGACCTAGTGAGGACCAATTCGCCATGTGGAAAATGGGTTCTAGGTCACCTACCTAGGTCCGATTATTTCCTACCATATCAGCCACAAATTAGTTAGCATTTTGTTTGACATTGACATTTTCTATCATTTTAATTTCCTATTACATTTTATCAAATACTCATTACTTCCTATGATAAATAGTGACAAGAGGGAAAAAAAAGATAAATGAAAAAGGGAAACAAAAATGTGAAATTAGTGGAACATTTTAACCCCCATCATTTCCCCCCAGCTTAAGATCTTGCATGTCCCAATGCAAGAAAGGAAAAGTACAAACCAAGTTAACTTGGTTAATTTATGAATGGTATTGGAAATCTCACGGGACCACTATTGCTACAAATTTTCCATTTGTATCTTATTGTCATGGATGAGCATATACTCATCTTTGGAAACTGTTACCTATTCCAATTCTTATTTTAACTTATAAATTTCACTTTCCTGTTGTTGAGAGATGGAATTAGTTTGATGAAGCTGATCCTGAAATTCTTTATTTACCCCCTATAATTTCTCAATTGAACTATGCAATTCTTTGATTTATTTGAGGAGAATTTCATTTTCCTCAAATTATTCTTCAGCTTCAACCTTTGTTTCAATCCTTGTTTCCATCTTTGTGTCACCCTCTTGCTCTCCTTGATCAATAAATTCTTCCTCATTATTCTATTTGGGTTCAACATATTTCACTATCATTAAATTCTCTGTAGCAAATTGCTTAATGAGGGAAAGGGAAATTTCAGGCCTACCCTATTCATCTACATCAATAATAATAGGGCTTACAGATAACCTTATCTCTTGTTCTACATCTTGAGTCTCATAAACTTGCTCATTATCAAATTTTGTCTCCCCTATGGTATTTTGTTCAAACCCTGTTTGTATAGATGATGCGGTAATTCCTACTTCCATATTAAATTCATTAAATTGTTCCTAATTAAATTGATGCATTGGGGAAAGAGGATTCTCATGTTTGTCTCGCTCTTTTGCATCTAATTCCCATGCTTCCACATTAATCTTGGCAAGTTGTTCTTTGCCAATATGGTTCAGGATTTCATCAATTTCCACATCAATTTCATTGTTATGATGCAATGACTCTCTTTCAGTTATATCTTCTATTTCTACATTGGTCTCACTAACCTACCCTTCATCATTATAATGTAGTAGAGAGGGACCTTGTGATGCAGATGCAATATGGTCTTCTTCTTGCTCAGCTAAGGTGTCTTTTGCAAGAGACTTACTAGTAGTTGAATCTTTAGAGTTTTGAGGAGGAGACCTATTTTATTTTTGCTTATTTTCCCTCTTCTTTCTTCCAGTCTCAGAGGTAGTTTTCCTTTTTTCCCTCCTATGTTACCTAATTTATTTTCCCCTTTTCTTCAAGATCTTAGAAAAAATCTCAACATTTGAATCTAGGTTATCACTCTTAGGACTACCCACTTGACTAGCCACATTGGCCAAGTCTTCTAGTTGGCTAACAGGACTAGTGGCAACCTATTTAACTTTCCCAACATGAGGAGACTCATGACCTGATTCTTTTGGAAATTCTTTAGATAGGATCTATTTTCTCCTAATTGCTTTACCAAATGACCCCGAGGTCCTAGAGGAGTTACCATTGGAAGTGCCAGTTTCTCTAGTATTCAAGGAGTTTCTGGATGATTTACTAGTGGTTTTATTTGAAGGGTTTTCACTCAAGTTTACATTAGGCTCTTGATTTTATTTAGGGCCTTCTCTAGGTATACCAGGAATTATTTCCTCCTCATCAGAATCTTCAAAGGAAGATTTACCTGAAGGGTCTTTAGAAGCATCAAAATTGGTATCATCATTTAAGTTAACAAATTGTCCCAATCGCCTGGGGGAGAGAGCTTCTTAAGAGAATCAATAATTAATAGGAAGATCAAGCCATGGTGAGATAATGAATTAATTTTCCATTTTTGAACAAATTTACTCATATGATGAAGAGAGAAATGGAGGAATAAGGTATATTCACTATCTAATTCCACCTTAAATGTGACAACAATACAAAATTATGACCATATACATAGACATACCTTCCCTCACAGGTGATATATTATATCACAAACTTGAATAAACCATTCCAAATGCCTTGTATTATCTCCACGGATTCACCCCACCTTAAGAATGTTGTGTGTATGGGCTTTAAGTCTGTCACTTTCTTTGGTCCAGTAGGAAAATAATTTTCACTAGTTAATGGCAAGCTTGTGACGTCATAAACCACCATAGTAGTAATAGGAAATTGTAAACCTCTCACAAAACAATTCTTGCCATAAAAACTCGAAGCAAATTCTTGGGCAACCCTCTTATCAAATCCCCTCAATTTCTTGAAATTAATGTCCCACTTAGCTTCCTTGAACACTGCATAAATCTCCTTGTTCTCATGAGCCTGTAGCTCCTCCAATGAGGTGGGTTCATATTAGGGTCTCCTATCCTTCGCCATGGTAAATATTTTCTAGGATGTGCAGAAGTGGTTTAACAGAGGAAGATTTCAATAGTAGCAACAAAAATAAGATTTCTTAGAAAACAAGAGTGGTTTACCAAAATAGGGAAAGATCATTTCAAATTTAGTAATCATGGTAGGAAAAGATGGATTTATGGCGAAAGACGTGGGAAAGTATGGTGAAGCTAGGAAAAAATTAAGTGGCTATAATGGAGGAGAGTGGTAGACGTCAAAGTAGTGATAGGTAAAATAAAATAATAATAAGATAATTTAATAAGACAATATTTCCCACCTAGCTTACCGATGAAGCGTTCATGGGGCATGCCATGATTATCCACAATAAATAAATACATTTAATAAATGTAAAGGAAAAATAAAACTTTCAAAAAGTACCAATACTGATATGAAGCATAGGTCTTGTCATGAAGTACAGAGCTGAAGTGGAAACTTGAAGTGCTGGAAGAAATCCACATCATCATGAGAAAATCTAGGCAAGGTAGAGGGCACATGAGAAAAGGACGTGTGGCTATCAAGTGAAGAATGTTGATAGAATGAAAAGAGTGTACTATGGATGAAAGATGAGATGTGGAAAAGACAACAAAGCAATGAAGTGGCAACACAACTGGCAGTGATATAAATGCAAATGACTTTGGACAAAAACAAAGAGGAAGTTCCTATTCGAAGAAATCTAGTAACAACAAAAATTGGTGCTAAAGACGGAAGCACCAATGGGGAACAAATGGTTGTGAGAACCAAGAACCAAACTGTAGTGAAAATGAATCAAGGAGGAAGGCCAAAAGGAGAATAAAAAAAGAATAATGCCTTTCTTGTCACACCATAGAATAGGCAGTGATAGGAATATCGACCTCCAAAAAGGTTCCTACCACAAAAGTGATAGGAGCTTTTTTTTTCTCTCTTTTTTTCTTTTTTAAATTTTGATCTCGATGATAGACCACCAATAACCTGTTTTCACCCTATCACTGCCTAGAGGTGTTAGAAAAGAGTTTTCACCCCCAATATTATTTGGCGATTAATTCCCGTGGGAAATTGGGTTTCAAGCGTTAATTGGCCAACAACACTTGAAGATTTTCACTATTGGATCTTTTATTGCTTTTTATTTTTATTTTGAAAAGTACCTAAAAGGTACTTAAAGATTTCACATGAAATCTATCAAGGAAATGGAGTTCCTTTGGAAAATTCAAGACAAAATCTTGCCTGGAAATAGGCTTCTTTTACAACTTCAATCGACGACCATTGATGACTAGGGCCATATGATCATAATCCACAATGCAAATCTTAACTGATCCATTGTTGTAGACCACTTCAATCTCGTAAGGCCTAAGCCATTGAGTGTGGAACTTTCCCTTGAAATATTGGAAATGGGAAACATACAAGAGTGCCCAATCACCTAGTTGAAATGATTGTTGTAGGATGAAATGATCATGCCAGAGAGCACATTGTTTCTGAAAAATTTCTGCATGGAAGAGTGCTTGTTGACGAAGTTCATCTAATGAATGAAGTTGTGCAATTCATTCTTTTTGTGCATCAGTCAGGCTCATACCCAATTGGAGTGTGGTGAAAAGAGTTTTCCCCTGAAAATTAATAGGAAGAACAACTCTCTTACCATAAAAAATTTCATAAGGTGTCAAACTAGTGGTGGTTTTCCATGTTGTATGGTAGGCCCACATTACTTAAAGAATTCGCTCAGCCCAATCTTGTTTATGGAGGGAAATTGTCTTGGTAAGAATGTTCTCAAGTTCTTTGTTGGTAACTTCAACCTGACCATTAGCTTGAGGATGATTTGGTGAAGACTTGCGATGTCAAATCTCATACTCATGAACCAAAGCAACAATGATTTCAGATTCAAATTGTGGACCTTGATCCATGACTATCTCTTGTGGCACACCAAACCGGGTAAAAATATCACAATAGATAAATTCAACTACCTTGGTGTCCATTGTATGCTTCAAGGAAACAATTTCAACCCACTTGGTTACATAATCTGTGCAAACAAGGATGTATTCCTTGTTCCTCAATGATGGGTTGATAGGTCCAACAAAATCAAGGCCCCATTTTTCAATGGGCTTAATGGACAACTGAGGATGTAGGGGAACTTCATTTGAGTGTGTGGGGTGGCCCATACACTAAAATTTATCACAGTGATGAACATAACATTTACAATCCTTATGGATTTTAGGCCAATAGTAGCATGTAGTTAAAATATTCTGGGTAGTCCTCTGAACAACAAAATGTCCTCCGTAGGTTTCTATGTGGCATGCACAAATTATATCGAAGACATCATCTTGGGGTACACATCAACACATGATGTTGTCAATTCTAGTTCAGAAGAGCAATCGATTGATCTATGTGTACTGACCACTAAGTCCAACCAATTTTTGATGTTCCCTCAAAGAGAAATGAGATGGGAACTCGCAAGTAACCAAGTAATTCGCCATGTCAATGTACCATGGAATTTTTGCCGATATAGCAAAGAGATGCTCATCTAGAAATGCATCATCAAATGGAACTTGTTCATCATATTTTTTTTGTAACCTGGACAAAAATTTTGCAACCACATTCTCCTGATCAGGTTTATCAAATATAGTAATGCCAAATTCTTGAAGCAAAAGTAACCACCTAATAACTCTATCGGTTAAAACAATTTTATTCATTAAGAATGAAATTGCAAAATGATTAGTATGAACAAACACTTTATATCCGGTAATATAATGACAAAACTTATTGATTGCATAAACAACAACTAGAAACTCGTTTTCAGTTACCATATAGTTTACCTCAACTCTTGTGAAATTCTTACTGATGTAGTAGATGGAGTAGAAAAGGTTATCTTCTTTCTGTCCAAGGATAGATCCCATGGAACAATCTGAGGCATCAGTATGAATATGAAAAGACAATTCCTAATTTGAGCTTCTAAGTACTGGTGTGGTTACAAGCTTGGTTTTGATGGTTTCAAAGGTTGCTTGGCATTCTAGAGTCCAAGATAAAACAACATCTTTTGCTAACAATGCAAACAAGGGGGAGGAAATCTTACTAAAATTTTAGATTAACCTCCTATAATACCCTGCATGACCTAGAAAGCTATGCACATTATTTTGGCTAGAGGGTGTAGGCAAGTCCTGAATGATTTGTATCTTGGGATCAACTTGAATACCCTTGGAAGAAATATAATGACAAAGTACTATCCACTCTATCATAAGCATATGCCACTTTTCATGGCTTAATGATAAATTAATGTCTATAGAACATTTAAGTACCTTTTTCTAAATTTTATTTAGCCTCCTCACAAGTATTACCATGGACAATAAAATTATCCATATACACCTCAACATAATTAATTACAAGATCTACAAAAATACCCAAAACTGCCCTTTGAAAAGTGGCAGGGACATTACATAAACCATATGACAACATGTTATAGGCTAAGGTGCCCCAAGGACAAGTAAAGGTAGTCTTGTCATGGTCTTCAAGTGCTATGTGAATCTGGTTTTAGCTACTAAAACTATTTAGAAAAGAAAATAACTTTTTACCTGCAAGAGTATCCAACAGTTGATCAATAAACGGTAATGGAAAGTGATCCTTTTTTGTAGCTTTATTAAGTGATCTATAATCAACACAAATTATCCATTTACCATTCTTCTTAGGAACCACGACTAGAGGAGAGACCCACTGACTATCTAAAATAGGATATATGAACCCAACATTTAACAATTTTTGTAACTCCTCCTTTACTATGGGTTAAGTCATCGTTGTGGTTGCCTACCTGGATGACTAACTTCTTCAATATAAATATGGTGTGTGTAGGTGTCAAAATTAATGCCACACATGTCTTGGTATTCCCAGGAAAATGCATCTTTATGAGTTCTAAGCATGGCAATGAGACCTTGGGTCTGTTTAGTGGTTAATTGTGGATTAATATTAATTGTGTGACTAGGTAAGATGTCCATGGCCTCTAATTGTGCAGGTGAATTAATGGCTAATAATTGTGAAGTGGATGGTGTATTACTAGAATTTTCAGAAAGAAAATGAACTATACAGAAAATTATGAGGTAGCAACTGATTTAATATAACAAAGTGTTGAATAAATTGTGAGCTACCAATTGATGGAAAATTTCCAAAGGGAGAAGGAGTATTTATAATTGAATGAAGAACCATGATTTCAAAGTTTTCATTAGATGCATATCTATTCTAAAGAAAATTAACAAGAATATTATCTTCAATAGGTTCTTCAATATCTAATTCTTGATCAATTATTAAGATTGGTAATGACTAATCCAAGTCACTATCTACCCATACTGGATCCTTTGTCTCCAACAAGGGTTGTGCTAGTGGATATAAAGTCAAATATTTTGTGTGCTCTCCATTACAAATGACCATGTTTCCCGATCAACAATTAATGAAAGCATCTGCAACCACTAACCAAGGTCATCCAAAGATTAATGGGTATCCCCCTAGCTTAATTTTAGGCTACAAAATCATAAAGTTAGTTCAATATTCCCATGAATCAATAGAAAGGACAACATCTTCAATTATACCCTCTATTTTGACCAAAGACCAGTTTTCCATTTGGAGAACTGTGGGAGTAGGTCGAAGTCCCTTAAGTGACAATATTTCCTTTGTTTCATTTATCATAACATTAATTGCAACACCCAAATCAAAAAGTGTGTTAGGAATAATAAATTTACGGATGCTCACCTTGATGAAAGGACACCTTGGATCTGAGTACTTAGGAATAGTTATATTCCCAAGCATGAGGTCTTCTAGCTGTCCAAAGACTTGGACGGTCTTCGGATCTTGCTTCTTCTTTTTCTTTCAAGTGCATAAATCCTAAACTATCTTTGTATATACATGGATGTCCTTGATGGCCTGCAACAAAGGAATCTTAATGTTAACATTACATAACTCATTGACAAAATCAAATTCAGGTTGGGAGACTTCCTTTTGTACTAGTTCTGAATAAAATTAGTCGGGGAAGGGAGGTTCTTTTATTGGATCCTCTTCAGGTTCTTCATGAATTTTAGTGATGTTGAGCCCCTGAAGAGCCTTTGCCGACCTTAATTGGACTCTATATACTTCTATAGTATTAACATGATAAGTAGAATAACATGTTGCCTTGTTATTATACATGGGTTGTGTTGCCTTATTGTTGGGATTTGGATTTGGTTGAGCTAGCATAGGTGCGGGATTAGGTGGTTGTGTTGGATTGGTTGGTTGAGTGGACGATGATGGTATGGGTGGAAGGAATTTTTGTGGCTACTGATATGGGTTAATCATGGGAGAAGGTGTAAATTATGATTGTGGTGGATATGAATATTGGTATGGTGAAGTTTTTGGTGATTGTGGCATCCATACCTACTGTCACAAATGTGAAGCATATTGGTATTGTGATATTCATTGAGGGTATGGTGGAGGTTGTTTCCAACCCCCATACCATCAAGGTTGATTGGAAAAATAATTAGATTGGCTAGGTCCTAGAGAAAAATAATCATTCATCATCCCAATATGCATTACTTGAGGTGGAAAAGGTTACCTTGGGGCCATGTAGTAGATAGGTTCCACAAAATATTCAATGTCAGGTACACCTACGGGAAGAGGCCTTAAGGTAGAAATTTTGTTGGCTTCTTCTAAGGATGAAATATTTATCTTATTATAAGGCCAATCTTCGCTACTATGTTTCTTATGACAGGTCGAACATAATACAATGGCCAAAGCCTTTTTAGTTTTCTCTTGCTTCCTATAGGTATACAAAATGTCTATTTGTTTACCCATATGATTTAATAAATTAGTTTTAAGATATTCAAGTAAATTTTTGGGCGGGTGCATGGAAATGGGTAGCCATTTTGTGAACACCTTTCAATTTTTTTTTTGAAAAGTCATAACGTGAGCGCATTATAACATGCTCGCATTATTGCCCGTTCAAAGCTAAAAAAAAAAAAAACCCGTCATTCTTATTTCGACTATTTTTTTCTTCTAGTTGTGGCCAAAACCCCCATATTTTCATGCTCACGTTCTAGAAGGAGCAATTCAAAAAAATTCTTCACCAAAAATTGCTACTTATTCGCAACGATGGCACCATGATAAGGAGGAGGTGTGAGAGGTAAGGATTCTGTGGTTTTTGTTTCGAATTAGTTAGTTTTAGGTTGAATTTGTTAGTTTTATATTGAATTTGATATATATTTGTTTGAATTTTTAGGAGATGCAAATCAACCTGCAAACCCTCAAGATCCTCAACAGAAAGACCAACCAAATCCTCAAGATCAAAATCAACCACAAAAAAAACCTCCTCCAATCACTCAACAAAATTTAATGAGTGAAATTGAGAACAACAAAAAAAAAATTGAGGATTTGATCTATAGGTTGAGTGATCCAAATGGTTCAACTGCAGAAAGAATGACCCTAGCAAATTCATTGAAAGATATGTTAAAAAGTATAGATTCAATTAACAAACAAATAACTGGATGGAAAGATAGGAGGAAGGGAGCTAGGGATTATTATGCAAATAAACTATCATACAAAGATGTAAAAGATTTAAAAATTAAAAAAAGGTGATTTGTGCTCATTATTCACCAACCCATGCACAAATCAAAATCTTACCCTCAATATGAAGAGGTTTCCTATCCATTGGTGCCACCACCAACATATTAGGGACCGATTATATGATAGGTGGTACATGGTCTTCGATTACCCACCGTGCAACATTTGCGGGGCCCCGCAATATTTCCTTAGGAAACTATATAGTGAGTTCATATTGAAAAAAATCCCAAATTATTTTGATATGAGGGATTTCCAAGGGAGAGGTGGGGGGTCAGCTTAGGATAAACCCGGTGCACAACCGGATCCTACACGGAAAGGTAGATGATCTCTCGCTAGGCCACCTCATGAGCACGTTGTTATGCCTTCTGTCGCAAAGGAAAGTGATAACGTAGAGACATTACAGGCGATAAACACTTTGACCCAGAGTGTCATCCATCATACTAGCCCTATTCTACAATGCCATCTAGGGGAGTCTTCGAGTGGTGGCCTTTAAACACATGTGTGTCAATCTTGCAGGGCTACTTGTTCATATGACCCCACTGACACTCAAGAGAATGGTACATAGGATCCATCTGTAGCTATGGAGATGGAGAGGCCAACTGACATTTTGCATGAGGCATATGGCATTGATAGTCAGGTAAAATTTAGTGCATTTTTATTGAATTTAATTTATTAAATTTCTATTTTGAAATGCAAGATTAACTAATTTTTTTTATGATTTTAATAAAATTGCAAGGTCATAGTGTTGAGACTGGATACACTAGCCCCCCACCTACTTATTTCTGTAGTACACCTATCACTAGGGTATGTAACTAGTAAACAATTATAAATTTATTGCATGTTAATAGCATTGTTTTATGAATGGTAATTTAATATGCGATTTTGGATGTTGAACAAACTAATATTGGAGGTTTCGATGGAACACTTCCTAGTGGCGGTGGATTTAATCAAACCTACATGGAGGTAATAGAATAAAGATTTTAACTAATGAATCAAGTACTTAATATATTTGTGTAGTTTATATGCACATCATTGATTATGTTGAATAATTTGTTATTTTATTTTTAGATGTTGCAAGATGAAACACCTCCAAATGTGACGAGGGCAATGGAGATTGGTGTGTCATCTGCTATACAATCCTCGATGGCTTTGATAGGAGAGGTATGAGGCAAATTAGTAAATTTTAATTTACATTTGTTGTTATAGATGTTAGTGAAAAATCAAACCATTATTGATTCACATAGTTTAATTTCTATTTGTATGGTTTATACAAGGATTGAGCACACCTGAGCATGGGTGTGAGAATATTTCCCTCATGGAGAGAGATCATGAGATGGTGATAAGTGATTATTTTGTCAAATATATCATTTTTTATAATATAATTTCTATATATTAATGTCTTTATTACTTATTGTAACAGTTAAAACTTCACCATGAACTAAACCCTAGGAGGAGTAGCAAGAGCACTCCTTGAGCGCATAAAAAAAGAGTGACAGACCTATCGCTGTCCGATCGAAAAAGAAAGGGAAATAATTTATTTTCAGGGCATGGAGAGTAATGACTTTTGATTCTAGAGCCCTTTGTTGTATGCCTACATGGCAGTTTTGTACATATTTTTTATTGTACATATTTGACATTGTATGCCTATATGGGATTCTCGTAAGTCTATATGGCTATTTTGTACATATATTTCATACTTATATCGACATATATTGATGTATGCCTAAATGGCTATTTGGTTAATGCAAATATATTTTATCGATGGTGTCCATATTTGCATTCTAAATTGATGGTTCAATAGATATGAGTTACGTGTATTCAAGTGTATACTTTACAACTTACGTGTATACTTTGTGACTTACGTGTGTTCAAATGTATACTTTGTGGCTTACATGTTTTCATGCGTATACCTTGTATTCATGCATATACTTTGTATTAATTTGTGTATACTATGTATTTGTGTGTATAATTTTTGCGGCTTACGTGTTTTTGAGTACTTGTGCTTCCCTTATTGACATTTACATGCTTGACTTATTCACGTATATAATTATTAATTGGTTAGCCCTAGCATTGATCATTGTTGTCCTTCATGGTTTGTCTTGAATATTAATTGATTGATGCTAAAAAACTTTATCTAAAAGAAAAAAACACGTTTACAATTGGAATTCCATGAAATGATTCATAAAAAAATTCCAATATTTTCTTGATGTGTCACTATCGATAGATTTATATGTCAACTTTTTGCAATATTATTTCTTGTCTAAGAAATGGACTCGGGAGAAATCAAGTTATAATTTATAATACAAATAATAAATGGACTCAACATTTTACTAGACCTCTGAATAGGTCTATTTAACAAAGCAACATGCTCTCAATCACTCTTCAAATTGCAAAGCACCATTGGTGATGCAGAGTGGCTCAACCAAGTTGTGATTTAACACAACTTCTCTCAAATATGCCCACTAAGACTCCAACATTCACTTGACTCAACGATAAGAACTCTCCTATTCCTTTATGGTTTTGCACAAACCACCACCAAAAGAAAGCCAACTCAGCCCTCTTTCAATCCATATCAACCTTGGGACCATATAGGAAAGTTGGAGGTCGTACCAAGTACGAAATCAACAAGTTTGTATCAAAAATATAAAAAACAGAGAATAGTGTGAATAATTCTTATTAGATATTCTCCAAAATTTCATTAATAACCTCCATTCAAGCCTCTCAAGGCTTTACATAGTGTTTTACACCCTTATCTAATTGATCCACACTCTCAACTAACTAAAAACCAACTTTCAAAACAAGTAACCGTTGCATTTCAAATTTGTTGCTTTAAGCAACTTACAAATTTTCAACCTTAGACTCCTCCAATATAATGAGTACATCTAATGACCTCTAAACCCACACAAATGACTTAAAAATAGCCTTATTATATCGACAAAAATCCATTCTTTCACAATCATATAAAAATTCACAAATTTGTCTTCAAAGGCTACAAAGACAACTTCTAGTGCAAGATTGAAATTTTCACATTTTTGATCACTAGACCCAAAAGTCACCATAAAACATATTTAATGGTCTTAATTGACCTTATTCAAGACAAAGCATGCTCAAAATACCCACAACAACCTATTTACCAACCTATTCACCATCAGATAATCACTAAAACCACTGAATTAGACCTTTTTCATCAAATGAGGAAGAAGGTGCTCTGCACCAATGATGATACACTTTTTGTGTGGAATACTCAGAGTTCTCAACCGTCGTTTGTATGTTTATCTTTTCAAGTGTTTTGCATGCCATCATAAGAGATCAAGCTGATTGAACACAATTCAAATCAATTCCACATGTTTGGGTGCAAAATAGGACCATTCCTAGCGTAAATCTACCTATTGGGACACATTGGAGTAGTTAGTTTGGTTGAACGAATTGAAAAATGAAAGTTGCATCACTTTGCAACTTTACAAAGCTTGAATTTGACAATTTTTCCATCAAGTGAAAATTCGTCGCCACAGGAAAACCACTTTGAGATAGCCAAAAATAAGAGAGGTTTTTGTAGAGGGGCCCAACATAATCCTATAGGATTAGACGAGGAGTTTTTAAGAATCATGATATCCGAGGAATAGCATGCTAAATTTTGCTTCCATTTTGCACTTTGGACCCTTAAGGGATCGATTCGATGGAACGTAAATCAGATTGATTCTGCATGTTTCAATGTGAAAGAGGACCATGCCTTGCATAAGAATACCTATTCAGATGCATTGGAATAGTCTACTTTGTCACACGAGTTGCAAAATAAAATTTGCACCACTTTGCAACTTTGCATAGCTTGAATTTGACATTTTTTCCATCAAGTAAAAATCTGCTGCTATGAGAAAACCACTCTAAGATAGCCAAAATTGAGAGAGTTTTTTGTAGAGGGGCCCAATCTGATCTTGTTGGATTAAACAAAAAGTTTCTAAGCATCATGACATCCGAGTAATAGCACGTTGAAGTTTGCAGCCATTTTACACTTTGGACCCTTAAGGGATTGATCCAGTGGAATGTAGTTCAAAGCGATTCCGCATGTTTGGGTGCAAAAGAAGACCATGCCTAGCATAAAAATACCTATTTGGATGTGTTGGAACAGTCCGTTTGGTCACACAAGTTACAAAATGAAAGTTGCACCACTTTGCAACTTTGCACTGCTTGCATTTGACGCTTTTTCCATCAAATGAAAATCCACCGCCACGGGAAAACCACTTTGGGATAGCCAAAATCGATAGAGGTTTTTGTAGAGGGGCCCAACACAATCCTATAGGATCATATGATAAGTTTCTAAGCATCATAGTATCTAGGTAATAACATGCTGAAGTTTTCAACCATTTTGCACTTTGGACCCTTAAAAATTGATCTGGTGGAATATAGCTCGAAGCAATTCCGCATGTTTCAGTGCGAAACAAGACCATGCCTAGTGTAAAAATAATTATTTGGATGCGTTGGATTAGTTAGTTTGGTCACACGAGTTCTAGAGAGAAACTTGCACCACTTTGCAACTTTGCACAACTTGAATTTGACACTTTTTCCATCAAGTGAAAATCCACCACCACGGGAAAACCACTTTGAGATAGCCAAAATTGAGAGTGGTTTTTATAGAGGGGCCCAATTCAATTCTATAGGATTAGAAGAGAAGTTTCTAAGTGTCACGATATTCGAGTAAAATCATGTTGAAGTTTACAACTATTTTGCACTTTGGACCTTTTAGGGATCAATCTAGTGGAACATAGCTCAGAGTGCTTCTGCATGTTTCAATGTGAAAGAGTACTATGCCTAGCATAAACATACTTATTTAGACGCGTTGGAACAGTTTGCTTGGTCACATGAGTTGCAGAGAAAAATTTGCACCATTTTGCAACTTTGCACAACTTGAATTTGACACTTTTTCCATCAAGTGAAAATCCACCGCCACGGGAAAACCCCTCCAAGAGAGCCAAAACCAAGAGAGGTCTTTTTAGAGGGGCCCAAAAAGATCCTGTAGGATCAAAAGAGAATTTTTGAAGCATCATGGTATCTGAGTAATAGCATAATGAAGTTTGCAGCCATTTTGCACTTTGGACCCTTAAGGGATTGATCCGGTGGAATGTAGCTCAGAGCAATTCTGTGTGTTTTAGTGTGAAAGAGGACCATGTCTGGCATAAAAATAACTATTCACATGTGTTGGAATAGTCCACTTGGTCACACAAGTTTCAGAATGAAAGTTGCACCATTTTGCAACTTTGCACTACTTGCATTCGATGCTTTTTCCATCAAGAGAAAATTCGCCGCCACGGGAAAACCACTCTGAGATAGCCAAAACTGAGAGAGGCTTTTGTAGAGGGGCCCAATGAAATCCTGTAGGATATAATGAGAATTTTCTAAGCATCATGGTATTTGACTAATATCATGCTAAAGTTTGCAATCATTTTTCACTTTAGACCTTTAAGGGATCGATCTGATAGAAAGTAGCTGAAAGCGATTCCACATGTTTCAGTGTGAAACAAGACTATTCCTAGCATAAAAATACCTATTTAGATGCATTGGAGCAATTAGTTTGGTCACATGAGCTGCATAGAAAAGTTTTCACCACTTAGCAACTTCGCACAACTTGAATTTGACACTTTTTCCATCAAGTGAAAATCTGCCGCCACGAGAAAACCACACCAAGATAGCCAAAACCGAGAGAGGTTTTTGTAGAGGGGCCCAATGCAATCCTATAGGATCAGACAAAAAAATTTCTAAGTGAAAGAGAATAAGTTTAATGGGGTTTATGATGCTGCCCCTATAGATTTTGATGGAAAAGGGCATGAAAAATGAGGTTTCACCTTAGGGTTTGATAAAATATTGCATGTAGAGGTTGGGTGATTGTCTTTTGAGTTTGTGTAGGTGATTTTAAGAAGGTCTAAGATGGTGGCATGTTCTGGTAAAGTGTGAAACCATTCCTTTCAATAAACCCTCCTTATACTAGCATAAAATAAGGGTTTTGGTTTGGCATGGTGGAATGAGTTTTTCTTGAGACAAATTGTGGATCTAAGGGTTTTGATACATGATAATTTCTGCCCCAACATGTTAAGGGGGTTATTGAATGTTTAAAGGTATGTTCCTCTGTAAATTAGGCCTAGTTAGCCTAATGAGGACAACGAAGAAGGACATTTTTTATGCACATGTTCCAAGATAGTCACTATTGATTTTGAAGTATGTGTTGTAACTCAATAATAGCTATCTAGATCAGTCATTTTTTTGTGAAGTAATTTGAGAAGATTTCCTCAAAACACCACTTGGAGCCACTCTTTTCACTTGAAAATTCATCATAAAACCATTTAGTAGAAACTCCACCTTTGTTTCTTGAATTCCCCTGCAAAAATAAAAACACACACACCTAAAAAATCCTAATACTAACTTAATGGACATTGATCTAAACTATCAAATTTAGTGGAGTAGTCATTATTGGTTGAGAAATCGAGTTGAGAAAAATAAGCTCAAACTAATGATAAAATCAATGGATACCCTCCTAAATAGATTCAAATGAAAGATACTTCACTATTCTACCTTAAACTACTGTACAAGTCGTACAAGTTAATAAACAACTAGAAAAACTCATAAAATCACTAAAATAGGGACTTTATTGATTGTAAATATTGAAAAATACAATAAATCTATGTTTTTCCCGACCTTACATGCTTTATATCACTTCTCTAATCATCTAATGACCTCTTTGAGACTTTGAATACTTACATATGACCTTTACATGACCTTTTTCACATTGTTTACATTTCAAAATTCAAATTTTGCAAATTTTCCTATTGAAGGCATTTACAGAACAAGGAGCTACTGCACCAAACATGAATTCCAAAATTACAATATTTGAGTAAATATCATTACAATGTCTTAGGTAATTCGTTCTCATAAATATTTTACAATGTCACTCATACATTCAATATTCTCTTTAAATTTCTACATCATAGGTTCTCATTATGAGGTTAACTTCAATTGAGTAACTTGAGATTCCCTCGCTAAGCTTCACACGCTCTTTTATAATGGCTTGAAATAAAAATTTAGATTTTTCAAGATCATCAAAATAAGGATGTTGCATTGATTTCTTGGCTAAGATTCTCTTTGATGACTCATAAATCAACATTTTCTGCAATGAGAGATCAATCAATTTTTAATAGTTTACTTACAAATACGCAAAGTAAAAGAGAAAAAGAAAGAGCATCCAAAATGGAAATGAAATAAAAATAGATGGAAGGCACTTATAGATAGACATGCAGGTCTCAAAACTTAGTCACTCTTGGTCATACATCTTCACTGGGAATTCCAACATACCTATTGCACACAACACCTCTCATGAATAAAGTAAGTTGAAACTTCAGATGCTCTTATAATTTCTACATCATAGTTGCTCATGATAAGGTTAAATTCAAATGAATAACTTGAAATTCCATCACCAAGTTTTGCACACACTTTTCTAATGGCTTAAAATCATGATTGAGATTTGTCAAGATCATCAAAATAAGGACGTTGCATTTATTTTCTGGCTGACATTCTCTTGGATGGCTCATATATCTGCATTTTTTGCAAAGGGACACCAATCATTTTTTAGTATGTTACTTAAAAATGCACAAAGTAAAATAATATGATAGCATTGACATCAAACAAATTAATGTGCATACAAGTATAAATGAATAAGAAGCAATGTGCATATACTTACAATTTAATCCAATGAACCATCTGGGTCTACTCTACTCTTTATTGTGTCAAGTATTTCCTCATGGTCAGAATCTTGGACCTTCCACAAGGTCTTGGTCAAAGGTATACCACCATATTTGGTCAAATGAACATTGGATTCCATAACAAGGTTTGAGTAATAAAGACGATGCGTGTCAAAGTCCTGAAATAGCCAATGTTTAACACTCAAATGTGGGTACCTTCTAAACCATATTTCAGTAACCACAAATGAGCCTATAGGGTATTCGATGTTTTCTCCATCTATAATTGGGGCCTCAAATTTATTTTTGGCCTCAACACAATGACACAAGTAATAGTCTATTCCGTCTTCATTGTCTTCATCTACAATAATTGCATAAACATGCCCTGCATTGATATGTGCAAAAAATATCTTGAAAATTATCAACATTACAAATAGAGTACAAAGTAAGATAACGATATGAAATTTCAACAACTAAGAAAGTAGATATATCACCTAGTTGAACTAGATCTGATACGTGGTCAAAGTCGACCGATGATTCCATTTATTTCAGTTCCAATGCTGTCAGAGGGCGATATGTCCAAAGTGGGCTAAGATAACTTCTCAACCATTTGTCAACCCACTCACCCAACTCACAATAATTCCAGGCTTGCATTGTACATGAAGAAAAAAAGCATGCCATATTTCATGTTTCGATACTCCATGAACCTACATTTGAGCTAAGGAAAGAGTGTACCTCACTCAATCCTATTAGTGTACAACAATCTTCATATGGTGCAATGTTAGTATCATCCATCAACCAAAAAAATCTACGAACTGAAGATGTACCTTCATTACCTTGACCCATTTAAGCATTACACCACTTGACGATTGATGATGCATCTATCAACTTTGCACTGTCTTTATACTTTAACTCTTCTCATGCTAATGCTCTTTTCATACATGCTCCTACACCATCATGCTCCCCATTTCCATGTCTAGCCTCACAAAAGTTCCACATATGTTGAACACCTGTAATGACATGCACCCTGCACAACCAGTAGAACATGCATGAGTTCTTGAACTGTGCTACACAGTTATCAAACCATACTATATGTTGGTCATATTCTATGCCCCTCTGAACCAAACCACTGCAGAACATCTGGAGAAACCTTGCACGAACTCTGGAGAATGTATGCGATCATCACTAATGTAAAAGTGGTACTCCCTCAATACCTTCTTTTGGTCATCTATACTATCAGATGCATGAATGAATGCTATGTGCACAAATATCAAAACCTGTGTGGTGTTGTAATACTATGATTGCATCTCACATTGTGGCTGTAGAGTGTAGTTCTCCGCAAAGTCAACCACTGATACTATGTTTCAAATTGGAAAGGTGTCCTTGCATAGCTTGAATTTCATGTCCAACCATCGGGCTCTATGGGTATGCATTGCATACTCAGATAATATATTGTCATGAAACATGGACATAACTGGTACACTGGAATCTTCTCAGTAACCAAATCACACCTTTTTTCTTGAGACCTTCTTTTGTAGCATATGCCACTATTTTATACTTCTCGAACTCTACTAGTTTTTGTCCCACCTCATTTGTTCTTTCCATATGTTGACATACTGGCATACGCTGCAAGCCACCGAAATGCTCACATGAACCATCCAGGCATGTTGTCTTGTAGAATATCTGGCCATCCTCTATTTCACATAATTTTTTTGATAAGAACTCTCTTGAAGATTTTGGTGAGGCTTCTATGCCACAATCCTACAAAACATCGTTAATGTGCAAATATAAACATATAGAATGATAAACATCATAATGGGAGAAAATTCAATATGTAGTCTACAACAACGAGTAGCTCATGTGTGATTTATCTTGACATAAAAAGGTTTAAGCATTTCAAAAAATCTTTGAGAAATACTAATTTGAAGATAATCATTTTCAAATTTTTGAAAAAATTGGGTTTGAGTCATATCCAAAAAATGCTTTGGATGTGGATCATGATTCCGACTAATGATTCTCCTTCTTACCACATCCCTTTGATTCAGATATGGCCTTGTGTTATTCTTCCAATGCTCTTCAATTAGTGTTCTCAAGGATTCAACAACTTCTTTATCTTTTCGTGATAGTCTCATCGAGAATTCCCATAATTCATTTGAATCATTGCCCTCAATTATTTTCTACCTTTGAATGGCTCTTGATAAAGTTTTTCTAGTAATTCTTGTTTGTTCACTCGTCTTTCTAATGAGACG
Organism: Sequoiadendron giganteum; assembly: GCA_007115665.2. Lineage (NCBI taxonomy): Eukaryota > Viridiplantae > Streptophyta > Pinopsida > Cupressales > Cupressaceae > Sequoiadendron > Sequoiadendron giganteum. The sequence continues at coordinate 61,770,083 of CM021107.1, read as the reverse complement.
AGATATCTTTGTTTGACAACTTACCAAAGTCAATGTAATGACATGCCGGGTGACATTAATATCCTTTGATCATGATTTCTTACCCACACTCTCATAAGCATCCATTAGATTCTTCACAATAGTGTCTTCACTCAATGCATTCAATGTTCTCAACCCAAGAGTCTTCATGATGTTCCTATACTTTACACCCACATCATTTCAACAAATAGTTGACATCTTGCAGTCTCATTTAGCCTTTCAAAGAATTGTTCCCAAATATTATTAGCATATCTTCTACAAGTGCATGTTGAAATCTTACCTTCCATGTGCTATGAAATCTCATCGTCAATATTAATCAAATACTTTGGCTTTCTATGCAAAATTCTAGGTGGTGTTCTCCTAGGTACATACATCTCAACATTTGGAATTTCATCAATATTTAATTGAGGTGGGCTAGACTGCATACCTTTGATTGAGGGTGGAGAAGAAGACATACCTTGAGGTTCACATGGGGATGATGGCATACCTTCTTCATCAAATCTGAGTGATAATGTACTCTCAAATTGAGATGTGTTAGATGGTGTCCAACAATATTCACTTGCGGTAGATGGTGTCCCTCCATATTCACTTGCAGTAGATGGTGCCCATCCATATTCACTTGTACTAGATGGTGTCCCTCCATATTCTCTTGTGCTTAATAGAGTCCCTTCATAGTCACTTTTTGTAGAGGGTGTGTCTCTAACTACGGTATCTGAATCTGTCTTACAATGATGCTTTCACATTCATGCCTTTTGTGCTGCCAATTCCTATTCTCTTTTTGATGGTTGAGGTTCCTCTTCAATTGGCTTGTTTTTTTCAATCGTTTCCAATTTCTTCTTTTCACGATATGCCACCTCCCGAACTCTCTCATTTTATTTGAAGGTTTCATTCTCTTCATCTGTTAGTTTCCTCTTTGTCTTTTTCTTCGACATAGCGGATAATTTTATCTGTACCATGGTAATGAGATGAATATTAGTTCCTAAAAAATGTATCCATTCAAGTTAATTGAAAAGTATATGTTATTCAAGGCTTTATTTAAATAATATTTACAATCATCCTGTACAAAAGTTAACCCAGCATAGACAAAGGTGACATGATTTTTTTCAATCTAGAATGCCTTAAAGAAAAGTGGTAACATGACATGCCATGATTGCAAGATAGCCTCAAAATGGAAGCATGGAAAATCATAAAAAATGTAAAATTATGTCATATATATTTATACAAACTGTGGAAGCATACATGGTGCGGGAGCACCATTGAATGAAAAGGGTGTTGGGCATGATTCCCTATACTAAAATTTTGAGTTTTCCATGAGATTTCAAGTGGTTTTGATATGCTAAAGTGTGTTTTGAGTTGGGACAGCATGGTTTATTGTTGAATTTAATTTTTGCGCACCATTTTAGACTTTTTTAAAGTATTCATAAGATTGTAAATGGGTTGGATGAGTGTTTTTCAATAAACCACTAGTTTCTTGGGTAAAAAGGAGGGTTTTTGGTGCATGTGAAGATGGGTAAAAGTAAGGTTCTTGTTGTTTTTGAGTCTAAGATAATGATATATGTTAAATAAGGTCTATGAGACCACTCTTAATATGTATTTAGTTGTTTTGAGTCATTCTAGGTGTTTAGGGAGGAGATTTGGCTTGACATTTGCAAAAAAATGCATTTTTTTGGGAAAGTTGTGAAGAGATAAGCTAGTTAAGAAGTTAAAAAATAGTTAGATACATTAGGGGAGTTTATTTTGAAGATAAATGAGATAAATTTCATGTAAATTCTTGAATGGAGGATTCTCTTCAAGATTTGAATAAAATAAAATAAAGGAATCCTCTAATTTTTGTGATTTTCTTGTGTTTTCCTATGTTATTTCTTAGTGTACGGACTCGTACAGGGTTGTGATGCCTTGAAGGTTTGGGAGATAATTTATGCATGAATTTATCATCATTTTAAAAAGGTTTTGTGTCTTAATACCATTTTAAAAGAGATTTTTCAGTCGTTTCTCCAAGTCTGCCCTATTTTGACAGTATAAGGGTTTGAGGCTATAATGTATTGATTTCCACCAATCCACCCACAATGATGGATCTGTAACTTAGTGGATTGGTTTGTAACATAATAATGTACATGTAAAATGTGTTTGAGAGTCTCGAAGAGCATGGATTTGGTCGGTGGAGTGATGCACTAGGCTGACTAGAGCACATTTCTATGTGAAAGTGTGACCATGATGGTGATTCTAAAACCTAATGAGTGTAATGGAATTGTGAGTGTTTGATAAGTTTGTGCAAAGGTATTGGAAGGTTCTTGGACCCTTGGGAGGAATGGGAGAGGCTCAGAGCTGTGAAATCCTTGAAAACCCTTTTTTTTGCTTGTGTTTTAGAGGGTTTCTTGGGACAGTAGGGTAATGATCTTATGTGGGAAAATTAATCATGAAATTGGTGGTTTGGTATCATGAAAATTGTTTATTCTTAGTGTCTGAGTGGAAACATCACCTTTAAAAGGTACTTCCTCTACAAATTTGGGGTAATAGGGAAGCCTTTTGCTAAGTAGGCTTATTGGATGTCAAACATAGTCCAAAGAAGTCACCCCTGGTTTTGATGTATGTTGCGTGCCTAGAAATGGGTTGATGTAGAGTGGTGGGAATATGAGATACAAATTGACACAACTTCTCTAAAATATTCCAACCAAGACATCAACCTTCAATTGACTCAACAGGACAACAAGGTTACCTATCAACCATGACTCTTCATTATGACTCCAAATTGAAATTTGATGTAGGAAAATAGTGTCAACACCTTCAAGATGTCAGAATCTTTACATTCAACCACCTACAAAAACAAGATCAAACAAACTCTTCTAAAAGCCACTTTTGACCCGACATTGCCTTATATGCTTCACAAACCAACTTTAGGGATTTTTCTCACAAACCTCCCAAAACACCTGTCAAAAAAATGATTGATCTAGATATCCATTTCAGTGGTATGAGACATATAAAAAATCCACATATTATTCTTTTAAGACACTTTCCTTAAAATGACAAATTTCACTGTTTTAGGCCCCAAATTAGCCAATTTTACAACGGGACCCCCTCAAGAACCCACCACCAGGCCTCCATCACTGAAAAAAATCTTGTATTAGGTTTAAAAACTAACAATTATCAAGGTTTGAGGACCCCAAGTATTCATTCCATCAAAAAAATTCAAAACCCTCTCTAGAACCTAAGAAACAAGGGTTTTTAGGCCTCCTTACTAAAACTTTACCTTACTGAACTTCCCAATTCAAACCAACTAACCAAACACCTCTCTATAGATCCCATAAAGATTAAGGAACCCTCATCTACCATCTTTCTTATGTCTGCACCATTGCTTTCTATGAGAAAATAGGGTATTTCCCCTTAAACCAACATCATTCATGAGGAAAATTTAAACTTGTTCTTCTCTTATCCTAAGAAAATCCTAAGTAAATCCTTCATGGTCACTCCACCAAGTCACAGAGAGCACAATAGGTGGGATGCCATCTAAAAAATTAAATTTCCCTCAAACCCTTGACTGTCCAAGAACCCAATTTCTAGAAATTTATGAATTCCAAGCACAAAGTTCAATGAAAACCTATTCAAAGGGAGCCAAATGAAATTAGGAACATTCCTTTATGGAATAATATAAATTTCACACCATTACTAAGCCTTTACAACCCATACAGGGTCTGCAAACACACGAAAAGTAGCGAGATCTTAAAAAAATAGTGTAAATGCATGTTTCTTTCTTATTCCAACTCCACCAACCTCTTGAATGAGGCCATACCAGGTTTTTAAATAAAATTTTAGGCCCTTCTCCAATTGAACCACATCCATAACTAACCTATAAACATCTGTTAACTACCAAGACCTTCATTTGTCTTAAAAATTGCGAACATTGACAACTTCTGCTAAATAAGAAGTATTATGCAAATTTGTTGTCCAAGACACCTAAGACCACTCAAACACCTTTATTTCATCCCTAATAAAACTTCTAGACTCTTGTCTTGCACTTCCATGATTTTTTTTTATTTTTCCATGTAAGTTGCAGCATTGAGTTCTTGAATTAGTGAATCATGAACATATTGATTGGTTATGAGTTTCTAATCAGCTTTATGCTATGTTTCAATCAATTTTATGATGGTTAATATGTTTTTGAGTTTGACAAAGATTTGAAACCAAGTTCTAATGTTTTGTGGAAATATGAAATCAAGTGAAATTGAAGGATTTTGATGAAAAAATGATTGAGTTTGTTCGTTGATCTTCTTCAATTTAAGTTAGGGTCAGAAGTACCCTTGATGATTTGTGGATCCTGGTAGATTCTCTGCATCAAGTTTAAAATGGTAATTGGAAAGTGTATATAATTGTGTAATTTAAATTTTGCTTTGAAAATGAAAGCAAGCCATAATAGAATGAAACAAAATGTGTAAAGATTTCACATACCTAAAAAACCAAACTTTCAAATGGAGGATTTCAACCCAATTATGTAGCCTTAGCTTCTTCTTTCTCCAAAATCCACAACAATTTGACTTGTTCAAAAGCTTGTTCCCCTCCAAACTTCAATTGTATATCAGTTTTCAATGGAATTCAAACTTCAATTGATATTATGTCTTTCAACATGGAAAATTTGCTATTTCATGCAAAGGTGGTAGAAATATCATGGAAAAGGTGGTAGAATGTGAAAATATTGCTTGCACACTTCACAACATCATCAAAAAGATACTTATTTTTAGAGAACACACAAAACAAAGAGAAAATGAAAACCGCGGGCCTTGACATCATGAGTATATTGAGCTTTTTTACCATTTTTAGTGGAATAAAAAATGAACTCGTGTTATAACGTGAGCTCATTATTTCTTCCTAAAACGGTGACATCTCTACTTCTTCAAAATGTGCACACGTTATATGAAATATGGTTTTCTTAATATATATTTTTTCTCCCTCTTTGTCTATACCCTCTATCCTAATTCTATATCTCTCTCTTGTACCCTTATAGTAGAGGAGATAGAGGTGAGTGTGTGTGTGTGTGAGAGAGAGAGAGAAAGAGGTAGAGGGAGAGTGGGAGGGACAGAGGGAGGGAATGTGGGAGAGGGGGAGAAAGAGATAGTGGGAGAGATGGAGATAGATAGGGAGGGAGAGAGGGGGAGAGTGAGAGAAAAAGAGAGTGGGAGAAAGATAGAGTGGGAGGGAGAGAGGGGGAGA
>CM021107.1:61633625-61764763 GCA_007115665.2 Sequoiadendron giganteum | reverse complement strand
TAGCCTTAATCCCTCAAACCTTACACCATTAAATCTAAAAAGACTCTCAACCCTAATACTTATACCCTCAACCCTTAATCTCTCAACCCCTATAACCTCTATCCTATATATTGGACCCTCAACCCTAATTCGTCGACCCTATACGCTCAACCCTCAACCCTCAACCTTAAACCCTTAATCTTCAACCCTCAAACCTTAAACCCTCTACCCTCTATCCTCTACCCTATACATTAAACCCTCAACCCTCAATTATCAACCCTCAATCCTTAAACCCTAAACCCTCTACCCCTACACCCTTTACCCCTTACATTGGACCCTGAACCTAATACTTCAACTATATACTCTAAAACCTATACCCTAAACCCTCTACCCTCAACCAAGTAAACCCTTAACCCTTAACCCTTAACCCTAAACCCTTCAACCCTAAACCCTTAAACCTTCTACCCTATACCCTCAATCAAATACCCTCTACCATCAACTCTATTCCCTCAACCCTCAAACCTTAAACCCTAATACCCTAGAAACCATCAACCTTATAGGTCCTCCACCCTAATCCCTCAACCCTATACCCTCAACCCCTATCACTTTATCTCTATCTATACATCTCATCTCTCCCTCCGTCCCTCCCTCTGTCCCTCCCTCCTACCCTCTCTAATTGTCTCTATCTATCATCTCCCTCTTTCTGTGTACCTCTCGTTCAATCAATCCCTACCATCCTCTCTCACTCCCTCTACCCATCTCTCTCTATGTACCTTTCACTCTATCCCTCTCTATCCTTCTCTCTCACGTCTCTCCCTCCCACCCCCTCTCTCTTTAGGGTCTCTCCCTCTAGCAACCTACCTAGGCAACTCTCTCTTTGTCTCTCTCCCCTCTCTCTATCTATCCCTCCCACCCTACCTAGATAAGTCCCTTTCACTCCACCCCCATGTTTCTCTACCTCTATCAGGTCACTCCCTCCCACACCCTCTCCCTCTCTTAATCCTCTCACTCACACTCCCTCTCTCTCACACTCCCTCTCACTACCTATCCCTCAAGTCTCTCCCTCTCACCCCCTCACACTCTCAAGTCTCTCCCTTTGGAACCCTACCTAAATAAACCTCTCTTTCTCTCAGTCTCTCTCTCTCCCTCTCTCTCAATTCTCTCTCTCCTACTCCACTCTCTCTCCCTCCCTCTATCCCTCCCACCCTACCTAGCTAATTCCCTCTCACTCCAACCCCTTCTCTCCCACTCCCTCTCTCTTAAAATCTCACTTCCACCCTCTCTCCATCTCTCTAGATTCTCTCTCCCTCTAAAGACATACGTAAATACATACATACAAGAATAATACATATGTACATATAATCCTACATCCATACACACATACATACATACATACATGTGTAGATAAAATCTTACATACATACAAGAATACATACAATATATGCATTGATACAAACAGACAAACACACGAGTAATGTTGGGTTCTCACTTAGCTATCTAACAATATAATTTTTTTCACTCTCTGAAAATTTTAAGCTTTTCATCCATAATTTCTTTTATTTGTATGTCTTTTGTTTTCCAAAAAGAAGTGTTTGGTTTTTTTTTCGTTATAAATTAATTGTTCATCAAATTTTCAAATAAATTACATTTTTAGAAACTAGACTCCATTCTACAAATTAAAAAAAAAATTAAAAAAATTCAATTAGTTTCCAAAATTTGTAGGGGTAGCACGGCCACAATTTTGTTTTTCAAGAAGTGTCCACTTCGAAAATTAGTAAATGTAGACACGTAAAATATACATGCACCTGATTATGATCATATTAACATTGTTTCTTCCTGAATCATACTCTTAGCATTTCATCATAATTCTATCTCTTAATTTAATAAATCACTATTTATCTGATTAAGTCTATCATATCTGTTTAATTAAATAAATCATTTTATTTGATTAAATTCTCTAAAGTCCTATTATTAAATTAAATAAATTAAACCTTATTTGATCCAATCTAACATGTTCCTTCTTGATTAAATAAATCAAATCATTTATTTGATAAATCATTTCCTCTCAATTCTTGACTTAAAATTAATTCATAAACTTAAATCTAAATTGTCACATCACCTAATTCTTCATTAATTTAATCAAAACCATGATTAAGTTAATCCCTTTCATTAAAATTCACTAGAGAATGCAAGTTGCATAGTAAATCAAATACTTTGATTTATTAATTCATCCATTTTCTCTCACAAAGCATCAAAAGGGAATATTCCCTCATTTGAATTCAAAAAGGCCAAGTGGGCTTGGTCCTTCCAACAAGACATTCAATGCCTCTTATGTGTCCTTGTGCATTGAGCCAAGTGACATTAACTCCATTTCTTTCACCCTCCAACATGTCACATTAAAAATTCAAATTTGAATCTCATGGTATTTATCATGCACATTGACCAAAATGTGTTCATTCACATCTTGACAAGTGGCATTTGGCCATTGGATGTTGAATGATCTGACATTGCTTATTTTTCACTCTCTCTTCCATTTTGGAAATCTATAAATGAGAGACTCTTCCTCTCATTCAAACATCCACAATTTGAGTAAACTTACTATACTCAAATCCATCATCATCCACAATCACATGCAAAGTTGCTCTCTTCATATTGAGAGCCAATTTTGCCCATTTTAATCAACCATTCATTAGTTTTCAAGATTTACAACAAGGTTATGCTCAAAATTTGGAGATTTGACCATTTCTCCATCACATATCATTGCTACTTAGGAATTGGGGAAGGACCAATTGCAACACTTCATTAGCACCGATTCCCCCATAAGATCATCATGCTATTAGCTTAATTAGGATTTAGTTTAAATTTAAGTTTCTTATATTGTGTTCTTCTTTCCTAATTTAGTTTGAATAAATGAATTTTATGGGGAATCTCTCATACTTGTTTGCATGCATTTTATCTAACATCCAACCATGTTTGTTGCTCTTGTGCATTTGCAGGTTTAGGGGTTCATATTTTGGCGCTAGAAGGAGGGTGGTTCAAGCATTTAATCACGTTTTTTTTTAAATTTTTGCATTTTAAACCTTTTTTTCCAGGACACAAGAAAATTGCGCTGCATGGCGCCATATTGCACCGCTTTTAGAGGCGCGACGCTATATCAAACCACGCAAAACTTTCAAACCTTGCCGCAGATTCTCCTCGCCTATTTTTTTAAAAATTTCCTAACTCCACCGCATGGTTCTATATTGTGCCGCTTTCAGAATTGCGGTGCCATATCACACTGCATTTCCTCCAAACTTCGTTAGTTCTGCTTTCCCGCTTGAAAAATATTTGAAACTTCAAACTTGACTGCTTCCAAACTGCGCCACTTACCTCTGTCGTGCCGCTTTTCCACTCTCTGTTTTTACAGAGCGCCGCTGAAAGTCAACCACACGGCGCTATATAGCACTGCTTTTGTCCCAAAGTGCGTCGCTTCTACAAACTGTGCCGCTCCTGAGTTTTCTGATATTTTTAACTTTTTTTGTGATGCAAGAACTTTTCGAGGTCATAAATTTTGACTAGGATGTGGGTTTTGACTGAAATTTTACAAGTTTCTTTATGAGGTTGCAAGTGATTTGGCAACCAATCTAGATAGGTTGGATGCCATCTCGACACATTTTCGGGGCAAACTTTGATCTTGGCCCTCAAAATGACATTTTAAAGTTTTTTCCTAGTTTTCTGAAAGTTGTTTCTATTAACAACTCAAAGTCCATGTTTCTAATTTCAAATTTTACTTAACAATTCATCCTATTTTAGTTCTAGAAAGTTTTTGGGAAAAAATACGACTCTCAAAGTCATAGATGCAAAATTACTAAAAATGGAAAAATCTAAAAATTGTTGAAATTTTTCTAAAAAGGAATTTTTTTGATCAAAAGTGAAGGAAGGAAAACGAAGGCCAAGGTTCATCATGAATTTATCATATCATTGTATCAAGTGTTTTTAAACACTTTGGGAGAACTTATAATCCCTTTTTAAGGAATTTGTTTACTTTTATGCTCTTAGGACACTAAATTTCTTTTGGGGCTCTAAAAAGAACAATCAAATTTATTTTCAAAAGTTGCCAAGGGGCTAAAAAGAACCTTAGAAAAACATACTAGATTTTGTTTAAAGGTTAAACAAATTGAACAAAGGAAATCTCACATTTAATTTGGTTCTTAAAAAGAATTCATCATTCTTTTGAGGTCTAAAATGAACAAGTGTTTTCAATGTTTTGCAATCCTTTTCACAAGTTAATATCATTTAAAATGTGTATGCACTTATCTCGTGCTTCATTGCGATCTTGAGAATCAATTTTTTTTTGGTGATATTAGGTTGTTAAAAATATTTCCTCCACATTTCAATTTGGGCACTTAACAAATGAACAAAACATGCGAGTGTGAATAAACTTATTGCGAGCGTTCTCCTTTTGTTTTTAAACAAAGGTTGATCGAAATACGAATATGTTTATTCGCTATTTTTTATCTTAGAGGGCCTGCCTAATGGGAAAAAGTACTCACCCAAGGGAACGACTCAACCGGGAACACGCTAAAGCCAAGCGACTTCCAACTGGTATATAAGTGTGGATTTTTGAGGAAAGTTCAAGAATCATGAGGATTATTTCGACGAGATGGAGAAAAATGGACTCTCGCCGATGTTGGATAATCGCCCATGAATGAAATACCCAAATTAAAACCTCTTGTTTAGAAAAGGCAAAATCCTATCTATTTGTTGGTGCAAAAGGTCATGTCCTTTCAAGCCGCCCCACGTTATACATGCGGTTTTTCCTGTAGAGATGGAAAGTATGCCATGGGAGATTCATGGGTACTAATGCTTGGCTGACCTGAGAAGTGTGTGCTATGGAGGGGAACCAGTGTGGTCAAGGATTTAGCCATCCCTGCAAAATATGCGCAGCTGGATTTGTCCAAGTGGGAACCCAACAAATATTTCCTTTTCAGCCTAGGGTTGTACATGTGATTTGAATCGAAACACTTTGCTTGGATCTAAAATAGTGGAAAACAAACATTCAATGAATCATCAGAATTTCAAACCCTTTAGGGAAGCAAATACCTTTGACAAATTCAAATGCTCATGCTTTCCCTAGGGATTTCATCTTTAGAGGCTTCTAAGCATTTGGATTTCATCTCAATTTGCTTACTAAAGTCAACAATAGTTAACCTTTGCCTTGATTTTATTTTATTTCCACATAATGCACTTTGTGGGATGAAAGAAAATTAGGGTATTGGAGATTTAGTTTGAAAAGAATAATCAAGAGACTGTTTGTGGTAAAAAGAACCAAATCTAAGCAAGATAAACAAACAACTGAACCACACATGTGCTTGTTCTATTTTGAGTCATGGTTTTCGTGCAAACATTGGTCTTTTGGATTGAATTACTTCTAGGGAAAAGCATGCTTTTCAATACATTGGTCTTGTAAACAAGTCCTCATAGGGCCATCTAGGATCAAAATAATCACGTCACCCATCTCCAAAAAAACAATTAAATCCCATCTCAACAACAACTTTTGGAACCTTGGAAACATCATTTTATGCTAGACATTTGGAAAATCAACATGATCTTGTTTGACTTAATGCACCTAGTCAAATTATCAATCTTCTTGAACAACTTTGCCTCTAGGATAACACAACTTCTTGAGGTATACTAGTTCATGATCACTTTGATTGGCTCAACACACTTAGCCAATTCATTCTCTTATGTGAGTTTTCCCTAGGATAACACAAATTCCTAGGGTTTACAAATTCACCACCATCTTGTTTGACTTAACACACTTAGTCAAACTATCAACCAATGAAAATCAAATCAAATCAATTTCTAATTTCTAGCATTGATCCAAAGTTCCTAGAAGTTCAAACACCCATATCATTCACCCCTTTCATCATTTTTCCTAAACACCTTAGAGGTTCACTCTCGCAACAAGGTCAAAACACAAGAGGAACATGGAATATTAAATTGATCCATCTATCACGAGTTATCCAAGTCAACAAAACTATCCAAGTCTCACAATTCCAATTGATTATCAAAACTCACATTTATACATGACATCATTATCTCCTCCAAAATTCAAAAGTACAACGAATGTGAGTATGCCCAATCCAAAGTTTGGAATTTTTTTTACAATGGTAGATTTAAATCCAAGTCCAAATTTACAAATCTATCAACCAAATGCTCAATGCATCAGTTTTCCAAACAACATTATCCCATCAAATCTATACATGCCAGGTGCAACTTTACCAAACATGACCATTTCAAATCCACACTTGGTGAACTTTGGGATAAACATGTTTGCAAATCCCACCAATGTTGTTCAAAATCCAAGGAATATGTTGAAAACTCAATATGTTGATTCAATTCAAGGTAGCACCATGCAAAATCAAAGTTACCTAAATCAAGGAAATACGATTCTCAACCACAAAAATGTTCAATTTCAATCTATCATGCAAAATCAAAACATCATACCAAATCCTCTCATTTTTCCAACAATATCGCAACAACAAATGGCAACCATCCAAGCAACCCCAATGGTTAACACATTTACCATTCCTCAAATGTCTCAAAGACCAAGAATCTCAATCGCACCATTCACCACTCAAAACTTGGCAATCAATAAGACTGTTCCACTCACCCCAACAATCAACACCATTCCCAATATGCCACCACCGTTGCCAAAACACAACATGAAAAATTCATTCTCCATCATGTTGCAAACCACACAAAAAGCTGCCCGCCAAAAGGCACTCCAAGCCCAACAAGCTGCTCAACAAGCACAAGTGGCTCAAGTAGCCCAACAAGATGAAGCCCAACACCAAGCTCAACAAGCGCAAGCACAAGCACAATTCCGAGCACTATTGCAAGCAATCCAAGAACAAGTAGCACAACAAGGATCCCGATAAAAAGTTTTGTTGGCACAACAAGATTTGTTGGAACAACAACAAGAAGACCAAAAACAAGCTTTGTTGGCACAACAACAACACAACCAACAACAAGCATTGTTGGATTAGTAAACACAAGCCTTACTCCCACAACAGATCTTGAAACAGATTCCCACCACAATCATTCAAAATGATGATCAAGATCCTTTGACCAAAGATAATGTTGAAAATGTCTCTACATCACCTAATGAGTTAGAGGAAATATCTCAAGAATTCACTCCAAAGCATGATGAAAATCTTTCACCAAGGTCTAGCAATGATCTGTTCCAAAACATATGGTCATATTTTGACCTCATAAAATTTGAGAAACTTCCTATGCCTAGTGAGGATATCCAAGATAGCAATCCATTCTTTGAAATTGACCCATGTCAAGAACTTGATCCAAAGCATGTCGAAAGAAATTCTGAAATCATACAAGGTCAAGAATTTGCATTTCCAAGCTACTACAATGATATAATGGACACTCTCCTATCCATACAAGATGACCACATCCATATCGCACATACCCCTCCATCTACCAATGAGATGCTTTCTTTGGATGGAAACGTGGATGATCTTCATTCAAAACAAGAGACTCGTACTCTTGAAATCATTACCAATGAACAAGAGTCTCCTACTCTTAACATTTGTACACATGATCAAGATATAGAGAAATGTAGAGACATGTCAAAAATGGGTCATGAAGAAGGATTCTATAGAAGTTGTGAATTAGAAAAATCATGTGAAAGCATATCAAGAATGAATCATGAGGAAGAATTTTACAAAGACAATGAAGCATCAACACCTTTTGAAGAAGCACTACAATCTGATATCTCACAAGACCAAGCTAAAGATATCAATCAGACATTCATCCCACATATGGAGGATCTTATCACTTATAAAATTGGATCACTAACCTTTGTAAGGGAAAAATATCTTATCAATGAAAGAACTATCACTTTTGAAGGTCCACGACAGAGCATAGAGGGATTAGCACCTTGTTTCCAAGGTAAATCATATCCTATTGAAAATAAACTTTTTCAGTAGATGAATTATCGAGGTAGAGGATTAGGCCTACATGAATAGGGTATCCTAGAACCAATGCAGATTTTTGGAAATATTAAGCATCAAGGCCTTGGTTATTCGACAATCAAGGGATATCAACATATTAGTAATACTTCCAAAAAACTGGGGGAAAATTTGTCTCGAGCAAACATCAACATAGGGAGCATGAAGAATCCTTATGATGAAACCAATCCGAATACTACAAACCACCACGTCATGAATCTTCATCCACCCATCACCCCATCCACAAATTAGGACAAAATAAAAATAAAGACTTGAATCAAAGCACGAAGAACACCATCAAATAAAAAGAAGCAAAGCACGAAGGACAAATAAAATACAAGTGGATGCCAAAGAATACAAAGAATGACTATCCCTATCAAAATCCATTAGTCAAAGAAACTATGGAGAAAAATAAAAAAGGGAAATGTATCCATCAAATATTTCCACAAAGGAAAAAGGAAGCTTCTCAAGTAGCATACAAAGTGTATCAAGCAACTGGTCCTAATTCCAAGCACACTTCCATATCCACTCATTATTTCTCATCTTCCCAAGTTTGGACGCTCAAAAGTTCCAAATTGTCAACCAATCCATATTTTATTCCTAAACACACACCATCCACTCCTCCATGCATGATATCCAATTCTTTCATTGACCATGTGTTGGCAACAACCCTTCATCATTAGGATTCAAAGGGAACTCTATTGAGATGTGTGCATAGAGACAGAGTTAACTCCGGTATCAGCAAAGCAAATTAGGGATCTCAAAATTTGCTTTCAAGTGCACATATCTTGGCAAAGAAACTTCTTTAGGCAGGATACTGATGGAATGTTATGAAAGAAGCATCAAAATCAACATCACCAGGTGGTTCAACATCAACTTAAAATCTCTTAGAAAATACAAAAAAAATAAAAATCCAAAAAATAAAATAAAATAAATCAGAAAAAGGATTGAAAACAGTAAAGAAAAAATTCTTCCTCTAGAGAAAACCATTTTAGTGGCGCTTTGGAAAGGTACCATGATGAAAACCTGACAAATGGGCGTCATGTGTAGAATCGACCATCTACATGCCTTAGTTTAGGAGAAAGCATATTATCACATCCATAATAAAGCCAAAATTCTAATCCATTTTCATCCATCTACATCCATACTCCAAGGTATCTTAATCTTGATTAAAATTTGGTGCACACTTTACACTTTTTTGTGGTAAACATCTTGACATGGGTCATTTTCATTGATCCTATCCTACCCAATGCTATCTGAGCCTTGAAGCATTATTCGAATGAGCGTTTCTCTATTCGAATGCCTTATCTTGTCACAAGATAATCCTTGGCATCCTTTGCATGCTTACCATATCTATCTATACGTTTATCCAAGAATCCACCCCTAGTCATTCAAACATTGCCAGACACTAGGGGCATATATTTACATCTTGCTTCGAGAATAAATTTTGATATACATCATCCAACTTATGTGGTGATCCGAGCACTAGCAAACATGAAATCAAATTGGTCAAAGAATTTGTGAACCAAAAATCCAAATCACTAGCCCATGGCATATTTTGATAGGAAGATGATCCTTATCAACCATGATCTTTCATCCAACATCAATCCAAACAGTTCATATCAGTCACATCTAATGTGCACGTCAGCGTCATATCAAATCATCAAAAAAAATTTGTTCCAAATCAAGCTTCATCAATGTTGATCAATCGAATCCAATCAATCATCACCTTGTTTAACTTAACACACTAAGTCAAACTATCATCTTATGCACGAGTTTACTCTAGGATAATACAACTTCCTTGGGTTTACAAGTTCATTATCATCACTCTTGTGTACATTAGAAAGTGTCAATCAAATTGAATCTAAACTAATAAACCAATGAAACATTAGATTGAAGAAATTAAATTAAAGAAATTAAATGGAAACTCTAAACCACAGTTTCTTCAAATTCATCCCATTGTCCTCTATCTCCAAGGATTCACTTCAAGATGCTTGCTCTCAGTTTGTTTAAAACAATATCTTGTAGAATGGCAGCTTGAGAGAATGAGATTAATAAGAATGCATATGCATCTAAAATATTAAGATATTGAATTGAAATGCTATGAATACTAAGATGCGACTATAGCAACTACGCATGAAAATATGAGATTCGAGGTCCTTTTCCACTCATAAAAGGGTTGTATTTATAGATTTTTGAAGGTAGGAATTCGATTAGCCAAGATCGACGGTTGAGTTCAAACCTATTGAAATGAACAGTGAGAGATCGAGAATTCGAAAAGGAGGTGGAATTCTGAGAGACAGATGAAGAATGAAGAGAAAAATTGAAATGTGTCTCTCATAATTAAATAAATAAATATTTCATTATGTGTGAGAGAAATGAAAAGGCTTTATTTAAATATTAGAAATATTTAATTATGTGGGAAGAGAAAAAACCTTTTAATTAAATATTAAGAATATTTAATTTTGTGAGAAGAGTGGGAAATTTGGAAAATGATTTAATTAAATATTGAAAGTATTTAATTAAATGTGGAGAGAAAAATATTATTTAAATTTAGAATTTAAACTTGTGATAATTAATGTAAATAAATTGTAAAATCTATTTAATTAATTAAGAAGAAGATATCATTAATTAAATAAACTTTATTTATTTAATTAAATTAGAAGAATTGGAAAATGAACAATATAAATAAATAATTAAATTTATTTATATGTAGATGACTTAAGAACATTAATTAAATAATTCATATTTAATTAATTAACAGGTTTGATTAACCGTGACCATTTTTAGATGTCTACATTTTAACCCTCTTTGAAGTGATGTGTTTCATGCATTGCTTCAAAGAAATTGCCCTTGATTTTGAAAAATTACTGATGATGCTATATGCCCCCTCGAGAGATAAATCGCACGATGAGAATGATCATGAGACTGATTTGGAAGATTTTAAGATGATTTCAGAGAAAAATTGGCGATTTAACTCTCGAAATAGCACTTTGCATAGTAATTAATGCTATTTTTACTCCTTTAAAAGGTGAAAAAGGTGAGAAGTCACTTTCATTTGAACAGTAAAATTTGAGGAAATTTGGAGCTCTAATAGAGATAAAAGCAATGTTGATCACGTATGAGTGCCACAGATTCGAGCAAGGTCACCATCATCAGAGACCACCTGTGTATAGACCTCTGGTAAGTCGATCCAAACCTCTCCGTAAAATCTTAATGATTTTTGGACGCTTTTTTGAATTTTTTGAATTTTTAAAATTCTGTTTTAGCCCATACGATAGGTATTTTAGTGCATACAGTAGATAAATCAGCACATCCAAAGTGGCGCATAGGTGTAAAATAGTCATGCATAGATGCCAAATAGTCTCGCATAGGATAGATCAAATTGCGCATCCATGGAACCTGTCTCCGGAGGATGATAGATTAGCACATAGGTGATTTAGCACATAAATGAACTGTTATAGCGCATATGCTTGATGAAATAGCGCATTCATAAAATAATGTGTCCATAGACTGTTTTAGTGCATCCATGGTTTTAGCGCATTGATTGAATGTTTTAGTGCATCCATGGTTTTAGCACATTGATTGACTGTTTTAGCGCATCCATGGATTTTTGCCGAATTTCAATTTTTGAAGAAAATTTGATGCATGCTTGACGATTGTTGCTAGATTAGACAATATATTTTACGCATTTGAATATCATCAATGAATAGATTTGATAAATTTGTCTTCGTACTTGAAGAACAAATAGTATTGATAAATTTGCTTCCATGCGATATGAAAACAAATAGAAATGATAGATTTGCTTTCCTGATTGAAAATCAAATACATAGATGTTGAGTCATGATGACTATTATATTTGTTTCCATGCGATATGAAAAAAAATAGTATTGATAGATTTTCTTTCCTGTTTGAAAGTCAAATCGAGTCACGAGGACTGTTAAATTTGTTTCCATGCGATATGAAAAACAATCTAAAATTGATTTGAAATTGCTTGATGTACTGATTGATTGATGATATTCATTGCTGATATGATTTGCATGCTTGCTTGATGATATTGTAAAGGAGAAATTTAACCTCCTCTAGATCAAAGAGAGATTTCCACAAACATGGGAGATGATTCCCCGACTGTCCCATGAGGATTTTGGAGTGATAGACCAGTGTGGCCTGAGAGCTCTGTTGAGTATTCTGTAGTATCGGATCAATAGGGATCTGTTGACTACCTTAGTAGAGTGGTGGCACAACGAGCATAACACCTTCCACTTGCCGACATGAGAGATCATGGTGACTCCGGAGGATGTTTACAAGATTCTAGATATTCTTGTGGTTGGAGAGCTTGTGATTTATGATCATCCTCATGTCTGCAGATATGAGTTTCCCTAGAAGGCGATGATGAAGAGATATGCCCCATTGCCTTCAGTTTTAGTAGGGATGATCGGTGGTTTCTTTTGTCCTGATCGCAGGTCAAAGGGACTATCAGTTGGGTGGGGTAGGATCTTGGAGGACATGCTTCTCCACCACACCAGATATGCATGGGGGTCATGCATGCTTTCCCATCTATACCATGACCTTCATCAGGTCATGTACACAGATGGGAAGAGTCTCTCTTGTGGGGTGACTCTTTTACAGATATTCGCATGGGAGCACTTTGCGATTACACGCCGCATTGTCAGGAGAGATCACCCCACTGGATTTCCATATGCTTATGCGTATACAGGGCCCCTTGTCTAGCCAAGGTTGGAAAAATTGGAGTACTGGCGGTGGGTACTTGATGATTTGGACACGGTCATCTAGCAACCGTATGTAGACTGTGACCCGTGGTAGGCAGATGACATAGAGCTACCATATGTGATGAGGTCTAGATACTTGATTAGACACACCCCATTTATCATTGAGAAATTTTTGGGTTGGAGGGTTCTGAGGCAGTTTGGATGGGTACAAATGATGCCACAGGGGGCGGCACACTATGCTAGGCGTCGGGGGGATGTACTAGAGTGGGGGCCAGTTTTGACCATTGAGGCTGCCAAAGAGGAGTACTTTGAGCTATAGTCAAAGGATTGGACTATATGGCTAGAGGTCATAGATGTAGGGATGATAGATGACTATATTGCATACTTCTACACACATCCCTTTCCTCGATTCACTAATCCAGATGAGCCTGCCCCATTGATGAGAGGATCAATTATTCAGGCAGGGCGACAATAGCCATAGGGACATCCAGTAGCAGGGCAGCCACAGGGTCAGGGATAGGTACAAGAAGAGTAGGCTGCAGATATCGGCAGGGTGGCCATGGAGGTGGATAATGAGAGCTCCGAGGATGAGGAGTCAGATAACTCGGATGATGGGGATGATGGGGGTGATGGGGGTGGTGGGAGGCAGAAACTATTATTTAATATTCCCTTTTGCACGAGGCCACAAACATCTAGAGCGGTAGGTCAGACCAGCACTTCAGTGTCATAGATCACCATCAAGGCTCCGTCATACGGATAGGTGGATACTTTATAGGATGAGGTTCAGACTCTTCGAAGTCAGTTAGTATAGGCACAAGTGACCATCACTCAGTTGCAGGGACAAATAACACAGTCACCACCTCTTGATCCATAGATAGCTCAGCTTATGGCTGAGAGGGACAACTTCCAGGCAAGATGTGTATAGGCTAAGGGGGTAGCTGAGAGACTATTGAGATTAGTGGAGAGCACCTCTATTGGAGAGGTTGTGGCAGAGGGGCTAGAGACTACTCGGGAGGCAGAGTACTACCAAATGCAATATTTTGAGGTAGTGCCACCGGAGTGACGGATAGCTTTTACCTAGTCAGGTACTCGGACTCGGACTCACTCACCCAGTCACTCTAGGAGTGCAACCAGGAGTGTGGGTCAGCTGGTCAGATGAGAGATCAGAGCTTCTAGGAGCAGAGATCCGTTAAGGCCTACTACCTCTGGAGGCAGCAGCAGTCATGATCCACAGCCAGATGCCCCTCAGTGATGAGTGTTTAGCTATACACATCTATGCCATTGTATACGATATATCTTTTTGAAACATTTGATATCCTTGTATTCCTAGGCATTTGTTTTGATGAGATCTATGATATGTAGTGGTGATTTGATTATGCATGTGTTATGGATGTATGTTTTTACTTTTATATGTTATGTCGTGTATGATGATGTAATAAAGATCTAAATGATTTTATTTTCTTTCCTTTATGATGTATGCAATGAATGTATGATGCAGGATGTAAATTTTTTATGATGAAATGAGAAAATATGATCTATGATGATGATAATGATGTAATGAAAATGCACTCATGTAATGAACTTATGATATATGATGTAATGATGTGAAAAATATGAATGCAATAATATTTATGAATGTGTGGGAAATATGTAAATGTATATGTTAATGAATGATGAATGATTAAAATAATAACCATGCCTATGATGTGTAATGATGGATAATGATTATGATGAATACATGATATGATAATGAATATGATAATGAAATGAAATGATGATGTAAATATGCAAGTGCAATGATAATGAAAAAGAGATATAACAAATGTCCAATCATACTTAACCATCATCTGAAAAAGATATTTAAGAATGTGATCCACCCTCAAAAATCTAAAAAGAACCTCGAAATGCAAATGATTTATGCAGTCCTAAATGAATTATGCAATCCTAAATGCAATAATGAATCATTCTCTTTGTTGCCATTTCCTTCTATGTTTAGTTATCATCATTGAGCCTTTTGATATGTTAAAAGTTAGTACAAGCATCAAAGGGTATGTTAGCACCAATGATGACTTGAGTACTACTTCCATAATGTTTTAATGTAGCAAGTTAATACAAGCATCGAGGTATAATTGAACCAAGATGACCTGAGTATTGCTTGCATAAACAAACAAAATTTAACTGTTTCCCTATGCAAATTTCAAAATTTCATCAATGATATATTGTAGAGCATGTCCCATGACCAATTTGCACAATACTAATGATTAACTTACAGACAACAATCAAAGAAAAATCATAATTATTCCTTGTAATTCTAGTTCAATACATCATTGAACCACTCCAAAGATATGATGTCATCAAATATCAAAACAACAATTTGCAAATTTTTCTTTTAAGTTTTTCATTCATTTTTATTCAGATTAAGATCATCCAATATTTTTTAAATCATCTATCTGTAGACACATAAAACTGACCTAGGCTTGCAAGCTCCATTTCTAATCATTTTCTTCCTAACATACTTGACTCACTTTCAACTATTAATTAAGTAATTCATAATTATTTAATTAATTCATATCTTTTCATTCTTCATGATTATTAAATAAATAAATTATTTATTTATTTAATGCGTCACTAATAGTCTAATGTCTTCCTATAATCAAATAAATTTCTTAATTTATTTAATTATTCCTGCCCTTTATGTCTTTCTAATTATTAAATAAATAACTTTATTTATTTATTTAATTACATCACTAATTAAGTCCTCCTTCCCTTAAAATTAAATAAATTCTTATTTATTTATCTAATCCACCTTCCACTATAATTAAATAATTATGTTTAATTATCTAATTATTCATTAACCTTTTCTCTTCTAAATTAAATAAATTTCATTTATTTAATTTGATCCACTTCCCTAATTTTGAATTAAATCTTTATATTTAATTTAAAAGGTTCCATTTTGTCACATTCTTCTAAATTAAATAATATCTTTATTATTTAACCCTCTCACCAAAATTAAATAATTCTTATTATTTAATTTCTTCTAAATCTTATTTATTTAAAATAAGTCCCAACACCTAAATTAAATAAATTTATTTATTTAATCTCTCCTATTTTATTGTGCTCATTTTAAATAAATATTTATTTATTTAAAATAAGTCCCCTTTTTAATTCCCTCTTTTAGTAAATAATTTAAATTAAATTATTTACTGTCACATGACCCCACCCTTTTTGAATTAAAATAGTTTTTAATTTAAAAAGTCAACATCCCCTCTTAAATCAAATAATTTTAAATTATTATTTGATTCCCCAATGACTCCGTTTTTCGTGCCCAAGGAATCTCTTGTCACATGCATTGTCAGCCATTGATTTGATTTTCTAAAAGGCAATCTTGACCCTTCATTTCAAATTCGACCTAATGTTGCCCTAACCCTAATTGTGGGTTGTTATATGGAATCTCGTCCATTGATTCTAGGGCATCTCTAACTTTCAATCTTGGCCATTCACACAAAATTGCCTCTTCTATAAAAGAGCAATTTTGGTCACATCTTGCATCTCTTACATCTCTGGTCCTTTGCATTTTTAGAATTGTTTGCATTTCATAGCATTATTATTCTCATTTAGCATAGCATAGTTTAGATTTCATTTGATATTTAGAAATGTTAGATGCTTACTAATTGCATTAGGGCATAGTATAGCATATAGTTTATCAAATCCTTCAATGTTTGCTTAGGGCTTGTCATTTCTATTGACTTGCTCTTTGTAAATCTGAGGGAAAGTTATTTATTTCAGCAAATTTAGAAGGTGTAATGGAGGTTAGTGATGGAGGATGAAGACAACCTTTGAGGTTGTTCATCTATTCCAATGCACTCCATTACCATACTTTGGGTTTTTATGTTCTGCATATTACATTGCTAACCATAGAAATTTCCCTTTGTTACACTATCAAGATAATCATGTAAGCTCAGTTTAACCGGACAAGACTATTGTTTCTGACATTCTGATACTAGACACATGTTGTCGACTATCTGCTAAACAAGCTTCAAAAAGCGAACTGCCCCCTAATGACCTTGTACTCTGACTCTTGATAGACACAACTATTGCGATGGATAACCCTTCAAATCATCAAGCCATGATGAGATCCTTGTCCTTCCAAGGAGAATGATGCAATGCGAATGCAATAGCGAGAGGTGTGTGATGCTGATGAAAGGATGCACATGTAGAATGAATCCTAATAGATGAGAGAGCCAAATAAAATTAAAAATGATGCCTGTTTGCTAGGTTTTCACCATTTTTTTTTATTGCACTTTTTTCCTGATTTTATGATTTTTTTGTTATTACCAAGACGCTTGTTTGCTAGGTTTTCATCAAGGCAATGTTTTTTTTTTTTCAAGACTTTTTATATTGTTTTTGATATTTTCTCAGGTGTAGAACCTTTTCAGATGAATGTTGTTGATCAGATCTTCAAATAGGTCCCCTTTTGCTATTGACAATTGATATGCCCCCGATCCATAGGCTGCAACAATAACGAACGGGCCCAGCCAGTTAGGTTCAAATTTTTCTTTCTTTTCCCTATCCTGTTGATTTTGAGGGTTTTCTCTAAGAACCAAATCACCTACTTGAAAAATTCGTAGTTTTACTCTGTGATTGTAGCTACGGGACATGATTTTTTGATATCCCTTCAAGTGATTAACCACAGTTTGACGCCGTTCATCAAGTAGTTCTAACTCTTGTAATCTTGATACTCTGTAATTTTCGTCATTGATTAACCCTTTGAGTGATACTTGAAGTGAAGGAATCTCAACTTCCAATGGTAGAATAGCTTCTGCTCCATAGACCAAAGCATAAGGAGTAGCTCCTATCAGTGTGCAAATGCTTGTTCTGTAAGCCCATAATGTTGGATTCAATTGGACATGCCAATCAAGACTTGCTTCATTCACTGTTTTCTTTAAAATCTTCAGAATTGTTTTGTTTGAAGCTTTGACTTGACCATTCCCTTTTGGATAATAAGGTGTAGAGAACCTATGTTGGATTCGAAATCTTTCACACAGTTCATCAACATCTTGATTTTTAAAGGGTCTACCATTATCTATGATAATGAATTTAGGAATGACATATCTACAAATGGTATAATTCAAGATGAAAGAAGAGATTTGTTTGCTTGTAACAATTGTTAGAGGAACAACTTCAATCCACTTAGTGAAATAATTGGTGGCTGTAATGATAAATTTATGTCCATTTGAAGATGATGGATGTATCTTTCCAACCAAGTCTAATCCCCACCGAGCAAAAGGCCATGTTGTGGTGAAGGGTTGTAATTCCCAAGCAAGAGCATGAATGCGATTCCCATGAATCTAACATTTTGCACATTTCTTCACAAAGGTGAAGGATTATTTCTCCATAGTCGGCCAGTAATATCCTAATCTTACAAGTTTCTTTGCTAAGGTTAGTCCACTTGAATGTGTCCCACAAATTCCACCATGGACCTCTTGTAAGGCTTTTTTTGATTCATTGCGTTCAATATATCTAAGGAGGGTACCATCCAGACCATGCCGGTATAGGACGTCAACAATTAAGGTGTAACAAGATGATTGGCGAATGAACTTTTGCTTTTGATTCCTAGACAAACCTAAGGGTAAAGTAGTATCTTTCAGGTAAGTGTAAATTTGGCCATATACGAAAGAGTCAGAACTCGTAAAATGCCAAATGATTTGTGTTTCAAGATTTTCATGGGCGGGAGAAAACAATTGTTCCACCAGGAAATCGTACCGTTTTTAATTCTTTGACAATTGGAGTAGAGAGGTGATTATTGCCATAGCGTCTGCTGCTTTGTTATCAATGCGCAGAATTTGTAAGAACTGGATATTAACAAAGTATTTCTTGAGATCTTCCACCATTATTTTGTAAGGTATCAACTTGTCATCTTTAGTGTGATATTCATCATTGATTTGGTTTATAACAAGCTGTGAATTGCCAAAAACTTGAATTTCTGTGATTTTCCAATCTACTGCAATTCTCATGCCGATTATCAATGCCTCATATTCAACTATGTTGTTTGTGCAAGGAAACATTAGCCGATAAGATTTTGGGATTGTATGTCCTTGAGGTGTAATAAAAATAATTCCTACTCCTGAACCATGTTGAGTGTAAGAACCATCAAAGTAGAGTGACCATGACTATTAGATATCTGCTACGAAAATGTCGGCATCAGGAAAATCAACATGTATTGGGTGTTCTGCTGGCATTGGTGCTTCTGCCAATTGATCTGCAATTACTTGTCCCTTTATAGATTTTCGGTCCACATACTGAATATCAAACTCGCTTAGGATCACAACCCATTTAACCAGCCTGCCAATTAAGGTTGCCTTACTTAGAAGATATTTGAGTGGGTCAATCTTAGCCACAAGCTTTACTGTATGAGTTAACATTTAGTGTCGTAAATTTTGGGAAGTGAATACCACTGCTAAACAAGCTTTTTCAACAAAGGTGTAATTTATCTCATGACTTGTCAAGGTCCGAATAATGTAATAAATAGCTCGTTCTTTTCCCGAGTAATCTTCCTATGCCAATAGTGCTCCTAAAGATACTTCCGTGGCAACAATATATAATATGAGAGGCGCACCTTGTATGGGTGGAGTCAATACTGGTAGATTCATGAGGTACTAATTTATTTGATCAAATGCTACTTCACATTTGTGCTCCCACTTGAATGGAACATTCTTATGCAAGAGATGCGTAAATGGTAAACTTTTATCTGCTAGTTGAGCAATGAATCTGCGAATGGATTGTAACTGTCCCTGTAAAGAGCGTAATTGACTAATGTTCCTTGGTGGTGGCATATCAAAAATTGCTTGTACCTTAGCCAGATCCACTTCAATTCCATTTTCAGACACAATGTATCCTAGTAGTTTTCCAGATTTCACTCCAAAGACACATTTCTTGGGATTAAGTCTTACTTTGAATTGTTCCATT
This sequence comes from Sequoiadendron giganteum, assembly GCA_007115665.2. Taxonomy (NCBI): domain Eukaryota; kingdom Viridiplantae; phylum Streptophyta; class Pinopsida; order Cupressales; family Cupressaceae; genus Sequoiadendron; species Sequoiadendron giganteum. The sequence goes on along the minus strand of CM021107.1, from coordinate 61,745,079 downwards.
CTTTTGAAAATTTTAGATAAGATATCGATGTGTCCTTATCTAGTGTTAGAATTGGCAAGAAGATCATCAAAATAATCTTCCATGAATGTATGCATCATATCATGAAAAATTGTTGTCATTGCTCGTTGGTATGTAGCTCCTGCATTTTTCAATCCAAATGGCATTATGTTCCAGCAATACGTACTCCAAGGACATGTAAATGCTAGTTTATCTTGATCTTCTGGTGCAATTTTTATCTGGTTGTATCCTGAGAATCCATCCATTAATGAGTACATGGCATGTCCAGCAGTTAAATCGACAATCATATCGATGTTTGGTAAGGGAAAATCATCTTTAGAACATGCTTTGTTCAAATCCTTGAAATCTGTGTAAATTTTGATCCTTCCGTCTGGCTTTGAAACATGCATAATATTGGAAATCCATTCCGCATAATCTATGGACCAGATGAATCCAACATCTAAAAGTTTCTTTAATTCCTCTTTAACAAACAATGCAACATGCGAATGCATTTTTATGAGTTTCTATTTTACACGCTTTTCCCCCGGTGTAATAGATAGATGATGCATGATGAGATCTGGATCCAATCGAGGCATATCTGCGTAGGACCATGCAAAACTAATTTGATTATCCTTGAGAAATTTTGTGAATTTAGGTACTTCTTCATCTGTCAGAGATGCAACCAATTGCAAAACTTTAGGCTTTTCTGTAGTACCTATATTGAATGCCTCCGTTGGTTCAATTAGAATGGAAGATCTTTCTTGAAAAATACTCCGGAAGAGTGTTAAGTTTCCCATCCTCTGGCGCCTTTGAAAGGTTTTCACCGTTGGATACGCTTTTTATTTTCCTCTTTTCTTGATCTAACACTGCTTTTGTTAGGTTTTCACCATTAGATCTTTCTTTCATTTTTCTTTTTTTCTTGACCTAATACTGCCTTTGTTAGATTTTCACCATTAGGTCTTTCTTTTACATTATTTATTTCGTAGCTGAGAAACTTGGCACTTTCCTGTCGAAAACTCTGACCTTGGGATTCCTCGGTGGAACTTGTTTCAGGATGGGATGAACAAAGAAAGTTTATTATGGTTTTGTCATTTGGAAAAGTTGGAACATCAATGGGTGCAATTTGTTCCCAATCAATGAGTTCAGGATGAACCAAAGGTAATGGATCATTAGGATAAGTAAGGTCATTGGTTGTTAGGGTCATGATGTTATTGTCAATGTTATCATGGGAGAAGTCTAAAATGGTATCCTCCTAAAAATGATCTATCTCGCTTTGAATCGAATTTGTCTCACTAGAGTCATGATCGCTTTGTACGACGTATTCAAACAAAGGTCTTGAGCTTTCTCCTTGTAAGAATGTAGGTGATAATTTGTGTATGAAATCCACCCTTTTCTTTGAGATGAAAGTATCATCCGAGAAGTTATCCCATTCATATTCATTTGAGTCTGTTTCAGAATTATCTGCTTTAATTCTCAAAATTTATTCAGCTATTTCCTCGTTAGATGGCCTTTGTGTTACTTTTTCATTAGTATCTTCACCATATCCTAATCTAGTCTTATCTTTTGGATGCATTGTTTTTAATTGGACAGGTTCAACAATACCTTCTTTTCTCTTACCTAGAGGGCCATTTCCTTCATAACCCATCTGTTGCATGATAGCATAACCCTTACCATATTGTTGTGTGGGTATATTGATATGTTGTATAGATTCTTCTTAATCTTTATAGAGCCAATCAAGAATAGCTCTATCTTCCCCTTCAATTTATTTGATAAACATCCCATTAAACTTGGTGATGGGGGTTGAAGTTGAGGCTAAAACTTTTGCATCTTGTTGTGTAGATGTTGATGGCTGACCATGGGATCTTGGGGATAGGGGTAGATTAGAGAGAGATAAATAATATTCTCCCACCCCATTATCTTTCAATTTTAGCTTGCTGCCAAAATTGCTTATCATTTCTTGCACTTATTCTTTGTTTTTGGAGGTAGAGATGGCCAAAGCCTCTCTATTATGTGGGATGAATGTGTCTCGAGTTGGTCTTAGGTTAAAACAAGTTTGACTGCTATTGTGATCAGCGGGTATTGTTACTTCCTATCCATCATATGGAAACTTCAAACATTGATGATAAGTAGATAGGACAACTTGCATGCCATGGATCCATGGACGAACCAATAGTATGTTGTAGGTTAGATCCCAATTGAGAACTTGATAAAAAGTATTCTTCACAATAGGTCCCACTCTGATTGGTAACATGATGAGACCTTTGGAAGTCCTTTCCTCATCATCATAAGATTTGATTGTAATTTTCCTCTGTGGATCTATAGAGTCTACTAAATATCCCAAAGCTAGGACCAATTTTAAAGTACCAATATTTAATTTGGCTCCCCCATCTATAAGAACACGTCTAATGTGGGCTTTGTGAACCATGAATTATAAATAGAGTGATGAATTATGCAGATGGGTTATGGATGAATCATCTCTTTTAGAAAAAGATAAACATGTGTTGGAGGACAAATGTCCCACCATGGCTTGAAATTTATTGGTATTCAGATCAGGAGATACAGTTGTATCAACGAGAGCCTTTTCCAGAATGTCCTTATGTGATGATGATAGCTTTAAAATTTCCAAGATAGAAATTTGGGCTGATGTTTTTCGTAATTGCTCAACCAAATTGTATTGACTTGGAGGTGGAATTATTGCTTTAGATGAGCCGCCTTTAACAATGATCTTGGCTTGCCCCCTTGTCGTAACATTGACCTCTCGATATTTTGGGTTACCTTTGATTCACATAGCATTAATTTGAGGGTCATCAATATAGATATGATTGATAATAATGTCATGGATGTTATTAACATTCTTTCCCTTGTCACTCAAGGATTCCCCTTTGTGATAATTAGGGAGCAGATTCTTGAATGCTTGATGATCATTATTGACATTATGTCCCTCAACTATGATGGTACGATTATCAATCAAATCTTGCACAATATTCTTTAACCCTTGGCAACTATTTATCTTATGACCTTTGCATCTATGATAATCACCGAAGTGTGAGTCATTCCATGATGGTGGTTTTACTCGAGGTTCATAGTCTCTTTGTGGTGGCAATGTAATAGCGTTTTGATTCAATAAATCTTTGAGAATGGATTCCAAAGATTGGCCCAAGGTATGATGGCCTGGGTGCATTTGAATTTTGATTATTTCCAAAATTATTTCCACGAGTGTTATTTGTGTTTCCTTGATTAGAAACATTGCCTTGGGTGCTAGAATGTCTAGTATTATTGTTACGTTGAACACCTGACACATTAAGAACATCGGGCTTTGTATTCACGTTGTTAGCACCTACTACCCCATCATTCACAACATTTTTATTTCAAGTCCAAAATCGTGACTTGTCATTGTTGTTATTATGGTTGTTGTTGTTGTTGTAAGAATTTGAACCCTCTTTATCAATTTTTAGAACTCCACGCTTGATCAATGCACCTTCAATAGTAATTGCGTTTTCAATCAATTTTTCAAATGATGGAGGACAATGAAGGTTTAGTCTATAACTCATTTCTTGATTAAGACTATCGATGAAGATCTCCATATTTTCCTTTTCAGGAACAGGACGAGAGTATCTAGCAAATATTCTTCTCCACCTTTGCAAAAATGTAGTGAAAGATTCCCCTACTTTTTGTTTTATCTTACAAAGATCAAGCATGGTTACCTGGTGTTGAATGTTGTAAGAGTATTGCGATATGAACTTATTTATCAACTCTTCAAAGGTTTTGATGGGGGGAGTGATCTTTGAAAGCCACTCCATGGATTGTCCACCTAGACTTCGTGGAAACAATCCCATTATATAGGTATCTTCATGCACAAATTCTAAGCTCATATTTCAGAAATCCCTTACATGCTCAATGGGGCCAGTTTTCCCATTATATCTATCAAACTTAGGGATTTCACAATGTTTTGGAAAAGGAATCATTCGAAGATTTCTATTGAATTGATAAGGACATATTTCTTCCAAAACATAATTCTTTGGTGCTCCCCCTTGCATTTCTTTTATTTGCCCTTGTAATTCCTTGATTTGTTAAGGGCACTAAAATCATCAAGAGGAGTTTCAAGATTTTCTTTAATCCCTTCCTTATCAAAATCGGCAGGTAACTTGGCTCCTTGAATAGCTAAAGAAAGAAAGTATCTTTCCTTGCTTCTTTTTAAAATCTTTTCCATAAGAGTATGGAATTGAGGATCTTGTTCTGCTTCTTGAAGCTTTTCTTCCATTAATTCCTCAGTATTTGAAGTGTTAAAGGGGTTTTGCTCCCTCTCACTATTATCACCCATTTTGCTCACTATACTTTCCTCTTTTTCTATGTGCTTTCAAGATCTCATGGTAACAGGCATAATATTTAATCAAATCCTACTAACTTTGATCAAAGGAATGAAATAGTGCAATGGTGATGAAAGTCAGGATAGAATGAAGATTCTATGACTTAAAAGATTTTTAATCTTTAGCTTGTGATTCCCTGAGTGAAAGGATGAAAATCTTGTTTGCGATAATTAAACCAAAGATTGAAAAATAAAGGTGATTTTGCACTTTGTGAATTTTGATCTTAGCTTTGTAGCAAGATGAATTTTATAGATGCCTAATGTGATTGAGTTCTCTATTGCAAAATTTGATTTGGACGAATAGCGTATGCAATTGTAAGTTGGGGAATATAAGAAGTATGAATACGACTTGATTTCTGAAAACCAGAAAAATCACCTAGGCTTCGAAAAATAGATGCGCCAAAACAGAGACTGTATGCGCTGAAACAGAGCACAGACGCACCGAAATAGAGCATAGATGCACTAAAAAAGAGCACAAATGCACTGAAACAGAGCATAGATGCGCCAAAACAGAGCACATATGGGCCGAAACAGAGACTTAATGCACCGAAATAGAGCATAGATGCGTTGAAATAGAGCACAAATGCGCTACAACAAAGCACGAATGCGCTAAAACAGAGCATGAATGCACTGAAACGGAGCACGGATGTGCTACAACAGAGCACGAATGCGCTAAAACAGAGACCAAATGTGCTAAAAAAACTCTAAGACCGACATGTTTTGACAGTTTGATAAAATTGTCTTGTTTTGGATGGTCTTAATATGATTTAAATGTGAAAAACACAACATAGAAATAGACAATTGTTTTGTTAATCCTAAAATCTAAACAAAGAGTGTATGTTCTTGAGATTTCCACAGGTTTTGAACAAGATAAGCACTTTAGTCAGACTCACTCTTAATTTGTCAAATAGGTCATCCTAGTAATCATAACCCACAACTTAAAATCGCGTCGACTCACACTGCCTTGTCACGCCCTAGAGGATGCATGTGTTTTTGTCTTTTCCAGGTGCGTACTCAAAGTGACGGAAGTCAATACCAAAATGATGAGTGTCTTGGGGGCAGATTCTTCCCTCCCCTTGCACCGTGATTAAAATGATGTTTGGATACTGACACGACTGAATTTCTCCACTATGGTTCGTAGTAAGGGTATTCGTTCAGTGTGGCAAATAGATATACTCCCTCGAGAGACCTCCCAACCTTTAGAACAAAGGTTTTGGGGATGGTTATCTTGCGCACTACTATCAAGTTGGATTTTCATCAACAACTTGCTTTTGATTAAAGTGGGTTGGACACCTTGGCTTTAGGTGTTCCCACTTAGGTCGTTCCTCTTGGGTGAGTGCTTTTTCCCACAAGAGCAGGCCTTCTAAAAGATGTAATAAAGCATTAAATTGAAAAAAATAAAAGGTAAGTCTGGTATTTTGATCACCCAGTTAAGGGGAGAGCATAGACCTATTACCCACAATCACAACAAACAATAATGGTTCAATTTTAAATCCCAAATTGACAAATTTTCTATTCTAAGTGAAGATGTTGCTTCACTAAAAACATGGAATTCATTTTTACCAGAAGAAAATTATGTTTGGTGACTATCCTAGGATTGGTTAATTCAGATTTAAATGTCTACCCTAGGATTGGTTAATTCAAATTTAAATGTCTACCCTAGGATTGGTTCATTCTGTTAAAAATAACATCAGAAAAATCTTGTCCGCGGATTGCGTCGGAATCAAAATTTTAAATTCTTACAACTGTATGCGCCAAAACAAAAGTTGTATGCACCGAAACAGGTTATGTATGCGCTGAAACAGGTTATGTATGCGCAAATAGATCTCACAGGGATGCACCAAAACAGAGTGTCTATGCATTGAAAGAGTTCATGTATATGCTGAAAGAGTTCATGTATGTGCTGAAACAGGTCATGTATGTGCCGAAAGAGTCATCATATGCGCCGAAATAGTCTTCGTATGCACCGAACCGCGACTCGTATGCGCTAAAATGTGATTTTTGTCCGTCACGTGCCAGAAAAATATGCAAAAATAGAAATTAAATGCAGGGCTTGGCCCCACGGTGGGCACGAGAAATGTGTACATTAGAAAGTGTCAATCAAATTGAATCTAAACTAATACACCAATGAAACATTAGATTGAATAAATTAAATTAAAGAAATTAAATGAAAAATCTAAACCACAATTTCTTCAAATTTATCCCATTGTCCTCTATCTCCAAGGATTCGCTTCAAGATGCTTGCTCTTAGTTTGTTTAAAACAGTAGCTTGTAGAATGGCAGCTTGAGAGAATGAGATTAATAAGAATGCATATGCATCTAAAATATTAAAATATTGAATTGAAATGCTATGAATGCTAAGATGCGACTCTAGTAACTACGCATGAAAATATGAGATTCGAGGTCCTTTTCCACTCATAAAAGGGTTGTATTTATAGATTTTTGAAGGTAGGAATTCGATTAGCCAAGATCGACGGTTGAGTTCAAACCTATTGAAATGAACGGTGAGAGATTGAGAATTCAAAAAGGAGGTGGAATTCTAAAAGACAGATGGAGAATGAAGAGACAAATTGAAATGTGTCTCTCATAATTAAATAAATAAATATTTAATTATGTGTGAGAGAAATGAAAAGGTTTTATTTAAATATTAGAAATATTTAATTATGTGAGAAGAGAAAAAGCCTTTTAATTAAATATTAAGAATATTTAATTTTGTGAGAAGAGTGGGAAATTTGGAAAATGATTTAATTAAATATTGAAAGTATTTAATTAAATGTGGAGAGAAGAATATTATTTAAATTTAGAATTTAAACTTGTGATAATTAATGTAAATAAATTGTAAAATCTATTTGACTAATTAAGAAGAAGATAGCATTAATTAAATAAACTTTATTTATTTAATTAAATTAGAAGAATTGGAAAATGAACAATATAAATAAATAATTAAATTTATTTATATGTAGATGACTTAAGAACATTAATTAAATAATTCATATTTAATTAATTAACAAGTTTGATTAACCGTGACCATTTTTAGATGTGTACAACTCTGTTTGGCTTAACACACTTAGCCAAATTATCCAATCCATCATCACCTTGTTTTACTTGACACACTTAGTCAAACCATCCTTTTTTGTACAAGATTACTCTAGGATAACACAACTTCCTATAGCTTACGAGTGCATTATCACTTTCATTTGACTTAACACACTTAGTCAAACTATCCATCCATCAATCCGATTGATCAACATTAAGCTTGGTTTTCAACAATATCCCAAAACAGAGCACTGATATCATCATGTATCCAAATCCAAATCGTCAAAATCATGCAAAAAAACCAAAAACATTGAAAAAACTCATCAAAATTTCAAAAACATTCAAGAAATCATTCAAAATCCAAAACATGTCTACATATCAGAAAATGTTCAAAAAATTCATCATTGAGTCTTGCCAGTCTTTCACCTTGTTGAACTACGTCATCGCTGAGCTTGAACGTAGGCAAGGTTGATCTTTGATCATCCCTCGAGACATTTAGGTCAGTCCTTTAGGCATCTGTCACATTGGCAATCTGTTTTCCGATCTAGTCTGCATCTTAAGTCAGTCCTTTAAGCAATAAAATGGTAATCCAATTGTCCATCTTATCACCATCAAGTAAGTTTGTTGTCAGTCAAAATATGTGGTCTCTGCATGTATAATGTAGGCAAGGATAATCTATGGATCAGCTCTCGAGACCCCTAGGATAGGTCTTTCAGTTAGTCCTTTCGTCGTAAAACCTCGAAAATGCCAAAAATATTGAAAAAAGTGAAAATACCAAAAAACAACCTTAAAATATCTGAAAACCTAAAATGGCGCATCCTTTTCGTCTCACTCATATTAAAGTCAATCATCGATGTCACCCTTTAGTGAGTCAGTCAGAAGCAAGTTTAGTAGGTTCCAAAGTGAACGCCTAATCGTCAGAAGTCTCAGAAGCCTAAATTAGTAAACAAACAAGTTGGTCAATTCAGAGTATCAATAGCTTATCACCCAAATCAGTCCCATCAAAACCCTGATCACTACATGTCCTAGGATGAATCTTTCCTGCGATGGACATAAGCATCAAGTGCCCCTCATAGTAGTTAGTCTTAGCTAGCAGTATGAAGAACATTAGCTTGTTTGTTTACTTTATTTGGTCTTTTTGACTTATCTTATTTTGCGCTCATTCCAAGGACCTCTCAATGATGCCTAAATAAAACAGGTTTAGAGAGAAAGGAATGGGACAAAGATCATTATCTTTTTTATCTTTTGCACTTGTGGGATACACTTGTAAAATAACTTAGTCATGCATGTTTTGGCTGGTTTGTAGGGAGGATATTTTAGGTATCTTGTTGACCACATAGGAAAGCTTGCTTTCTTGTGTTTTGGCCTGAGATATTTAGAATTTCTAAACTATATCCTGAACGAAGTATATATGCTAAGTGTGAACAAGAATACTCCTATTTGATTGTCAATTCAAAGTCCATCACACTAGGTACAATGCCATCCTTGTCCTTTATACCTTGATGCATCGTACCTATGTGTGTTATCAAACATAAAACAATTAGCCCTTTGAAAATCCCAACTCCTAGCAATGCAAATCATCATCATCATAGTGTAGGCTTGTGGATCCTCCTTCCATCCATCTTATTCTTCTTATTCTTCTATCTTTACTAGCATTTCTATCTAAAATCAGTGTGTTGTATCAAAATATACACGAGGCTACCCATGGTCGATGACTGTCTATACATCACCAGAATTGTCTACATCAAATAATTATCTTGAGTCCTCTGATCAATAGAACCACTCCTCTTGCATTTTATCATGATCTCGAGCGAAAAATTGTACATTTCCGTTCGATCTCTCGAGGGGGTAGTATAACAGCGAAATCCTTTCACTGGGGCAATCGAAAAATCGAGAATTTTTTTGAACTTTGATCATAGCAGTTTATTCTTTGAATCAATGCAACAAGTACATTGCTTCAAAGAGGGGCAAAATGTAGACACATAAAATATACATGCACCTGATTTCGATCATATTAACATTGTTTTCCTCTTGAATCATACTCTCAACATTTCATCATAATTCTATCTCTTAATTTAATAAATCACTATTTATCTGATTAAGTCTATCACCCCCTCTGATTAAATTAATTAATTTAATTTAATTAACCTAACATATCTTTTTAATTAAATAAATCATTTTATTTGATTAAATTCTCTAAAGTCCTCTTATTAAATTAAATAAATTAAACCTTATTTGATTCAATCTAACATGTTCCTTCTTGATTAAATAAATCAAATCATTTATTTGATAGATCATTTCCTCTCAATTCTTGACTTAAAATTAATTCATAAACTTAAGTCTAAATTGTCACATCACCTAATTCTTCATTAATTTAATCAAAACCATGATTAAGTTAATCCCTTTCACAAAAATTCTTTAGAGAATGCAAGTTGCATAATAAATCAAATACTTTGATTTATTAATTCATCCATTTTCCCTCACAAAACATCAAAAGGGAATATTCCCTCATTTGAATTCCAAAAGGCCAAGTGGGCTTGGTACTTCCAACAAGACATTCAATGCCTCTTACATGTCCTTGTGCATTGAGCCAAGTGACATTAACTCCATTTGTTTCTCCCTCCAACATGTCACATTCAAAATTCAAATTTGAATCTCATGGCATTTATCATGAATATTGACCAAAATGTGCTCATTCCTCCTCCATTCACATCTTGACAAGTGGCACTTGACCATTGGATGTTGAATGATCTCACATTGCTTATTTTTCACTCTCTCTTCCATTTTGGAAATATATAAATGAGAGACTCTTCCTTTCATTCAAACATCCACAATTTGAGTAAACTTACTATACTCAAATCCATCATCATCCACAATCACATGCAAAGTTGCTCTCTTCATATTGAGAACCAATTTTTCCCATTTTAATCAACCATTCATCACTTTTCAAGATTTACAACAAGGTTATGCTCAAATCTCTTTGGAGATTTGACCATTTCTCCATCACATATCATTGCTACTTAGGAATTGGGAAGGGCCAATTGCAACACTTCATTGGCACCAATTCCCCCATAAGATCATCATGTTATTAGCTTAATTAGGATTTAGTTTAAATTTCAGTTTCTTATACTGTGTTCTTCTTTCCTGATTTAGTTTGGATAGATGGATTTTATGGGGAATCTCTCATACTTGTTTGCATGCATTTGATCTAACATCTAACCATGTTTGTTGCTCTTGTGCATTTGTAGGTTTAGGGGTTCACAGTAAAAACTCAAATATTCATTAAAAAATTATTAGAAAAATCGTGCATCAACTACATATTGTTAGCCAACTTCTAACCATTGTGATTTTAAAAATACTAAAAAAATGTTCACTGTACAAGAGTCATACAAGAGTTGCTATGTTATGTTTTTTTGACAAAAACAACACCAATTTGTGTATGTCCATCTTTTGAACCCATTAATATCAACCATTTTAAAAATAAATTAGTAGTTTAGAAATTAGACTTAAAGCACTTTGATCCTTGTTTTTGTTCCATCTCAAAATTTTGAGTGTAACTATCCTCAATTTCACATCGAAGGTCAGTATTTCCTGATTTTAGAAAAAAAAATGTCTACTTAAATCCCGTTTTTGGTAACCATCTTGGTGCACTTACCATTCCTATTTCACGTTTTTTTATACCCGCTGCATTACTTGAAGCATAAAGCTTACTTGAATAATTCCTCCCCGAACATTGAGACCTTGAGTAATTCTTGCAAATGTCATGCATATCATCAAAGTTCAATTTAGAGACGTTACCTTTACCTATTAAATTTAATGCATCCATACTATCATCTCTTATTCCCCTAAGAAACAACATTTTAATAGTATCAAGAGTGAGCCCTAGTTTTTGTGATCATTGAAGTTTGAACATGAAGCGCTCGAGGTAATATTCCACAAACTCATCTTATTTTTGCATCATACAAAAAATATCATCCCAAACCTCTTTCATTTTACAATAATCCTAGTATTTTATCAAAAATACTTCCTTCATGTTGTCCCATGTTTTGATGTTTCTGAGGTTCATGAACCAACATAAGACTATATCCTTCAACATGGCTGGGAATAACTTGACCTTTTGTGCATTTATTTAATAGTCATAACTGTGGCATAACACATCAAACTCAAATAAGAACATATTAGGGTCCTCAACAAAAAGACCACAAAAAACAAGCAAAGCGGATTGGGGAATGTTTTTCATAGGGGCATCCTCTGTAGGATGTGCAATTGGGAACTCAAAAACGATCGGGTTCTTGTGAGCCAATGCCCTCTCATTATTATTGTTGTTGATGATGTTGTTATTGAGATCATCCATGACATTAAATGCCCAAGGGGTGAAGTAAGTTCTAAATGGATTTTGGCTTTTTGAGACTGGACCAACTCTAGACTCATAAGATTCTTGGAATAATTTTTCAACCCCTTTTTGTAATTCTTCAGAAGACCTTAGATGGGTACGTACAAGGGTCTCAAAAATGGTAGACTCAATAACACACTTTTCGATATCTAGTTTGACTAACTCTTTTTCGAGTAATGGGGTTACAACTAATGGTTGTAATTTGTCTTTCAATTTTTCTTGTTGTGAGCGACTACCCTCAATGGATGGTTTTGATTCATTTTTCAAATTTTCAAGTTGTGAACCCTCAATGGATGGTTTTGATTTTTTTTCCAAATTTTTAGGTTGTGAACTACTTCCCTTCTCCTTTTTAATAAATCTTCCTCTGCTATCCCTACTATGATTGATGCACCTATGACTTATAACAACATAAATCATGAGTATTAACCTTGACAAGGTCAAAAATTGTGTAGGCTTTCCTCGTGATGTACTGGTGCTAAGTTAGTTCACTAGGCTAACAGGCCTTTAACACCATTCCTTGACAATGACACCAAAATGATTGGATTAAACTGCGGATTGATATTGAAAATAAATTTCTCTTGTGACTCTATCAAGTTGGTCCTTGGGTATTTTGTGGTGATTTCCCTAGTTTATCCCTTAATTGTCAATTTGGGAGTTATAAATTTGGAAGGGTGTTGTGGCAATCTACCTAAGGCCTGTAACTAGTGAACTAAGGGGGATGAATGAATTTAAATCAAAGCGTACTTCTTAATCTACAAATATAATAAAAATCCTATTTTTAATCACTACCTTCTTATTTCAATACTACACACAAACTCCTGAATTCTCATTTAAAATATTAAAACCAGTATCTTAGAATTACACAATAAACTCTTAATTCTAAACTAGGTTTGATTTTGTTGCTTCTGCTTCCTGGCAAGAATTGTGACAGGAAGTGTGCCAAAAATTATGATAGGAACAGGAGTAACATAAATTATAATAGAAAGTGTGATAACATAAAATAAAGTATGTTTATGAAATAATGTACTATCAACAGTGAACTCCATCCTGCACTAACCAAATCTTTAATCTTCAAATTACTAACAAACACATTAATGAGTAATGAAATCAATCTTGGAATCAAATTAAATGTAACTAATTAAATAATCAAATCTGCATACAAAAATAATTAAAACATAACTGTAACTAATTAAATCTGTGTACAGAAAAGAAACAAACTTGAAACCAAATCACACATTTAATTACAACACTGAAACTAAAAGTAGATCACCAATTGATGCAAAGTGGGCCCTACCGCCTTGGCCAATTGATGATAGAAGTACTAACACATTCTTAACTCAGTCACACATGTATATGAGAAATTTAGAGTGATTTTATAATAGTTCAGAATAACTTTGCATTATCGTCTATATCCAAAATCTTCAAGTTTACACATATTTATACTAAAGCAAGCACCGATACGTTTGTATGGTTTGTTTGTGGCCTACGGCCAACAAACCATTTAAGTTTGATAAAAAAAAAAAACACGAGTCTAATAAAACTAACAATGGTTGCTGGCCAGAAACATAAAATAGTATTAACAAGAACTATCTTTGAAAATAAGTATGAACATAAAAAACTTGATCATCTCCTTGTACGCACTCTCAACCACCTTAAAAAAATTTGATTATTTCCTGCCATATAAGCCACAAATTAGCATTTTGTTTGACATTGTCATTTTCTAATCGTTTTACTTTTCTATTATATTTTATCAAATATTCATACTTCTTGTGACAGATAATGTTAGGAGGGCATAAAAGCTAAAGGAAAAAAGGAAACAAAAAGGTGAAATTAGTGGAATATTTTAACCCCCATCAATCATTGTCTTAATAAAATGTTGCAACTCTTTGTTGCATCTCTTCATTTCTTTGTGTTTTCCTTTTCAGAATGGGACTATCTCCTCTCCTTTAGCCATTGTTGATGCTTGTATAAATCCACATCAATGGACCTAACAACATCAACAATATTTTGTATTGTAGATGCAAAACACCTCAAATATGGTGGAATACATTCTTCATTCTAAATAGCATTGACTTGATCCCGAATGGATCTAACATTTACATCGATATGTTCTTGCAAGTGAGCACCATCGGAAGCAAGTGGTGGAGGTGGCGGGTTATGAGGTGGAGTGGAGGGTGTGGAGGTGGATTATGGATATTGTTAATATTGAATTGATCCATGATTTAGAAATAAGTGAACCCACATTAAATTTATAATTTAAAAATGTAAGATACATGTTTAAAAATCCCCTTAAACCATTCAATATAAATGACTTAATTGAATGCAATTGAAAAAATGTGTAAGGCTCATTTATGTCTAAGGCATGTAAATGAAAAATAAATAATTGTTAAAGTGATGTGAAATCTCATTAAAAATGCATTAAATTTTTACCTTGTTGCAATGTTGTTTGAGTAGCCTTATGCTCCAAATTGATTCAACAAAGGGGGAAGTGTTAAGCTCCAAATTGCCAATAATTAGTGAATCTGGATACATAGTTAGTAATGGTTAAACAAAAATTGTCCCAAAAACCATAGGGAAATGGGTGAAGTTAATGGGTAATAATCGATGGGCTATGCAGGAGGCTATCATACAATTATGATAGCCTCCTGCATAGCCCATCGATTATTACCCATTAACTTCACCCATTTCCCTATGCTTGTTGGGACAAGCTTTGTTTGGCCATTACCGACTATGGATCTAGATTCACTAAGTATTGGCAATTTAGAGCATAATACTTCCAACAAGGGTCCTTTCTATTTTAAGAGTTGAGGAGAGTCAAAAGAATTAAAAAATAAATTATTTAACAAAGAAATACTAACTTAAGAATAAGCAACAAAGAAAGAATTTAAGAAACATGATAATAAGTGATAAAGAAGAAGGAAAAATAGACAAGAGTGTAAAACCAATAGGAGAAAAGGGGGGGTGGTGGTGTTACTAAAATAATCTAAATAAATGTAAAAAAGGGGCAAGCAATAAAAATCTAATAGAATGAACTATGCCATTAAAATTACAAAAAAATGAGCCATATATATATAAACAAACAAATAAACCAAAAAATAAAGAAAACTTACCAACTCATGAATAGGTATGTATATCTATAGATATATGTATGTTTAAAAATGAAACTATTTAAAAAGAATGAGAATAATAAAAAGATGTCCAAATATAAAATTACAAGAGTACATAAATATAAAGCAAAAGTCTATAAAAATAGACAAAAACGTATATATATATATGTATATATATATATATATATATATATTTATGTATATAAATACAAAAAACATAAACAACACAAAAAAATAAAAAAAATAACAATCAATAAAAACACAAATATAACCAAATATACAAGCCTAAACATAGATACAAATAAAAACCTGAATAACTAAAAACTATAAATACCCAAAAGCTAAAACATTATGACTAATAACGAATACACCAAGATCAACAAAGCAACAAGGCATATATTTAAAAATATAAATACATGCATTAAAATAACATTTGAAAATAAATTAAAAAACATAAATACAAGAGAAAACTAAAAAATACACATATGCACAAAGCATATATATGTATACAAGAATGCATATATGTATTTAAAAATAAAAACCCATTCAAAAAACCTAATTACAAAAAATAAAATCAAGCAAAAATATATAATTTTTTTTGTTTGATTAGATACCAGGTTCAATTTTATGTTTGTTTTCCAGTAATGAAGGTTCAATTTTTTTGTTTCTTTCCCCTAATGAGGGTTTCAATTTTTTTTGTAGGTTTAGATTGAAATGAAAAAAATCAACAAAATTAAAAAGAATGCAAAAAAATCTTAAATTAATCACTAGTTACCAAAAAAATAGAAAAAAATGAAAAGAAAATGATTCAAACATATACCTGAATAACATTAGAGGTCATTGCTCAATTGGGATCATCTATGAAAATAAGGTAGGGTTCGAGTTTTAAAATCCTCAATGAAACAAATATCCATTTTTTCTAGTATACATATTATACTGCATATTAATATGTATGCTTTGGAGAAGCTTCAAACCTAATGCAGTGAATAATGGATATCTGTTTCGTCATGTATTTTTTAATATATAATAAATGTATTATATATAAATATATCATAATATATTAAATATATATACTATATTATATAATAAATATCATATAATATATATGATATATTAAATATATTATAGTATATATTATGTATAATATATCCTATAATATATAATTTATATTTTATGTATTGTATATTAATTAAATATATTATACATTATATTTAATATATATACTATATATTATATAATATATTTAATACATAGTCTCCCTCTAAAGTCTCTCACTCACACTCCCTCTCTCCCTCTCTTTCTCTCTCAGGTCTCTCTCTCTCAAGTCCCTCCCACTCCCTCTCTCTCTCTCTCTCAAACGCACACACTCCCTCTCCCTCTCTCTCCCTCTCCTTCACTCTATCTCTCTCTCCCTCTATTTATCTCTCTCTCTCTCTCTCTCTCTCTCTCTCTCACACACACACACACACACTCCATCTCCATCTCTCTCTCCCTCTATCTCTCTCTCCCTCTCTCTCCCACTCCCTCTCTCTCACACACTCTCTCTCACACACTCCATCTCCCTCTCTAGCTCTCACACACACTCCATCTCCCTCTCTCTCTCTCTCTCTCTCCCTCTTCCTCCCTCTATCTATCTCTGCCTCTCTCCATCTCTCTCCCACTCACTCTCTTTCTCTCAGATCTCTCTCTCTCTCTCCCTCCCTCTCTCTCTCTCTCGTCCTTCCTTATCCATCTCACACACACACACACACTCCATCTCCCTCCCTCTCTTTCCCAGGTCTCTCTCTCTCCCTCTCCATCTCCCTCTCAGGTCTCTTTCTCTCTCCCACTCTCCCTCTCTCAAGTCCTTCCCACTCCCTCTCTCTCTCTCTCTCTCTCTCTCTCTCTCAAGTCTCTCCCAATCTCTCTCTTTGGTCTCTCTTAGTTTCCATCTCCCTCTCAAGTATTTCTCATTCTCTCTCTCACTCTCAAGTCTCTCTCTCTGGTCTCAGATCTCAAATTCCTCTTTGTCTCAGGTCTCTCCCTCCCTCTATCCCTTTCAAACCCGTCTATAATATATTTATTACATATCAATATATTAAATTAATATATTATATATATATATTTATATAATATATTTATTACATATCAATATATTAAATTAATATATTATATATATTAATATTATTATTATTGAGGTATATATTATATATTAATATGTATGCATAGTGGAAGCTTCAAATCCTATAGAGTAAATAACAGATATCTATCTATCACCATTAGCGTTTGATTTTTATAAACCGCATAACACATAAAACCAATATTATGTATTATTAATATATAATAAATGTATTGTATATTAATATATATAATAAATGTATTATGTATTAATATATTGAATAAATATATTATATATAAATATATCATAATATATGATATATTATATATTATGATATATATTATATAATATATATTTTATACTTTATAGTATATAAATAATATTATAAATTATATATCTTATACTCTCTCCCTCTAGCTCTGGCACTACTACTGATATCCAACTTGTATTTTGTATTGAAATTTTGAACACAATAATTAAGCATTTTGTTATCAAAATCTTGAACTCCCAAATGCATATCCCCTCTAATGGCCTTGACGACAATATTACCCTTTTGAATAGAAAGAATCAACACATCGAATGTGTCTCCACCCAAATCAAAGATGATAATGGTTCTTTCTTCAGTGAATACATCATGGAAGCCATAAGTTATAACTGTGGCCTATAATATTACCAACATCCTTTGTGGCCCTCTTTCACACATCCTTAAAATAAGTAGGCACAATAGAATAACCACATTCTTCAACTTGCATTAAAATAAGCAACATGGATGAGATCTCTTCAGGTGCAAATAACTCTCTCAGGTCCCTCCCACTCCCTCTCTCTCTCAAGTTTCTCCCACTCTTTGTCTCTCTCTCTTAGGTCTCTCCCTCCCACCCTAACTAGATAAATCTCTCTCCCCCTCTCTCCCTCCTACTCACCCTCCCTCTCTCTCTTGGGGCTCTCTCTCAAGTCTCTCTCCCACTCTCTCTATCTCTCTCCCTCTCAGGTCTCTCTCTCTCTCTCTCAAGTCTCTCTCTCCCTCCCTCTCAAGTCTCTCACTCCCTCTCTATCTCTTAGGTCCCTCCCACTCTCTCTCTCTCTCTCAAGTATCTAGATCTCTCCCTTCCTCTTAGGTCTCTCTCTCTGGTCTCTCCCTCCCTCCCTCTTAGTTCTTTTTCTCTTTCTCTCTCTCCCTGTCACTCTCAGGTCCCTCCCACTCCCTATATTCATCTCTCCTAGGTCTCTCCCTCCCTCTATATTTATCTCTCAGGTCTGTTGCACTCCCTCTCTCTCTCTCAAGTCTCTCCCTCCCTCTATCTTTTTCTCTTGGGTCACTCCCACTCCCTCTCTCTTTCTCTCTCTCCCTCTCTCCCTCCCTCTCTCTTTCTCTCCCTCTCAAGTCTCTCTCTCCCTGTCAAGCCTCTATCTCTCCCTCCCTCTCAGGTCTCTCTCTTAGGTCCCTCCCACTCCCTCTCTCTCTCAAGTCTCTCTCTCTCTTTCTCTTTTCCCTCCCTCTTGGGTCTCTATCCCTCTCTCTCAGGTCCCTCCCACTCCCTCTCTCTCTCTTTCAAGTCTCACTCTCTTCCTCCCTCTTAGGTCTCTCTCTTTCAATTATCTCCCTCTCTCCCTCCCTCTCTCTCTCCCTCTTAAGTCTCTCGCTCCCTCCCTCTTAGGTCTCTCTCCCTCTCAAGTCTCTCTCTCTATCTCTCTGTCTCTCTATCTCTCCCTCTCAAGTCTCTCCCTCTCCCTCTCAAGTCTCACTCTCTGCCTCCCTCTTAGGTCTCTCTTAGGTCTCTCTCAGGTCTCTCCCTCCCTCTATCTTTATCTCCCAGGTATCTCCCTCTCCCTCTCCCTCTCTCGTTCTCTTGTAAATTGGCCACACATTAATAAATAAATAATATATACTATGTGTTAAATATATTATATAATATTAATATAATATATAATATATTATATAAAATATATGTAGTATATAGTATATAATATATTATATAATATAATAATGTATAATAGAATATATAATATCATACATAATATATAATACATAATATATAATATATAATATATAGTATATAATATATAATATATAATATCATACATAATATATAATACATAATATATAATATATTAATATATATTAATATATTAAATATTATGTATTATAGATAATACAGGTTTTGGATATCCGTGTAATAGATATCCATTCTGAACAATTATCCTTTTTTTTTTTATAAAATTAGTAGGCTCAAGATTTGGCTCGGGATTTGGTTCGAGATTGCCTAACCTGGAAAGTCAACCCAAAAACTTGTTTACAAAATTTTCTTAGTTTTTCGAAGTTCGCCCTTGTGGCTAATGATTTTTTTTTTAATCCAAATTTCATGAAACGAAAAGGGTTTTTGGAAAAAATGCCAGCTTTCCACCAATATAAGATATGCCTTATTTTGAATTTAATAAATAATTATTAGTGATTTTCTATGTACATTATGACTAAAGTCCTGATTGATAGGTTGATTGAAAAACTTCTATAACTTTCAAACTATTTCACATTTTTTGAATCTAAAAGATGCATCAAATTCTATGCTCCACATACTATAGGATAAAAAAAAATGAATTTCATAATTTTTTGACCAAGTTATGGTGGTTAGACAAACATGTTTTAATAATTCTGAAATGTTCTAATAAAATAAATCATAACTAATTATTTACATGCAAACAAACTACAAAAAACAATCTGGCACATAGAAAATAATTATTTTTTTCTTGTACTTAGGGTGGTCAAACATACACCCGCTTCTTGCTTCTTTCCTAAAAAAATTAGTACCACTACATTGAAATTTCATTTTTTTGCTAAATAATTTTATTTTTTTTCTAAAAAAGGACCAGTAGCCTAGAAACTACATTCAATTTTCTACAAGTTTTGTTCTTATATATTTTTCAAATTATGTTAATAACCTATTCAAATTTTTATGTCAAGTTGCCTAACTCTGTTTTTCTAAATTTCATTGCCACTTAGGGGCCTAGTTTGGACCCCCATGATCCTACACATAACCTATAGGATTTTGACAAATATGACACATGGGATCTATTTGAGCCTTCCATAGGGAGGAAAGACATTGGTTGTAGATGAGTATTTTAAAAAAATGGAATATATGGTAAGTTGGAGTGGTATAAGGCTTAGTTGGTGGAAAATGGTTACTCCTAAGTTGAGGGAGTGGATTTTTCTAAGATATTTTCTCTTATGGATAAACTAACCTTTATTAAATTCCCATTATATAATATTATTTATTTTAATTTAGAGGTAGAGAAAATAGATGTAAAAAGACTTTTTTACATGGTGATCTTGATGAGGAAATATTTATAAAATAGCCTAATTTTTTTTTATGGTAGAGGGATAGGAGCACTTGGTTTGTTTGTTGAAGTGATATTTGTATGGTTTAAGTAGTCACTCATAATTTGGTATTATAAATATTGTGTTTTCACTTTGGATCATGATTTTATTAGAAGTGAAGTTGATCAATATGTTTTTTAAATTAACTAATGATTGGTTATTAATCATTGTCATATATGTCGATGATATGAGCTAATTATTGAAAACGATAAATGGATGATTATAGAAATTAAGGCTCAATTATATAGTATATTTGATATGAAAGATTTAGGGGCTATCTACAAAATTATCTTGGGTATGGAAACATATAGGGATTGAGTTAATAGGAAAATTTAGTTATATCAAAATAAATGAATTGACACTATTTTGTAGTGATTTTATATGTAGGTTTGCAAACCAATTAATATTCACTTTCTAGTTGGGAGTAGACTATCTCTAGAACAATATCATAAGATATGTGATGATATTGAATATGTGTAAAATGTTCCATATGCAAGTTTTGTTTAAAGCCTCAGTATTCCATGGTTTGTACAAGACTTGACATTGCCCAAGATGTGGGAATTTTTGGTAGGCTGCTGTTGAAACTTGGTAAAGAACACTGAACTTATTTTAAAATGGTTTTAATATATTTATGTGGAACATCTAACCATTAAATGTTTTATCATGTAATTGAGTGTGTGGAAAATTTGGTTTATTTAGAGTAAACTAAAGTAGATGTGTGGAAGATTTTTTCTACAACAATTTATGAGAGGAGATATGTGTAAAGCTAAACAAATCATACAATTACATGGAAATAAAAAATACTATAATACAATGATTTATGTGGGGAAATCCTTATAGGAGAAAAACCCCTCTAAAGCAACTCAACGTGTTATTGAGTAATAAAAAGCTACAATACACATGTAGAGTCTAAGCATTATAGGAGTATCATGAACTAGAGATTTGGAGTAATTTAGTAGCATAAAAATACCTACAAAAATAACTATGAAAGCTTCCATCTCAAGCACCCAAAAAAAGAGAATTGATATACACAATCATCAAATGGTGATTACAAAAATAGGGAATAAAACCACCCAAAAATGTGGTGGACAAATACCTAGTTAGTAAACAAACACCTAAATCCAAGACAAGTTCACATGTAGGATAAAATAACATGCAGTCCTTCCACATGTCATAAGCATGTCACAAGGTGTGAATGCATAAATTTCTCCCTGCCTCAATTTAACTCTCAACTTGATGTAATGACATGGATTTTTATTATGGAATTCATTTTTATTTTCAACAACAAAAGGATTTTCATTTTGACCAACACAAAGGATTTCATTTTCAATATCCATTTCTACAACTTGTCTAGGAATGGAACCGATATCAACATTGGTATATCCAGCTTCTTGTAAATCAACAATAAAAATATCATCTATAATCATATTTTTTGTATCATTCAAAGGTGGATTTGAAGACATACCAAGATTAGTTTCTATAATCATATCATCTTCCACATTCACCTCTTGCAAATTTGGATCATCTACATCCATCTCATCCTCCATGGAATCTTCAATGTTTTTCTCTTCAATAGTCATGGAACCAGATTCTTCAATATTATTCATTTTTTGAATCCTCATTCTTCTATATCTTTGTCATTTTGCCTCCTCTCTCTTTGCTTCAATTTTTTCAAGGGTCATGACCTTCTTATCTTTCCTCTTTTGATGATGTTTTGATCCCATGATTTCCAAATTCTAAAGTACAAATGAATTTGAATAATAAAAGTGTTGGGAGAATAAAGAAGATCAAATAATATGTTGTCATTGATGTCACCTTGTTGGATAAGGTGTCAGTTTAGTCTGATACTCTAAACCGGTATGGAGAACAAGTTCACATCCTTCAATATTTCTGGTTTGATATTTTGGTCCGCATTTCCCCTCTGGTGATCATCGTTGTTCATGGTTTTGGGAAGTGGTTTATGAATGTTAGAAGCTTGTAAGTATAGAATTCTATGTGCTCATATGATCATACAACATGTTGGCTTTGCTCCTGTGTTGCAATTTTTTATTAGGTCTATCCATGGTTGACCTAATAAATAGTTGGTGGTTCAATGAACTAGTTTGTGTTACAGATATATGAGCAACCTATCCTAGGTCCATGTTGACATGATGTAGCGTGCCACACATTTGAATTATTTTTGGGAAGATTTTGAATGTTCTTGAAGTTGAAAGTTACCTTTTTGGTGAATATGTGTTGCATCTAATTAGGTCGACCTAATTGATGCTTGCGGATGTGTGAAGTATATATATCAGGTAGTTTGGAGATTGAAGAAACGAGAAAAATTTGTGTGTAGTTGTGAAGAGAAAATATTAGTTTGCTAGCATGTGAATTCTCTTAGCATCAAAGGAATTGAATCAACACTTGTTAGGTGCACTCTTACCAGTTCATATTCTGGCTATGAAGCCATTTTTGTTCTATAATCTTTTGTAGGCAGTGAGCCTCTCATTTTGGATAGTGAGTCCTTGTTTGGATAGTGAGTCCTACTTTTAAGCAATTGGCTTTTGTATATTAGAAACGAGCCTCTTTTCTATCTAGTTTTTGGAACAACTATATATAGTGAGCTAATCTTCACTGTGGTTTTTCCCTCATTTGGTTTTCCACGTGAAATTCTAGTGTTCATGTGTTGTGTGATTTCATGTTCTGTTGAATGCTTTTTCTTATCTTTTTTAGTATATGCATTGAATTAATTGGATGATGTTTGTTCAATAAGTTTTAGAAGATACTGATTCACCCGCCCCCCTCTCAGTATCTTGGATATTCAACAAAAAGTCCTTTTTATTTCTACTTAAAATGACTAGATAATGAACACAATCCACTCCAAAATTGTCCCAGTGGTTTACTTCTTCCAAAATTGAATAGAGATTACATGTAAAGAGCATGTAGAAGACACAAATCAATAAAAATATGTAGAATAATTTGTTGTTGTCTATATAGTAAAAAATGTCATGTTGCAAGAAATCATTGATAATTCATTATCAGTAAAAAAATAAAAAAATAGTAAAAAAGAAAACGGGATCCCATTTTCTTTTTATGAAACAAGATGTCATATCCTAAATGAGATCCCATTTTCTTTTGGACCATTCAAAATATTAAAAAAGGTAAATAGGATCCGAGATCCCATTTCTAGAACAGGATCTCGTTTCTTAAAATTTGAATTTTTGGCCCAGTTTCTGCCGAGTTTTGAGTCAAGAAAGGGCTTGGGGACCCAACCCTTAGCTTTGGACCTACTTTGACCTGCAACTTGAAGGTCATGTCAGTGTCACTAGAAAAGAGTGACTTTGGACATATGTCTGAAGATATTTTTCATAGATTATTTTTATTGAGATTAAAACCCATTATAGATAAGACTATGTAGATTTCAAATATGTATTTTTTTATCATTGAATTATTTTTTCTATTTTTCAAATAATTTTTCATGAAACTAGTCCATAATCTTGAAATAATAGGTATTTTTAGTTTTAATAACTTTTTATTATTTTTTTTTTTTGAAAAATAAATTATATGTCAACAATCTTCAAATAAATCATTTCAATTTGAAAAACAAAATTAAAAAAATGATAAGTTTATGTCTAATTATGCTTGACGTACATCAGGGGTTTTCAAAACAATAATTACGACCAATAAAAAATTAATAAAAAAAATATTCAGAAAAAATTACAAAAAATATCCTCAACAATCTTTAGTGTCTTACAAATACTTTCTCAAAAGGATTCAAAAATAATAATTTTATTTAGGTCAAAATATGGTTGATGTACTCATGCATGGTGTGGTTATGGAAAAGTGACTTTTAAATAGTGGTTCAAGACATGCTTATTGAAAATAAATTTGTATCATCTCGGTATTAAAATAAATTACATATTATGAAACTAGACTCTGAGTACTACATTTTATAATACTATTTTTTTAAAAGATTCAATCTTTAAGTGCTTCAATTTTTTAGGTCAAATGTGACAAATTCTGAAAATTAGAAAATACACTTCTACTTTTTAAGTGCTTAATTAAAAAAAGTGCCCTCCAAGAAATAAATCTCTCATTTGAAGCAATTCTAAATAAAATTCAACTAAAAATTTACATGAAAATTCACCAATTCAGCTTTCAATTAAGAAACACAAATAAGATACATATAAAGAATTGAAGATTGAAATATCAAGAGCATTCATTAGGATGGCACATTCATTCTCAAAGAATTAAATGACATGAAAGACAATGAATGATGACAATATAAACATTGGTAATTCCACTTATGTATGGTGCAAAATTAATTTTGTATAGTTGAATGATACACTAAAATAGATTCTATAGACCAATTTGTTATCTAGAACATTGTCATTATCATCATTTTTGAGGATTTAATCACATAATTGAAAAGAAACGAAAAGGGTATGACCTCAAAAAATTTAATAGTATCTACGCTTACATCCAAATAGTTAAGCAACCTTGAATAGAATATATTAGATTGAATCAAAATGTATCAGAATCTGAGAGGCACTATTGATTTGATGCAAAGAATCATGTAATTAAATTTATAAAATAGGGCATACTTTGTTGTAAGGTGAAATCTAAAAACTCTTCAGTAGAAGCCAAAATATTTTCATCCCAATCCTCACCATTTCACACAAATGATCAATATTTTCATGTTAAGAGTTCTAATTTTTTTGTCATTGACCTTGAGCACACACATTCTTCCTTATTTCCAATCTCTCCATATGTTGTCCAAACCAATCAAATTGTTACAATATGTTATCTCTGCATGTTAAATCATTTCTTAATTTCACATTAACAGATTTTTATTGAATGTTTCTGAATTATATTGTGTCAATATTTTTGCATCAACGTTTCCGATCACGATCACACTCCAATATCCATCATCATTAATTAACAAATTCGACAAAAAATATGACTCATAAAAATAACTACTTTTATCTTAAATTATCTATTTGTGGCTCCACATAAAATTGACACTTACTAATTTCTCCCCCTCTTCAAAATTTTGATCAGATCAGAGCTTAAAAATTTCTAGATTAGATTGTGTATTATCAATATTTTCGATATACTTAATGATCCAAAAGATTTTAGTTAACCAATTCAAATTACCTTAGTACTATGGTTCAATTGTAAATCTAAAAAATCTCATCCACATCGAAGTAAATGTTATAGTTTAAGTACAAAACAAAACAAGAGAGAAACACCATTGTTCTGAGCATGGCTGACCTCTGTCCCAAAGATATCGAATTCCTAGTATTTTCCAACAAACTTCTTCTCGTAATTTAGCTTGAGAACCACATCATTCCCATATAACATTAATATTTTATAATAATTATTTAATTAAATCTGTGCTTCAACATCTAGAAAGGTTGAATATTAGGCGGTCTATTCAGAACAACTATTTTAAACAAGAGATGCATTACAGGGGTTGGTGATTTAAAATTTTATTTAGAGGATGCATGAATAATGTATAGTATGTAGTAGGTTTGATTTATTTTTGCAAGATGGTAGTAACACTAATAAATATAATGTTTCTTTGTAATAAATTGTATATATTTGTGAATTTTAATGTGATTGTATTTGAAATGTTAAGTAGCATTTTCAGGGAATCGTACCCTTCATAATGAGCCACAAGGGCCAAAAATAACCAAAACTAAAAAGAAAACATTACAGTAAACATAAACAGAGACAACCCACAAACAACACAAAAACCACAGAGAGCCAACCAAAAGATAGGACACTGACATAGGCAGCAGCTAACTAGTGTTATCCCAATTTTTAAGCAGGAGGTCCACGACCTCATCACCAACCTAGTCTTTTTTCTCCTAACTGTTATTTCCCTCTAGCTCCTCCTTAATAGAATTTGACAGGGTGCTAGTGACAAAATGGCCCAACTTCATAGTGAAGCGGGTCAACCCACGAAACCTTTTGTTGAGCATGTCCATTTTCTTCTCCAATTCACAGGGCTCCTCCCCAATGTCCATGGTCCCTGAGACCTCTCCAGGCTCTTCAACCAAGGGATGCGAAGAGTAGAGGCAAAGCGATCTTTAGGAACCTTGCTATCCTCTGGAGGAAACTGGGCTTCCTCCACAATCTTGTCCTCATCATCCTTAGTTTCCTCTTCCTTGTACTCTTTGCTGTCAGACTACTCCTCCTCTGAATCCTCAATTATCTGCCTCTTTTTGTTGTTCTTTGCAAGCCTCCTAGATCTCCTTCTGGTATTTTCCCCACCAGTCATCATAGTAGTCACCACAACAGTGTCTCCTCTAGAGTATTTCCCTATTATGTTCTTGCCCTTCCCTTCCCTAATAATTAGGTCTGGCGTACCTTTCTCCTTCCCTTGTTTTGCAGTGGTGGCCTTGTAGGCCGATTTCATTGGAGTGAACTTCAATTCATAGAGACCCTCCGCTGCATTGGCTTGAGCCTTACCCAACCCTCCCTTTAGTTTCTTGGTGGCCATCTTGGCTTTGGGATTCCCTGCAGTGCCCATATTGGATTTATGGGGAGGGCTTTTAGACTTGGTTGGGGAAATATTCACAACCGAGAGGGGTTCGATATCCTCAATGTGCACAACTATAATAGATTTAGGAGGACAAAGGGCCAGGTGGAAGTGGTAAAGTCTCAGAATGAGCCCCTGATGGAGTGGGAGTGATGAGAGATCATTGGGGTTAAGGCTGGCTAACTCGTTGCATTTTTTGACTGAGTTTTCCAAATCCATTAGAAGAAAGAATGGAAAACTAAGCAGCATCTTGTGTCTTAAATGATTTTACAAGGGAAAGTGATAAAAAAAGCAGGTTTTAAACCTACCTTCCAAGGTGACGTACTTCATCAGTGCAAGGCACACCTGATCCTAGGGCTTCGAGAGATCTTCTCTTTCAAAAACTGACTGGTTCTACACCGGTTCCTCATCTCCTCTGAAAAAATCTTTCAAGCTTTCGTTGTCCAGTTTCTTGGTGTGTATGGGGTATTTTTCCCGGTGCACTGTAATCCCATGGCTTGCGCTATGACTTCCTCACTAATTTCAAACGAAATACCTCCCATTGAGACCCTATGATCCTTCCACGAGTTGGAAAATGGCTAGACAAGTTAGGGTCATGTCCAACCAATATCTCCATAAGAGGAGCAATGCCACCTTCCACACAAATGTGCCAAACTAAGGATTATTCCATAATTCATCATAGTTATCCGGCTCAGTCCTCACTCGCTCACCACCCATTTTTCCAACCTACACAGGAAGCCCAAGAGTTTGCAAAAGATACCAAATGCATAAGCCAATAGTATAACGGATAATTATCACATTGTATTCATTTAGGCAAGGGATACAATGATGGGTAATTATGCCAACGTACAGGTCGCATGCACGGAAAGAAAAATCACGACAGGGTGAATTGACAACGGAGTTAATGAGGATCTTGGGAAGATTGCAGCCAACAAGACAGGAATTAGCGGGCATGTAGGGTTCCTTCTCCTTGGAGAAAATGTGCAAAAAACAAGGCAAATTGGCCGTATGCTTGAATATAGAAATATTCCTAAGGGTGCAATTTGAGACTCATGCTAAACTAGCTAGCACAAAGACACTAGAAGGAGGCTTTCTTTCATAATGAAGAGTCAAATCATTATTAAAAATCTCAAACAAACTAATTCTAGGATGAGATAAAACAAGATATCGCATGATCCCCAAGAGAAGAGATTGTACGGTAAAAATTCTTGGATTCATTGAAGTCACGCCCTTCCTTCTTTCCTTCATCAAGCCACCTTTTTTATTCATATTACCAGCCTTAAAATTTAAACCCTGCCACCTATTAGCCACCTTAGTAATCAAACCCATCTACCAGGTCCAAAGGAGAGACAAGTGGATCCTCTAGTTCATGCTCCACACATGAAAATATCCAAGCCTATAGCGAGCCAAAAGTTAGAGTCTCTCCACCTATAAGCCATCTCAGTGTTAACACTCATCCACCAGACCCCCAATAAAGTCAGGTGGACCCCCCATTCAACACCTGTCATCCATAGTTTCAAAATAATTTCAATAATTGGTTGTTTTGTTCCCTCAAGATGATAGCTTGAATTTTTGGTGGTAACCTTTCCATTCTCCTCCAAAATTTAGCAAAACTCCATTAAGAGCCAAGATTAGACAAGGCATCCACCACTTGGTTGCCTTTTCTAAATATATGTGTCACTTTTTTATCCCTAAATTTGGATAAAAGGAATCTGGCTCCAATAATATATCCTTAGTATTCTAGCCAATTAGTCTATGTTTATTCACAACATCCATAATGAACTTTGAGTCTCCTTTGATGTGGAGATTAGAAATCCCCAAAGAGACAACAACTTTGAGGCCCATGAGAAGTGCACAAGCTTCTGCCACTATAGAATAATGGAACCCAATACCTCCAAAAAATCTTGCAAAAATAACCCTCCCAGGATCTCTAATCACTCCACCTATACTTGCTCTGCCTCGATTGCCCTTAGCATCCTCATTGAAATTGAGTTTAAACCAGCCTCTATCCGAAGGCTCCCATTTGGTATTTTCCTGGCTAAGAATTTCAAGTTGTCAAAAGAGATAGCCTCTAATCCCTGATGCCAAGCCTTGGCCATTCTAATTTTGAAATCCAACGACCCCTTCTCCAGGAGTTTCCCATTAAAGAGGGAGATGTTCTCCTCAATGATCTGAGCACCAATGCCAAAAACATCCTTAGGGCTCCTCTCAACATTCCTAAAAACCCTATTACTCCTCTCCTTCCACATACACCAACCCAAGACAGGAGGGACCTAATTCCAAATTTCACCAGGTAGAGGGTGGGAATAGGGATCATACCAACCCAAAATGAATGATAAGAGATCCTTGCTCATAAACCAAGAGACATCAAGTTTCTCAAATGCTAGCCCCCAAACTTAAGTAGCAAATGGATAGTGTAACAAAAGGTGACTGACAGTTTCCTCCCCACTCTTACAAAGTAAACGTCTATTGGGAATACAAAAATCCCGTTTCCTCAAATTGTCCTGAGTAATAATCTTGTTATGGCAGGCCATCTACTAGAAGAAATTTATTTTAGGGATCAAGTGGTGATTCCAAATATTTTTCCAAAGTTCCTCAATAGTATTTTGGTTTGTCAACAGTTTGTATGCCGACCTCACAGAGAGATCCCCCTATTTGCCAAAGGTCCAAAAAAACTCATCCTCTCTGTCACAGGAGGGAAACCTAGTGCTAGAGAGAATCACCTGAAGGGACCGAGCCAGACAACAAAGGTCTTGAGACTGGGAGCAACAGAGGATAAGGTCTTTCCAATTCATAGCTCCAGGAGGTCTTGAAACATAATCACTAATATGGATGCCAAAGAATCTCTGGGCCGATCCCAGAACAGTCCTAAAGTCAGAGCAAGCCAGAGGGGTGTCAATTAGCCATGTATCTTCCCAAAATCTAATTCTATTCTCATTTCCCATTTTTCATTTAATCCCTTTCCTTAACAGGCCTTGTGTGCTACAAATTCTCCTCTAAACTAAGGAGCCTTGGGGGTGAGACTCCAAGAGACAATTGATCAAAAGACTATCCTAAAGATATTTGGAATTCATAATTTTACACCAATCCTTAGTTTTCCTTAACTGATCCCAACCAACCTTGGCCATCAGAGCCCTGTTAGAGTTGAAAATTGTCCTGACTCCTAGCCCACCATAATTTTTGGCCTAACAGACCTTTTTCCATTTCACCAAAGCAAGTTTATTCTTCTCCTCAATCCCAGACTAGAGGAAATTCCTTTGAATTTTTTCAAATTTATCAACAATGTACTTAGGCATCTTAAGAATGGAGAGGAAGTAAATGGGGATACCTTGGAGGGCCGCTGTGAGCAATTGGAGTTTTCCAACATGGATTAGGATGGAGCCCTTCCAACCAACCAATTTCCTTTGGATCCTTTCCAGAATCGAGTTCCAAAAGTCAGTGGTAACCTCCTTTACCATGAGGGGGAGCCCAAGGTAAACTGACCGGATCGATCCACTGACACATCCCAAGACCACAGTCACCTTGGATTGATTCTTTGACCATAACAAGAGGCATAGTTGTTGAGGCAAGCTTTCCATTTCCTAGCTTCCACCACAAAGGCTTTCCCAAAGAGAAAAGCGTCATCCATAAATTGTTGCACAACAACCGGATCCAAGGAGGAAGCCGCTCTAATTCCCATAATGGAGCCCTCTCGCAGCAGACCAGTGAAGTTCCTGTTGAGCACATCAACAATCATTATGAAAAGATAGGGAGATAGGGGGTCACTTTGTTTGATCCCTCTTCCAGAAGAGAAGAACCCAAAGGGGGATCCATTAACAATAACAAAGTAATTTACAATATTAACACATTCCATAATGAGTTTGATGACAAAATTGTTGAATCCAAACTTAGCCAAGACCTTCGGGATGAAATCCCATAACACTTTTTCATAAGCTTTGGAGATGTCCAACTTGAGAGCCATCCCCACATAATTACATCTATCCATGGAATGGAGTAGTTCATGGGTGGTCAAAGTAGCATCAAGAATTTGTCGCCCAGGGACAAAACCCTTTTGAGTAGGAATAATGATTTTATCCAGAAGAGGTTTGATACGGTTCACTAAAATATTATAAATGATCTTGTAGAAGGTGTTACAAAGGCTAATGGGTCAGAAATCAGTCATGGATTGAGGCTCACCAATATTGGGGATAAGGGCGATGAAAGTGTGGTTCATTTGTTTGAGGATTTTACCCGATTCGAAGAAATCCTTGGCCACAAGCACTAGGTCCCCACCCATAGTATCCTAGAAAATATGAAAGAAGGCAAGAGGAAAACCATCAGGCCCCGAGGCTTTAAAATCCCCCATGCTAAAGGTATCTAGCCAAACTTCTTCCATAGAAACAATACTAAGAATCCCCGAATTATCTTCC
The DNA here is from genome assembly GCA_007115665.2 of Sequoiadendron giganteum. Taxonomy (NCBI): domain Eukaryota; kingdom Viridiplantae; phylum Streptophyta; class Pinopsida; order Cupressales; family Cupressaceae; genus Sequoiadendron; species Sequoiadendron giganteum. The sequence continues at coordinate 61,713,777 of CM021107.1, read as the reverse complement.
TGAGAAATGGTGGTAGGAAGATGGTTGAGAATCATACTATCCAAGGCCGGATTAGGTGCCTCAGTTGGGGCTGAATTAGCCTCCTGAAAATAGTTAACAACACAAAGGCCAATTTGAGGATGATTCAAAATCACCTCAATAGAAGCATTAGTTAGCTTAAAAAATTTGATTCCTTTTCCTATGCCTAATGGATAATACATGAAAGAAGGAGGTATTCCTATCACCTTCCTTCAACTATTGGACTCTTGATTTTTTCTTCCAAAAGACTTCCTCATTTTTGAGAACCCATTCCCATTCCATCCTGGTTCGCCATTCTTGGTTGTGAGTTCGCTGACTGTCATCTCCCACCTCCATTTTTTTTTGTAAGGTCCTCAAATCTCCTTCTAACAATTTTTTTTTTGAAACACATCCCCAAACACATTCTTGTTCCATCCTTTTACCATGTTTTTTATATGTTTAAGTTTGAAGAAAATCCTATACATGGGGGAGCCTTGGACATGAATATTGAACAACTCAACAATTTTATTTTTGAAATCAGTATGAGAGTTCCACATTATCTCTAAGCGGAAGGGAAAGGGACCCACAACATGGAGAATGTTGGTGGTCAGAAAAAGGGGGTTATGGTCAGAGACCATCTTGGGTAGGGTTATTAGATTAGCTTCTAAAACATTAGTCCAATGTGGAGAGGAGAGGAAGTGGTCTAGCCAGACCTGAATTAGGTTGTCACCAGTGCATCTATTAGACCAAGTGAAATTTTGGCCCATGAGCTCAATATCAATTAAACGCGAAGAATTCAAAAAATTAGCCAGGCTAGACATGCTGTTAGAGTAATCCAAAAGGCCACCACTTTTTTCCAACAAAAATAGGTGAGAGTTAAAATCTCCAGCAAGCAGCCAACGACCTCCCCATATTCAGATTAATTTTAACCTTAATGTCATACCACAAATTACTCCTTGCATTCCTCTGATTTTGATCTTAAATATTGATTATAGACCAGGATTCACCAAGGTAAGTAAATGAGGCCCCCACACTATTTTTACAGTGGAACAATTCAGAGCCCCGAAATTTTGATGGGTTTCAAAGCACAACCAAACCCCCCGAAGCACCCTCAACATCACTGTAGACATAAGCTTCATTTGTCCAAATAAATTTAGCAATTTTATCAAAATTTACTTTCATCATTTTGGTTTCTTGTAGTAGGCACACATCAATCTTATGTTTCAAGACATAGCCCTTCAAAGCACATTGTTTGTGGGAGCTATTGAGCCCACAAACATTCCATGACATAATTCTCATTTCTGACCTATTTTTGAGGACACATCCAATGTCCTCTACTTTCCTAGGGCAATCTCATTTTTTCGTTTCTCTCATCCTAGTGTGTCTCTGAGAAGGTTTCCCTAGCTTGGAGTCACCTCCTACATCTTCCTTCTTCTTCCTTCCTTTTTTCTTTGGCATTGTCCACATCCCTTCTTCTATAGTTTTCTCAAGCTTCAAACTCCCCATACTTTTTGTAGATTCATCAACCATACCAAAGCTCTCTTCCTCCCAAATTTCACCATCCTCAATCATTATCTCGCAAGTCCCCACAAAGACCACCGAAAATAGAGGATCAATAGCTGAAGAGCCAGGGTCCTGGGTCATTTCGATAGAGATGGGTTTAACAACAGACTCCAATAAAGCACTGGGGTCAACTAGTTTAGACGGTGGATCGACAAAGGTGGGTGAAGATGGAGGGTCCTCATGTGAATGAGCAGCACTCGGGGGAATAAGCCCAGAGTCATCCGACGGACGGGGATCATTTCCAAATGGAGGAGTGAGATTTTCCACAGTACAGTTAACCTTAACCTCCCGAATGATGACAAATTTATAGTAAAAAATCAGACGCCCAACTTTAGCACACTTCTGACAGTATAGCACATAACTTTCATAGCACATTGGTTGTGTCTAGCTACCAAACTTAGAGCACAACTTGACAGTGTTCAGGAGGACTTTATCAACACAAATATTAACACATAATATAGCAAACACTAACCAAGATTTCAACTTTGTAATAGAGTCAGTGGTGAAAAATTGACCCAACGAATCCCCAATACCTTTGAAAATGAATTCATCACAATACTCCAGAGGTTAGCCTGACAACTGCACCCAAATTGGAGTCGACTTATTCAGATCTGTACCAGGGTCGAAACCCGGTTTCCAACGACACATAGCCAGGCTATGTTTCGCATATACCCACGGACCCGATGACAGAGTCACCACCAAGTCCTGCGCAACTGCAAATCTAAACAGGAAAAGACCACCAACCACCACACAAATCTCCACACTACCCTTAAGGCACCATTTTTCCGCTACCCATTTCCGAACCATATCCATCATTGGACAGAAAGAAAGAAATCTACCCACTACAACATTATCCATGGAGGAGAGAATCATGTCACAAATTGAATCAAGAATGTCAAAATTCGCCCCAAAAGCCGTGATAACCTCAGGTAAAGTAGGAAACAAGGAGGAGACTTGTTTTCCATTGGATAGCACATACTTCCAACCAACTACCAGAGAGATCTCCACTCTCAGCACATAAGATTCGCCCGAAACCACCAAAATCTTCGAAAAGCCCGTAGGTGAAAGCACTATCCCCGTAGGGGTGGTACTCGACAGACACGGGCCCAAAAGAGAGGAGCACGGGCCAAGGGGGGGGGTAGAGGGGGACCGTTGGGTACCCCCAAAATAGATTCCACCATGCATGTAGGAATTTCAAATGTAGAGGAGATGGATGTTCAAACGCAGAAGAAAGTTTGCTGATTTTGTTATTTTGAATGTGATTGTTAAATATAAATTTAATATTAATATTTTAATAAATGAGATGTTGGAGAGATATGTGGGTGATTGTTATAGATTAGTTTTGTTGCTTTGAATTTTTGATAAAATATTTTTTATGATCATGACATTTGATCACAATCTCATCTTCTTTTCATGAATACATTCTTGAATTGGAACTAGTGACCTAGGCTTATTCTTAAATATGACAACTTACACCTCAACTAAAAGTTGAAAAACCACAATTTTTCTTTTGAATAAAGTTAGATTCTAATAAGTAGAAAATAAATTTGAATTTTATGAGATAAGATAATACCAACAATGCTATCAAAGGGATAAGACTACACCAACAAACTTAGGTTGATAAACTTGCAACAAATGTTTAAAATTTAAATGAAGGATAGAGGGGATTAACTCTAAAACCAATGATAGGGAATCATTGTTGATAATACTATGAATTTATTTTCCACCTCTAAAAAATTATAGCTTTAGTACAACTTTAGTTTGCACACTATTTCAAAATTAGAATAGTTGTAAAAAGCCTTGGAGTTCGATGTCAAGTGTTGTAGATATGATCTCAACTACCACAAATTTGAACTTTATGGTATAAACATGAAGAAAAAATTATAACCTATTGGAACCTATGGAGCCTAGTATTTTATATTTAAAGTGCTTTTGTGGATGGTTATGTCTATATAGACCCCTAGAGAATATTTTGGATTTCTAGGGTTAAGTTATTCTTGGTAAGGATCCCTTTTTACTAGCTCATTGTGACTTGAAATGTAGATTCAATGAAAACATTCACTAACATCCACATGGCCTATGAATGAGTCTCTTTTTTCCTTTAGAAGATCAAAGTGTGTTTAAATGATTTCTAAGGATGTGGATGCATTCTATTAATGGATTTCTTTATATGTACTAAGACACAATTAATTTCATAAACATATACCAAGTTGGCTCATAATGGTAAGTGGGAAAGGGTAGAGGCTTGGAATTTAAATTTGGGTTCAATCTTGAGCACATATAGAGTATTTAATTAAGAAGTAAACAATAATGATATGATATTATATGTTGTGTAATTTAATAAAAAGAATATAATAAAAATATGTATAGTTGTAGCAAGTAGTAAATTATAATGACATGAGTGTGTTATAAAAACTCTTAATATGTACATATGTATATATATTTGATAGGTAAAGTGTGGGATGAGGGCACACTCTTTGTATTTTAAAAATTATAATTAAATAGAAAAAGTAAACTTCAAACTTCAAAATTAGAGAGCTAACAAGAAAAGTCTTATAAAAGACTTATGAAAAATAGAAGAATCTAGAGAAAGAAAACAATTTGTAGGCTAGAGAGACCCAAAAAATTGAGAGGGTGTTTATGAACTAGGACATAAATATTCCCTTATAAGAGGAAGGCACCATGACCATTTGAAAATAATATTCATTTTTCTCCTAGTAAGGAGGGCATTAGTAGTCCATTAAGTGTCATCATCAACAAAATCTCTTTCCTTGTTTCATGATTTTTTTGCCTCAATTTTCCAGTATTTATTTTTAATAGAGACCACAATTTGGTTTGAAGATTTAACTCATAGTTTAGGAGATTGTGGTTCTTTTGGGACATGGAATGATATTTCCTTCTTTATCAATGGAATTTGAGAAAAAAATTTCTTTCTCACCTATGAAGAAATCATCATCCTCTAGTTTATATGTTCCAAACCATGCATAAATCCTTCCTCATTATTTGATAGCTAATTAATACCTCCAAAGTCTTCTCTAAGTTCGAATGTGAAGAGATTCTTTAAATATAATCAAGGACTATACATGATATTGTATCATGTCCTTGTGATGTTCTAATTAAGTAATGATAATCTTGACAAATTCCAATCAAGTAATTTATATAAAAATATGTATTAAGTTTCTAGTAGCCAAAATGGGGTGTTACAACCTACTTATTTGGCCTTGTTAAAGTTATCCTAATGCAGATCCTATCATAAATGGTCAACTCCTTACTTTTTGTAGCATATAGTTAGTATTGATATGACCCTAGATAGCTCCTAATTTCTTCCAATCCTTCTTCATACTCAATATTATTAGTAATTTATAGATGTGGATACACACTAGGGTGATCCCACAATACTGGTTTAATATTTTTGGGCAAACTGGACATTGAATTGAATTTTTTTAACTAAATCTTCACTTTCAGGCTCTTATAGCGGCTAAACCGTGAGGAATTTGAAGATGATGCAAACTAGTGATTTGTGATGTTTTGTCTATAAATTCTAAATATATATTTTTCAAAATTTTTGGAATCAGACTACACTTTTTTTTCCATCTCCTTCGAAAACTAGTTTTTATCCGTAAACAACATTTTTAAGGACTGGTGCTCACCGTATACAACATAATTTTTTTTGTATGAAGGATTAAATTCTAATTTTTTCAAATTTAGATTTGTAACTACGATATATAACTAGTTCATTTGGTTTGATAGTGTTTTACTAAATATTTTTTCCTTAATCAAGTTTTGAAGTCAAACAAATTATAATTCAAACATAGGCGGACTGCATACAACATAACGTTTTTTGTATGTATTTAAATTCTTTTTTTTCTTAAATAGATCAAGGACATCAATACCCAACCTGAACATATTTTTAATTTTTTTTTTTGATAATCTACTATTTTTCCACATGTGGAGAACAAAGAGCTTGATTTTTGGTGAAACCTATGTTTAATAAAACTGAAAAAACAAATACATAATAAAACCAAAAAACATTAAAATTATAGTTGTTGGATAGCTTGTTCTAAGGACTACCTGATTCCAGTTGGGTCTATGAAGTCTCCACCATTTTCATCTTCAACCCGAGCTCCGAAGTGCAATTTTTTTAATTTTTTTATGATAGAGAGCAAAAATCAAGGAAAAGGGGGGTTCGCTCAAACTAGGGGGGGTTCAAGCGAACCCCTAGGGGTTTGAGAAAACCCCCTTTCAAAAAGGGGTTTTCATTTGTTTTTTTGGAAGGATGCATTAAATGGGTTCGCTCAAACCTAGCGAACCCTCTTTTGGTTTGTTCGAACCAATGAGTTCGTTTGAACCCCAAGAATGATATTTTTTAGCATGGGGTCACTTTTTGCAAGTTTTCCTTCCTCATTCGAATTGTAAACCACTTTTGTGGGTTTACCCACTAATAGATCATATTACAACTCTTTTCTTGGATAAAATGTTGGAGACTATGTATGAAGATAAAGGCCTATGCTTACCATAGACCATTGGTCACCTTTTAAGAATGATGCCTCCATCATTCTCTGACTAAAAGGTGATTTACATAAATATATAGGGGAGAGAACTAATACTTTGACCAAGCAAATCAATCCATTTTGTCCCATATAAGACTCAACTCAATTATGGGATAGGCATATGCAAATGAGTTTTTTAATTATCATATTTTTCATTTTAAGTCTATAACCATAGAGTGAATCAAAACATTTCGTATATCCTTGGATATCTTGAATTTGAAATCAAAAGGGGAAGCCTTATATAGTTTCTCACATTATTTCAACTAGTACCACTTATTTAGCACCTCTTTGGTGGTAGTTTGTAGGGCGCCATATGACTTAAGGTCAATTAGGGAATTTGTTTTCCTTCTTATCTAGGTGATAGTTAATGAAGAAATGATATAAGTGAACATTCAGTACCTACCTTCTTGGCTATTGCTTATGGCGCAACAATAATTATCACCTTTCTTCTCTCACTCAAAACCTCTTGCACATGTCCTAGCCTGCATATTCCTTTTTGCTACTCTCTCTTTTCTTCTTCTCACATTTAATTTAGTTTCATACAAAATTGAACACACTAAACTATATTACTAAATACAACAATTTATTATTATATCAATTTTATATAATTACTTCAAATATGTATCATTTTATGATATAATAATTAAAAATATTTTTTATATAATATTATTAACATAATTTAATATCAATCTATTAATATAAAATTATATTGCAAATATTTATTAATAAGTAATTATATTATAGTAACATAATACATAACAACCTCCACTCCCCGGTTTTTGTCCTTGTAATGGGCCGCCCTCCCCTTTGTTTGACTGCTCTAGGGGTCTAAGGCAAGGGGATCCAATATCTCCCTTTCTATTTATTATCATGGTGGAATCTTTGGGGTGTCTCATTTAGAGATTTATTAATTCTAGGGAGATGTCTAGTTTAGCCCCTTCCTCTAGTAATTTGATCTACTCCCATCAACAGTTTGTGGATGATTCTCTCATGCTTAGGGCTATTAAACATATTTTGCAATGCCAGATTGGTGATCTTTCAACTTCCTATCTGGGGCTCCCCTTGTGCTCCAATGTTCTTGAGTCCTTGTGGCAGGGGCTGATTGATAAAGTCAATTCTAAATTGGCTAGTTGGAAGGGGGTGGTGCTGAGCCAAGCTAGGAAGGTGTAGTTGATTAAGTCTACTCTCCAAAATATCCTTGTATATGCTCTCAATTTATTTTTCATGCCTAGTAAATTTTTGGATAAATTGGAAGGTACTCTAAATTTTTTGCTTTGGTCGGGTGTTGAGGATAAGAGAAGAATCCATTTGGTTGTGTGGGATGATGTTTGTAGACATAAAAGGGCCGGGGGTTTTAGAATTCAAAAAGTCCATGAGTTTAATATTGCTCTTCTTGGTAAACACTTGTGGAACTTATTGATGACTAAGAGTGAATGGGCTATAATTTCTTGGAGCAAGTACTTACATGGTGTTGATGCTATCAAAGATTTGTTAAATCCTAATTTTTTTCCCCCTTTTGGGTCTGCTTTTTAGAATTGTATGGTCAAGGCTCGTAGGCTTTTATCTAAGGGGATTTTCTGGCAGTTGGGAAATGGTAGAAATATTTTGTTCTGGGAAGATAGTTGGCTTGGCAATAGGTCGCTTAAAGATGAGCTGTTGGCACAAACTTTTATGAAAGACTATCAGCGGTGGTTTGGCAGATTTGTTGTTGATTATATTGTTGATGGCTATTGGAAAAGGTTGCATGAAGTTGATCCAAGGTTGGCGGTCCTTTCCAAGGTCCTATCCTTGGTCCATATCCCCTCTCCCTTCTTTCAAAAAACTTGTGTGGAAGCCTTCATCTAATGGTAATTTCTCCATCTCTTCATCTTTTCATACTAATGATTCTGTTGTTGGTCTAGCTCCTTTTTGGGCCTTTGTTTGGTCTTCAAGATTGACTCCTAAGATTAATATTTTCTTCTGTCTCCTCTACAAGAATAAGGTATTAACTATTGACAATTTGGTCAAGAGAGGTTTTATGATGTCCAACAGGTGTTTTTTGTGTGAAGAGGAAGCTAAAGATTCCCTCCATCTACTAAGTGGATGTAGTTTTGCTAGAGGTGTGTGGACACATGTGCTCTTTCTATGGAATCTCAGTTGGGTGTTCCCTGCTTCGATCAAGGACCTGTGGGCTCAATGGACTAGCCCTGCTTCTAATCCCGCTTTGCAAGATTTTTGGTATCTTTCTTTGCCTCATATTGCTTGGGGTTTGTAGATTGAACGTAATAACAAGATTGTCAAGATTTCAGCTCTCCCTGCTCTCTTTGTGGCCCATAAAATCTGCATGGCTATTAAAGAAAATTTCATGGCTGGGATATCTTTTCACAATGGGTGGAGAATCTTGTTGAGCAGTTATATGACATTTTTGTGGCTAGGAAGTTGAAGTTTCCTTGTGATATTTCCCTCCCAGTTACAAAAGGGAAAGCCTCTAGAGAGAATGTTGCTTGGAAAGCTCCTTCAGATGGTTGGGTTAAGGTTAACTTTGATGGAGCGACTAAATGAAATCCGAGATCTGTTGGTTGTAGGGGAGTGATCATAAATTCTAATGGTAGGCTTGTTTCTGATGTGGTGCTCCCTTTGGGAGTCTAGACAAACCACTATGTGGAAGTGGATGCCACCTATCATGGACTCAAAATGGATCAAACCAAAGGATTCAAGAAAGTTTGGCTAGAAGTGGATTCTCTAAACATCATTAATAATCTAAAAAATTGTGTAGCCACCTCTTGGACAATTGAAATTTTGATTAGAGACTCTATTGGCATTCTTAAATCCTTTGATAATTATTATCTCTCACATTTTGAGAGAGGGTAATGGACTTGCCAATATTTTTGCTAACATTGGAGTTAGAGTGGCTAGAGAATGGGGTTTGAATGACCCTCTACCCATAGAAGCTATTGCTACTATTAATAATGATGCCCAAATCTAAGGTGATATATGATTCTTTAAGGCATGGGAAGTGCATGTTTTTCATCACATGGCTGGTCATGATATGGAGGAGTGGTAAGTAAGATTTGAATCGGGCTGAATGTACGACAACTGAATGTTGTAGGGAACAAAACACTAGGATAATTAATATCCTTTGCCACAATTCCTTCTTCACACGGATTGTGGGAATTCTCAGCACTACCATCTCAAGAATTTTCCTCAATGTTACCAAAATTTCTAGAATTATCGACTCTGTAAGTTCGACTGCCATGGGTGGAGAAATAAATCGTGTGGAACCTTTTTAGTGCAATGCAACCAAAAAGAAGCTGAAAGTCTAGAAAATCCTAGAGAAAGGAGGATTGATGCCATATCTTGAAAAATTACATGGGAATAACCCTCATATTACTGCTCTGTTCGCCAAAATTTGGAATAGTAGGGTTTTGAATCTTGGAGGGATGGATTTTGATGTCAACGAAGACCTCATTGCTAATATCATTGGTCTATTGATAGAGGGTATGGAATTCTTCAGGGACAAGAAGGAAGCACAAAATTCCATGTAACTCTTTTTTAAGGGCAATGAAGCTAAAAACCTTCACACAATGAGAAGTGGTGGCTATCAGAGGATAACTATTAAGGCGTTGTGGAGGGATGTGGCTCAGGAGATTATGTGGTTCATTTCCCTTGAAGGTCATTTTTTTTCCATTAACGCTTATCATTTTCTTCTGCTTAACCATTTTTCCATAAGAAAAGGATTTCCTTTCCCTTTTATCTTTTGGCCTCTTTGGATGCTAGTATTACAGGTCATAAGAAAAATCCAAAGAACCCTATTCTTCATGTGGGGCTTATCCTCTTGATTTCTGACTATGCCAAAGCCTATGAAATTGTTAAGCCACTTCCTACCCCAAAAGGTGCAAAGAAAAAGTAGGAGGAGTGTTATGAGACAGTCTTTGAGGAGGAGTTGGCCAACAAAGAATGTAAAAAGAGAAAAATCATTCTAGATAATGAGTCGGCATTTGAGGATGATGCGGAGTATGTGCTAGAATCTTTGGATACCATTGATGTGGATATGCACTCCCCTGTATTGGGTAAGTTGAGAAAAGAGGAGCCAAGCCCCAACCATGATTATGACACTTGCAATGAGGAGTAGGATGATGACACGCTGAGTCGTTGTAGAAAGGAGAAGAAGGATGTGGCTAGTGAAGTTTCGTCGCCTCCCCCTACTCTGGAGAAAAGGGAGTTGATCATAGAAAGTAGTAAAAATTCGATGGTGAGGTTTGCGAGTAAAAAGCTAGAGTCTAATTCTCCACTTAAAATTGGTGGCAGACAAGATGTTGCGGTTTCTTTGGTTGGGGTTAGTGATTTGCAAAAGGATAAGAAGGTTGTGGTTGAGATGGACTAGGGTGTTGAGGCTTCTCCTGTGGTGGACCTGGATAGGAAAATAAAAAGGAAGGCGGTTGTTGCGGAGATTGTGGAGTCCATTCGCAAAATCAAGACATTGATTGTTGTTGAAAAGGGAAAGGCTACTGCTGATAAGGGAAAGGATGTCACACATGGTGTGGACAAAGGAAGTTCTTCGTGTGAGGAGGATGCTAAGGGTAAGGAGGTTTTCATTATTGAAAAATAAAATATTGTTGATGTTTTGGGAGCTTCCAAAGAGGGCTCCATTATTTTCTATAATATTTTTAAATGGATTCTTCATGAAATTAATATGACAAATATGAAAGTGCATGGTATGCTGAGCAAAGTGGATCGAATCCCCTGTTCAAGATCAGATTGATGATCTCATGAACTCTCTAAAAATTGTCGTGGAGAAAATGCTTCCGATGAAGCAGAATCTTGAAGAAAGAGTCCTCACCTTGGAGAATACATGGAGAAGTTATATGATAATATGGATAAAGGTGAGAAGGGGACTAAATCTAGGTTTAATGTTGAATTTTTTGGTATTATTGATAGTGTTAAAATTTGTAAGGAGGCTGAGGATAGTGGTGCTAGTGGCATGCTAATGGAGGATGTGATGCTTGGTGATAAGGGTGGTGAGAAGAGTAACGTTTTGATTAGTGAGGTTAATTTGGGTGGGCATGGGGCTAGAACCTGTAACAAAACCAAAGCTCAGGTTGGAGCTCCTATTAAAGAGGTTTCTGCTGCTGGGGATGAGGGCCTAAAGAATGTGGTCTGTGATGTGGAGGCCACTGATATTCTAAAAAATATGTAATGTTGTTGGTTGGGTTCCACTTTTTTTGCTGAATTTTTGCTGATGTTTTGTTGTGGTTGGGCTGACTTGTTCTAATTGCTTGTATCTTTTGGTTCAGCTTCTTAAAAAAAAAAAGGTTCTAGGCCCCTTCAAAACCCATTTTTTACCTCTAATCGAAACACAATACATAACAAAGTTATTACATATAATAAAAAATTTATATAATAATTTTAAATATATAATATAAACTTAATTATTAATTAATGTTGAGATGCATTCTATAGTGGCATGAGTAATCACATATCATGGCTTTGTAAATTAACACACACACACACACACACACACACACGATTTAATTTGAGTAAGAACATCTTGAAATGAAATGATAAAAATATATTAAATTATTAAATATTATCCTTCCATGGATCAAAAGTTCCCCTTTAGCTTTTTAGTATGCTACACTTGATTGTGTATTTATCAATCTGACATTTTTCCTCAAATATTTATGTCAAACGTCCAAGCAAGAAGTGTTTATAGACTTTGTAGACACTAAAATTATTCACCAAATCATCAAAATTTAATTATCATCATATCATCTATTAATTCCTAATCATCATTAATTTAAAATTTATTAATCATTATATTTATCATCATTTATTATCATTTAGATTAATTAAAATTTATTAATTAATTAGTATTTTTATTTATATATTTATTTAAACAAAATTTTATTATCAAATTAAATAAGAGCTAATTATTTATTAGTTGGTATTAGTTTTCATCAGTTCATGAATTAGAAATATGTAAGCTTTTGGATTTAGCTGTGTAAGTTTTTAAATTGACATTTCAGATCACATATTTCTAATTATTTATATTCAAATAAAATTTATAATTTATGTCTCATCAATAACTCCATCTTGTTTTAGAAACTTCTTTGCCACTCATTAGTTGATTTCATCTTCAAATTAAAACATAATCCTCTCATTTATCCATTTATTAAAAGAAACACATAATTTATTAATTGTCTAAAATTAAATATTCTATTCAAAACTTAATGACATATTGGTTTAAGTAAATAAAACTACATTACATAAAAAAATATTGAATAAAGTTATTGTTGTATGTTACTTGATATATTATTATTTAATTAAAAAACAACTAGTTATTGTGACATTAATTTACACAAATTTATTATTTAATTGAATAAATAAAAAATAAAAAATCGTTATGCATAAATAATTTAAATTGAAAATAATTAAAAAATAGTTGCTTTCAAATATCAATTTATTCAAGAAACATTTTAGAATAAATATCAATTTGTTGGTGATAATAACTAATAAAAAATAAATGGTGATTATTGCAAGAACTCTCCTTGATTTAAGGTAGAGTTTTTCTAAACAAAGAAAATGGCATTATAAGACATCTCTCGATGTAATTATAATTCTTGTACACAACTAGTTTCTACCTAGTAGGAGAGATATGATTATTTAATAAATCTCAACTAAATCTTCCACATTGAACTTGATTATTGTAGCTAATGTAACTTTTTTAGAAAGCATTATACTATACTATGCTAACAACCACTATCTACTAGAAAGGATGCCACTTCTTGTGGATGGTTCAAAAGAAATAACCAAACAAATTAACATGTTGATTTTTTCATTGTTTCATCTCATATATTCTGACTGTAATACGTAACTTCTTATAATTATTTTTTCTTATTAAAATATTAAAAAAAATTACTTAATATTTTTTTATGCTCTTAAATTATTCTATAATTCATAGTTTTGTACACTCAATTATATAGGGTACAAAGTGAATAATCCATCTCTTAGGAATTTTTTTATTATCATTGAATCCAAGTCTAAAGCATCAAAACTTAGTGTTGAAATTTGAACTAGAGAAGCCCAAATTATTTAATTCACCAAAAAAAACATAATTTTTAGTAGTTTCATAAATTTAGAAAAAAATTTATTGTGAGAAAACAATTATTTGTGGACTAATTGGGCACAAGAATTTAAAACAATGGAAACAATTTTGTGAGAGAATGAATATTGGTGTATATTTTATAAAAAAGGAAGTCATTGAATTGAAATGATTAAATTCACTTTTTCTTAAATTATTCAAAATCTCTTTGTTCAGCTACATCTATTGCTTCTTAATTCAAATTGATATAGGGGCAAGGACCCAATAGTTGAGCATGTTTCAATAGTTGTGCTAGTAGTTGTTTATATAATGCTCAATAGTTGTGCTAGTAGTTGCTTATATAATGCTCAATAGTTGTTTATATAATATTCAATAATTGTGACTTGACTACTCATAATTAAACAAAATGTATTCCTTTGATCTAAAAAATAACCAATCATGTGATGCCACATCAACATTCAACTATCCATGATGTGAATGCACAAGTATTAGTAGCACATTTTTTTTGGGCCTTTTTGGACACCTTGAGAAAAAGCATGTTGATGTGGCATCATATTTGATGATGTGGCTATGAAACAAAAGTTATAAGCAGGGGAATTGCCAAGTGAGTTGTAAAAAATTGAGAGTGATTTGAAATTAACACATAGAATAATTAGAAGCCCAAAATTAGGGTACACAACTATTGGATCCTCTCCCTTCATGCTTAATTGATTGTTTAATCCTTCACAGTAAACATGCTGCACATATTGGAAACCCAGAGAAAAATTATTCGATAATTTCGCTTGGTACCTTCGATACAACTAAAGAAACAACAAAGGCGCATGACTGTGCAACTTTCCAATACGAGGTTCAAGGCTATTCCCAATTTCTCCCTGAACATTGAGTCTGGGCTGTATGTGGATCCCTATTCTCCATCCTCCTCACATACTCCATCAAATATTCCAAATCAAAGGTGATGAAAGATAAAGGTCAAAAATCCCAAGAAACATTTTCAGATAATCCACAGTTTTAGCACATGCCCAGCCACAAATGTAGAGTTATTCTCATATTGCTTCATTATCAAGGTAGATAAGGTTTTTATCAGAAGCAATATTGTAGCTGTTGTAAGGGAATAAATGTTTCATGTTCACTCTCCACGACTGGGCTTAAAGAAATCCTCTTTTGCAACTTTCAATGGATTGGGCGTGAGATGTATATTCAAATTTGACCACTACAGTGATATTGACTACGGTAAAGTAAGTAGAGCACAACGAAAAACAAAACAGTGGACAAAAGGAAAATGAAAAAACATATTATAAAACAGTGTAAGAGACAGGCCCACAAGCCACGTAGGAAGTCAAAGCTGGTTGTCAGAGCTTAGAGTGTGCTCATTAAGCCTGATCATTCGGAACAAATCTCATGCTTTGGAAACAAACATGGCATAAACTAGCAATCACACCTTGGGGTGCAATGGGTACACCAAAGACATTAAAGTTATATACTCTATTAAATCTATTTATTAATAGATGGGAAGAGTTATGTTGAGCTGTAAACTACTAATTTGTAAAAATAACCTGCTTAAAGAACTATAGAAGTGTTGCTAAGAAATAAAGAGAAATAAGATAACCATACACCATAATTTTCAAACATAAAGAAAGGTGAAGCACAAAAGCGGCCATACATAAATGAATGAGCCAACAAACATTACATACATCATACACCAATGTTTGAATGGCTGTAGAGGTTCAATATGAGAACTGTTTTCAAACCACCCCCCATACATCACACACCAACAACTGACAGCTAACCTTGGAATCAAAGCACCCTCAAATCTCCAATAAATTTCTCCAATCCCAAGACTTTTAAGGGACATTATCATCATAAGAGTGCATGGAATCATCCACCATTTTAGAACTTAGGCTGGATATTCATGCTTGCATGATTTCCAAACAAAACCAATCTAGACAATAGATGCAACTAGAAAACAATTATAGACTAGATTAATTATTGAAGTTTTATAATATCCATGTAAGCTACCCAAAAACAAGACAGACAAATATGAGGGAATTCCTCCCATATAGTGGAACATATCCCTTAATCTTAACAGTTATGATGGACAATTTTTTTGAAATAGGGTGGCCTTCTCCTCAAAAAAGACAACTTTGAAACAAAATAAAAAAATTGAGGGAACCACCATTTCACCTTTAATTTGAGGATAATTGTAAAGATTCAATGTGAGGTGTTTTCCATTGAACTCCCATACACTGGACACCATCTACGGACACCTCAATGTGGATCAAAAGTCCTTTCAAATCCACAATACATTTCTCCAGCCCAACATAGGTCTGAGACTTTATAGGAGAACCATCACCATGTAGGACAAGCTAGTCTAATAAGTAAATAAATAAATAATTGTATATTAGACTCACAAAACAACAATTATTTATAAAAAAATCCATGCCTATTTTTTTAGATTTGCATCTGTATCACTTGGAATTACGCTTGTGCAAAAGCTCAGAAGCAGAGAACTGACAAAGTATCTTTTGGGTACAACAATGGTAATTGATAGAGCTTTATAGAGGGGTTTGTGGGTACGGTGGAATTGTCTCTGATAGTTACAACAGTCTTTTGTTCCAAACCTTCTAATAATAATTTTCCAAACGTTTTTGAGACCAAACACCATCCAAGAAGAAACTCTGATGCATATATATCAGAGATGCTTGAAACCAAAGTCTTCTTGGGTGTGTTTTCAAGAGGTGTCTTCTACATGAAGATATTTTAGTTGATTAGGGCAACTCCAAACCATTACGGAAGACAGTGCAGTTATGGTTGCTCTAATTAAACATCAAAGAATTTAATGGTCAAATATTCAATGGCAATTTGATTTCTCATCATAATACTGGCGTATTTCTATTGGCAAAATTTCACTTTTGAATTTTAAACTTGTTGGCGCTTAAGAACAGTTCTTGTCTCTTGAGGCAAAATAACATACGTCAATTATATTGGCTTAATAGGAAGAGACCTCCCATCCTGTTCTCATAGTAATTAATACTGATTTTGTAAAAGAACAAGCACTAAAAATAGCACTTCCGATCAACTACAAAATACCATTAGGACACAGTTTGTATGGCTTGTGTATGCTTCCAAATTTTTATACGATTATGGCTTGTATGGCTTGTGTATGCTTCCACATTTTTTGATACGATTATGAGAGCATCCTTGCAGAAACCATTTTGTGCATATCCTGCAACCATGGCATTACAAGAAAATGCCATTCTAATATACAATTAGAATAGCATACCGACAGGTCAATTAGAATAAGTAAGAAGTGGTGAATAGGTATACCCATTTTTATACTACGCGTACCCATTGCAACCACTAGCGGTGAGGAAAGTTGCAAAAACAAGTGTGATAAACAACCAAACAAATAGCGGATTAAATTAAAGGCTGAGATTCATTTAATCGTCTTGCATAGATATAGACACAAGATAGCCATCGATATGCTTCCACAGGTCGCTGCCCTAACGTGTTTTTCTTAGCTTCCTTTTATTTGTGAAGCCAGATAGGGGATAAAAAATGGGGCGGTGACTAAGCTGTTACAGTAGACAATGGGTCCAAAAACTAAACCATTCATAAAGCATCTCTAGCTCTCGTCATCTTCTTTTAAGTGAGAGTCTTAGTACAAGCAGTATCATTGCGTGGGAGTTGAATTGCAGGTTTGAGCCCCCATTTGTAGCTTTCGCCATTTCAACACAGTTTCGAACTCTAATGCTCAATACTATATGAATCTAGGGGATGCAAATTTAAAAGCGGTGACCTAATTTCAAGTGATTTTTGTGACGACCCTCATGAGAAATATGAATCTAGGGGATGCAAATTTAAAAGCGGTGACCTAATTCCAAGTGATTTTTGTGACCACTCTCATGAGAAAATGCAAGAATATAAAGAGGAACAAAATAGAAACATAAACAATGCAAAGGGAGGTAGAATAAATAAATCAAATAATCTTAATTAGATTGGGTGCGTAATAAGCCAATAAATCGAATCTTTCTTTACATTAATTAGATTAGGTGCGTGATAAGCCAATAATTGAAGAGTTTTCAAGTCTAGATTGATGTTCGGCAGAAATCAAGAGTATCTAGAAGCTCGTTGAATACTTAACATGAACTATGGCCCGCAGTCCAGTTTGATTGACCATCTGCGTCACGTGTCGATAGGAAATTTGAAGATGGAAATTGATCACATTCACCGACCGTCTAGATTCCAATTTTTATTTTTTATATATAGTTTTAAATATTTTTTTTAATTTTACATTTGACATTTATTTACATTCAAAAGATTAAATTTAATATTTTCAAAATAAAAGACATCTATTGATGTATTTAGTAAATGAAATAATTTTAAAATAATATAAAATAAATTTTAAGTAAACAAAATAATTTTATATTTACATTTCTTCACATTTTTTAGATAGAAGTATTTAATCTTATTTATATTAAATTTTGTTTCCAAAATTTTATAGTAAGTTTTATTTTTTATTTAAAAATGATTTCAGTATTAAATCTGACATCTAAATAATCTTCTTTGCAATGATTTCTGACTTTGATTGTATGAGAATTTGATGCAAAAATTCTCACACAATCAAAGCCAGAAATCATTGGAAAGAACATTAAGGATTGTGGAAACTTGATATCTTTAATCTAAATAATCTATTTATTAAGATATCGAAGGAGGTAGGGTATGTATCCTTGGTTGTATTGTTTGAAACATAGTTAGGTGTTAGCATGAATTGTTTGTAGATTTGGTTGTGCGGTTTTCTTTTCCTCACAATCAAATCTACAAACAATCAAACAATTCACGTTAACCTCATGGACAATAGAAATTATATGTTTATCACAACTCGATGATTGCATATACTATTAAGTTACTTGTAGACCCAAACTATCATGCTGAAATTTAATTTTTAATATAAACTGATATAAATACGTTTTTGATGTATTTTGAATGACCTTAAACGCATGGGGAAAATATTATAATTGTTCTTTGAAAAAAAATTATAAATTATTTAGACTTCCTTTTGTAAGTTAACTCAATATTAATAATAGGCCCTTGAGAATTTTTTTACTTACCTAATATTCCTTGTGTCCTCTAGTATTATTAGAGGTTTCTTGCAATGGATTGAGAACTTGCCTAACCTAGTCATGACCTCATTTTTCAGCTTAATAGCTGTGTATATTTTAATGAAAAAAAGGTTCCTTAAATAAAAAACTAATTTAATTCCACCTAAAAACAAGCCGCCTAATTCGAAGCATGGAGCCTCGAGGGCAAATCCGCTAGACTGTCGTTTTAGTTTTATTCATTTCGCATATGCTTCTATCCGTCAAACAGATCTTCTAGATTGCTGAATAGGATATAACTTACCAATAGAAAATGCGTATTAGCCGACGGCGCAAGTAATCTCCCGCGAAGACTGCCAGCCTCTGATTCGCAGGGGTCAAATGTGAGCAGCGATAAAAGCGTGCATAAAAGCTTGACTGTAAATTTTCAAAATAGCCCAAATAGAAAAACTGACTTCCTAACTATAAAATATACACTGAGGACTTCTAAGCCACAATTTTTTGAAACTTTATATAGAACTGAGCCAAAGAGGCACAAGGAGTCAAATAGGCGATTCTGGAGCAGGAGAAATTTAAGAGGGATTTTAGATGGACAGCAAAGCAGAAACATTACAGGTACTGGGCGCCTTCGGGATCGTGGCAGAGTCCCTCAGAGTACTACGGTGCTGCCCAAAAGTGATCGGGGCCATCACAGTGACCCTGGTTCTGCCCCTTTCTTTGGCCACGCTTCTCCACACTCTCATCGCGGTGCCCCTCTCTGTTCAAATTCTTTCCGACCAATTGAATCTCATAACAGGCGACGATGTCTACGACCTTCGAGCGTTGCGCGACTCGCGCCGCCAGTTGACTGTATTCTTAGCCTTGGAAACCGCCTACGCAGTTCTCGTCTACGCCCTGTCGTTTCTCTTGACGGCGGCCATGGCCTTCACCGTAGCCTGCGTTTACATCGGCAGACAAGAGCCACCATTCACAAAGGTTGTGAGAGCGCTTCCCGGAGTGTGCAAACGCATCGTGGTGACTTCCTCGTGGGCGTTGCTCTTTGTCGTGGCCAACATAGGGGGGTTCTCTCTGGCGATCTGTTTGCTCATATGGGTATTCAACTATTTCAATGTTTCGTCCGCGGGGCCGTTTAATGCGGCGCTGATTGTGACGTGCGTGGTGTTCGTCCGCGTCTGGCTTCATATCGTCGTGGTCTGGAGATTGGCGTGCGTGGTTTCAGTGTTGGAGGAGAAATATTATGGTTTAGAGGGCGTGAAAAAAAGTAACCGTCTTATGACTGGAAAGGATACCACAGCGCTGGTACTAACCTTCTTGTTCCTCATGATCAAAGCTGGGTTTAGTTATTTGGCTGTTAATGTGAACTGGGATGCATTGAGCATGGAGGAGAGCAGCGTCTATGGAACGGTTCTTTTGATGCTGGAGTGTGCAGTCACTGTGATGGGGCCCTTGACTCAGAGTGTGCTCTATTTTGTCTGCAAATCTTATCATGATGAAAGCGTTGATCAATGGTGGATCCTGGACCAGTTGAAGGGCTATCTTGGAGAGTATTATCTGCCCGTAAAGTCCACGGATATAATAAAGGTCGAACAGTTAGGTGGATTTTAGAGGATAATCATTTCTGTGTGTTGTTGTATATTCAGCTCTCTGTATAGGTTTGCGTAATGCTAAGCATTATGTTACATGTGGAAAATTTGTGGAAATTATTCAAGTTGGAAAGAACGGCCAATCTAGAAGGATTACGTCTGTGTTAACCAATGGATTGCGTGTTACTTGCGCTTCAAGGAATGTATAAAATCGTGTTTATGGTAATCCGTTATGTTATTTGTGTCGTGACGTATGCGTACTTGTTACGCTCTGTTCAAGGTCGTTGCAAGACGGAACCTGTATATAAATTTTGAAGGAATTATAAAATAAAATGTATAGTACGCAGTATTTATTGGGGAAACTTTTTTAAATAAAAAATTCAGTACAATAATCTTTTTCAGTATTATATAAAAAATTGATTGAATCATTTATAATAAAATAATGAAGTTTTTAAAAAAAATTCTAATGAAATTTATAAAAAACACAATGTTTCAATGTTGTTAGTTAATATATATTATAAAACGTAAAACATTTAAATGCTAAAAAAAATATATTTTTTATAAAATTCAAAAAATAAAAAATATATAGATGATGCTACAAATTATTAATTTATACTATTCTCAAAGTCTTGATGGTTTACTTTTTCTAATTGATAGAATGTATAATGATTGTTGGAAAAATTAATTTTATCGGTCTCCAAATGTAAAAAAGTGGGACACACTATTGTGTTGTCATCCACAACCTTTTTTTATTCTACAGCCTCCACATACACTCATTTGTTTGGTTTACCAACTTCTCTTGTTACCATTCCTTCCTCCACTCTAGATGCACTAATACAAAAGCTAAATGAAGTTGAAAGACTTGAGTTGATACTATGACTAGAGGGTAAAAAAATAATGAATTTATGGAAGTTAGACACACACCATTATCGTTTGAGGTTATTAGATCATTAAATGGGAGGGAACCTAACATCAAGTTCCCATGGGATGATGAAAGCTTATTATGAATACCATAGCACAAAAGATCATGACACATTAGATTGTGTCAAACTCAAAGATCTCATCCAAGACCTTCTTAATCAAGGAAAAATAACTGTTGAGGACAATAATCAAGATTCAACCACTAATGATATTAGTGACAATCTCTCCACCACAATTGTTGAAAACAATGGTCAAGATCTATCCATCAATGAGAACCTTGAAGATGTTTCTACCACATCCAACGATCAAATCAATATACATCAAAAGTCACTTTTTAATCATGATAAAATCCCATCAACAATATCCAACAAGGATCCATTTCAAGAAGCATTAACATCATTTGATCCTATGATTGAAAATATTGAAAATATCTCCACCACCATTTTGTAGGATAAAATTCAAGATCCATCCACCAATGATCATGTTGATGATGCATTTACATTACCCAATGAGTTAGATGACATACCTAAAGAATTTATTCCAAAGGATGATCAACATATTTCACCAAAGTCTAGCAATGGTCCTTTCTAAGACATATTGACATCATTTGACTCATGGTTGTAGATATAGAAGTAATCCTCAGCTCAACACTTGATCCAAATTCACTTGAAGATCAAGAAAATATTGAGCCAATACCCATGCCTATTGAAGACATTCAAGAACCCTTTGTAAGCAATCCATCCTTTGAAATTGACCCATGTCAAGAACTTGATCCAAAGCATTTCAAAAGAAATTCCAAAAATAATCAAGATCAAGGATCCATATCTTCAAGATACTACCATGATCTAATGGGTATTTTCCAATCCATACAAGATGTCACAAATAATGATCATATCCATATATCACATACTCCTCCATCTACCCATGAGATGGTTACTCCTAATGGACATGTTGATGATCTTCATCCAAAACAAGAGTCGCATACTCTTGATATCATTACCAAGGAACAAGAGTCTCGTACTCTTAATATCTTTACACATGATCAAGGCATAACAAAATCCATAGATATATCAAAAATTGATGATGAAGAAGACCTCTAGATGCATGGTGAATTACTAACATCCTTTGAAGAGTAAGCATAAATGGATCATAAGGAAGACTCCTATATGGATTGTAAAGAATCAACACCTTTAGAAGAAGCATCAAAATCAAACACATCCTCCCTACATATTGAAGAAAGTGAGTATGAGGATATCAAGCATTATCAAAAATCAACAAAGATAAACTAGATCTTGAACATCAAGAAAATGGTTTGTCAGTAACAAAATCAAAGCACATCAGTAATACTCCCATAATATTAAGGGAAACTTTATCTAGCACAAACACTAACATGGGGAGCATGAAGAGTCCTTATGATGAAATGGCTACCAACACTCCAACCATTCATATCATGAATCATTGTCCACACATATTTACACCCACTAATTGGGACCAACCACAAGAAAGAGGTCTATATCAAAGAAAAGAGAAAATTATCGAAGCAAAATAATCGGCAAAGAAAAATGGACAAGAAAAATTCAAATGGAAACCAAAGAAAAATAAAGAAAATCATCCCTATCAAAATCCATTAGTCAAAGAAACTATGGGGCATAATAAAAAAAGAAGTTCATCCATAAAAAATGTCAACCGATGCAAAAGAAAGCTTCAAGAGCGACCTACAAGGCATATCAAGAATTTGGCCCCAATTAAATCTCCATATCCACCCATTATTGCTCATCATCCCAAGTTTGGAGAATCAAAGATTCCAAATTGTCCACCAATCTATCTGCATCTTGTATCCCTCAACGTATTCCACCATCCACTTCAAAATCCATGGTATCCAACTATCGTATTGATTGTGTATTGGTAGCAACTCTTTATCATAAGGAATCTAAGGGAACTCTATTGTGATGTCTGTATTTATGTATGGTTATCTCTAATATCGACAAAGCAGATAAGAGAATCCAAGGGTTACATTCAAGCACCTGTATCCTAACAAATAAACTCCTCCAAGTAAGATATTGTTGGCACATCATGACAAAAACATCTATATCAACACCAACATTGTCTACATTAGCACCACCAGGTGGTTCAATATGAGCATAAACTTTCAAAAACTCAAGAAAATAGTTAAGAGAAAAATCGTCCTCTAGTGAAAACGACTTTGGTGGCGCTTTGGACAAGTACCATGATGAAAACCTGGCAAACATGTATCATGAGTAAAATTGAGCATCTATGTGCACCATTTTAGGTGGAAGCATCTCATCCCATCCATAATAAATCCCACATTCCATCCATCTTATCCATAATAAATCCATGATTTATTATCCAATCCATGATTTATTATCCAATCCATTTTCATCTATCTTCCAAATTATCTTGATTGTGACAAAAGTTTAGTGTACACTTTACATTTGCTTATGGTAAACATCTGGACATGGGTCACTATTGTTGGTCCTATCCTAAACAACATTATTTGATTCATGAGACATTTCCCATAGAGGAATACTCTATCCAAGCATGGTATCTTATCAGAAGATAATCCTTGGTATCCTTAACATACCTATCCATCAATCCATTCCTTTATCCATGCATCCACCCATGGCATTCCATACATTGCTAGACACTGGGGATAAATACTTGCATCTTGCTTTTGGAATAAATCTTGAGCTATGTCCTATAATAACTTATGTGGTGATCTAAATATTTGAAAAACACAAAATCAAATTGGTCAAATCATTTGTAAGAAAAAATCCAAATCACTAGCCCATGACCAAATCAATCTTTATCTTTTCTCAAACATCAATCAAAATAATCAATATCAGTTGCATCTACCTTGCACTTCAACATCACATCAAATAATTTCAATAGATTTTGTTCCAAGCCTAGCTTCAAAATATTGATCTAACTTATCCAATCAATCAATCTTTGTGGTATTCAACACTATCCTTGCATTGTTGAGCATCCTTAATAATGTTATCACTATCAGTAATATATCAATCAGAACAATCAATCCTAGCTTGGTTTTTTTTAAAATACCAAAATCGATTGCTGAAATCATCACAAATCTATACACTCGTCAACATCGTGTGAAAAATCCAAAACATTCAAAACATCTTCAAAAATTCAAAAGACATCAAAATCCCTAATCATGTCAAACCATCAAAAATCCAAAAACTTTGCTTTGTCAAACTACGAGTCTCTAAGCTTGAACATAAGCAAGGCCATCATTGATGTGCCCAAAGACAAGTCCTTTAGGAGTCTTTCATAATAAATTTGGCAATCCATCGTTTGTTCATCCCTCATCAATAATAAGTCAAGTCAATTGAACTACGTGGTCTCTGGGTATGTGCAGGATCATCATGGAAAAAATAGGCACTTAAGTGGCAATAAAAAGATAAAAAATCAGAGTTAGACAACTTGACGTAAAAATTTGAATAACTTATCTATATTATTTCAATAAAATGTAAAAATATAATCTATAGAAAATTGAATGTAGTTTCTAAACTACTAGACCTTTGTTTTAAAAAATAAATCTATTTGGTGAAAATTTGAAATTTCAATGCAAAAGTTTTTAAATTTCAGGGTAAAAATAAGAAGTAGGTGTCTGTCTAACCACCCTAACAACAATAAAACAATAATATTTTCTTATAAAATTTTAGATATAAGTAGAGGACTCATGTCCTGATGTGATGCATATTTTTTTATAATTTTTTTCAAAATAAATAATTAATTATGATTTTTTTATTACAACTTTTAAAAAATATAAAAGCTCGTCTGTCTAACCACCTTAACTTGGTCAAAAATTAATGAAATTCATTTTTTTATTTTTTAATCCTATAGTATGCAAAGCATAGAATGTGACACATGTTTTGGATTCAAAAAATGTGATACCATTTGAAAGCTATAGATGTTTTTCAATTAGCTTATCAATTAGGAGTTTATTCGTAATTTTAATAGAAAATGAATAATAATTATTTATTAAATTCAAAGTAAAGTATAATTTATATTGGTGGAAAGCTGAGAATCTCCTCTAAAAACCCTTTTCGTTTCATCAATTTTGGGTAAAAAAAAAAGTCATCAGCCACATGGACCATCATATGGCTTACATATTGCCACTTTTTGGCCCATCATGATCCTGCACATACCCCTCTATGTGTATAAAATTGGCAAGACTCATCTTTGATAAGCCCTTGACGCCCCTAGGATATTCTGTTAGGTTAGGTTCTTAGTGAAAACTCAGAAAACCCCAAAAAAATTCAAAAACTCAGAAAACCCCAGAACATTTGAAAACTTAGAAAACCCAAAACATTTGAAAATTAAAAACTTAAAACATTGGAAAACTTGGAAAACCCCTAAATAGCCTCAAATAATAAAAAGCCAATAACATTCACATAAACTTTCAAAAAGATAAAAAATAACCTCAAAACATTGCAAAACACCAAAAAAATTGACATATTCTAAGAATACCAAAACCACCCATCCTATTTCACTTTCACTTGCAATAAAATTCCATCCATAATAAATTGATTATCACACTCACCCTTTGGTAACACAAAAAAAAACAAGTACAACAATCAGGAAAAGTAGAACCTTTAAATGCACAGATCAAACTCTGGATCATTATCAAACATGTCAATCAAACCTTATATCAATGACCTTTCAAACAACCTATCAACCCGCCAACATCTGATAACACGTCCTAGGATGCATCCTTCCTACAATGGGCATTATCATTAGCAATCACTTTGGATATTTATCCTCAACATGCACATTACACCTTTTGGCAAGAGATATAGATAACATTGACTATTTGTTTTTTATCCTTTCTTATGATTTATTTTATTGACCCATTTTGAGGGCCTCTCAATGATATCTCAATAATTTTGAGAGAAAGGAATGGGGCATCAATCATTATCTTTTGTTTGTTTTGCTTGTGGGGTATTCTTGTAAAATAATCTTGGCACATACTTGCTTTGTTGTGTGTAGGGAGGTCGTTTGGACTAGATTGTTGAATATTGTGTATTCTTTGGTATGATATATTCTAAAATTCTAAGTTACATTCCAACAAGGTTTTTGCATGTCAAGGTGTGAACAAGAACTATCCTATCTATTTGTAAAGTCAAAGTCCACTACATTAGATACAACACCATCCTGGTTATTAATACATTGATGCATCGTGTCTATTTGCTATATCCAAAATAAGGAATACTACTAGTCTTTATCTCAATCCTATGAAATAAGAAAATCATCTTTTTCATCACCATAATCTAATAAAGTCTCGATGGATCATGGAATTATTGGACTTCTGAATCAATCTCAAAATCAATGATCAATCCATTTCATTCTTCTACTTCTATCCATCTTATCTTCTTATTCTTCTATCTTTACTAACATTTCTATCCAAGCATCAAATCTATGCGATCTACAATAAAATATACATGACACTACCCATAGCCGATGATTGCCTATACATCATGAAATCTATCAACATCAACATCTGAGCTTTTCAGGAACTATTTTTCTTCCTCTTCACCAACAATCTCTCTTATGCTAGGGCACAATGGGGCATCTATATCATCTTCAGCTCAACAATCTAAAAAGTTGCAGCTCTTTGATTCAAAAGAAACCTTAAATCTCAAGCATAAGTTTGATTTTCACCTATTGTGAGCCCGATCAGAACACTTTATTCTCCGATCAATCTCTCAAGGGGGGCAACCAACCATCTTTTGATCATATCGATATCAAATCATCTAACGAATTTTGTTCCTAGTCTTGCTAGCAAATCTTGATCAATTTATCAAATCAATCATCATTGGGATATATATATATATATATATATTTCCCTATCAATCCTTGTGTTGTTCATATCTTGACAACACTATCCTTGCAATGTTGTGAATCCTCAACAATGTTATCAACCAATTAATCAGACCTAAATCAACTTTAGCTTGGCTATCAACATCTCAAAGAGATCATCGATATCTATTTTTGCATCGTCATCAACATCAAAATTAGCATCAATCTTTGAACCAATGCAACAAGTACATTGCTTCAAAGAGGGGCAAAATTTTTGTGTATGTAAATCTTAACTAAGATAAACATGATTGTAATAAGCAATTTAAAAATAATTTAATTGGCTAAATCAAGTTACATTCCCAATGAAATTCATACAAAGTTAAATTAGGAAGCCATTAAAACTCGAAATAAAGCTCAAATTGCACAAAGAATCCTAATTGAACTCAACAAACCTCATCCCATTGGGGGATTGGTGCTTCCTTGGATGTGGAATTCAACCCTTTCCCAATCCCATTTTGTCGAAATAAGCTTGGATGATGTTGAAGCAAATTCTCTCAAATGGATGTTATAAAATCCAATTGCCCTCAAAGATAGTGATAGCAATTGGAGTATGAAAATGTGTGTGAGTTTCAACACCATGACTTTTCACTCAAAAGATGGATCCATTTGTCTCCAAATAGTGATGTATTTATAGGAAAGCAAATGAAAAATCAAGGGCTCATATCAATTTGATCTATCAATGGTCAATATTGAAAGGAGGATGAAACATGGATCAAGGATTCTCATCAATGGATGAGAATAAAAGATCACATGGATCAAGAAAAGATCAAGGGCTCATAATCATGCAAACAAACACACTTTGCAACAAATTTAAAAGGTTGATCCAAAGTTTGTTTGGAATAATCATTGTCTTTTTTGGAGGAAAATAGGAGAATATTCCTTTAGAATATTTCCTATGCAAGTGGATGGGAGGGGAAATTAGCAATTTACTAATTAAAACTAAATTTGAATGTGCAAGATTAGAAATGTGAGGATATTCATTAAATTATTAGTTTATTTAATGGAAGGAGGATTTGTATACTTAATCAAATAATTAGGATTATTTAATCAAAGAGCGAATAAACAATGAATTTGGATGAATTTAATTAAATAATTTGGAGATTATTTAATCAAATAGGAGGATTAATGTTAAAAGGACGAATTAATCAAATAATGCCAGTTATTCAATTAATAGGAGATTTAGGTGAATTTAATCAAATAATTGACATCATTCAATTAAATAGAGGAATTAGTATGAAATCAAAAGAGATGATGTTAGTTAGTCAATGTGATCCATCAAGACATTTTTAAGTGTCTGTAACTGTAATGAGCTTTTGAATGACATGACCCCAATATTCTTGTAGATTATTACAATCAATCTTTTGAAACAATCCTCATCATCGCATACAAAATTATTTTAGTTGAATGTCCAACATATTGATTCTAATATTACATTAAATCAATATTGAAAAACAAATTCACAAACAAATAATATAAATAATATTACTATGTTGTAATTATTATATATATCAAATACTTTAATAAAAAGAACCAAACTACCTATCCATACAATAACTTATACCATATCGAATAAAAGCAAAATATTAACAACACTTCTAATCTAAATAAAAATCACTAACTCCATTAGAAATATATATTGACATTCCACCTAAAAATAATAATCTGTTAAAAAACTTTAGAACAATCATACAACCAACAAATTTATGCCCCACCTACGATAAGCACTATCTTATTATTTGATTTAAACTTTTTGTAGTGGGGTCAATTAAGGCTTAAATTTTCCATATAGGGTCCAAGGGGTTCCTATATTTGATGGAGAAATCCTCTCAAACTCTATTATGGAGGCTTTTAATTAATGAGTGGAAATATAAGTACGTAAAGTGAAATGGTTTTATTTTATAACTATTTTTTATGGATTTTGTGTACTCTTAAGATTTTGTTCTTATAAATAATTTTTTTATATTGACGTATAATTGAAGGTATGGTTTTAAAGTGATTTAATTAAGATTTAGGAGGTATTAAGAAAAATATATTAGAAATATGAATAACATAGTATAATATTTGTACGGTCTTTGAGTCAAATATTAAGAAATAAGATAGCATAATTTAAAGTAGAAGTCAATAATGTATTTTAATAGTATTTCTAATTGAATGTAAGAATTTGGTTTTAAATATTTAGAAATTTTAAAAAATAGTGTATATTTTATTGGTTAGTATTGTATATTGATTTTTAGCATTAATAAAGGATGTTATTAATAATGTTATTTTTTAATTAATGGAACACTTAATGGAGTATCATGTGAGGAAGAAGTACCTTTAGAATGCATAAGTCCAACAAATATATTTGTATATAATGTTAGAGAGTGAATCAATATAATGATTATTTAATATTTCATGGTCTATAGCAATTGAATCTTGTATTTTGACATTGTTAGCATTACTAGGGAATGACTTGATGTATTTTTACAAGTTTTGATTTGGACATGCAATTAAATTATTTTAATTGTCATTGACATCTTTAACATGAATCATGTTATGGTCAATAAAATATTATATCTTGTGCTTTAGCATAATTGAGTAGAATGTCCTTTGATTATATGATAATTAAAAAATGCTCACTCATTTTAATTATTAGGGAATACTTTGCTAGGATCCAATGGATGAACATGAGGAAGATTAATCAAATTTGAGGCCCAATAAATTTTGAAGCAAAAAGTCCAAAGATTCTTGTAACTTTGTAAATTTCCAAGGAACAATTTGTTTAAAGAAGGAATATTGTGAGTGTTAGCAATTTGAGGAACACTATCTCTCTTGTCTTTATAGTCATTACCCTTAGAAAAATAGGTGAATTTTTAAAATCTGTAACAGTATAAAAAAGTATTAAAGGTTTAAAGTTTCCAATTGTGTTGCACTTTATACAAGAAATGACAACACAATTATAAATTTTTAACTCAAGAATCATCTAAAAGATGTTTATGTTTTGAATTTTAAAATGATATAAACTAATTAGATGTTGAACTATTAATGCATTTTATGTTTATGATTTTTTAATTTTTAAAAGAATTAGTTGGATATCTTTTTCATAAATTTAAGAGAAAATTGATTGCTTTTTTTTTTTTTAGCTGAAGGGAGGTGAGAAAAAATAAACATTTTTTATATTTTTCACATAAATAATAAATAAATCTAGTATATCGAAAAAAATCAATGAATATATACATAGTAAAACTCAATCAAAACCTCGTAGTTTTCATAAGAAGTCAACTTTTTAAATTTTTAAAAAATTATTATTTAAAAAAATCATACCCTCTTAGAAATGATTATCTTTCTCTAGTGCATCATATATTTTTTAATATATATATATATATATATATATATATATATTTAATTTCTAATTAGCCTCGTGCTTGATTATGATAACTTATTTACATTATTTTTTTTAAATCAATATAAAATTAATCAAAATATTTTAAAAAATGGATTCTAAACTTTGAGCTCTACAAAAGGGTATTTTCAAAATTTCATGAAAGTACCCCTAGGTAGAAAAATATGGAGTTGAATTTGAACTTTTTTTCAATTTACCCTAAAAGAGGGGTTAAGTCACCACATATATTGTCATATAAATAGTTTCGGGGGAAAGCGTTTTAACTAGAGCATTTTTTCCCAAACATATTTTGATCGAAATAACATATAGAAATTCAATCTTGCCCAAGTTTTAAAATTAAAACATAACTATTTAATGGTTTCAGACGAAAGGGTTTCACCTGAAACTCTTTGTGTCACATATATGCCAAGTAGTTTTGGATGAAATTGTTTCACCTAAAATTATTTTGTTGGCCAAAAGTGTGACATGGTTTTGAATTTTTACCCTAGAAGTTGATCATCCATATTTGAAAACATTATTTGCTAGAAGTTTGGATTAAAATAGTTCTACAGGTACACAAAGGTCCATACAATATATAAAGCTATTGAGAAATACACTATTAATAATTAGTTTAATCAATCCATTGACAAACATATTATATAATCCTAGATCATGCAAGGGGTGGTGCAATTTGGAACACAAAGATTAAAATTTAAAGGCATAATCACTAATACATTCATTTGATCCTTGACACACTCAAATAGATCACAAATAATAATTTTAAGGCTAACATTAACTTTGAATTGCTTTGAGAATGACTTAATCAAATCAAAAAATGTATGAATAGACCTAAAGAAAAGAATCATTCAATATCAGTCTTGTAAAGTATTTTGGAATGCTTTAGCCAACAAATTATCCTTATACATAAATTTTAAGCATGTTGTAGTGAAAGAATATGAATGCATGTTTGGATCACCTTTTCAATCATATATCAATTCTTTTTTTCTATAAAATCAATTAGTAGAAGATTTTGGAAGATTGATAAGTTTAGCATGGAATAACATGTTTAATGCCAATTTGACTAGATTCCCTAAAGAATTGTATTCACATTTGGTAGTGGTGTTGAACTATCTTGTGATATTTGTCCTTTTTGAGATTGATCTAGTTGCAATTTATCTTGGAGATGTGGTGATTGATCTTGTTGTTGAGGTTGTTGATTTTGATATCCAACTTCTTGATATTGAAGATGTTGTTCTTGATGTGGTTGTGGAAACAAATCAATGTTTTGATGACATGGTTTAACCAATGGGGGAGTGTGTCGATTTTGGGGTGGATACGTCTCTTGGTGATATGAATAACTGAATTTGGTAAGTGTAGCAGTTTGATTTCACAAAATTTGATCTTGATTTTGATTTTGATACCCTTGATATAGTTGATTTGGTTCTTGGTCAAGCATATTTAGAATATACACTTGTGGTATTTGTATGGGATCATACATAAATTGATTTTGGACAATTTTTTGATTTGGGATGATGTTTATATTTTGGATCATAGGTTGGCATTGAAAATTGTTGTGGTTGGGAAACACATCGCTTTGATTTAGTTAACCTTGATTTTGTATGGTGTTACCAAGATTTGGACTAATACATTGATTTTTCATTATATTATTTCGATTTCGAACAACATTGGTGTGATTTGCAAACGTATCTATCCCATAGTTCACCAAGTGTGGATTTGATATTATGGCAATGAAAATAGTATCCCTTTTCCACACATAATTTAGGAATAATTAATGTTAAATTGAGCCTAATGTTGCCTTGATCTAATGGTGTAATGTGTTTAACACATTCAAATTAGGTCTTGGGTCCTTTCTAAGATAAATAAACCTAACTTTACCTTAATTTAGTGTTGTAAAGTATATTTATTTACACCTTCACATTCATCTTTGGGCCCTTGTAAAATAAATGATCTTAATCATGCCTTATTTATGGTGTTGTAAAGTTTATCCTAACACTTTCACACTAATCTAGGGTTTTATTAATTAATTGGGATTATCTATGCCTTATTTGGCCTTATTTTGTATCCACAAATCTTAATTAATGCTTCTTTCTAAGGATAATCCTGACATAAAACAACAAACAATCATAATTTAGGTGTTTTTAGGTTGTGTGGCCCATATTTAGTGATCTAAGACTCATACGCCACCTTGGGCATATGAGTCCCACCTAGGTTTTTGGGCCTCAATCTAGATTTTACATCATTCTAAGAATTTTTGAAAAATATGTCCCATAGTTAAGCCTAATGGGATTCATACACCACAAGTGGTGTATTAGTCCCATGTGGCCCAAAATAAAATTTAATTCAAATTATTGGTAGTATTTTGTTCTCCTAGATCTGATGTCGACTTGTAGTGTTGTAATTTCAGGAAATTTGAAATAAACAAGTATAAATACAAGGTTATTTCACTCATTTTCACCTAAGACTTTTAAGAGAGAATTCCTAATAGCAAGTTTATGATTACAAGAGTTTACAAAACTTCACAAGAGAATTCAAGGGCATTCAAGAGCATCTTTAAATCATTCAAAGGTAGATTTTTTCATCATTTGTTGCAAAAATTCAAGATCCATTGTCATATAAAGGTCATCAAGCATCAAGCATGTTGTTGAGCTAGTGTTATGATGTTGTATTCAAGGTCCAAGATTAAGCATTGTCCTACACTTATTTCAAGATCTAGATCTACATCCTTGATGGCCACTTCATGTTAGATTGTTGATCTACAAGACATCATTCAAGGCATCATTGTTCATGTTTCATGTTCTCTGCTTCATATTTCATGTCCTTATTTAATTATCTCATCATTTGGTTTGATTACTATGGATATTTAATATATCCCATGCTCCCTTTGGGTTGTTTCGATGTTTTTCTCAGACTCTGACTATGCCCGATAATTTTAAAAGCCTTCATGCCAAATTTTTGGGGGTCTCGACCCACTGTTGCCATGTGTCACCTAGTCGCTCATCAAAGGGGAGATTCCCTTTGCTTCTCCTCCGAGCTCTGACCTGCTCCCACGTGTCAATAAGTTGGTTGTGTCGAGCCTGCTTTAATATAACTCTTTTTCGAGCCCCAATCCCATGCCACGTAGCTTCTGTCTGTGCAAAATTTTGGTGGGCCCCTCAAGCGATGCCGATAGTAAGAATATTGCCACATGTATTTGCATCACAAGATTTCATCAAAGGATGAGGAGGATGAACCACAAACTATAAAATTCTGCCATGTGTCCCTTTGGCGGGTCTTTATTAAAAGGAGTAGCACAAACGCCAAGTTGCCCCATATCACCACATGTTCTAACTGCCTTCGCTGGAAGGTGACACTTGTTTGCACAAGGTAAGATAGGACCACTACCATCATTTTTAGAGGATGTATCTGGATCACGGTATACTGGGTTCATCCTCGAGAATATTTTTGTTACAACGACTGTGGTGAGTCATTGATATGACCATTATCATTCATGATCGGGAATCATTTCTGTTACAGGATTTCAAGCGGTGGAAGCCTTTGGCTATATATACTG
Organism: Sequoiadendron giganteum; assembly: GCA_007115665.2. NCBI lineage: Eukaryota > Viridiplantae > Streptophyta > Pinopsida > Cupressales > Cupressaceae > Sequoiadendron > Sequoiadendron giganteum. Next base: position 61,680,156 of record CM021107.1, on the reverse strand, counting down.
CTCCTTTCAAAGGAGAAAAGAGTTCGAAATACCTACAAAAGAATCAGGAAGACATCGAGCCTTTTTTTTTGTTAGATGATTGTAAAGAATCACAGACTATGCCCTCGTAATTTGGCCTCTTTGTTTCTTAACTATTTAAAAACATTATATTGTGAAGTTTTTGAATAGTTTGTTTGCAACTTCAATAATTTGAATAGAATGCTGATTTAGAACCATGTCTTCGACTGTTTCTTTTTAGTAAGACTCTATGGAAATTTTTTTATGTTATGAAGTGAATTATTCAGGTCTTTCTCTTTGATGTTTGTTATTTTGGAACATAGCAGATTGTTGAATAGGCCCTTAGATCGCATCTACAAGATAGACTATCGTGCCTTACATCTAAATCTTGGTGCATCACCTTAGTTAGATCTTTTATTTTATATCTGCTTCCTTTTCCCATTCAAAAACCCAGTTATAGAAGAAGCTAGCTTCTTTAAAATCCAGAGGTTACTCAACTTGGTGCAATAGGCCCCCCCTTTAACTGAGTTTCCCACAAAGGGCTATTACCTTGCCAATTTCTGGCATCAATAGTTTTTATTTTTCCTGGCACACCCTATGGGACCATGAAAGATATGCTTAAGACTTGAGGAAGTATATGAGCCATCGACCTGTCACAAGATCCCAAACAAAAAATAACCCTAGTTTGTTGGTACCACCGCTAGGAACAGTAATAGCTAGAACCCGTCACATAAACATCCCGATTCCTCCACCAACCATGTTACCTATCGCTAACCGAAACTATGTGGCTTGGGATGTCAGGAGTCCCCTTGTTGCCCTATTCACACCAGTCATTTGGGTCCCCATTCTGGTCTCTATCCTCAAGTCTATTCCTAAATTTACCAAAGACGACTCAAGAACACCATCCAAACATTTGCAAGATGTGGCAGGCATATGTTTGGTACATGGAGTTACAGACCAAAACATAGCGCTGAGGTTGCTTGTAGCTTCTTTAAGAGGAAAAGCATCAAACTGGTATCACACTCTGTTGGCTAACTCTATCGACACGTGGGATCAACTCAATGACCCTTTTTATGAGAGATTGTCAAATGACAGAGATAGGTCTTCCTAGTATCAGTAGCTAGAGATCATCAAGCGAGCTCCATATGAGGCCCTCACTGAATTCAACGCCCAATTCCACATGACCTGGCAAAGAATTCAAGCTGTAATATGTCCATCGCTTGATTTGGCATTCATGTTCTACTTGAAGTCCATCAACACTGATATCTCAATGATGATCCAGTCACTCGGCGAAACCACTCTACCAGATGCATATAGCATTGTGATTAAAGTAAATAACAATTTAATTGACGCTGGAAAGTTGCCGCCCTAGCCCATCCTGTCTATATTCCCTGAGATATCAGTTCCTACCCAGGCGATGCTACCTACCACTGTAGTTACTCCTCCCCAATCCATGTACACATATGCAAGCATTCCATAGAGTAGTGCTCCCACATCCGGTGCCCTGAAGGATTAGATGAGTGACATAAAGGAAATGTTACGGTCTATGGCCAACGAGATAATTGTCATCAAGTGCAACCGAGCCGCTACTCCAAAGCCGACCTATCAGAACTATTAGGGTGAAAGGTCTTCTTACCAACAAAACCAGTTCCAAGGAGGTGCTCGCACAAATCCTCAAGTGCAAACAACAATTCAAATAGTGCTGATACCCACTCCGCTACAAAATGCCAACCTAAGCTCAAGTAGAGAGTTGACTACAGGGAAAACAAATTTGGACAACGATGGAAACACCTAATGTTTCCCTTTTGATGATTCACATATGCCCTGAAACTGACCACGTGACAATCTACAATAGAAGGTGGCAGAACAACGCAGCCAAGGTGCAATGTCAAACAATTGGGGGTTATGTATATACCTCGCTACAAATGGAAAACATGGTGCTCACCACTCAAATGCAAGGGATGTCTCTAGAGAAAGAAAATGACATAGCTCCTAACCAGGCCCTCTTCTCACAGATGGAAGGAGAGGAAGCGGTATTCACATTCAAAACATCCACTTTAGAAACCCCACAAGTGCAGTCTGATTACAACACTTGCTCCAAAGGGAGATTCATAAACGAAATTGTCATCCCGTAGTTAGTCAACCCACAGCCTAAAAGCACCTCCAATCACAAACCTAGCACCTTCGCAGCGGTACCACAGTGTCTGCTGCAAAGAAAGATCGTAACAACAAGAGCGAAGGAGCAAAAGCCTCCAAATTTGCCACTGTTTGATGTAGTCAAAAATTGAAAAAATCATCCACTAATGTGTCCCTATGGGATATCTTAGCTATTCTAGAGTAGAAGACATTACTACAAAGGGCTCTCTAAGAGAATCCGATCACAGAACCAGAGGAGCAATCGCTTAAAGAGAAGACTATTGATCAATCGCCTTCAAAAAAATTTCTCACGAATACTACAGAGGAAGCATCTACTAAGGATCAAGAGGAAGAATCCATAATCAAAGTCGGTGAAGGTAAACCAAAATTGAAACCATTTTTGCTGACCCTTATCATGGGTAAGAAATTGTGCATAACTCCATGATTGACTTCGGTGCCAACACCATAGTCATGCCCAAGAAAATAGCTGAAGCGCTGGGACTGAGCTATGAATCGTTAAAAAAATGAGCTATGCAATTAGATGGAAATATGGTTAATATGATGGGAATCATTAAGTACCTTCCATTAACTCTGTTTTCCTGCCCCAATATCACGGTCAAGCAGGATACAGTGATCATTGATATTCCTCCAATATTTGGTCTATGCTTGTCCATGGAATTCACTTCTAAATTAGATGGATACCTTTCATTAGATTGGTCACACTTGATTATAAGGACCAAGAAAAAATCCAAAATGAAGCTAGTGTCTGAACCCTTGCATTCAAAACATGTTGCAGATGAGGCTAATATGGGCTTTGAGACTGCTCACACCTCCATCACCAAGGAAGATATGTAGTATACAGAGCTTCTAGAAGATGAGGAAATTATCGGAGATCAGACCGATCTAGAGGAGGTTCTCTTAAGCGAGTTCATTGATAAGGACCCCTTCGACAATTATCATGGCATTAGACTAGGGACTTATGTCATTTACAGTGAAGACCAGGCCATCCCGAAGGTGACATTAGAGCCCAAAGGTGTTTCATTCAGAGAACTATGGTCACTTCACTTTGATGGTGCTAAATGCAAGGCCGACGCAGGAGTTGGGATATACCTGACTTTCCCAAGCAATGAGAAGATAGTTAGATCTTCCTGATTCCAATTTTCTTGTTCCAACAATGAAGTTGAATATGAAGGTCTTGTACTAGGTTTAAGCCTAGCTAAACGAACGAGCATCAAGCAAATAAAGGTGTTCGAGGTTTTTGAGCTAATCATCAATCAAGTTCAGGGTATTGGTACAACAAAAGATGTCCATATGAGATCCTACAGAGATAGAGTCTTGGACTTGATTCAGAGCTTTAAGGTTTGCAATATTCAAATGGTTCCCCGAGAACAAGATACTGATGTGGATCGCATGGCCAAAATTGGATCCTGATTAGCTAGCCTTCGACCCAATGCATAATAGATGCTTTGCGTGAATAATATTCTAACCAAAAATTCCATATGATGGTCAAAGTTGGCTAATATTTGACAGTGATGAACACATCACCTCATTTAGTTTGTAGTCGAGAGGATTTGTCGACCAACTCCAATCAAGGGTCACCGAAACTGACGACGAATGATATGTTCAACTAAGGTCCCATAAAAGTCAAAAAGGATAACCTGCATCAAGGTAAAGAAAGGCTCGTTTGTTTCTTAAAATAAAATGATGAGGGGACGGTGTCCTGGCCATATGATAACTTCAGAGGTTATGATCCCGACATCATCCAACCTACGAATCATGATAATATTATGGAAAAAAAAGTAGGTGTTTATCTGACCACTTTAACCACAACAAAATGATAATATTTTCTTATAATATTTTAGATATAAGTATAGGAATCATGTCCCGTTGTGATGCATATTTTTTTGTAATTTTTTTCCAAGTAAATAATTCATTATGAATTTTTTATTACAACTTTTAAAACATATAAAAACTCGTATGCCTGACCACATTAACTTGGTTAAAACTTCATGAAATTATTTTTTCTTTAATCCTATATTATGCAAAGCATAGAATATGACACATGTTTCAGATTCAAAAAATAAGATACTGTTTGAATGATATAGATGTTTTTCAATCAACCTATTAATTAGGACTTTAGTCATAATTGAAATAAAAAATGAATAATTATTATTTATTAAATTAAAAGTAAAGCATAATTTATATTCGTGAAAAGCGAAGAATCTCCTTTAAAAACCCTTTTCATTTTGTCAATTTTGGGTAAAAAAAAAGTCGTTAGCCACATGGGCCATCATATCACTTACATATCGCCACTTTTTGGCCCATCATGATCCTACACATACCCAAAGATAGCTCAATATATATAAAAGGAGAGGGATAGACATAGAAAGAGGGTGATATAGAGAGATAAAGGGGGATAGTGAAAGAGATAGAGAGATAGTGGTAGAGGTTTCTATTATTTAGCACTTATTATTAATTATTTAATCTAGGCACATGCAACTAGAATTTACAACGCTTTGTATTATATAAAGTATATATAATATTTTTTATTATAATAATTTTATATATGTTTTTGATAATTTTGTTAAAGAATAAGATATATAATATGTAATATAATTATATTATTTGTATAATATATGTTTTATTATATAAAATATACATTATATATTAATTATGCTAATTTGTACTTAACTACGTAGGGTAGATGATGCAATTTTAAAATCTAAATGTGCTCATTATTAGGATCTTGGCTGTAATTTGCATTAATTTTTAAACCTAAATGTTCTCATTATTAGGATGTTGGCTGTAATTTTAATTTTAATAAACATACTTTGAACCCTCATCAAAACTTTATTTTCAGGCTGTAGCTCGCCAAATTGGAGAAGTGAAAGGTCAATACGAAGGAGGAAGCAAACCGATAATGGCGGGAAAGCAACACAAAACTGGCAGAAAACAACTAAAAAATGATGAAAAATGGACGGTTGAACGAATTGTCATCGAGGGTCTCCTGTTTCTTTTCAACCATAGTTGGACACCTAAAGGGTGAAAGAATAATTCAAGAAAAGGGGAAGGCCATTGCAATAGAGGAACAAGATGTGGGGGAAACCCCTGCAATGGAAGAAAGGCCATCTTACCAACCCCCTAAGGAATAGAAGTTCATTGTTTTCAGAAGAAAGAAGAGCAAGGTGAAGAGGGAGGAAAAACAAGCAGCACAAACTTTTTCTCAACCAGAGAAGCAAAGAGGTCCTTCGCCAGTGCCATAGATGCCACCACCATCCCCTCTTAGGTAAAATAGACCTGAATTCATTGATATTGATTCCCCAACAAGACAAGCATCACCACCAAAGGAGCCACCTGTAAAGAAACAAAGGGTTTAATCAACAAAATTGGTGGATTATGAAGAAGACTCTAAGGAAGAGATATTGGTTACTAAGGAGGAAATGCAACAAGGGATGCCTTCTTGACCTAGGGAAATTGTTCCATAGTAGCTTGGTTTGAGATTAAGCAAAGTTGATCTCACTGGTATAAATAACCAAGATGTTGTTAGGGTAGACGCATGCACAAAATTTATGTATGATGATTATTTTGTGAGGTCCAAAGCCTTCATGTAATTTGTTTAGAGGTCTAGGAAGGATGAATTTTTGAATAATATTGCAAAAGAGAGGAGATTGCACCCAGAGCTACCTGATGTTGTCATCCAAGCTCAGGTAATAAAAGAGATGAAGGAGAAATACCAAGAAATAACTATTGAAGAGGGCAGAGAATTGGTGAGAACGAGTGGAATTATTTTGTTGCCTGAATGGAACCTATCTTCTGCCATTCCATTTGATACAATAAAGAGATATGATAAACCTCTCTACAATTTTGAAGAAGAAGCTACCATAGCACTATAGGGATCTACATTCAATGAGCAGTAGGATACATTGGCCATATGGGCCCTAATTCCCAATACCAAGAAGCAAAATATTGTAGCTTGTCTACTGCAGATTATAGGGGGGATTAATAATAAAGAGAGTGTTTGATACTTCAACAATTGAGGCTACACCAATTTTAGTCAATGTTGCTCAATTTACAAAAGCAATAGTGGAATCAATGACTATTGATAAGGAGAAATTCAGAAAGTTATACATTAATTTATTGATTGATTATGGAAAGAATCAACAACAAACAATGCAACTACATACCAAATTGGCATTGTTGAAAGAGAAAATGCAGAATTTGCAGTTAGGGGAGCTAGTGCAAACTGATCTTACTTCTCCCTCTACCTCTCAAGAGCCAACAACTACTAGTTTCACACCTCCTATAAGTTCTTCATGGGTAATTATGCCCTATAATATAGGAAATGTGCCCATTGTTGTGGAGGGACCAAGTACCTCAGGTATAGCACAAGCAGAAGACATTGGCCATGAAGAACTACTCCAAAAGCTAAAATAATATGAAGAAAGGCCACTTAGCATGATAAATACATTCTTCATAGCAACCTAAAAACCATGACTATAGTTTTGGAACATTTGAATAGAGGACTGGATAAAAGGTTAATTAGCATTCATGCTAATTATTCTTCAATGGTGGGGGCAATAAACAATTTTGATATTGACAAAGAGGTTTATATCCCACTAATGGAAATGTGGATCCCAAGACTGCAAGACTTGAGGATAATGGTTGTAGGAGCTAAGCATGATGTCAATTCACCTGAGAAGATCCAACCAACCCTTAGGAAGGTGATTGGAATCTAGGAGTTCTAGGGAAAGATTGAACCTTTAAAGGCTAAGATAAGGGAATTGGTGAAGAGATTTCATGAGATGAATCGTGGCCTATTACCTGATATACTAAAGAATGATCTAGTAATATCAAGTCTCTACATGAGGGAAACATGAGGCCAATGAGATAATCTCAAATCAAGTAGTCAAGATTTGCAAGTAAAATAATATGAGAAAGTTAAAAAAGAATATGGATATGCTTTCTCAGGCCGGGGTTTCTCTAGAAGAGTTTGATAAGGAGGATAATCAAGTTTTGACTAAATATGCCCCTTACAGGAAGAAATCTGACAATATCATCACATTTGACTGGGCCACAGAGGATGAATTCCAAGCTTGGAAGGACAAGTGCCTTGATGTAATTGAAGATTGAGTTGCATTTGTGGGGTGGTGTGCACAATTTTGGTTTTAAGTCTGCATACATGATGAATAACGGATGGGAGAAACACAATGCATAGCCTAGAAATAGTACAGATTAGGCTTTTGATAAAGTATGGGTAAAATATTATTTTCTCCCCAATTTGAATTTGATGACAAGGATGCAGATGTGGAGGGTCTTTTGTCTCTTCTTCTTTTCTACATTTTATGCTTTTCTCATTCATACTTGGAAGCACATGCGCAATTTTGGAGCACATGGATATTGCTTCATCAGCTTAAAGGTGAATTTTGGAAGGTGGCATGTGATCTCCATCAACAAATGAAAATGGTTTTTGTCTCATGTAACATTTCCCTCCATCCGAGGATGCAAATATAACTGAATAGGAAATATTTTGTATCAGTCTAATTGAAATGAGACATGTGTACTTTTTGGCCCAAAGCTTGTTTCACTCTTTTGCTTCTATAAGAAGGACTTCAATGCCATAAGTATGGGTTGGTTTCTTATTTTTTGATCACAAAGAATTTTGTAAAGGAAATGCACAAAGCATTTTGAATTTTTTTCTTAGGTTTTTGAGTCTGTCAATATGCATGTATAATTTTTGATAGCATTACTAGCAATTAAATATAGGAAATGGTGCAAATTCAAAGCCATTTCTCTCTTGTGTACTTTTTTCATGGATTATGAATAAAATGACCAAGGGTTATCTTATTTGTCTTGATTGATTTCCAGTGGATGTGTACTTTTGTTCTTGCTTTTAATTCAAACAATTAATGAAAATGCTTGAATGGAGTTATAGGTTCATGCAAATTGAGTACCGGGATCTTTATAAGAAGTTAAGGTTAAGAATACAACAAATGTGGTATTGTAATGTAGTATTTGCAAAGCTTAAATGATGTTAGGTATTAATCCGTTGTCAATTTGTATGTGTGTTGAGATTGACTTCGTTCCTAGGTTAAGGCACTGATCTGAGTTGTGTATTCATGATACATCTTGTTTGTCATTCAACAACAAATCAAATTTATTAACAAATTTTCAAATGAATTACAATTGGTACTATTTTGTCTAGAGTTTTACCATTGTCATGCTCTAAGTGTTGAGTGTTGTTAAGGAGTAGCCAACTTATTTGATACATTCCATTTATTGAGCCATTTTATGAGAATTTATTTGTTATATGTAATGTATTTAGTCATTAGGTTCATAGGTCTTTAAATACATTGTGGGATTACCCTCCCGGGTCTTGGAGAGCTCAAAGTGCAGGAGGAAAGAATTGCTGCTTTCACTCGTTCATTGGCCAATCCCTTCAGGTTGCTGAGAATTGGAAATGGAAAAGTCCATAGGCTTCCTTGAAGACTAAGTTGGTTCTTAAAAAACAACCAATAGGTCTTATCAAAGGTTACCAGACCAATCCGCTCTCCTGAGTGATACTTCCCCTCTCTTTCAGAGGCTCGAACCTATTCCTGCACTCAACTTAGTACATTGCAACAGTAGTAAGATGTTCACATGAAATCTACTTGCATCATCAAAGCATTCAGAATATTCACATTACAATACATATATAATTTCATCGTATTTCATCAATATAAACATAAATAACATCTTAATGCATATTTCAATATTTCATTCTCTTATTAAACATATTAAAGTCACAATTTGTATTTATCAACACTTTCACTCATAAAGGTAATAGTAACTCAGTAACTAGGAAACGAGGTGTAACAAATATACCTTTTTGTAGTTGTTTTGTCTTGAATCTCATAGTATAGAAAACTTAAGTGCTTAAGAGAAACATCTTTTTGGATGGACAACAAGGGAAACTACTAAAAAAATACATAAAATTAATAAAAAAGTGCCTTCCAAGAAATAAATCTTTCATTTGAAGCAATTCTAAATAAAAATAAATTAAAAATTTACATAGGATTTTCTATTGTAATTCACCAAATGTTTAGATTTCAATTAAGAAACACAAATAAGATATATATAAAGAACTTGGAGATTGAAATATCAGGAGCATTTATTAGGATCAAACACTCATTCTTGAAGAATTAAATAACATGAAAGACAACGAATGATGAAAATATAAACATTGGTAATATAAAATTAACTTTGTATAGTTGAATGATACAACAAATAGATTTTATAGAGAAATTTGTTCTCTAGAACATTGTCATTATCATCATTTTTGAGGATTTAATCACATAATTGAAAATAAATGAAAAGGGTACGACCTCAAACAATTTAATGGTATCTACGCTTACATCTAAATAGTTGAAGCAACCTTTAATAGACTATATTAGATTGAATCAAAATGAACAATCAAAAAATTAATCAAAATGTAACATAATCTAAGAGGCACTATTGATTTGATGCAAAGAATCATGTAATTAAACCTATAAAACATGCATACTTTGTTGTAAGGTGAATGATTTCCCTCTCTAATCAAGTCAAATAGATTTATAGTATAGCAATTTCCCAGTCCTATCATTTGTGATTCCATAAAGATGTCTTTCTCAAAACTCTTAATACCATTTATCATCTTCGTCATTAGAAATAGAATCTAAAATCTCTTTAGTAGAAGCCAAAAGGCTTTCATCCCAATCCTCACCATTTCACACAAATGATCAGTATTTTCATGTTCATAGAGTTCTAATTTTTTTGTCAATGGCCTTGAGCACACTCACGTTCTTCCTTATTTCCAATCTCTCCATATGATTCCCAAACCAAACAAACTGTTACAACACGTTATCTCTGCATGTTAAATCATTGCTTAATCTCACATTAACAGATTTGATAAAGCATTTGACTCTCATAAAATTATATGAGACACAAGAGATAAAATAACTATTTTTATTTTATAGAGTAGGGGGTCTAGTTTGATTGGGTAAAGCATATTGTTGAAGGCAAGAGATCAGGAGGCCTAGTCTTCCCATCTCCGTGATATTGGACGGCATGTCATGCCAACATCACCATTCATGTGAAAAAAGTTTACCGAACACACTGCAGTTTATAAGAAGAGCTGCCCAATTCCTAAAATCTTTAAAAAAGCTACTTTTATCTTAAATTATCTATTTGTGACTGCACACAAAAATGGTATTAGAAATGGCACTTACTGCTTTCTCCCCCTTTTCAAAATTTTGATCAAATTAGAGCTTTTTTTTTTTTGGATTAGATCATGTATTATCAATATTTTCGATATACTTCATGATCCAACAGATTTCAGTTATCCAATTCAAATTCCCTAAGTACAGTGGTTCACCTGTAAATCACAAAAAAACTCATCCACCCTGAAGTAAACGTTATAGTTTTGTACAAAAGCAAAACAAGAGAGAGAGGCCATTGTTTTGAGCATGGCTGACAGTCCCAAAGATATCAAATTCCTGGTGTTTTTCAACAAACTTGTTCGAAACAAATTTTGTGCTTTGAAAACAAACATGGCAAAAAAAATCCAATCTTTGTTTACATTAAGGTGCGTGAAAACGTAGTAATTGAAGTGTTTTGAAGTCTAAATTGATCTTTGCAATGATTTCTGGTTTAAATTGTGTGAGATTATGGATTGTGGAAACTTGATATCATTGGTCTAAATTGATGTTTGGCATAAATTAAGAGAGTCTAGAAGCTTGTTGAATAACATGAACTATGGCCCGTAGTCCAGTTTGATTGACCATCTGCGTCACATGTTCGATAGTAATTTGAAGATGGAAATTGACCACATTTGCTGACAGTCTAGATTCCATAATTTTTGTAAATATAATTTTAAATATTTTTCAAACTGTTGAATGTATTATATCTTTAATTTTAAATTTCAAGTTATTTACATTCGAAATATTAAATTTAATATTGTCAAAATAAAGGACACATAAAATTCATGTATCTATGTACGTAGTAAATCAAATAGTTTCAAAATAATATAAAATAAATTTTAAGCAAATAAAATAATTTTAAATTTACATCTCTTGATATTTTTTAGATAGATCTATTTAATCTTATCTATATTTGATTTTGTTTCCAAAATTTTATTTTTTATTTTAAAATAATTTTGTTATTATATTTGACATCTAAATAATCTATTTATTAATTTTTTAAGATATCATAGGAGGTAGGATATGTATCCTTGCATGTATTGTTTGAAACATAACTAGGTGTTAGCATGAATTGTTTCTAGATTTGATTGTGTCGTTTTCTTTTCCTCACAATCAAATCTAAAAACAATCAAATAATTCATATTTAACATCATGGACAGTGAAAATTATATGTTTACCACAACTAGATAATTTTTCCACAATAAAAATACAAGGTAACTACATATACTATTAAGTTACCTGAGATAACTTGTATAGACTATTAAGTTACATGTAGACCCAAACTATCATATTGATATTTAATTTCTAATCGAAAATGATATAAATATGTTTTTGATGTATTTTGAATGACCTTCAACACCTCAAAAAAAAAATATTATAATTGTTCTTTACCACTATAATTTTTTTTTTTTTTATAGATATAGACTTCACTTTGTAAGTTAACCCAATATTAATAATAGGTCCTTGAGAATTTTTTCTCTTACCTAATATTCCTTGTGTCCTCTAAGGGAGAGGAGTTGATGATGGGTAGGGTGATGTTGAGCAAGGGGTCCACACCAACAACGTTGTAGTCGATCAAAATTATTTTCACACATCTCTACATAGTCCAATTGGCACTCCCCCATTTTTTTTGGCAAAAAATGGGCACATTTATCAATCTTTTTAGACCATTTTTCAAAAACCACAAAAAAAGAGCCAAAATGTGTCATCGACCGATAGTGGGTCACTAAGTCATGTAATATTGGTATGCTAGTGTGGCATCACATGATTGGTCAGTTTGTGTACTTTTTGAATTAAAGTGATTTGCAATTGGATATTAAGTGTTTGGCAGTTGGACATTAAGTGTAAATTTATAGACACTTTTATTGTTCAAAAATGGATCACAGAGTATCCAAAACTATACCAACAAACTATACCAACAAACTATACCCATGATATGTCCTATGCCCACAATTGACTCCTCTCCCTTAATATTATTAAAGGTTTGTTGCAAATGAATAGAGTACTTGCTTAACCTAGTCATGACCTCATTTGCCAGCCTAATCGCTGTGTATTTTTGAATGAAAAAAAGTTCCTTAAATAAAAAACTAATTTAATTCCAACTAAAAACAAGCCGCCTAATTCAAAGCATGGAGGGCAAATCCGCTAGACTGTCGTTTTAGTTTCATTCATTTCCCATGTGCTTCTATCCGTCAAACAGAATCTTCTAGATTGCTGAATAGGATATAACTTACCAATAGAAAATGCGTATTAGCCGACGGCGCAAGTAATCTCCCACGAATACTGCCAGCCTCTGATTCGCAGGGGTCAAATGTGAACGGCGATAAAAGCGTGCATAAAAGCTTGACTGTAAATTTTCAAAATAGCCCAAATAGAAAAACTGACTTCCTAACTCTAAAAAATACACTAACGACTTCTAAGCCACAATTTTTTTGAAACTTTATATAGAACTGAGCCAAACAGGCACAAGGAGTCAAATAGGCGATTCTGGAGCAGGAGAAATTTAAGAGGGATTTTAGATGGACAGCAAAGCAGAAACATTACAGGTACTGGGCGCCTTCGGGATCGTGGCAGAGTCCCTCAGAGTACTACGGTGCTGCCCAAAACTAATCGGGGCCATCACAGTGACCCTTGTTCTGCCTCTTTCTTTGGCTACGCTTCTCCACACTCTCATCGCGGTGCCCCTCTCTCTTCAAATTCTTTCCGACCAATTGAATCTCATAACAGGCGACGATGTCTACGACCTTCGAGCGTTGCGCAACTCGCGCCGCCAGTTGTCTGTATTCTTAGCCTTGGAAACCGCCTACGCAGTTCTCATCTACGCCCTGTCGTTTCTCTTGACGGCGGCCATGGCCTTCACCGTAGCCTGCGTTTACATTGGCAGACAAGAGCCACCATTCACAAAAGTTATGAGAGCGCTTCCTGGAGTGTGCAAACGCATCGTGGTGACTTCCTCGTGGGCGTTGCTCTTTGTCGTGGTCAACATAGGGGGGTTCTCTCTGGCGGTCTGTTTGCTCATATGGGGATTCAACCATTTCAATGTTTCGTCCGCGGGGCCGTTTAATGCAGCTCTGATTGTGACGTGCGTGGTGTTCGTCCGCCTCTGGCTTTACATCGTCGTGGTCTGGAGATTGGCGTGCGTGGTTTCAGTGTTGGAGGAGAAATATTATGGTTTAGAGGGCGTGGAGAAGAGTAACCGTCTTATGACTGGAAAGGATACCACAGCGCTGGTGCTCACCTTCTTGTTCGTCGTGATCAAAGCTGGGCTTAGTTATTTGGCTGTTAATGGGAACTGGGATGCATTGAGCATGGAGGAGAGCAGCGTCTATGGAACGACTCTTTTGATGCTGGAGTGTGCAGTTACTGTGATGGGGCCCTTGACGCAGAGTGTGCTCTATTTTGTCTGCAAAGCTTATCACGATGAAACCGTTGATCAATGGTGGATCGTGGACCAGTTGAAGGGCTATCTTGGAGAGTATTATCTGCCCGTAAAGTCCACGGATATAATAAAGGTCGAACAGTTAGGTGGATTTTAGAGGATAATCATTTCTGTGTGTTGTTGTATATTCAGCTCTCTGTATAGGTTTGCGTAATGCTAAGCATTATGTTACATGTGGAAAATTTGTGGAAATTATTCAAGTTGGAAAGAACGGCCAATCTAGAAGGATTAGGTCTCTGTTAACCAATGGATTGCGTGTTACTTGCGGTTCAAGGAATGTATAAAATCGTGTTTATGGTGATCCGTTCTGTTATTTGTGTCGTGACGTATGCGTACTTGTTACGCACTGTTCAAGGTCGTTGTAAGACGGAACCTGTGTCTTATCCATAAGGATGCACTTTTTCATTTTATCAAAATAAAATCATTGAATAGTAAACTTGTGCATATATAAATTTTGAAGCAATTATAAAATAAAATGTACGCTAGGCAGTATTAAAATACTTTTTGGATAATTCAGGTGTCTCCACGATTCAGCCCAATGTCTCTTGAGTGGTCTATCCTGAAATCAACTCAAAGGTGTACTCTTGGAACGGGGCGAGTTGAGATCAACTCAAAGGTGCATTCTTGGAACAGGGCGAGCTGAGGTGAGACTAATCCTAGGGATGCACCAAACCGCCCCTGAGCTAGATGCATTGGGCAAAGATTGGGCCTCAGAGTCGAATCCAAGAGCTCAAGGAGTAAACCCAAGACTCAAGCCAACTTTGCTACCCATGGGGGCATATGTAGTATTTATTGGAGAAGCTTTTTTAAATAAAAATTTCAATACAATAATCTTTTTTGTTATTAAATAAAAATGGAGCCGACTAACTCCTAGACAAAAGCACCTATGTACATACAAAAACACATGAAAACATACATAACGACATACATGGTAACATACATAACGTGAAGCGAGGAGGTGTCCCATCATCGAATTACGCAGGAGCTTTTTTGCCTTGTGTGAGAAGTTATCTGTTATGCACAGGAAGGGTTGTGTTTAAGACATGCAGTTTAAATTGAACGGGTATTGTTCTTGGAAAACACACTGTGCTTTGGGTTTTCTCATTTTGTAGGTTGAAATCGAAACATTAGAGAGCAAAGGCGCATTGCAGGTAAAGGAGATGACCAACCGACTTGAGGTGAGTGGTTTCTAACCAATTGTATGCAATGGTGAATGTTTTTATGTATTGCTTCATGGATATATGTATGTATATAGGTGCGTTGTTGTTGTGGGTTGCAGGTTTCTCAATGTTTTGAGAACCTAGAATCTTAGAAAACAAATGAATGTCTTCAAAATGTTTTCTTATTAAAACCGTAGGAATGTAATGAAATGCAACCGTTTAATAAATACCCATTGTTTCCAACAACCTTTGACACTATGTAGTTCGCTCTTTCATTCTACAGGTTGGAGAGTGGAGTTGCAAGTGAAAGGTTGGAGAGCAAGGGGAGACTAAAAAAAGTGAGTTGAGGGGTTTATAATCATTTGGGTTGTTAGTTGTAAAGGGGTTTAAGAGGGTCTTTGTTTGTAAATTGTTTTCAAACTAAATGGGTTTCGAGTTTTGTAAAACTAAGTGTTTTCCATCTTAGAATTTTACAAAAGAATATGAATGCCTTTACAAGATTTTGTTATTTAGACCTTAGGAATGTAATGAAAGGCATTGTTTTATAAACAACCATTATTTTCCAAGAAGCATTAACACTGTGTTTCACCACTTTGAATAAGTTTACTCATTATCGGCGATAATGTCAAGAAACTGGTGTTCTTGCTATTTGTAATGCACACTTACATATACAGGGGTTGAAAACCACGAGGGTTTGGGTATGTTGTGATGCGGGTTGCAATTTTATAAACACCCAGTGTTTTCCATTTCATTGCATTGCAAATCTTTCAAACTGAAAGCATTATTTCACATTGCATAACTAATAAGTAGATGCTCATAGATAGATGAAAGAATTTAAATTACAATATAGTTTTTTTACATAGTCAACCTAAAAACAGTTATGCAGTTAGTTCACATTGCATAGGTAATAATATACCCACAAGTATAGGGAAGTCCACCTACACAACCAAGTACTATTCTGAAATATATGAATTTATTCATTCTAGAGCAATAATTGCAACTGCTAATTGTATTTTTTTTGTCATGGCAACATGTTTGTTTGAGGTATTTTTTGAAATAGTTCACTGCCTTGTGTGTTTACTATCAAAGCATAATAGTAGATCTGGATTGTCATGGCATTCCAATACCATGGTGATTGGAATGACATGTCAAGCCATAGATAAGGAAATGAACTATTTCTATGTGTGATTGCTTATCTATGGCATGCCATTATGTTTGGGCAAACATATACTCATGCCTCACACTGTGTTTTCCAACTTGCAATCACATTATGCATGTATATGGTTGTTGGAAAACATTGTGTGCTTAATATTAAAGAATAATAGTAGATCTGGATTGTAATGGCATTCCAAAACCATGGTGATTGGAATGACATGACAAGCCATATACAAGGAAATGAACTGTTTCTATGTATGATTTCTTATCTATGGCATGCCATTGTTTTGGTAGACATATACTCACCTCACATTGTGTTTTCCAACTTGTAATCACACTATGCATGTATATGGTTGTTGGAAAACATTGTGTGTTTACTATCAAATCATAATAGTAGATCTAGATTGTCATGGTATTCCAAGACCATGGTGATTGGAATGAAATGACAAGTCATAGACAAGGAAATGAATTGTTTCTATATATGATTTCTTATCTATGGCATGTCATTGTGTTTTGGTAGACATATACTCACCTCACACTATGTTTTCCAACTTGCAGTCACACTATCCATTATCTTATATGTATTTTACCATTTACTTTAGAGTGTTGTAGATATTTTATGGTCTATGGTTTCATTAAACCTAACAATGAGAATCCATGCACATTGTGTTTTGTAAGCTTCCATGCATCATACCATAATTAATGTTAGAAGTGTATTCTCTATTGTGCACTTCAATGTTTTTGTTCTATTGCATTTTTGTTCTTTTTTGGGGGCTACAGACTGCAAGGTAACCCATAGTGATCAAGTAAGATTGAAAGACCATTTTCATTGTTTGTTTTATTGCTTGCATTAGAATGACAAGATTAGTATTACTATTAGATTTTTGTGATAACTTTTCAACTTTTTGGGTTGAGGATTGGAAAGCAACCCATATCCTCCTAGGTAAGTTTCAAAGATTGCCTTTAGTATTATGATTCATTTCTTGCATTTGAATGAAATGATTATTCTTTTTGAATAAATCTACCGCTTTATGGGGTTAGTTTAAATTGTTTTTCTTGATATTGTTATTTCGTCTCTATGCCATGCATGCAAAATGATCGCAGGAACTAGTCTCAGGTGCATTTATAAACTAATTTAAACAATTTTCTTCCCTCTTTTCCAAACAACACACCATTTGTTGCATGTTTCTTGTTTCAACTACCAGAAGACATTTGCAAATCTAGAATAAAAATATGCAAGTTAGACATCAAAGCTTATAATATACTTTCTTTGCTATATTGATATGGAGTTTGAATTTAAAGGCATTCTAAGCTCAAACTAGGATAATCTATAGGTATTTCTAATCTTCAACCTAATACACATATCCAATATGTCCATGCATGAGGGTATACACTAGAATAAATATTGATTATTTAATACTGCTACATGCTATTGATTCCCAATTATGAACCTATTTTACATGCTAGCAAAAGTAGGTTTCCACAGCTTGACAAAAGAAATCCTTGAAATATAAGTTCCATTTGTCTTTGTGATATATGATAACCTTGTTTTTATCTTCTTGCATAGAAATGAGTTTCTTGTGATATGGATGGTACAACAACAATGTAGAGTATAATTGTGGTTATGATTAAGGACAAATTCTTAGGAAATTATTTGATGGAAGGTGAACTTGATATCAAGTTTGGGCTACTACAATACTGACTTAATGGATTTATGTTATAGAATTGTCATAATACATATTACTAATTTTTTTAATTTTGTATGTTTGATTCTAAAGTCACATAATTTTTGTTGGCGAAATTTGTCTATTTAAACAATTGCATACGACAGTTTTTTGTTTTTTATTGAATTAAAGTTGTTCAGAAAAATATAGAGAACCATGGCTATAAGGAAACAATAGCCATAACTAGTACAACTATATATCAACCATCTAATTAAGATAGATATTAGCCCTCTAAAGAAGGGAACAATGAAAATAGTGAACCACCAAAAATGTGAAATTGGGAAAGAGGATTCCTCAATAGGCCCCTAGGGTTTTTCACCAAGAAGCTTGGTTGGTACAATGCCTCTTTCACACTAAGTATTCTTGGTGTTCATTCAAGATTAGGGGTTTATGTGTGTGATGTGTGTGAATGATGTAAAATGTGTCTAAATGGAAGGATCTAGATGTTGAGAATGAAAATAAATGATTGAATACTAATAAGTTAAACCTAGAAAATGAAATATGCTTGAAAACACATTGTGATATACAAATAACCTAAGAAACATAAACAAACTACTACAAAAAAGAATAAAAATAAAGGGGTACACCTGGGAGTGAGTTGCAGACTAGAAATGTTGTTGATGCTGAAATCCTGGCCTACTGGGACACTTACGCCATTTTGGGCGACTTAGTCATAGATCTGGAAAACTACACCAAAGCCTGTTTTGACTAAATGGGTGTCCAAATCTACAAAAAATTCTGAGAAATAGGTTCAGTGGGACTAAGTCACCACTATTGGTGACTTAGTCCACTCTTGAATCTCTAAAAATCCGAAAGTGGAAGTGGAAGCCCTTGGTTTGTACTTTGGTTCTTGACATGTGTCTGGTTTAGATTCTATAAAAAATGGGCTGAAAGAAGTCTCCAAGCTTCAATTAGGACTTTTTGACTTGAGTGACTTTGATGAGTTGACAAAACCTTTTTAGCACCTTTCACTTTTACAAACCTACTACAAAAACCTGAAAAGAGGAGAAAAAGGGTTAGGGTTAGAGAATAGGGGTTTGCCTTAGTCAAACCCCATTTTGTTAATCAAACCCTAAATGATGAAATGAAATAAGAAAGGAAATATGATTGAATAACATGTAAATGTAAACACTTACCAAGCCCTTGTTGAAGAAGTATGAAGATATGCAAGAACCAACTCCAATGGATGATGTTTGAAATGCTAAGTGCTTGAATGCTTGCTTGAGAAGATGGATTGCTTGAGTGCTTCTAAAGATAGAATGTGTGAGAGTGATGTAGAAGAAGAAGAGGTAATACAACGAGGAGAAAAACCCTTATTTATAAATGTTATGCCCTAATTCCCCAAAAATAACACATCATAGGCCAACCTTAGGGTTTAGGAGATAAAATCCCGCTAGAAATTTGATTTAATTTTGATTTTTAGGCCAAATGGGACTAAGTCACCCAAGGTGGCGACTTAGTCCACTTGGAAAAATTCAAGTGGTTGTTTGGTTTTAAAAGGTGATTAATGATGATTAACGAGATTGTCTCTCGAAACACACTTAAGTTGGGCCTAAAAGTACATCAAGGGGCCAATTTTTCATAAGAAGGGTGAATTTGTTGATGACAAGCCTAGGAAAGTATGAAAATGTGTTACAACACCTTACAACACTTTGGCACAAGGCTTGGAAAGAGGTAAAAAGGGGTTTTTTAGATGAATTATATTGAAAAGGTCTTAGAAAAGTGGGAAGATGTGTTACAACACTTCACAACACCTTTGTAAAACACCATTAGGTCAAGTTGTTGATTTGCAAGCATTCAAGCCCTAATGTGAATGTGTTAGCCACATTACAACATTAGATCTAAGAAAAACCATGCCAAAATCCAAGGGAAAAGGCCCAAATGAGTGATAAAGTGTCAAGGCTACACTTTTTGACAACACATTTAGCCCCCACTTTAGTGAGAGGATGAACTTGCTTCAAATTCACACTAAAGTAGCCAAGTCATGCATATCAAGAGGGATCTAAATGTATTCATCCTAGTAAGATGAGACAACTATAATCAGGAGGGATGATCAAGCCTCCGGGATCAAGATTCGATGGAAAACCAAACATAAGCACAAAAGATCATGCAAGAAAGTGATGTGAAGGAGTGAAGAGAGAGGGGAAGTCAGATCAACCTTCGACCGTTTGTCCCGGTAGTTGTGGATCAGATCTACGTTTTTTGTCCAAAAGGAAGTGTACTCACTCTGGGGTGACAATAATTTTGGTTGTCCATCGGGTGAGAAGGCCCAAAAAGGTGAGAAACATACACTTGGTTGGTATGCACTCACACACATGCAAAGGTGGCTTATGGGGAAAGTCATGCTGTTAATTGGGCTTCCCACTCAACCATACCAAAGTTATACCTCCTAATAACTTTGATAAGGAACCATAAAAGATAAGGGATTGTGCTTCATGAGGCAAACAAAGATACATATGCTTGGAGCTCATGAACAAGTACAAGATGGCACCATAGGCATGCAAGTTGTGTAATGCAAGGTGGCCATATATGCAAAATGCAAAAAAATAAAATGCAACATGTAAAATGCAAATTGTAAAAGAGTGTTCAGAGGAGTTTTGTATAGTTCATGCAAGGTCTTTATTTTAGGGAATATTGTGTCTAATGTCTCCAAGGGAGGACCAATCAAAGAATAGAAAATTCACAACTTAGGGGATGCAATGCATCACATTAGGCCACTAAGAGGAATGCAATATGCTAAGATAGATCACACTTATGAAGGAAATTACACCCAATTTCATCCACAAAGTGAGAAACACATCCTATGCATTAATAAGGCTGCAATAGGAACCAAGGACAAAGAAAAGAAAATGCAAAATAAATAATGTGAATGTATGCCCCCACTTTAAAGGAATTACTACACATTGTTTTGTGAGAAATTACTTTAAAGTAGAGAAATGAAAAATACATAAATAAAGAAAAGGACATGAGAGCCTACTTGGAAAGCCCTATGCCAAGTGATATGTTTCCATGTGAGGCTGCATCATGGAAAGGATAGTATGTCACAAGAGAGCCAACTTAAGGCATGTCATTCACATCCCAAGCTTGCTCTTATATGTTTATGAAAAGTTATTGACTAGTCAAAAGAGGCAACAAAAATTGAAATACGAGGACAAGGCTAATGAACCCCTTGCCCCCACTTAGTGTAGGACAGAGGTGAGATGAATTAGGTGCTTCAACACAAGGAAGAGTACCACACTTCATGAGATGTTTGAATTTTATTGTTTGAAGAAAATGAAGAGAAGTGAGGTAACCCTAAATATTTCTTGAAAGAGTATGATATGTCAGTTGGCATCATGTGGACATTGCATCCATGTGTAGGAGGGAGATGGTAGCCGATACCATAACAATCTTCCAAGTTAAATGAAGGGGTTGTGTGTTTCTGAGAAGGAATGGTTTTTGTACAAGAACACAAATCCTTTTTAGCGTTTTGTGTTGTTTCGTCATGAGGGATGAGAGCTATATAGCCCCCATCACCACCATGGGGTAATTTTTTTGATGTAGAACCAAGTTGATCATATAAAACATAGGGTTGGTTTGGTTTAGGTTGTGAGATTTTACAGTCTCCTGTAAAGGGAGGCATAAGAACCCAATCATTACTAGAACTTGTATCTGAAAATGAATTGTTTTTATATGACTCTTTGGACCAAGAGGGTGAGATTTTGGAAATTTTATTGAAAGGAGGTGTAAAATCTAACTACTCCCAATTATCATGAAAGATTTTTGTTGTAGGTGAAGGGTTAGCATCAACTTGGATAAGTTCTGATCTAGGAATGAAAGGATTAGGGGAGTTGGAAATGTTGTGATTAGTTGATTCATATCTTTGTTCATCTGCATCAACCATGTATATCTTGTTATTGTACTCAAATTTCATTTTATGGTGAAGGGTAGATGGTACTCCTTTCATAGCATGAATCCATGGTCTCCAAAGGAGAAGATTGTATGGAAGGGGTCCTTGCATGATATGGATAGAGGTAGGCAACACTACTGGTCTAATCTTGATAGGTAATGTGATCATCCTTAGTGGTTGCCTATGAACATTGTCAAAGCCATGAATATGAACATCACCAAGTTGAATGAGCTTTTTTTCCATGAAAAGTTTGTTGAGGAGGTCCATGCTACAAACATTAATGTCTGCTTCATTGTTTATGAGAGTGTGTTTGACTAAATTTTCATTAATGATCACCTTTATCATCAAGGGCTCATTCTTGTTTTGAATCTCAAGTGAGGGTAGTTCATGTTTAGGGAATGTGATTTTGGATTGGGTTACTTGGATGGGAAGAGAGGAGGATGTGACATTATTTGATTTTATGTAAGATTGGATCTCATCCATCTATATTTCCAACATTTCTTGAAAGAGAAATTTGAATTTGTAGGTGAAAGTTGAATAAGTTGTCATACAGATATATTAGTAGGAGTCTTTTTAAGGTCCTCAACACTAGGGACTCTAAGTTGAGAAAAGGGTAATGGAATAGGAGTGATGTGTGATCCCCTATATGTTTGATTCAATAAATTACAACTTAGCAGTTGCAAAACGTTGTGATGATTAGATTGCATCATGGATTTAAATATATCTCTTATTTTTTATGTGATTCCATAGTGGGAAGTGAATTAGAAGGGTAATTTATTAAAGGAGATCTCACTTGCATTGTCATAACCTCAAGAATCTTGTCTTTATTTGTATGAATTGTTAATGAACGGGATTCTAATGGAATTTGATTATCTTCACCAAGGGAAGGTTTAGTGTTTGAAGGACAGGCGTCAAGGTTCACACAGTCTTGCACCATGATATTATCCCTAGGAGGAGAGTTTTCAGGAGAACTGTAAACCAAATTTTCTTCACATTCAGAGGTTGGATCTTCTAAAGTAAATTCATCACAAGTAGGAGAATGATCAATGGTTGAATTGTCTTGTTTAATAAGGGGTTCCCTAGGAGAAGGGGGGCAACTAAGATACTCATGAATTTCATCGATTGTATTTCTAACAACAAAGTATTGTCTTCACAACTAGGAGAGATACTAGGAGAAGTAAAAATGTTATTGTCATGATCGCTTATGGTTGTGTTGTCTTGTTCATTAAGAGAGGCAAGGGGAGAGAAACAACTAGAATTCTCATAATGCTCATTGATTGGTTCTTCGAGCGCCAAAATATCTTCTTCACCCATAGGAGAGATATTAGGAGAAAAACTAATATGATCGTTAGGAATGTCCAAGGTTGTATTATCTATCACTAAAACACTCCCATAAGGAGAAGTTAGGGAAGGTTTCTTAGCATATCTAGATTTCTACGATACTAGCACTATTTGAAAAAAATTAAAAAATACATGTAACCAATTCATGCAATGTTTCAACAAAATGAACAATGTATATGCACATATACAAAACATTTTTATCCAATGTATGCTAAGTTTCAAGAATGCAAACAATGTATATGAAAGAATGAAAAGTA
This sequence comes from Sequoiadendron giganteum, assembly GCA_007115665.2. Taxonomy (NCBI): domain Eukaryota; kingdom Viridiplantae; phylum Streptophyta; class Pinopsida; order Cupressales; family Cupressaceae; genus Sequoiadendron; species Sequoiadendron giganteum. Next base: position 61,656,845 of record CM021107.1, on the reverse strand, counting down.
ATTTTATCAATCTTAAGAATTTTTTTATGAATAGGAACATTGTATAAGCAAAAGTGAAAAGTACTTTTATCAATGTTAAGCACAATTTCAGAATTGTAATCATTTTTAGATCAGGTGATGAAGGTATATCAATAATGACTATCGTAAATTGATGATTTTGAGTTAGAAGCATAAAACCTACGTTCTTGAAACTTTTGAGACTTATAGTATATGATACTAGGAGACTAAGAACACACAAAAATGATGTTTTTGATGTTGTAATAGGGTATGCATAGGATCATAATGGGCCAAAAAGTGGTGATATGTAAGTGATATGATGACCCATGTGGTTGATGACTTCTTTTTACCCAAATTTGATGAAACGAAAAGGCTTTTTAAATGAGATTCTCAGCTTTCCACCAATATATATTATGCTTTACCTTGAATTTAATAAATAATTATTATTCATTTTTTATTTGAATTACGACTAAATTCCTAATTGATAGGTTGATTGAAAAACATCTATCTTTCAAATGGTGTCACATTTTTTGAATTTGAAACATGTGTCACATTCTATGCTTTGCATACTATAGGATTAAAAAAAATAATTTCATAAAGTTTTGACCAAATTAAGGGGGTTAGACATACAAATTTTGATACTTTTTAAAAGTTGTAATAAAAAAATCATAATTAATTATTTGCTTGGAAAAAAATTACAAAAAAATATGCATCACATTAGGACATGAGTCCTCTTCTTATATGTAAAATATTGTAAAATAATTATCATTTTATTGTGGTTAGGGTGGTCAAACAGACACCTACTTCTTTTTTTTTCCCTGAAATTTAATTTCTACGGTATTGAAATTTCAAATTTTCACCAAATAATTTTTTATTTTTTAAAATAAACCTAGTAGTTTAGAAACTAAATTCAATTTTCCACAAATTATATTCTTACATATTTTTGAAATAATATAGATAACTTATTCAAATTTTCATGTCAAGTTGCCTAAATTCGATTTTCTGAGTTTTTATTGCCACTTAAGGGACTGGATTTTCCATGATGATCCTGCACATACCCAACAGGCAGTGAAAAATGTGAATTGGGACTTTAAGTCACCCAAAATGGCGAATTAGTCCCAATAGGGACTTTTTTCATAGTTTTTGATGTTTTTGATTGGTTTGGATGTGTTTCAAGCTATATGATGCAAATACATAATTTTAGAAAATGTCAATGAAAATATATGAAAAAATGCAAGCTAAATGAGATTTTCACTAATGCAATTGTAAAAACCCTAGAATGCAAAATAATGCAAAACCCTAATGCAATGTGAATGTAGGCTCTTCCTAGGATGCAAGAAAATAAGTTGAGAAGAGCTCTAAGGACAGGTTCACCAAAATGAACCACCAAAAATATGCAATTGAGAATGAGGATTTCCCAATAGGCCCCTAGGGTTTTTCACCTAGGAGCTTGGTTGGTATAGTGCCTTTTTCACACTAAGTATTTTTGGTGTTCACTCAAGATTAGGGGTTTATGTGTGTAATGTGTGTGAATGATGTAAAATGTATCTAAATGGAAGGATCTAGATGCTGAGAATGAAAATAAGTGATTGAATACTAATACTAAACCTAGAAAATGAGTTATGCTTGAAAACACATAGTGATATACAAATAACCTAAGAAACATAAACAAATTGTTACAAAAATGAATAAAACTAAAAGGGTGCACCTGGGAGTGAGTTACAGATTGGAAATGCTACTGATGCAAAAATTCTCACCTACTGGGACACTTACACAATTCTGGATGACTTAGTCCCAAATTTGGAAAATTGTACCAGAGCTTGTTTCAGCCAAATGGGTGTCCAAATCTATAATTTTTTTTGAAAAATAGGTTCAGTGGGACTAATTCGCCACTGTTGGTGACTTAGTCCACTTTTGAATCTCTGAAAATGTGAAAGTGGAAGCCCTCGGTCTACACTTCAGTTCCTGACAGGTGTCTAGTTTATATTTTTTAGAAAATGGGTTGAAAGAGGTCTCCAAGCTTCAATTAGGGCTTTGTTGGCTTGAGTGACTTTGATGAGTTTACAACACCTTTTTAGCACCTTTCTCTTTGACAAACCTACATACAAAAACCTACAAAGCACACATGCAAAGCGAAGAAAAAGGGTTAGGGTTAGAGAATAGGGGTTTGCCTTAGTCAAACCCCATGTTGGTAATCAAACCCTAAATGATGAAATGAAATAGGAAAGGAAATATATTGAATAATATGTAAATGTAAACACTCACCAAACCCTTGCTAAAGAAGTTTGAAGATATGCAAGAACTAGCTCCAATGGATGATGTCTAAAATGCTAAGTGCTTGAATGCTTGCTTGAGAAGATTGATTGCTTGAGTGCTTGTGAAGATAGAATGTGTGAGAGTGATGTAGAAGAAAAAGAGGTAAAATGAGGATAAAAACCCGTATTTATACATGGTATGCCCCAATTCCTCGAAAATAACACATCACAGACCAACCTTAGGGTTTAGGAGACAAAATCCCGCTATAAATTTGATTTAATTTTGATTTTTAGGCCAAACGGGACCAAGCCGCCCAAGGTGGTGACTTAGTCCACTTCGACAAATTCAAGTGGCTGTCGAGTTTTAAAAGTTGATTAATGATGATTAACGGGCTTGTTTCTTGAAATACACTTAAGTTGGGCCTAAAAGTATATTAAGGGGCCAATTTGTCATAAGAAAGTGTGAATTTGTTGATGACAAGCCTAAAAAAGTGTGAAAATGTGTTATAACACTTTACAACACTTTAGCACAAGGATTTGAAAGAGGTAAAAATGGGTTGTTTAGATGAATTATGTTGAAAGGGTGTTAGAAAATTTTAAAGATGTGTTACAACAATTCACAACACCTTTGTAAAACACCATTAAGTAACTGTTGATTTGCGAGTGTTCAAGGCCTAATGTGAATGTGTTGGCCACTTTACAACATTAGATCTAAGAAAAACTAGGCCAAAATCCAAGGGAAAAGGCCCAAATGAGTGAAAAAGTGTCAAGGCTACACTTTTTGGTGACACAAATAGAAACAACAATAAATCTGTCACATACCAATTAGAACTGAAGGAAGAGAAAACTGTAAACTGAAACAATCCCAATTGAATAGTAACCAATCAAAGCGTTTAGCTGCGTAGGTTTTGGTATTGTCTTTGATATCCAATTGATCAACCAGGTGGTTGATAGTATGATGTATTTCCTTGAAGCATTGATAATTAGATTTTTTCAAATATCCCTCAATACAATGAAGAATTATCCAAGTAGGTTCAATCTAAGACAACTTGCAGTTTTGAACAAGAATCATGGAGGATTAGTGTATGTCATCTCCAACCTAAGGCATAACACAAAGTTAACGGATTTTTTCTGTGACTAGTATCATAAGGGTATTAGGATGGATTTTCATTGCATTAGGAAATCATAGATGCCATGAATAGATCTGATTACACCTGATTGGTTGATTGCATATTCTTCAACATCAGTTGGACAATACTATATAAAGGTCCATTTATGTAGACAAGGCAATGAACTATTTTTTTGCATGATTACTTATCTATGGGTTGGAATTGTATTTTGGGAGACATATATTCACCTCACACCGTTTTTTCCAACTTGCAATCATATTGTGCATGTATATGCTTGTCGGAAAACGTAAGGTGTTTACTATCAAACCATAATAGTAAATATGGATTGTCACGACATTGCAAAACCATGGTGATTGGAATGCCATAACAAGCCATAAACTAGGAAATGAACTATTTTTGTGCATGATTACTTATCTATGGGTTGGCATTGTGTTTTGGCACACATATACTCACCTCACACTGTGTTTTCCAACTTGAAAACATATTGTTAATGTATATGCTTGTTGGAAAACATCGGGTGTTTACTATCAAATCATAATAGTAAATATGGATTGTGATGGTATTGCAACACTGTGGTGATTTGCATGATTTCTTATCTATGGGTTGGCATTGTGTTTTGGAAGACATATAATCACCTCACACTATGTTTTCCAACTTGCAAACATATTGTGCATGTATATATGCTGGTTGGAAAAAATCAGGTGTTTACTATCAAAGCATAATAGTAAATATGGATTGTCGTGGTATTGCAACACCATGGTGATTGGAATTCCATGACAAGACATAGTAGGCAATGAACTATTTTTTGCATGATTGCTTATCTATGGGTTGGAATTGTGTTTTGGTAGACATATACTCACCTCACGCTATTTTTCCCAACTTGCAAACATATTGTGCATCTATAAGCTTTTTGGAAAACATCAAGTGTTTACTATCAAAGCATAATAGTAAATATGGATTGTCATGGAATTGCAACACCGTGGTGATTGGAATGCCATGACAAACCATACACTAGGAAATGAACTATTTTTGTGCATGATTTCTTATCTATGGGTTGAAATTGTGTTTTGGTAGACATATACTCATCTCACACTTGTTTTCCAACTTGCAAATGTATTATGCATGCATATTCTTGTTGGAAAACATTGAATGTTTACTATCAAAGCATAATAGTAAATATGGATTGTCATAGAATTGCAACACAATGGTGATTGGAATGCCATGATAATCCATTGAATAGGAAATGAACTATTTTTATGCATGATTACTTATCTATGGGTTGGAATTATGTTTTGGCAGACATATAGTCACCTCACATTGTGTTTTCCAACTTGCAATCATATTATGCATGTATATGCTTGTTCGAAAACATCGAGTGTTTACTATCAAAGCATAATATTAAATATGGATTACCATTACATTGCAACACCATGGTTCAATTGGAGTGCCATGACAAGCCATAGACCAAGAAATGAATTGTTTCTATTGCTTATCTATGGCTTGTCATGGAATTCAAAGATCATGGTGCTGGAAGGTAATGCCAATTCATATTTATAATTATTCTTTGATACATTTTTTCAACAATCCATATTTACTATTTTAAAACCATGGTGTTGGAAGCCATGACAATCCATATTTACTATTATGCTTTGATAGTTTTTTTGCAAGCATGTGTAACTTGTTCAAAAGAACTTATTTTAGGCTTTTAGTCATAGCAACAAGATAATGAACTATTTGATAGATTGCTTTGTTAGACATTTATGAAAAATGTGGTAGCATAGTGAACTATTTCATAAAATTCCTCAAAGAAATCTGGTCTCGTGGTGATGGAATGCCATGACAATCTATATTGCAGTTGCTACAATATGGATTGTCATGACATTCATTCACCATGGGACCACATTTCTTTGAGGTATTATATCAAACAGTTCACTATGCTACCACATTTTTCATAGATGTCTACCAAAGAATTCTATCAAATAGTTCACTATCTTGTTGCTATGGCTAAAACCCTAAAATAAGTTCTTTTAAACAAGCTATGCATGCTTGAAAAAAATCTATCAAAGAATAATAGTAAACAACAACATAGACAAGGCAGTGAAGTATTTGAAAAAATGTTTGAAAGAAATGTGGTCACGTGGTGATGGAATGCCATGACAATCCATATTGCTTCCTTGTTGCTATATGGATTGTCATGGTATTCCATCACCATGAGACCAAATTTATTTGAGGTATTTTAACAATTCATTTCCCTATCTATGCTACCAAGGATAACTTCAAGAACACTGCCCCAGCAAAGTTGTAAAATCCTGGCGAATCCTTCCTTTAAAAAAAAAAACATATTAATTTTCCTGGCGAATATATACACATTATTAAAAAAAATTGTAAAATCCTGGCAAATCTTAATGAATAATTGGTAAAAATAATAATGACACTGGCGAATCCTAGCGAATAATCACTAAAAATATTAATTACAATGGCTAATCTCTCCTTTAAAAATTTGCATAGTTGATCGGCACAGCTGCCCCATATATTTTTGTTTTTTGTAATATTGAAGTAGGGGCCAGGGGGCGGCAGCCATTGGAGGGGTCAAGGGGGTAGAGCAAGCCTTTGAAAAGGCACATGCATATTAGGTCACAAAACCAACTCACAACCATCCGATTAAAAATATAATCAATGGCAATAGATAAAATGCATATTCAAGGCTAAGCCACTAAAGTATCCCTAAAATTACATTGTATTTTATTATTAGTGGCGATATTACCCCAAAATTGATCAAAGGAATTTAATATTATTGGCGAATATAATTAATATTTTTAATTATGGTATAAACTACTGGCGAATAATTTCCAATGACGCATCGTTTACTTGGCGAATTAATCAAGATGAATTTTTTTTTTGTAAAAACCTGGCAATTCAGTCTCCTTTTTAGCTTGCATTATTTGCCATTTTTGGAGGTCCCAATTTCTATTATTCGCCAATTGGCAAAGATTCATCACTAAAGTTTTCCTTGTATGCTACCACATTTTCATACATGTCTACCAAAGCATTTAATAAAATAGTTGAGTGCCTTTATGTTATGGCTAAAAGCCTAAAACATACAAAGGTTCATGAAATTATTCAATACATTCAAAACTCTGTCCTTTTGCATGCAATAAATCAAAAAAAATATGAAAAATATTTGTTATGAGAATTATATGACATGGTAGTAATAAAAAAAATGAGGATGTACTAGAAAGTATGTAATGAAAAAAAAAGGAATTTTCTCTAAAACCACTTGGAAAGAAGCATACCAAAGTGAACGAGATAGATAATTTATTGACTTAAGAGGTTGTTCCTGCTCACGAGAAGTGGAGGAAGGAGCATGTGTAGTATGTGCAAGGGGAAAATGTCAATGCAAAAGTGGATTAAGTCGAAAGGTTTTCTATTGCATATGAATTTGTGCAAGAAAATAAAGAGAGAGATGATTCTATAAGTGGAGTTGAACAAATGAAGGCAAGCATTCTTGAAGTTAGAAATTTCGTGGAACAAATACAATTATAAATGGATGATAAGGAAAAGGAAATACTAGATCTAAGTGTAGAAAAAGAGAATTAGTTGGGTGGAGGCATGAAAGTCTAAATCTGTAAAGGCAAACAAGCTCCCTAACAAGCTTGCGAAGAAAAAAAAATATATGCATTCTCTAATCATAAACAAACTACAAAAACAATAGTTGTAAATTCTCAAATTGGAGTAGAACAATCGAAGACTGAAATTAACCACTTAGAAAAGGAAGTAGAACACAAGAAGAAGCTGTCATGGTGAAAAGAAGAGGAGCTTAATGTTGTTTGGAGAGACTTGCAATCTATAAGACAAAAATTTGATAAAACAAAGACAATAATGGAAGGTGTTTTTGCGCAACTAATAGGTCAAAAGTCAAAGGTATTGTTGCACAACTGATAAACGTCAAAATTCAAAGGTGTTGTCGCACAATTGATAGGTCAAAATTTAAAGGTGTTGTTGCATGACTGATGAAAGTTTAAGATGCCACAACAATAGCTGCATTGGAGGTTGGTAGAGGAGGGAATTTGTGTAATGCAATAGTAGATACATAATAGATAGGAAAGCTCCCACTTGAAATAGGACATCTACATACAGGAGTAACGATTATCCATTTAAACAAAATCCAAGCCCATACAATTTCCTCCACAACTCAACAATCACCAGCCAAATTGTTGAGCAATGGAAATGTAAGGCTCCACTATCTCTTGTTGCATATGAAGATGAAATTGAACCAACTATGCAATTTGTATTTCCTAGTGCATGAGTTTGTAGCAATTTAGATGTTGTAAAGAGGATATTTTTCAGCCAAGTGGTCTTCCTATTGGCCGAAGTGATTGGCGATGAGGTGAATTGTATGGGCTTGGATTTTTATTAAAGGGATAATCATTACTCCTGTATGTAGATGTCCTATTTCAAGTGGGAGCTTTCTTGTCTGTTCCATATCCACTACTGCAAATTACACAAATTCCCTCCTCCACCAACCTCCAATGCACCTATTGATGTGGCATCTCATACTTTTATAAGTTTTGTAACATCACCTTTGAATTTTGACCCATCAAAATGCTTTGCAAGACCATTATAGGTAAGGCGAACATTTCCTGCAACTATTTTCTACATTTGCAAGACCATTATAGGTAAGTTGAACTATTTTAAACTTCAATACATTGTTTTTTTACAATGTGCATAATAGAAAGTGGTCATTGAACAAGAATTGAGAAGTGAGTGACAACCATGCGTGTTATCCATCATGCAACTATTATGTGCATCTTTGTTGGAAACATATGACGAAATTGAAATGGAATGTTTGCTAGAATTAAGAGTTGTCAAAAAATATGAAGGTGATGTTCAAAAAATTATTTTGTTATAGTCTGCATAACATAAAGTGGTCATTGAACAAGAATTCAGGAGTGAGTCACAACCCTATGTGTTTTCCATCGTGCAACTATTATGTATATTTTATGTTCAAAACATATGAACAAATATTGAAATGGAATGTTTCATGAAAGTAAGGGTTGTTATAAAATATGAAGCTCAAGTTCAAAATTTTTTTTTGTTATAGTCTGCATAAAAGAAAGCACTCATTGAACAAGAATTTAGAAGTGAGTCACAACTCGATGTTTTTTCCATCATGCAAGTTTTATGTGCATTTTCTATTGGAAATGTATGATGATATTGAAATGGAATCCATCTGAAAGTAAAGGTTGTTATAAAATATGAAGGTGAAGTTGAAAAAATTGTTCTGTTACTGTGTGCATAACATAAAGTGGTCATTGAACAAGAATTGAGAAGTGAGTCACAACCCAGTTTGTTTTCCATCATGCAACTATTATGTGCATTTTATGTTTGAAACATATGAACAAATATTGAAATGGAGTGTTTTGTTGAATGTAAGGGTTGTTATAAAATACGAAGGTGAAGTTCAAAACATTATTTTGTTATAGTGTGCATAAAAGAAAGTGGTCATTCAACAAGAATTGAGAAGTGAGCCACAACCCTATGGGTTTTCCATCCTACAACTAGGTGGGTGCATGGAAATGGGTAGAAATTTCATGGACACCCTCCAAAAAAATTTTGAAAATCCATAACGCGAGCGCGTTATAATGCGCTCGTGTTATGGCTCATTATGCTGAGCCTGAGGCTCGGCAACTAAAAACTGATAACGCGAGCGCATTATAACATGCTCACATTATTGACTGTTAAAAGAAAAAAAAGAAATGAAAATATGTCATTAACATTTTGACTGATTTTTATTTTGCAGTTGCGGCCAAAACCCCCATAGTTTCACACTCGTGTTCTAGGAGGAGCAATTCAACAAATTTCATCACCAATAATTGACATTTCTTCGCAATGATGGCCCCATGATGACGAGGAGCTATGGGAGGTAAGGATTCTATGGTTTTTGTTTTGAATTTGTTAGTTTTAGGTTGGATTTTTTAGTTTTAGGTAGAATTTGATATATATTTGATTGAATTTTTAGGAGATGTAAAACAACTTGCAAAACCTCAAAATACTCAACAGGAGGACCAACCATATCCTTAACAGGAAGACCAACCACAACATCAACCTCCTCCACCAATCACTCAACCCCATCCTGACAATCAACAAAATTTAATGAGTGAAATTAAGAACAAAAAAAACAAATTGAGGATTTGATAAGTAGGTTGAGTGATCCAAATGGTTCAACTGCAGAAAGAATGACCCTATCAAATTCATTGAAAGATATGTTAAAAAATGTAGATTCAATTAGCAAACAATTAATTGGACAGCAAGATAGGAGGCAGGCGACTAGGGATTATTATGCAAATAAACTATCATACAAGGATGTAAAGGATTTAAAAATTACAAAAGGTGATTTGTGCTCATTATTCATCGACCCGTGCCCAAATGAAAATCTTACCCTCAATGCGAAGAGGTTTCCTATCCATTGGTGCCACCACCAAAAGATTAGGGACCAATTTTATGATAGGTGGTACACCGTCCTCGATTACCCACTGTGCAACAATTGCGAGGTCCCACAATATTTCCTTAGGAAACTATACAGTGAGTTCATATTGAAAAAGATCCCAAATTATTTTGATATGAGGGATTTCCAGGGGAGAGGTGGGGGTCAGCTCAAGATACACTTGGTGCATAGCTAGATCCTACGTGACAAGGTAGACAAGCTCTTGTTAGGCCACCTGGTGAGAACATTGTTATGCTTTCCATCACAAAGGAAAGTGCTGATGTAGAGATATTGTAGGCGATAAAGACTTTGACCTTGAGTGTCATCCATCATACTAGCCCTATTCTACAGTGTCATCCAGGATAGTCTTCAAGTGGTGGCCTTCGAACACATGTGTGTCAATCTTACAGGGCTACTTGTTCATATGACCCCACCGAAACTCAGGAGACTGGTACGTAGGATTTGTTTGCATCTATGGAGATGGAGAGGGTAGCTGACATTTTGCATCAAGCATATGCCATTAATAGTCAGGTAAAAGTTAATGCATGTTTATTGAATTTAATTTATTAAATTTCGATTTTAAAATGCAAGATTAACTAAAAATGTTTTATGATTTTAATAAAATTGTAGGGTCACAGTGTTGAGACTGGATACACCAGACCCCCACCAACTTATTTCTAAAGTACACCTATCACTAGGGTATGTAACTAGTAAAAAATTATAAATTTATTGCATGTTAATAGAATTATTTTACAAATGGTAATTTAATATGAAATTTTGGATGTTGAATAGACTAATATTGAAGGTTTTGATGGAACACTTCCTAGTGGTGGTGGATTTAGTCAAACCTACATGGAGGTAATACAATAAAGAGTTTAAATTATGAATCAAGTACTTAATATACTTATGTAGTTTAAATGCACATTGTTGATTACGTTGAATAATTTGTTATTTTATTTTCAGATGTTACACGACGATACATCTCTGAATGTGACTAGGGCAATGGATATTGGTCTGATATCTGCTATAAAATCCTCAATGGCTCTGATAGGAGAGGTATGAGGAAAATTAATAAATTTCAATTTCAATTTATTCTTATAGATGTTAGTTAGTGAAAAATCAAACCATTATTGATTCACATAGTTTAATTTATATTTGTATGGTTTATAGGTCTTGAGCACACTTGAGTATGGGTGTGAGAATATTTCCCTCATGGAGAGAGATTGTGTGATGGTAGTAAGTGATTATTTTGTCAAATATATCATTTTGTATAATGTAATTTCTATATATTCATGTCTTTACTTCTTATTGTAACAATTAAAACTTCACAATGAACTAAACCCTAGGAGGAGCAATAGGAGCACTCCTCGAACGTAGCGAAAATGAGTGACAGACCTATTGCCATCCGATCGAAAAGGAAAGGGAAAGATTTTATTTCCAAAGCATGGAGAGCAATGATTTTTGATTCTAGAGCCCTTTGTTGTATGCCTACATGGCAATTTTGTACATATTTTTTATTGGACATATTTGACATTGTATGCCTATATGACATTCTCATAAGCCTATATGGTTATTTTTTACATATATTTCATACTTATATTGACATATATTAATGTATGCCTACATGACTATTTTGTTAATACAAATATATTTTATCGATGCCTGTCCATATTTGCATTCTAAATTGATGGTTCAATAGATATGAGTTACGTTTATTCAAGTGTATACTTTACAACTTACTTTTATACTTTGTGACTTATGTGTGTTCGAATGTATACTTTGTGGCTTACGTGTTTTCACGTGTATACCTTGTATTTGTGCATATACTTTATAGTAGGTCTGAAGCCATTACCATTCTCCGTCGGTTCTTCATGTATCCACTCCCCATTAATGGTTGCCTCATGACCCTCATGGAACCAAGCACTTATCACATTTGTGATAGAATAAATGTATGAAGGTTTATCTTCCTCCTTATGAACCATTCATTATCATGAGAGATGGGTTCTTGTGAACCACTACTCATGAATCAAGGGTCAATGAGTTTGACTTGTAAAACTACATGATTGAATCCTAATAGCAATATAACAATATTTATATATCTAAATGTGTTATTTCCTTCAACTAAAATTTGTGCTTATACTTATGTGATTGATGTATGTTTGTGTATGGGATCATAGTAATTTATATTTGATAATGCTATTGTGTCTTTAAGGTTTCTTTATTAAAGGGTGCATGAAACAAGTTTTAAATCTTTAAAAATCTTTGAATTTCTTAGGTTTTTCTATTTGTCAAGTCTGGGCTTTGAGTTTGAATCCAAGTAAAAAATTGGCTTGTCAAATCCGAGGCGAGTCCAAGTCTTGTAACACTGGTGTGAACACATCGAGGAATAATGTATATGCCGATGAAGAGACAACCCATCCTTGTTTCTAAACAAACAATAGTATAGATATGGTTGGTCGAGATAAAACATCACTCTTCTGGATAGTTCGAACCATAATCTTTCATGGCTGCAAACACACCTTCATTATGTGTGTTTTTGATCTTACTGAAGAAATAGTGGAGCATGTTGTAGATCAAATCTTGCAACCCTAATTCCATAAGAAGGTTACTTGTCCCGATTTCCGCAAATGTCTTTAAGATGTTCATCCTTCTTGAGTAATGTGAACTATTGATGTCATCTAGATCTTTGAAACTGTCTGCAATCATATGCAATACTCTAAAAGCTAGAGCTATATCTAATACTATAAATGACTACTCAATAAAGCCTAAAAATTCTTCTATTCTTTTCAATGTGACCATAATGGTATTCCTTTAAGATAAACCACTAAGCTTACTACCTGATTCATAAAGTAATCTTGCCAACCACTATCCTCGGTTTCCATGCTTCCAATGGAAAGTCAATTTGTTGTTATACCTAAAGGTTGGAAGGTTGATTCGCTCTAATACCACTGTAATGACTCGAGCTCTAGATCAATAGATTTTTGATTTATTTCTTATTGGATTGACAAAAGTTATCATCCAATATTATTAAGATAGATAACAGAGTCCCCAAATTATGAATAAAATAAATTTTGAATATGAAGTCTAATTCAAATATTAATTTGATAATGGAAATTTGATAAATAAATATAATAGAACTATTTCTAATTAATCAATTAAAATCATGTGCTAGCTTTGAATATGAATCTACCTATCATTGATATATAGGCCTTGAGAATTGGGATGCCTTTCCTGATTGATACTTTGTACTCATGCATCTTACTTTGAGTCCTTTTTAGATTATATGCTTGAAACATATACTCCCATATTATAAATTTTTTCTCATATAGAAAAATACCACACTAGGTAATTCAATAATAAAATTAAGTCTGCAAATTGATTACCTTGATCTTCCCTTCTTAATCTCTTTTATACTCGAAAACTACACAATTGAATCCTGATAGCAATATCACAATTCGACACATTGTAGAAAATACCTCCTCCTTATCAATTGATGAGCTAAAGGGGCTCTATAATGAATGTTTCATAAGGCACAACACTTGCTGAAGGTTTTGCAAATGGGGTTGCAAGATAAGTTGGTTTAACCTTGGGGAAAAAAATCTATGGTTAAGTGCTTGAACTGGAGTAGTACTAGGATGGGTGACCTCCTGGGAAGGCCTAGTGCCCTAGCTCTGTGAACATCACCTAGATGCAATGAGTGCTAAGTGGGCCGTTAATTATCATGACATATGGGTTCTTATGAACTCAACCCTCTTTCAATCCATGTTAGCCTTGGGAATGTATAGGAAGTTGAAGGTCATACCAAGTACGGGATCAACAAGTTTGTATAAAAAATCTAAAAAACAGAGAACAATGTGAATAATTCTTATTAGATCTTTTCCAAAAGTTCATCAAAAACCTCCATTTGAGCCTCTCAAGGCTTTACATAGTGTTTGACACCATTCTCTAATTGATCCATGCCCTCAACTAACTAAAAAACAACTTTCAAAACAAGTAACTATTGCATTTCAAATTTGTTGGTTTAAGTAACTTACAAATTTGCAACTTTAGACTCCTCCAACCTAAGGGATCAATCTGGTGGAACATAGCTAAGATTGATTCCACGTGTTTCAGTGCAAAAGAGGACCATGGCTAGCGTAAAAATACCTACTCGGATGTGTTGGAACAATCCACTTGGTCATACAAGTTGCAGAACAAAATTTGCACCACTTTGCAACTTTGCACTGCTTGTATTTGATGCTTTTTCCATCAAGTGAAAATCCACCTCCATAAGAAAACCACTCTGATATAGCAAAAATCGGGAGAGATTTTTGTAGAGGGGCCTAACGCGATCCTGTAGGATCAGACGAGAAGTTTTTAAGCGTCATAGTATCTGAGTAATAGCATGCTAAAGTTTGCATCCATTTTGCACTTTGGACCCTTAAGGGATCGATCTGATGAAACGTAGCTCAAAGCAATTCCACGTGTTTCAGTACGAAAGAGGCCCATGCTTAGCATAAAAATACCTATTCGGATGTGTTGGAGTAGTTAGTTTGTTCACACAAGTTGCAGAGTGAAAGTTGCACCACTTTGCATTTTTACACAACTGGAATTTGACACTTTTTCCATCAAGTGAAAATCCGCTACCATGGAAAAATAACTCCGAGATAGCCAAAAATGAGAGAGGTTTTTCTAGAGGGTCCCAAAGCAATCTTGTAGGATTAGATGAGAAGTTTATAAGTGTCACGATATCATAGCATGCTGAAGTTTGCAGACATTTTGCACTTTGGACCCTTAAGGGATCGATCCGGTGGAACATAGCTTAGAGTGATTCCATGTGTTTCGGTATGAAAGAGGACCATTCCTAGCATAAAAATACATATTCAAACATGTCAGAACAGTCTGCTTGGTCACACAAGTTGCAGAATGAAAGTTGCACCACTTTGCAGCTTTGCACTGCTTGCATTTGATGCTTTTTCCATCAAGTGAAAATCCACCGCCACAGGAAAACCACTCCTAGATAGCCAAAACTGAGAGATATTTTCTAGAGGGCCCCAACACGATCCTGTAGGATTGGATGAGAAGTTTCTAAGTGTCACGGTATCCAAGTAATAGCATGCTGAAGTTTGCAGCCATTTTGCACATTGGACCCTTAAGGGATCGATCCGGTGGAACATAGCTCAGAGTGATTCCACGTGTTTCAGTGCAAAAGAGGACCATTCCTAGCATAAAAATACCTATTCGGATGTGTTGGAAGAGTCCGCTTGGTCACACAAGTTGCAAAACGAAAGTTGCACCAATTTGCAACTTTGCACTGCTTGCATTTGATTATTTTTGCATCAAGTAAAAACTGGGAGGGGTTTTTGTAGAGGGGACCAATATGATCCTGCAGGATCAGATGAGAATTTTCTAAGCATCACAGTATCTAAGTAATAGCATGCTGAATTTTGCAGCCATTTTGCACTTTGGACCCTTAAGGGATCGATCCAGTGGAACGTAGCTCAGAGCGATTCCGCATGTTTCAGTGTGAAAGAGGACCATTCCTAGCATAAATATAACTATTCAGACGTTTTGGAGTAATTAGTTTGGTCACACGAGTTGTAGAGCGAAAGTTGCACCACTTTGCAACTTTGCACAACTTGAATTTGACACTTTTTCCATCAAGTGAAAATCCGCTACCACGGGAAAACCACTCCGAGATAGCCAAAACCGAGAGAGTTTTTTCTAGAGGGGACCAACACAATATTTTAGGATTTAACCAAGAAGTTTCTAAGTGTCACGGTATCCAAGTAATAACATGCTAAAGTTCACAACCATTTTGCACTTTGGACCCTTGAGGGATCGATCCGGTGGAACATAGCTCAGATCGATTTCACGTGTTTTGGTGTGAAAGAGGACCATGCATAGCATAAAAATACCTATTCAGACGTGTTGGAATAGTCCGCTTGGTCACACAAGCTGCAGAACAAAATTTGCACCACTTTGCAACTTTTTACAGCTTGATTTTGACCCTTTTTCCATCAAGTGAAAATCCGTCGCCATGGGAAAGCCACTCCGAGATAAGAAAAACTAAGAAATTTTTTTCTAGAGGGACCCAATGTGATCTTGTAGGATCAAACAATAAATTTCTAAGTGAAAGGGAATAAGTTTTATGGGGTTTATGTTGCTGCCCCTATAGATTTTGATGGAAAATGGCATGAAAAATGAGGTTTCACCCTAGGGTTTGATAAAATATTGCATAAAATAATGTAAGAAAATCTTATTACAATGCCTCAGATTTTGTCATTATGTAAGTAATTCTTATTATAATTGTGGATTTGAGAGTTTGTCATTATCTAAGTAAATCTTATTACAATGCCCCAGGCACTTTGTTCTCATAGATCTTTTACAATGTCACTCATATATTCGAGATTCTCTTTAAATTTCCACATCATAGGTGCTCATTATGAGGTTAACTTAAATTGAGTAACTTGAGATTCCCTTGCTAAGCTTCACACGCTCTTTTATAATGACTTGAAATCAAAATTGAGATTTGTCAAGATCATCAAAATAAGGATGTTGCATTGCTTTTTTGGTCGAGATTCTCTTTGATGGCTCTTAAATCAGCATTTTCTACAACGAGAGATCAATCAATTTTTAGTAGTTTACTTACAAATACACAAATTAAAAGAGAAAAATAAAGAGCATACAAAATGGAAATGAAATAAAAATAGATGGAAGGCACATACAGATAGGCATGCAAGTTTCACAACTTAGTCACTCCTCGTCATACATCTTCACTGGGAATTCCAACATACCTATTGCACACAACACCTCTCATGAATAGAGTAAGTTGAAATTTCAGATGCTCTTATAATGTCTACATCATAGCTGCTCATGATAAGGTTAACTTCAACTGAATAACTTGAAATTCCCTCACCAAGCTTTACACACACTTTTCTAATAGCTTAAAATATTGATTGAGATTTGTCAAGATCATCAAAATAAGGATGTTGCATTGCTTTTCTGGCTGAAATTCTCTTGGATGGCTCATATATCTACATTTTTTGCAAGGGGAAACCAATCACTGTAAAAGAAGATGATAGCATTGGCATCAAATAGATTAATGTGCATACAAGTATAAATTAATAAGAACCAATGTGTATATACTTACAAATTAATCCAACGAACCATTCGGGTCTCCTCTACTCTTTATTGTGTCAATTATAGCATCATGGTCAGACTCATGAACCTTCCACAAGGTCTTATTCAAAGGTCTACCCCCATATTTGGTCAAATGAACATTGGATGCCACAACAAGGTTTGAGTAATGAAGAATCTTATGATGCATGCCAAAATCTTGAAATAGCCAATGTTTAACATTTGAATGTGGGTACCTTCTAAGTCATGTTCTAGTAACCACAACTGAGCATGTAGGTTATTCGATATTTTCTCCATCTATAATTGGGGCCTCCAATTTCTTTTTGGCCTCAATACAATGACACAAGTAATAGTTTGTTCCCTCTTCATTGTCTTCATTTTCAATAGCTGCATAAACATGCCCTGCATTGATATGTGTGGAAAATATCTTGAAATTTTTCAACATTACAAATACAGTACAAAGTAAGATAACGATATGGAATTTCAACAACAAAGCAAGTAGATATATCACCTAGTTGAACTAGATCTGATACGTGGTCAAAGTCGATTGATGCTTCCATCTGTGTCAGTTCCAATGTCATCGGAGGGTGATACATGTGAAGTGGGCTAAGATAGCTTGTGAATCATTTGTCAACCCACTCCCCTAACTCACAATCATTCCAGGCTTGCATTGTACATGAAGAAAAAAAACATGCCATCTTTCGTGTATCGGTACTCCATGAACCTGCATTTGAGCTAAGGAAAGAGTGTACCTCACTCGATCCTGTTAGTGTACAATAGTCTTCATATGGTACAATGTTAGTATCATCCATCAACCAAAAAAATCTATGAACTGAAGACGTACCTTCATTACCTAGACCCATCAAAGCATTACACCACTTGATGATTAATTTTGCATTTGTCAACTTTGCACTGTCTTTATACTTTAACACTTCTCATGCTAATGCTCTTTTCACGCATGCTCCTACACCATCATGCTCCCCCTTTCCATGTCCGGCCTCACAAAATTTCCACATATTTTGAACACCTTTAATGACATGCATTCTACACAACCAATAGAACATGCATGATTTCTTGAACTGTGTTGCACAGTTATCATACCATATTATATGTCGATCGTATTCTATGCCCCTCTAGGCCAAACCACTGTAGAACATCTGAAAGCAACCTTGCAAAAACTCTGGAGAATGCGTGCGATCATCACTAATGTAAAAGTGGTACTCCCTCAATACCTTCCTTTGGTCATCTATACTATCAGATGCATGAATGAATGCTATGTGCGTAAATATCGAAACTTGCGTGGAGTTGTAATACTGTGACTACACCTCATGTTGTGGTTGTAGAGTGTAGTTCTTCGTAAATTCAACCACAGATACTATGCTTCCAATTGGAAAGGTGTCCTTGCATAGCTTGAATTGTGTGTCCAACCATCCGACCCTATGGGTATGCATTGCATACTCAGATAGTATATTGTCACAAAATGTGGTCATAAATTGGTACAGTGGAATCTTCTCAATAACCAAATCACACCATTTTGCTTGAGACCCATCTTTTGTAGCATTAAAACTACTTCCCGAACTCTACTAGTTTTTGTCCCACCTCATCTGTGCTTTCCATATATTGACATACTGGCATATGTTGGAAGCCACCACAATGCTCACATGAACCATCCAAGCATGCTGTCCTATAGATTATCTGGCCATCCTCTATTTCACATAGTTTTTTTGATAAGAACTCTCTTGAAGATTTTTTTGGGGCTTGTATGCCACAATCCTGCAAAACTTCATTAGTATGCAAATCTAAACATATAGAATGATAAATATCATAATGGTTAGAAAATTCAATATGTAGTCTACAACAACAAGTAGTGCATATGTGATTTATCTTGACATAAAAAGGTTTAAGCATTTCAAAAAATAATTGAGAAATACTAATTTGAGGATAATTATTTTCAAATTTTTGAAAAAATTGGGTTTGAGTCATATCCAAAAAATGCTTTGGATGTGGCTCACGATTTTGACTATTGATTCTCCTTCTTACCACATCCCTTTGATTCAGAGAAGGCCTTGTGTTATTCTTCCAATACTCTTCAAGTAGTGTTCTCAAGGCTTCGAAAAATTCTTTATCTTTTTGTGACAGTCTCCCCGAGAATGCCCATAAATTTTTTTGAATCATTGCCCTCAATTATTTTCCGCATTTGAGTGGCTCTTGATAAAAAAATTATACTAATTCCCGTTTGTTCACTAGTCTTTTTAATTAGACAAGCTCTCTTTGTTTAAAATCTTACCAAAGTAGATGTAATGACACATCAAGTGACATTACTATCCTTTGAGTGTGAGGTCTTACCCACAATCCCATAAGCATCCATTAGATTCTTCACAATAGTGTCTTCACTCAATGCATTCGATGTTCTCAACCCAAGAGTCTTCATGATGTTCCTATACTTTACACCCCGCATCATTTCAACAAATAGTTGAAATCTTGCAGTCTCATTTAGCCTTTCAAATAATCCTTCCCAAATCTTATCAGCATATCTTCTACAAGTGCGTGTTGAAATCTTACCTTCCATGTGCTACAAAATCACATCATCAATATTAATCAAATACTTTGGCTTTCTATGCAAAATTCTAGATGGTAGTCTCCTAGGTACATACATCTCAATATTAGGAATTTCATCAATATTTAATTGAGGTGGGATAGATTGTGTACCTTCGATCGAGGGTGGAGAAGAAGACATACCTTGAGGTTCACATGGGGATGATGGCATACCTTCTTCATCAATTCTGAGTGATGATGTAGTCTCAACTTGAGATGTGTTGGATGGTGTCCAACAATATTCAATTGCAGCACATGGTTTCCCTCCATATTCACTTGCGGTAGATGGTGTCCATCCATATTCACTTGTGGTACATGGTTTCCCTCCATATTCACTTGTGCTTAAGGGTGTCCCTTCATATTCACTTGTCGTTGAGGGTGTGTCTCCAACTACGGTATCCAAATCTTTCTTATGACGATGCTTTTGCATTTGTGCCTATTGTGTTGCCAATTCTCGTTCTCTTTTTAACGGTTGAGGTTCCTCTACAATCGGCTTGTTTTCATCAATCGTTTCCAATTTCTTCTTTTCCTGATATGCCGCCACCCGAACTCTCTCATTTTCTTTGAAGGTTTCGTTCTCTTCATCTGTTAGTTTCCTCTTTGTGTTTTTGTTCGGCATGGCGGATAATTTTATCTTTACCATGGTAATGAGAGGAGTATTAGTTCCTAAAAAATATATCCATTCAATTTAATTGAAAATATATGTCATTGAAGGATTCATTTAAATAATAGTTACAATCATCGTGTACAAAAGTTAACCTATCATAAACAAATGTGTACAAACTATGGAAGCATGTAGACAAAGTTTTTATATGCATTCAAAGGTGGTTTTTTGTTAGTTATAGGCATTGGGGGGAGTTGGTTTTCATTGAAAAGGTTTAAAAAACCTCCATTGGCTTGGAGGGAGGAGTATTGTTCATTTTGAAATCCATTTTTATGATAAAAAATTGTTGTTTTCCATAAATTCACTGGTTGTTTTGCACATTATTGCACTTGTACGGACCTGTACAGCCTCCCCTTGATACAAAAATAATAGAATATTGTAGTCACATGTCTTAAATCTCTAATGCATTAGTTCTGAGGGCTTAATAGTATGTTTGAAGGGAGCAATTGATAATTTTCAGAAACTGCTCATTTCAAGCCAGTCAAGGGTTTGAGTAACATTTAATTATGAAATGACCATCCCACCTACTGTTATGACTTGTTTCTTGGTGGGATGGAATGTAAATTGTTAGATTAGGGTATTTTATTGTTTAACATGCCTTGGAATGAAACTAATGACAATAGGATGGGGTTCTTAGGCTGAAACAAGCACTTTTCCATGAGATTTTGAGGAACCAAGGAGTGATTTTGAAAAAGTGTTGGAGGAGTGGTCTATGTAATAAAATTTTGACCTTTTTCAGGGTATTCTGAAGATGTTTGATTCTTTGGAATGGTCTGGGAAGACCTTGGTATAGGATTTTCTATAAACCCTCCCTCTTTGCATTGAAAAATGGGGGTTTTTGTATTGGAAGCCGAGTTGAGTGGGTAAGGTTCGAAGACCTAGAAAATGTCATGTTTTGAGACCTAAGTACATAATTTTTTGGGTTTGGAAGTTTGGTGTGAGGATCTAAGGGTAGTTCCTTTGTAAAATTGGCATACTTGGAGGCCTAAAACAGTGAAAAGGTCAGTTTTCTTAAAGTTCTCTCAAAGGATTCATGTGATGGGTAAAGGTATGTCTTGCAACTCTGAAATGGGTGCTAGAATCATTCTTTTATTTTCTTGGTGTTTTGGAGTTAAGGGCCCAAAACTGGTTTTGCACTACTACTAGATTCCAAGGGTGAAAAGTGGGAAATAGTGATTCTGTTTGTTGTCCAACTTGGAGGAGTGTTGGGATTGGTCCATTAGGCATTTTTAATCTTGTTAGATGAATCTTGAAGGAAATTTGACATCTTCAATTGTTTTGGGTTCTCTAACTCTGCATCAAAAATGAGTATCACAGTCTGAAGTGTGTGCATGGTTTGGGAGATACATGTGATAGTTTGCAGATGCTTGGCTAGTGGACAATGAACAAAGGAACTAAGTTTGTGTGCAAGGGAAAAATTCTGAAAATTTTCATTTTTTTTGTACTAACTCAAACAAATATTTCTTAAACAAATAATGGTTTGGTTGTGGCTTAACAATTATAGTTTGTGTTTGTAAACAATGCTGCCATTATGGAAGATTTAAGACAAGTTGTGAATGACATAATCATTGGTTGATGTTTTGAGGAATCTAGTTGATTGTAATTAGTTATTTTCAAGATTTTCAAGGTGTTTTAAAGGTCCTTAAGGAATTGGGAACTCTTAATACTAATTTGAGTATATGAATCAACTGTGTTGTGAAGGGAAAAATATAGTTAGAATGATAACGTAAGGTTATAATGCCAAACAAAAATGAAAGCAAGCCATAATAGAATGAAAGAAAATGTGTAAATACTTCACATACCTAAAAAACTAGACTTTCAAATGGAGGAGTTCAACCCAATTATGTAGCCTCAACTTCTTCTTTCTTTAAACTCCAAAACAATTTGACTTCTTCAAAATATGTTTCCCCTCCAAACTTCAATTTTATATCAGTTTTCAATGGAATTCAAACTTCAATTGATATTATACGTCTTTCAACGTGGAAAATTTGCTATTTAATACAAAGGTGGTAGAAAGATCATGGAAAAGGTGATGCAATGTGAAAAGCATGTTTGCACACTTCACTACATCATCAAAAAACAACTTTTTGTCGAAGCATGCGCAAAACTAGGGGAATATGTAGACTGTGGGCCTTGAAATCATGGGTATATGGATTTTTTACCATTTTTAGTGGAGTAAAACATGCGCTCACGTTATAACGTGAGTGCGTTATGTGAAAAATGGTTTTCTTAATATATTTAGTTTCTCCCTCTTTGTCTATACCCTCCATCCTAATTCTATATATGTCCCATGCACCCTTATAATAGAGGAGATAGAGGTGAGTGTGTGTGTGTGAGAGAGAGAGGGAGGGAGAGGGAGAGGGGGAGAAAGAGAGTGTGAGAGAAATAGGGAGAGAGGGAGGGAGAGGGAGATAAAGAGGGAGAGGGAGGGAGAGGGAGAGGGGAGAAAGAGAGAGTGTGAGATAAATAGGGAGAGAGGGATGGAGAGGGAGTGGGAGAGAAAGAGGGAGAGAGGGAGGGAGAAAGAGAGGGATAGAAAGAGAGGGATGGTGAGAGTGGGAGAATGGGAGAAGGGGAGAGTGAGAAAAAGGGGAGGTGGGGGGAGAGAAAGGGAAGTGTGAGAGAGGTGTTGGGGCGTGGGGGAGGGAGAGAGAGGGGAGAGTGGGATGATAAAGGGAGGGAGAGAGTGGGAGAGTGGGAGATTGGGAGAAAAGAGTGTGTGGGAGAGAATAGAATATGAGAGGGGGAGAAAGAGATAGTGGGAGAAAGAGAGGGAGGGAGAGAGTGGGAGAGTGAGAAGGGGAGAGTGGAAGAAAGAGAGTGTGGGAGACAGTGGGAGATAGAGAGGGAGGGAGAGAGGGGGGGAGTGGGAGAAAGAGACAGAGGGAGAGGGTGGGAGAGTGGGAGAAAGAGAGTGTGGGAGAGAGTGGGAGATAGAGAGGGAGGGAGAGAGGGGGAGAGTAGGAGAAAGAGAGG
>CM021107.1:61579808-61631726 GCA_007115665.2 Sequoiadendron giganteum | reverse complement strand
AACCCTTCAACCCTAATCTCTGAACCCCTATACCCTCTTAATCCCTCATCCCTCAATGTTGAACCCTCAACCCTTCAACCCTAATCCCTCTACCCCTATACCCTATTAATCCCTCAACCCTCAATGATCAACCCTCTACCCCTATACCCTCTTAATCCCTCAAGCCTCAAGCCTCAACCCTTCAATGCTAATTCCTCAACCCCTATATCCTCTTAATCCCTCAACCCTCAACCCAATACTCTCTACCATAAACCCTTATCCCTCAACCCTAATTCCTAAACCCTTATACCGTGAAATCCAAGAAAACTCTCTACCCTAATCCCTAAACCCTCAACCCTCAATCTCTCAATCCCTATAACCTCTACCCTATTTATTGGACCCTCAACCCTAATCCCCCGACCCTATACCTTAAACCCTCAATCTTCAACCCTCAACCCTTAAACCCTCTACCCTCTACCCTTTACCCTATACATTAAACCCTCAACCCTAAATTCTCAACCCTGAACCCTTAATCCCTCAACATTCAATCCTTAAAACCTAAACCCTCTACCCCATACATTGGACCCTGAACCTAATCCTTCAACCATATACCCTCAAACCTATACCCTAAACCCTCTACCCTCAACCAAGTAAACCCTTAACCCTAAACCCTTAACCCCAAACCCATCAACCCTAAACCCTTAAACCTAAACCCTTAAACCCCCTTAAACCCTTCAAACCTAAACCCTTAAACCTTCTACCGTATACCCTCAACCCTCAAACCTTAAACCCTAATACCCTGGAAACCATCAACCCTATAGGTTCTCCACCCTAATACCTCAACCCTATACCCTCAGCCTCTATCACTTTCTCCCTATCTATACATCTCACCTCTCTCTCCTTCCCTCCCTCCTACCCTCTCTAATTGTCTCTATATACCATCTCCCTCTTTCTGCGTACCTCTCATTCAATCAATCCCTACCACCCTCTCTCACTCCCTCTATCCATCTCTCTTTATGTCCCTCCCACTCTATCCCAATCTCTCCTCCTCCTACCTCTCTCTCATGTCTCTCCCTTTGGAAAACTACCTAGGTAACTCTCTCTTCATCTCTCTCCCCTCTCTCTATCTATCCCTCCAACCCTACCTAGATAAGTCCCTCTCACTCCACCCCCCTCTTTCTCTACCTTTATTAGGTTACTCCCTCCCACACCATCTCCCTCTCTTAGGTCTCTCAATCACAATCCATCTCTCTCCCACTCCCTCTCTCTCACACTCCATCTCTCACACTCCCTCTAACTACCTATCTCTCAAGTCTCTCCCTCTCACCCCCCTCACACTCTCAAGTCTCTCTCTTTGGTACCCTACCTACATAAGTCTCTCTTTCTCTTTGTCTCTCTCTTTCCCTCTATCTCTCTCTTTCCCTCACCCTCAATTCTCTCTCTCCCACACCCCTCTCTCTCTCTCTCTCCCTCCCTCTATCCCTCCCACCCTACCTAGCTAAGTCCCTCTCACTCGAACCCCTTCTCTCCCACTCCCTCTCTCTTAAACTCTCACTTCCACCCCCTCTCCATCTCTCTAGACTCTCTCTCTCTAAATTCTCCCTTCATCTAAAGAAACACCTAAATGGATACATACAAGTGTAATACATATGTACATATAATATTACATCCATACAAGAATACATACATACATGTGTAGATACAATCTAACATACATAGAGGCATACATACAATATATATGCATTGATACATACATACATGACATACAAGAATACATGTACATAAAAACATACAAATATATCAACATAAATTCAATATATTAACATTTAACGTAAAGGAAGACATAAAGAAAACGCGTTATAACACGCTCGCGTTATGCCTTAGTTGACATGTTTGTCATAGAAGCAAAAACCATGTGAAAAGTGAGATATAACGCGAGCACGTTATAATGCGCTCGCGTTATATCTTGCTTTGGGAATTCCTGAGCCTTAGGCTTTGTATTTGCCTTGGAATACCAATCCAAAGGCTTGGAGGGCATTCCCAACAACTAGAGATGTGTTTTTTATAAAATCTACCATATTTCTCATAATCGAGTTCATGCTCACTGTCAAGATTGCACGTGGTTCAATATCAAAAAAATTGAACACATGGGTAATGTTGGTTTCTCTCTTAGCTATCCAATGATGTAATTTTTTTCACTTTCTCAAAATGTTAATCCTTTCATCCGTAATTTATTTTATCTGTATGTCTTTTTTTTTTTTTCCAAAAAACAGTGTTTGGTGTTTTTTTCGTTATAAATTAACGGTTCATCGATTTTTCAAATAAATTACATTTTTAGAAACTAGACTCTATTATACAAATTTAAAAAATAAAATAATAATAAAATCAATTAGTTTTTAAAATTTGTAGGGGTAGCACGGCCAAAATTCTATTTTTCAGGAAATGTCCACTTTGAAAATTAGTAAAAAGTCAAATATTTTTTAAAAAATTATCAGAAAAATCATGCATAAACTACATACTATTAAATAACTTTTGACTATTCTGATTTTAAAAATACTAAAATAATTTTCACCGTACAAGGGTCGTACAAGAGTTGCTATGTTATGTTTTTTTGACAAAAACAACACCAGTTTGTGTACATCCCTCGTTTGAACCCCTTAATCTCAACCATTTAAAAAAAAAAATAGTAGTTTAGAAATTAGACTCGGAGCACTTGAATCCTTCTTTTTGTTCCATTTCAAAATTTTGAGTGTAAGCATCCTCAATTTCACGTCCAAGGTCAGTATTTCCTGATTTAAGAAAAAAGTTGTCCACTTAAGTCCCCTTTTTGGGAACCATCTTTGTGCACTTACCCAAATATTATGTTTAATTTGTGTCTAGAACATATGAAAAATATATTATTATGGAATACTTGCTAAAAGTGAGGGTTATAAAATATGAAGGTGAACTTTGAAACATTGTTTTGTTATGGTCTATATTATAAAAGAAAGTGCTCATTAAACAAGAATTGATAAGTGAGTCACAACCTAGTGTGTTTTCCATCTTCCAACTATTATGTGAATTTTCTATTCCAAATGTATGATGAAATTGAAATGGAATGTTTTTTGATAGTAAGGGTTGTTTAAAAATATGAAGGCGAAGTTGAAAAAATTGTTTTGTTACAGTCTACATAAGACAAAGTGGTCATGGAACAAGAATTGAGAAGTGACCCACAACCTTGTGTGTTTTCCATCCTGCAACTATTATGTGCATTTTGTGTTTGAAAAATATGAACAAATATTGAGATGGAATATTGTTGAAAGTAAGGGTTGTTCTGAATTTCAATACATTATTTAACAAGAATTGAGAAGTGAGTCACAACCCTCTGTGTTTTCTATTTCCTCCAACGTTTTTCTGCATTTTGTATTCACAAAATGTATGACGATATTGAAATGGAATGTTTGTTGAAAATAGGGTTGTTATAAAATATAAAGGTGAAGTTCAAAACATTATTTTGTTACTATGTGCATAATAGAAAGTGGTCATTGAATAAGAATTGAGAAGTGAACCACAAGCCTGTGTGTTTTCCATCTTGCAACTATTATGTGCATTTTGTGTTCAAAACATATGAAAAAATATTCAAATGGAATATTTTCTGAAAGTAAGGGTTGTTATGAACTTCAATACATTGTTTAACGAGAATTGAGAAGTGAGTCATAACCCTTTGTGTTTTCCATTTCCTCCAACTTTTTTCTGCATTTTCTATTCACAAAACATATGACAATATTGAAATGGAATGTTTGTTGAAAGTAAGGGTTGTTATAAAATATGAAGGTGAAGTTCAAAACATTATTTTGTTACAGTGTGCATAAAAAAAAGTGCTCATTGAACAAGAATTGAGAAGTGAGTCACAACCCTATGTGTTTTCCATCCTACAACTATTATGTCTATTTTGAGTTCCAAACATATGAATAGATATTAAAATAGAAAGTTTTCTAAAAGTAAGGGTTGTTAACAAATATGAAGCTCAGTTTCAATACATGCTTTGTTATAGTATTCATAATAGAAAGTGCTCATTGCATGTGCTTACATTTATAAGTAAGTTTGACATAAATAAAAAGACTTGAGGTGGCATTGCCTACCATTATATGATGGCATTTCACATTATTTATAAGGAAATTTAAATGACAATAAAAAGTGTCATGAAATTTGCAAGGACATAGTCTTATATTTTTGTAATTAAGATGGGTAAACACTTTTGAACTAGAGCTATGAACAAGTGAGGTCACAAATAGGGGACCTCATCCCCAATATAAATTGTCAAAAACTACACCCCAAATGGATTGGAGGCTTGATCTTAAGATTAACAATACAAATTAACAATCACACCATGCCACTATTAGAAAAAGACCATAGTCTTCAAACATACCAAAGTACCATAATTCCACACAATAATTGATCAATAATTACATGATCAATGATAATGTAATTCCACACCATAACTGTCCAATAATTATATGATCAAAGATAATGTAATTCCACACCATAATTGTTCAATAATTACATGATCAAAGACCGAATGGAAAATAAATATTCTTAGCCTCTCATCCTCTCCTACAGTGCCTTTTATGTGCAATTGAGGAGATGGTTAGATAAAATATTATAGCCTTCTTTGGGTCCTTGGTATTGATGTTGGGGTGATTCCACTTGCACGAGGGTTCAAGGACGCCTCTGCTTTGACCATTGCACTTTCAACAACTTCAACCTGTAAGAAAACCATGAATATAAATGAATACGTTCAAAAAATTAATGTATCGATATAAGGAAAAGGAAACATCATATTTAAGTGCAAAAAAAGAGAATCAGTAGAGAGAGAAATGAAAGCCTTATCTAAAAAGGCAGAAAACTTGTGTAACACATTTATATGTATGGAGTCAAATCATTTATATGTACCCGTGGAGGAGAAATACTATTGAAATAAATGAGAAGGAAAAGAAAAAATGAAATAGACCATGAAACATCACAAATAATCCAAGCCTGATTTTTTTGCTTCTTTGACAGAAATTGAAGAAAATAGAGAAATTGAGTAGGCTAGTGTGAAGAATCATTAAAATCGGGCCTGGATCTTATTTGTGACATTTCTTGAGTAGGCTAGTTTCAAGAATCCATAAAATTGAGCCTCGATCTTATTAGCACCATTTCTTCACACTTGCCACTTCCTTGTTCATCCTTGCCCTGTAAAGTGAAGAATGTTAACGTCACATCAAATTGAAATGCATGCAACGAATTCATTCAAATTATGAAAATACATGTTCAAAAGAAGATTTCAAAATTACCCTTTCTTCCAATTTCTTCCTCTGAAAGAACCAGGGACAATGTGTTTTCCAATATATTGACAAAATTGACATATTCGTAACAGAAATGAAATTTTCTAAATGAAATCACAAAGACACTCTAAAATCTGAGCAGCAAGTGACTGTAATGACACATATTACAAGAAACCATGAATGCATAGCTTAAAAGGGAAAGTGCAAGAAAGCAGGACTTTCCTATTTCTCAAAGATTTTTTTCAAGGAAAATGATCTCCTCCCTAGGCACCCTTTCTTCTTGCTGCCCTATCGAGGCACATTTTCCTGTCCCAAATGCACACTAACTTTCTCATGCTCACCACTTCCTTCTCCATCCTTTCCCTCTAATGCTAGGAATGTAAACGTCACATAAAATTTAAATACATGCAACCAATTCATTCAAAATATCAAAAATACACGTTAAAAAGAAGATTTCAAAATTACCCTCTCTCCCATTTTCTTCCACTTTCCCTTTCCAAGTACACATCAGTGGTTGTCTGTAATATGTAAAAATGTTGCAAGTGTTATGGGATAGTTAAAGTTCCAAAATTTATTGCACAATCTGTTGTAAGCAAGCACATAGTTTCTCAATCATAAGAAATAAAATTTTAAGGAAAAATTCCTTACATTCTTGGTGCGTAGGAAACAAAAAATTTTGACAAGAAAATAACTGATAGGGAACAGTGTCTTTTCCAGCACTGGAAATAATGTGAGCATTTTTTTTCTTATAATCAGATGAAGATATTGAAATGCCATTTTTAGTGTTACTAATAGCATTTAATATGATTATTCATTTGAAAGTATCCATGATGAGAAAAATAGTTGACATCAAATGATTTAAATGTCAACTTTTTTCTTTCATTTATAAGCAAACTACCATAAACAATACGACTTTATGTGGCATTGCCTACTGGTATATTTCATATTAAGATAAACAGAATGCACATTATAAACACACAACCAAACGATTATTGCAATAGTCTACATAATAGAAAGTGGCCATTGAATAAGAATTGAGAAGTGAGTCACAACCCTGTGTGTTTTCAATCCTGCAACTGTTATGAGCATTTTTTGTTCCAAACATATGAATAAATATTGAAATGGAATGTTTACTAAAAGTAAGGGTTGTCATAAAATATGAAGGTGAACTTAAAAACATTGTTTTGTTACAATATGCATAATAGAAAGTTCTCATTGAACAAGAATTCAGAAGTGAGTCACAACCGTGTGTGTTTTCCATCTTGCAACTATTATGTGCATTTTCTATTCCAAACGTATGGCAATATTGAAATGGAATATTTTTTGAAAGTAAGGGTTGTTGAATACATTCATACTATCAATAAATTTGTCAGTGGGGGATACATAAAAGTATCCAAAATCAATTGAGGTGTCACCAACCAATTGGGTTCTCATAGTGTAAGTAACCAAAATGTTTTCATTACATTCATACTATCTATGTGTAATTGTAGGTTTAAAAACATTGGCTTTTATGAACCTTGCAGCCCAAATACTATTTTCAAAACCTTTACGAGTAACAACCTAATTGGTTACCCACCCCTTAGGTGAATTTGGATAGTCTCATTTATCCCTGACTTGCAACTCCCTGCAGAATGAGAAAACCCAAAACACAGAGTTTTTTCCATGAACAATACTTGTTACAATCTAAAACCCATGTCTTAATCACATGAACATCCTTACCTCCCGCAATTAATGGATAGCTTCTTGCACAAGGAAAAAAAAACCAACATAATTTGATGGGAAATGACACCTCCTCACTTTCCTTGCCATGACGTTTCCTCCCATTTGTCAGTTTCATCACTTTTATCATCCATCTTGGTGGACCCTGCACTATGCCATCTCCTTGTGTTATGTATGTTTTTATGTGTTTTCGTATGTACATAGGTGTGTTTTATCAAGAGATTAGCTATATCCATACATGGTTTTACAACATTGTGTGGGTTGAAGGTTTCATAAATCATGCACTCACATCCCACTATGTTTTCCAACCTATAATCATATAGAGTTTTAATCATTTTTAGAAAACACTAGGTGTTTAAAAATGGTGCCTTTCATTTCATTCCTATGGTCTAAATAACAAAATATTTTCGAGACAAATATTCATACTGTTGTGTAAAATTCCAGGTTGCAAAACACCGATTTTTCAAAATATGCAACCCCAACAATGTTTTAAAACTCTTTACAAGTGAAAACCTAATCGGTTATAGACCCCTCAACTCAATTCCATTGGTTTTTCATCTTCCCCACTTTCTCTCCAACCTTTCACTTTCAACCTGTAGAATGAGAAAACCCACAACACCGAGTGTTTTCCAATAACAATACTTCTTACATATTAACCGACATGTTTCCTTCTATTGTTGGTTCCGTCACTTCTATCATCCATTTGGCGAGGCCCACACTACGCCGTCTCTTCATGCTATGTATGTTACCATGTATGTTGTTATGTAAGTTTTCATGCATTTTTGTGTATACATAGGTGCTTTTTGTCTAGGAGTTGGAGAAATCTAACTCCTAGACAAAAAGCACCTATGTATGTAACATGATATCCTACCCCCCATACCCCATGCCACACGGTGAAAAAAAAGCATTGAGGAAAAGACTTGATGGACAACTAGCCGTGTGTTGTTGGGTAGTGTCACTAGAAAAGGACGTGCGACTGGCGGGAAATAAAAAAATCTAGACAAAACACACCTACCATCACCATTTTCCACATTTGCATTTTCCACTTTGGTGGGTGGGAGGGAGGAGGTGCAAGCAAGGAAAATGGATTTGCAGGTAGTCGAACTAGAGTAAAAACTTTTCATTCTTTTATGTACATAAGTTCATTTTGTCTACATTTTTTCTATGTGCAAAGAGCTAAAAGTTGGCATTTGTGACATTTCATTTTGCAGTTTGGTTGGGAGCATGGACGATGCAATGGAGGCCAAATGAGAGAACCAAATTTGAAACACATGATGAATAGCCAATAGGTATGTATATCTACCATTGTATATGTCATTTTTCCATTCTGTAGGAATTGTGAAGCATGACAGTTAAATGGGTTTCTGTGAAGCATTGAACAACAGTTAAATGGGTTTTCTCATAAGAATTGAACGACTATTGGTTAAAGGAAAAGGGTTTTAATTGATGGAAAAATAAAATGTTTTGTCTATGTGTAGGGTTTTCATATGAAATGCATAGTTGTTTTTGTTTATGTAGAATACAAAAATTCAACTATAAATTCTTTGCATTCACCATAGTAAGCATCCCATCTATAAAAATATCATAACTTCTTAATGCAGAATAAATTTTGGAAGTTTAACTGGCCTGTACACTTGCAATTCAAGCTATGAGAGCTAGAATCACCTATATTTAGTGGAGAAGCTTCATGTCTCCTAAAGCATTCTTCTCAATCCACCTAGCCTTATTTTCTTCAATTTTTTTCCCTCAAATATATCAACCACATGGAAGGAAGACAAGTGTTAGTGATATATTAAATTAGAAAACTAAAGACATTTGGTGCTACAAAGAATTCTCTATTCCAAATTTCACCAATATAAAATTTATATGTTGTTGTGAGTACAAAATGCCAGCTTGCACAAACAATAAAAAAACATATTAAACTACACAATGGGAATTTAATTTCCAATTTAACCTATCACTAACATTATTAGTATATATCAACAATTATATCTGTCATTCTACCATTTTGCAAGAACTATGAAGCACTGAACGTTCATTCAAGTATATAAAAAAACTCATCTCTTCTAACATATGAAAGAGGCCATAACTTAAAATAATCAATAAGCGCATAAAAGACAGAACAAGAAGGATATGACGTACCACTCTCATACTTCTATTTATATCCCATGTCTCTCAATGAACATCTAAATGACATATCAGTATCATAACCATTGTTCAATGATATTGTAAATTGAACCATTACTTGTACAAATGACTGAAAAAATACAGATCACACCTATGTACATACAAAAATGAATAAAACCATACACAAAAATATACATAGAAACGTACATAACATGAAAGAAGGCATAATAGGATGTTAGTGTAGAAAAGAGAATCAGTTGGATGGAGACATGAGAGTGCTATGTGAAAAAGATAGACAATTTTAAAAAAAAAAATTATTAAAAAGAAATATCTATATTCTCTTATTAGAAAGACACTCTCAAAGCCAAGAACAGTATTTGGGTTGTAGGCTTCATAACACATACTATTTTCCAACATGCAAGTATATATAGCCAACATGCTTCTAATGAAAACCTTAAATTTTGTAGATAGTAAGAATGTACTAAAGTTCATTCACCTTCACAGTTTATAGCAACTCTTACTTATAGAGAAAAATAAATTTCAATTTTGTCATATCATTTAAAAATAAATGCACAATATAATTTGCAGATTGGAAAACACAATGTGGTTTTCCTTTTATTTCATTTTGTACATTTTAAGTTACATGGTTGAGAGCATAGGTAGGAATGTATTGAAAATATTTTGTTAATTAGGTAGTAGGAATGAAATGAAAGGAACCATTTTATAAACACCTAATGTTTCACAACAACCATTAAAACTCTGAATGATTGTAGGTTGGAAAACACAATGGGAGGTGAGTGCATGATTTATGAAACCTCCAACCCACACAATTTTGTAAAACCCTCTATAGACAAAACTAATCTCTCGACAAAATGCACCTATGTACATACAAAAATAGATAAAAACATACATAACATGAAGAGAAGGTGTAGTGTGGGACCCACCAAATAGATGATAAAAGTGACGAAACTGACAGATCGAAGGAAACATCACAATGAGGAAAGCGAAGAGGGGTCCTATCACATCAAATTAAATTGTTTTTTTTTTCCTTTTGTGAGAAGCTATCCATTCACTATGGGAGGGAAGGGTTTTCATCTAATTAAGACATTCGTTTCAAATTGTAGCAAGTATTATTCTTGGAAAACACTCTGTGTTCTGGGTTTTCTCATTTTATAAGTTGAAAGCGAATCGTTGGAGAGAAATGGGGCGTTGTAGGCAGGGGAGATGAACAACCAATTTGAGGTGAGGGGTTTCTAATCAACTGTATGTACATAGGTTTTTCAACTCAGTTTTACAACATTGTGTGGGTTGAATATTTCTTAAAACTTAGTGTTTTCCAATCCCATTACATTCTTACTATCTAATTCACAAAATTCTCTCAAGACAATAAAAAATACCAAAGTGAGGTGAGGGGTGAGCAACCAATTGGATTGTTACTTGTAAAGGGTTAAAAAATTAAGTGGGTTACAAATTTTGAAAAACTAGTGTTTTGCAACTTAGAATTTTACAAAACAATATGAATGCAATTTAGAGAGTACAAACAATGTGAGTATGAGTTGTCATTTTTAGAGATTTTTTCTGGTGTGGGAATTGGAGGTAGAATGATGTGTGTTTTTTCAGTTTGGAGAAAGAAGGGGGAAACACTTTGCATTTCATGTCTGCACATTGAAAGCTGAAGGTTGGAGTGCACATGTAGGAGTAGGATTGGTGTAGTCACGGTACGAGGGTTGTCAAAGAGAACAATATAAATCATGCAACAAGAATCACAAAATAGAAGCAACACAAATATGGAGGCAAATGCAGATTAAAGTAATCTCATTAAGAAAAATATTGATTACAATCGGCCGACAACATCTGGTTTTACAGATTGGACTCACAGGCCTATTACAACATGCTAACAAATACAGTATTCCTACATGCTCCTTAATGCGCGTGAAAAATATTATAGATCAATCTACATTAATCTTCTTAATCCACTTCTTCCATTCTAATGATATATTACAAGCTTTATATCATATCTGTAGATCTAGAATCATCCGCATCAACCAAAGATCACTACAATCTTCGATGAAGGAAATGTAACGTGTACATGAAATAGGTTGGCGTCAAATTCAAATTTCTCCTCGACAGGTGCATATGATGAATTTTGGACCTAAAATTAAGGTCGAGGACACTCCATGAAACAATTCTTAACACCTCACAAGGATCCACAATTTATGGAAAGGATCCCCAAGAGACCAAACTAGCCGTTAGGCTTGAAACTATTTTGGTGCCCTATTCTAGAAACTGTCACTTAATTCGAAAATGATAACTTTTCAGAAAAAGATCTAATCATGTTGAAATCTTGGAATAAGGAGAATGAACATGTCCATGATGAAATAATAGATCCATAGGGTCTGGTGTACAAATATGACAAAATACTAAATCTTCCATCTTGAAATGACCAAAAACTAAATAAAAATTATTTTGGTTGATGCAAGATTGCCAAGAACCAAGGGGGCTCCTACATCAGACATTTGGGTTATTTGAAAGTGAGTCCCTCACTTTTCTATGGCTACATGAAAACCAATAGGTCTACCTAAACCTAAGAAATCCAAGAAGAATCCTCCACTAGTCTACCTTACCACTTCACAAGATATTCCTTGTACTACCTTCCACAAGTTTTCCTCCCATTTTTGATATCCAAAATCTCTTCTATCTCATCTGATTATTGTTTAGGAAACTAGTTTTCCAAATTTTATTTACTATCTCCACTGAATTATGTTTCATGGCACTAGAATGTAGATCTGAAATGTTGAATATAGGTGACATACCCATGTCATCTGGTAACTCTACCTCATATCCATTTCCTAAATCAAATTTCTTCAAAATCTTATAGGGTCCAAACTTCCTCATCTTCAGGTTATTATATGTGCCAACTGGAAACCTTTCCTTCCTCAATTACACCATCACTTCATCTCCAAATTTTAACTCCTTATGTCTCCTCTTTTCATCATCTCACTCATACTTCTGGTTCATATCTTCCAACTATTGTTTTACTTGAGTATGCACTTTCTTCATGTGTTCTGAAAATTCCTCTGCTTCTGCACTCCTCTTATCTTCCCTACTGATGTATCACAACTCTGATATGCTTGTAGGATGAAATCCAGTAACAATATCAAAAGGTGTCTTTCTGGTACTCTTGCTCACTGAATTATTGTAAGAAAATTCTGCTTGTGCAAGGACTAAATCCCAACTTCTGATCCTCTCTCGAACCAAACATCTTTGCAAATTCTCCCAACTCCTATTTACTACCTCTGTCTATCCATCAATCTATGGTGAAAAGTAGAACTGAACTTTAAAACTATCTTCAACTTTTTCCAAAGTGTCCTCCAAAAGTAACCAACAAACTTTGTATCTTTGTCTAAAACAATACTCCTAGGTAATCCATGCAATTTGACAACTTCCTTGAAAAATAGGTTTGCTACATGTGCTGCATTTGTTATCTTGTTACAAGGTATGAAATGTTCCATTTTAGAAAATCTATCCACCACCACAAATATAGAATCATCACCTCTTTGTTTCTTTGAAAAACCAGGTATGAAATCCATGCTGATATCTTCCCAAGGTCTCTCTAGAACTGTCAAAGGTTTATACAATCCAACATTCTGACTACTCCCTTTTGCATCTTGACGAACTCTACATCTCTTCACAAATTTACTAACATCATTGTGAATCTGTGGCCAAAATTAATTCTCACTTACCAATTTCATTGTCTTATCAGTTCCAAAGTGTCTTGCCAATCTTCCACTATGTTTTTCCTTCACCAAACTATCCCTCATTTAAATTTTGGGTATACACAACTAATTCCCTTTGAACAACATATCCTCTTGAATGAAATAATCCAACCATTGACTCCTATCCTCTAATACTAGTTCTTTACAAGCTTTCCAAGGTTCTACAAAATTTGGGTCTTCCTCATACAAGTTCTTCAATTCATCAAAGCCTAATACCTCCACCTTCTTTTTTTCCAATAAAATCCTTCTCCTACTCAAAGCATCAACTTTGTTTGAATTTCGACTCCTATGTTTCAAAAAAAATGTATAACTCTGCAAGAATTCCACCCATCTCATGTGCTACAATTCCTGATGATCTGTATACAACACAAAATCCTTAGGGAACAAGTAATGTCTCCATTTCTTTAGGGATTGAACTATGGCATAAAACTCATGTTCATACACTGAATACCTTTTTCTAGAATCATTCAATTTCTCACTTAAGTAAGCTATTGTTCTTCCTTCTTGACTCAATATTGCTCCAATTGCATTTCCACTTGCATCACAGTCTACCTAAAATACCTAATTAAAGTTTGGTAAAGCCAGCACAGGCTACTTATTTACCTTCTATTTCAACAACTCAAAACTATGATTTTCTTTAGATGTCCACCTAAAATATTTCTTATCTACTCTCATTGTTCATGTCATAAGATAGAAAACATAATGAAAATTCCTAATGAACTTTCAGTAGAAACTAGCCAATCCATGAAATTATCTTACCTCTCCAATTCTTTCCAGTGTAGGCCATTCAAAAATTAATCTTGGCTTCCTAGGAACCATCTTCAATCCATCCATAGATATCACAAATTCCAGATATACCAATTCTTCCTTCATGAAACTACACTTCTTAAGGTTTACCAAAAACCGTTCTTCTCTCAACCTTCGGAATTTTTTTCTGATATGCAATAATTTTTATTTTCTACTCTTACTAAAAATCAAGATGTCATCCAAATAGAAAATAACAAACCTACACAAGAATTTCTTCAATACCTCATTCATCAACCTCATGAAAGTATTTAGTGTATTTTTTAGTCCAAAAGGCATTACCAACCACTCATACAATCCTTAATTTGTCTTGAATGCTATCTTCCACTCATCCCATTCTTTGATTTTGATATGATGATATCCAATCTTTAAGTCTATCTTTGTAAAGTATTTGGCTCCACTCAAAAAATCCATAATATCATCCATTTGTGGCAAAGGAAATCTATACTTCACTATGATTTTGTTTATGGCTCTAGAGTCTATATACATCCTCCATTCTCCATCCTTCTTAGGTGCTAGTACAATAGGTACTGCACAAGGACTTAAGCTTTCACGGATTAAACCCTTCCTCAACAAATTTTGCACTTGTCTATTCAATTATTCATTCTCTTTCGGTGTCATCTGGTGTGTTGCTTTATTAGGAAAACTAGCTCCATGAATCAAATCCATGCAATGACTAATACTCCTCATACGTGGCAATCCATCAGGTACATTATCTGAAATGATAGCTTCATATTCTACCAACTACTCACTTATCTCCTCTGGTTGTTCTTCTACATGCTTCCATTCTTCAACCCTCTTAGGAACCAAGGCATAACACATGTTCTCATGTCTCATTCCATCTAGAAATCTCCTAACATCAACCAAACAAATTCTGGCACTCATACAAACCTCAACTTTAGGAACATCTTCCAATGGAAATAAAGTCTGCTTCATCCCATTTGCAGCAATAATATATTTTCTTCCTTCCATCGTGAATATCCTATCTATCATATTTCCAAGGTCTTCCCAAAAAACATGGCATACATCCATAAGCATGATATCGCACACAAATTCATCATGATAATATCCTATCTTCAATTTCACCAAACATTGTTTAATTACCATTAAGTTATGCTCATATTGAATCCATGCTATGTGATAGGGTTTCAAGTGTTTCAATCTTTCCAACTTCAATTTGATCACCATTTCTGTAGAAACTAGGTTCTCAGAGCTTCCACTGTCAATGATCAATTTGCAACATTTACCAACTACCTTGCATATGGTTCAGAACAAATTCTTTCTTTGCAATGGTTCCTACTCCACCTCACTTTGACATAATACTCTTCCATTCACCAATACTTCTTCATCTAGTTTATTGGACGATTCAACATGATCCTCCTCAGTAAAGGTTGTTCTTCTAATGTTCTCTATCTTTATGCATGTATCTCCCTAATTACATTCAAATTCACTATGTCCTTCTCCACCACACTTGTAACAAGCTCCTTTGAATTCTCTTTTCTCCTATCCTATATCATCTTTTCTATAACTGTCATTCTAGTAACTAGTATATCCTCCTCTTCAGTAAGAGTTTCCATCATCTCTACAGTGTGAATTATCACTCTTATTGACTTCCTTATCCTTATTATGATATGCAAAATATCCTCTTCCTCCTCCTGTAAAAATTCTTCCTCTTTGAAATCTTCCACCTCTTCTTCTTTGTCTCTGCTCATGTCTTTTATTTAGCTACTATTCTTATTTTAGGGCACATTGATATGCCTCTTCCACATTCAATAAATTGATCAAAGTGATCTCATCTTGTATAGAGAACCTCAAACCATTCACGTATTTGGCTACCTTCTCGGTCTCATCCTCCAAATGTTCAGATCTAATATTCAACTTGTAGAACTCCTTAGTATACTCTGTCACACTTGAATCCTTCTGCTTCAAATTCTGCAACTTTCGAAACAAACTAATCTGATAGCGTGCAGGCATAAAATTCATCTTTAAATTATTCACCATCTAGTCCCATGATTTTATCTTCTCCTTTCCTCTTCTTTGCCTATCTATTTGCAAATGTTCCTACCTAAGGGATGCAT
This sequence comes from Sequoiadendron giganteum, assembly GCA_007115665.2. Taxonomy (NCBI): domain Eukaryota; kingdom Viridiplantae; phylum Streptophyta; class Pinopsida; order Cupressales; family Cupressaceae; genus Sequoiadendron; species Sequoiadendron giganteum. The sequence goes on along the minus strand of CM021107.1, from coordinate 61,615,937 downwards.
GTCCTTTCAACTTTGTACAAGCAAATTTCACCTTCTTGTCATCGGTGGTACCTTCAAAATCAAAGTTCTTTTCCATCTTTGTTATCCAATAAAGAAGTTCAAATGAATCCAGCTTACCACTATAATCGAGTGGATTGAAATGTGGTTTAGTATTTCCTCTTGTTAGGGCTCTTATGAGCCTTTCTTCTCCCTGATCAAGGCCACGTTTATCTTATCTTTCCCTTTCTTCATGTTCTTCTACCTCTTCATCACTCACATCATCAACTGGTCGACCTCTCCTTTGGGCCGTTTTGACTACTTCCAATCTAGCAACAATTCCTCTCAACATCTCCATTATAGATGGGTCTGCATTTCCACGCGCTCCATTTCCTCTACCATTTCTTCCCACCATCTTTACACAAGTCCTCTGCAGCTGCAAGTCGGATCCTTAGTCCACCACCCCACAACAAATCTTGAATAGTATTTCACAAAATCTGATGATCTCTCACAGAACAAATCTCTCTCTGATACCAATTTTGTGTAGTCATGGTAGGAGGGCCTACCAATTTGGTGCAGTCATGGTAGGAGGGCCTCACAGAGAACAATCCAAACCATGCATCAAGAGTCACACAACATAAGCAACATAAAATATGGAGGAAAATACATATTAAAGCATTCTTATTAACATAAATTTTGATTACAATCAGTCGACAATGTCCGGGTTTACAAATTGGGCTCATAGGCCTATTACAACATGCTAAAAAATACATTATTCCTACATGCTCCTTAATGCGGGCGAAAAATCTTACATATCAATCTACATTAATTGGCTTAATCCACTTTTTCCATTCAAATGATCTATTACAAGCTTTATATCATATCCATATATCTAGAATCATCCACGTTGGCCAAAGATCATTAAACATGTACATGAAATAGGTCGACGTCAAATTCAAATTTCTCATCGGCATGTGTGTATGATGAAGTGTGAACCTAAAATTAAGGTTGGGGAAACTCAATGAAACAATTCTAAACACGTCGCAAGGATCCACAAGTTACGGGAAGGATCCACAAGAGATCAAACTAGCTGTTAGGATTGAAACTGCTTCGGTTCCCTATTTTAGAAACTGTCACTTAATCCAAAAGCGATAACTTTTCGGTAAAAAATCCAGTCGCGTTGAATTCTTGAAATAAGGAAAATGAACATGTCCACAATGAAAACATAGATCCATAGGGTCTGAAGAGAAAATATGATGAAATACCAAATCTTCCATCTTGAATTGAACACGAACAAAAACTAAATGAAAATATATTTGGTTGATGCAAGATTCCAAAAAACCAAGGATGCTCCTGCATCATGGAGGATAAAACCAATGTTTTGAGAATTGGAATTTAACAAAATCACATGAATTTAATTTAGACAGTACAAATGTAATGAAATGCACCTTATAACAAGACTTATGTATAATAAAAATTTCATTTCTATTTCTTAATATGATCCAAATATACATGCATAGTATGATTGCAAGTTGGAAAGCACAATGGGAGGTGAGGTGACAACATGATTTATGAAACATCCAACACATAAAATGTTGTAAAACCCTCTACACACTAAAGACAAATGAGTTAAGATATCTAGAAGATGGTTCCTATCACCACACTCCTACAGTCTAAATAACACAAAACTTTTCAATACATACATGGGTATGTGCAGGATCATCATGGAAAAATTAGGCCCTTAAGTGGCAAAAAATTCAAAAAAATCAAAGTTAGGCAACTTGACATAAAAATTTGAATAAGTTATCTATTTTATTTCAAAAATATGTAAGAATAGAATCTGTAGCAAATTAAATTTAGTTTCTAAACTACTAGGTTTATTTTTATTTACTTTTAAAATATGTTTGGTGAAAATTTGAAATTTCAATGCAGTAGTACTTAAATTTCAGGGAAAAAATATGGAGTAGGTGTTTGTCTGACCACCCTAACTACAATAAAATGATAGTATTTTTTTATAATATCTTAGATATAAGTAGAGGACTCATGTCCCAATGTGATGCATATTTTTTTGTAATTGTTTTTCAAGTAAATAATTAATTATGATATTTTTATTACAACTTTTAAAAAATATAAAAACTTGTATGTCCTACCACCTTAACGTGGTCAAAACTTCATTCAATTGAATTTTTTTTTTAATCCTATAATATGCGAAGCATAGAATGTGATGCATGTTTTGGATTCAAAAAATGTAATACCGTTTAAAAGCTATAGATGATTTTCAATCAGCCTATCAATCAAGAATTTAATTTGTAATTCAAATAGAAAATGAATAATAATTATTTATTAAATTCAAAGTAAAGAATAATTTATATATTGGTGGAAAGCTGAGAATATCTTTTAAAAACCCTTTTCGTTTCATCAATTTTGGATAAATAAAAAGTCGTCAGCCACATACCCATCATATTGCCACTTTTTGGCCCATCATGATCCTGCACATACCCACATAGTGTTTTGGAAAATTCTAGGATACAAAAAACTATGTTTTACAAAACCTACAATCCACCTAATGCTTCAAAACCATTTAGACACCAATATTTGAGGGACATTTAGGTGCATTTTTTGTATTGCTTTACACGAACGCCTGCAACTCAATTTCCATTTTCCTTGCCTGTGCATCCCTCCCCACACAACAAGCTGCAAAATCAAAATGTGGAAAATGGTGATCGGCCACGACGAGGAATGCATTTGAGGGGTTTGGCTTACAAATCCATTTTCCTCTTGTGTGTCCCCACCCACCAAAGCGTAAAATACAAATGTGGAAAATGGCAATTTTAGGTGTGTTTTGTCTAGATTTTTTCATTTCCCACTGAAGCTGCACATCCTTTTCTGGTGATACCACCTAATGACATGTGACTAGTCATTCATCAAGTCTTTTCCTAGGTTCTTTTTTTCCACCGTGTGGCATGGGGTATGGGGGTACGATATCATGTTACATACATAAGTTCTTATTGTCTACGAGTTAGCTTTGCCCCTAATGGAATACTATACCAGTATTAGAGGGAACAACTAATAGGAGACAATGTTTTTTCCAACACTGCAACTAATATAGGCATTTTATTTAAACACAACAATGGAAGGTGTGATTTTGAAGACATTCATACTGTTTTGTAACATTCCATGTTGCAAAACCGTAGATGTTTAGAAGCAAAATAGGGTGTTTTCCAACACTGCAAAAAATGCAAATATTTTATTTAAACACAAGAATGGAAGGTGTGATTTTGAAGACATTCATATTATTTTGTAACATTCCATTTTGCAAAACAGCAGGTTTTAAGAAGAAAGATAGTATGTTTTCCAACATTGCAAATAATGCGGGCATTTTATTTAAACACAAAAATGGAAGGTGTGATTTTGAAGACATTTATACTGTTTTGCAACATTCCATGATACAAAATCGGGGGTGTTAAGAAGCAAGGAAATCACTATGAGACAACCCTTCACATTTAAACAAGGAGATTCAAATAACCGAAACCCAACACTATGTTTTCCCAATTACAATTATTTTGTGCACATTTTTTTCAATCATGCAAAATTTAAACATGACAATGAAATGTGTGATTTTGAAGACATTCATATTGTTTTGTAACATTCCATGTTGGAAAACCATAGCAATTAAGAAGCAAGTAACCCACCATGACACAACCATTTACATTTAAACAAGGAGATCATTCAAATAACTGAAACCCAACATTGTGTTTTCCAAATTACAATGATTTTGTGCACTTTATTTTTTCAATCATGCGAAAGTTAAACATAACAATGAAATGTGTTATTTTGAAGACATGCATACTGTTTTGTAAAATTCCATGTTGGAAAACCATACGTGTTAAGAAGCAAGAAACCCACCATGAGACAACCCTTTACATTTAAACAAGGAGATTCAAATAACTGAAACCCAACACTGCATTTTCCAAATTACAATTATTTTGTGCACTTTTTTTTTCAATCATGCAAAGTTTAAACACAACAATGGAATGTGTGATTTTGAAGACATTCTTAGATTTAAATAAGGAGATTCAAATAACCCATAAAAACCCACAAAAAACACACAAAACACCTCTACATTCGAAAACCTATTTAACAACTATGCTTCACAGAAACCCACTTAACAATTTTGTGCTTCATAGAAGCCCATTTAACAACCGTGCTTCATAGAAACCCATTTAATAGTCATGTTTCAAAGAAACCCATTTAATAGTTGTGCTTCACAGTCCCTACAAAATGGAAAATGGAAGATACATACCTGCATTTTATGGTTTTATTGGGTTCTTTGGCCTGCAACTCCATTTTTCTCCTGCGCATCACCGCCTGCAAGTCCATTTTCCTCCCTCGTGTCATCACCTGCAAGTCCATTTTCCTCTCGAGCATTTGGTCTGAAACTCCACTTTCCTTCTACACATTTGGCCTGCAACTCCATTTTCCTCCCACCCCTCCTCCCTCCCCACCCACCAATGCATAAAATGCAAATGTGGAAAATGGTGATGGTAGGTGCATTTTCTCTAGCTTTTTTTGTTTCCCACTGGCCACATGTCCTTTTCTAGCAATGCCACCTAATGGCATGTAGCTATCCATCCGCCGAGTCTTTTCCTCGGTTCTTTTTGTCCACTATGTGGCATGGGGTATGGGTGTACGATATCATGTTACATACATAGGTTCTTTTTATCTAGGAGTTAGCTTTCTCCTATAAAAATTGATTGAATAATTTATAATTTAATATTTAAGTTTTTTTTAAATTATAATGAAATTTATAAAAAAGCACAATGTTTCAATGTTGTTATTCAATATATATATATATATATATTATAAAATGTAACACACTTTATTAAAAGTTAATAAAAAATGTTAGAAAATTATATTTTTTTATAAAATTTAAAAAAAAAAGTACATAGATGATGCCACAAATTATTAATTTATACTATCCTCAAATTCTTGATAGTTTACTTTTTCTAATTGATAGAATGTATAATGATTGTTGAAAAATAAATTCCATTGTTCCCCAAATGTAAAAACATGGGACACACTATTGTGTTGTCATCCACCACCTTTTTTTATTCCATAGCCTCCACGTACACTCATTCATTTGGTTTACCAGCTTCTCTTATTACCATTCCTTCCTCCACTCTAGATGCACTAATATAAAAGCTAAATGAAGTTGAAAGAAGAGTTGATACTATGAATAGAGGGCAAGAAACTGGTGAATTTATGGAAGTTAGGCACACACCATTATTATTTGAGGTTGTTAGATATCCTCTGCTAAATGAATTTATGGAAATTTATGTTTTGATGTATGATTGAAGAGGTGTCCCAAACAAAAATTCATATTCTTTAACTACAACATTCTTAGAATTTACATAAACTGATAAGTTGTTGGCTGAAGTATTCCAAAATACTTTAAAATAATATGATGTTGAGTTATTTAATTTAATTTTAGGTCTATTCATAAGTTTTCTAATTTGATTAAGCCATTGTTGATGAAATTCATGGTTAATATTAGCCTTAAAGTTATTATTTATGATCTATTTTAGTGTGCCCAAGGATTGAATGAGCATGTATTAATGATTATGCCATTAAATGTTAACCTTTTTATTCCAAATTGCACCATCCCTTGCATGATCTAAGATTGCATAATATCTTTGATCAATTAAATGAATATATATATAGTTTATTTCTCAATAGCTTTATTTATTCTATGGACCTTTCTATACATGTAAAATTGATTTAATCCTATATTTTAACAAATAATATTTTCAAATATGGATTTTATTAATGTCTAGGGTAAAAGTTCAAAACCATGTTACACTTTTGGCCAACAAAATAATCAAATGAAATAATTTCACCAAAAACTACTTGGAATCTATGTGACACAAAGAATTTCAAGTGAAACCCTTTCATTTGAAACTATTAAAGAGTTATATTTAGAAAAAAATGTTCTAGTCAAAATACTTTCCCCCAAAAACTATCTATTTGACAATCTATGTGGTGACTTAAGCTCTCTTTTAGGGAAAATTAAACAAAAGTTCAAATTCAACTCCATATTTCTCTAACTAGGGGGTACTTTCATGAAATTTTGAAAATATCCTTTTGTAGAGCTCAAATTTTAAAATCCATTTTTAAAAACATTTGATTAATTTAATAATATTTTTTCCAACAATTATTGCAAGTTTAAGTTATTATAATCAAGCATGAGGCTAATTAAAAAATAAAACAAATGTAAAATATATTTAATGGTGCACTAGAAGAGAGAATTTTTTAAAGGCTATTGAATGTTTTGATTAAGTTTGACTTTATAAAAATACGAAAAATATTCATTGATTTTTGTAGATGTCAAAATCTGCATTTTGTTAAAAAACCTTCAACACACACACTCTTGGTATGGTTAGTATTTTAAAACAAAGAAAATAACAACCATCCCTATGAGATATTTCAACATTCTTCAAAATGCAACCAAATAACCAAAATAATCAAAGCATATGATAACATGAAGTATACCTATTCCATATTCGATTGGTGCACCTTTGATATGTAAAGGAGCCCTTTCCCAATCCTTGTTAAGACTAAGATGATGATAGACAAAGAGATGCAGGATGAACTCAAACACCTATAGTAAGAATGCTCAGATTGTAGATGATCAAATGAGAAGAAAAGCCTTGACTTTATAGATGAGATTGTGAGAAGAAGAGGCAAAGTGGAGGAAAGTGGGAATAATCCTAAACCAATGGATGCATGCCACTTGTAAAGATGTGAGAGGAGATAGCTTGAGCACATTTTGGTCTTTGTGCAAGATAAATGCAATTAGGTGAGTTTCAAATTTGAAAAATGTCATTAAATGCATATGGTTGAGAGATTTGGGGCGAAAATTTGTTTGGACAAAATAGTCAAAAAAATGTGGAGTTAATGATGGAATATTCCTTGGGAATATGCCTTGTGAGGGAAAATAGATATTAATAAATCAAAATAAATTATTTATTGTGCAAGTGGAAAAAGCTAGAGGATGGGACATGGATTACGTTAGTATTAATTGGGATTTGATTAACTTTAAACATAGATTAGTTGACATGACATTTGATTTAAATTTTTTGGATTTGTTTAAATAAAATGGGAGGAAATAGTGGACATTAGTCTTTTAATTAAATACATTTGATTTAATTAAATGAAGAATCTTTAGGAGATAATTAAATAAAAAATGATTTTTTTAATTGAAGAGATAACCTTAGGAGATTAATCAAATAAACGTGATTTATTTAATTGATGGGAAAATATGATTTAATTAAATATGAGGAATGCATGATGTCAATTTTGCATGTCTACTTTTTTCCCCTCTTTGAAGCAATGTACTTGTTGCATTGGTTTAAAGAATGATACCACCAAGATTGAAATTTAAAAAAAAATCTATTTTTTTTGGATGCTCCAACGGAATTAAGTACATTGGTACATTGCCCCTTCAAGAGATTGAGGAAAAATTTCAATTTGAGGGTCAATATTGTGACAAAGAGCTTCAAGATGGATGTATGGATGGTTAGATTAACAAATCTATATAATAATGATGATACACATGAGATGTTTTTAAGATGCTTAGAATAACAAATCTATATTATCCTAAACAACTTAAATGATTATGCAATGCATGTGAGATGGATGAGATGGATGATGTTGTCCTATGATGATATGACATGATTATGCAAGATTGTAGTGTGGATGTAGGATGGATGCATTGATGAAATGATACTATGTTAGCATGCAAGAGGATAGAAGAATGAGAGGGATCAACCCTCGAATCCACGAAGATGTAGAAGTCCAACAAGTCTATTAGTCATCGAGACATTATTAGATATGATGATGGGTATGTGCAGGATCATCATGGAAAAAACAGGCCCTTAAGTGGCAATAAAAAGACAAAAAATCAGAGTTAGACAACTTGATGTAAAAATTTGAGTAAGTTATCTATATTATTTCAAAAAAATGTAAAAATAGAATCTGTAGAAAATTGAATGTAGTTTCTAAAATACTAGACCTTTATTTTTTTTTTAAAATCTATTTGGTGAAAATTTGAAATTTCAATGCAGTAGTATTTAAATTTCAGGGTAAAAATAAGAAGTAGGTGTCTGTCTGACCACCCTAACCACAATAAAATGATAATATTGTTTTATAATCTTTTAGATATAAGTAGAGGACTCATGTCTCGATGTGATGCATACTTTTTTATAATTTGTTTCCAAGTAAATAATTAATTATGAATTTTTTATCACAACTTTTAAAAAATATAAAAGCTCGTTTGTCTAACCACCTTAACTTGGTCAAAAATTCATGAAATTCATTTTTTTTAAAAAAAACCTGTAGTATGCAAAGCATAGAATGTGACGCATGTTTTGGATTCAAAAAATGTGATACTGTTTGAAAGTTATAGATGTTCTTCAATTAGCCTATCAATCAGGACTTTATTCGTAATTCTAATAGAAAATGAATAATAATAATTTATTAAATTAAAAGTAAAGCATAATTTATATAGGTGGAAAGCTAAGAATCCCCTCTAAAAACCCTTTTCATTTCATCAATTTTGGGTAAAAAAAAAGTCATCAGCCACATGAGCCATCATATGGCTTACATATCGCCACTTTTTGGCCCATCATGATCCTACACATACCCTGATGAATGATGATGATGTATTGCTTATCTAGGGATGGGAAAGATAAAGAGCATAAATTTCCTTATGTTTGATAACACACATAGGTATGATGCATCAAGGTATAAAGAACCAGGATGGCGTTTGCACCTAGTGTGATGGACTTTGACTTGAAAATCAGATAGGAGTATTCCTATTCACACTTGACATACAAAACATTATTTAGAATGTAGTTCAAATATTCTAAACATATCAAACCAAAACATAGAAAAGAAAACCTTCCTATGTGGTCAACAAGACACCTAAAACACCTTCTCTACAAACCAAACAAAGCACACATAACCAAATTATTTTACAAGAATATCCAACAAGCACAAAAGATAAAAATATAGTGATGATTGCCCCATTCCTTTCACTCTAAATATTTATGTTTGGACATCATAGAGAGGTCATCAAAATGAACACAATAAGATAAGTCAAAAAGACCAAGATAACATAAATAAACAAGCTAATGTTCTTCATACCGCTAGGTAAGACTAAACTACGGTGATGCCTGATGTTGATGTCCATTGTAGGAAGGATGAATCGTAGGACATGTTGTGATCAGGTGATGATGAGATTGATTGGATGATAAGCTATTGGTATTCTAAGTTGACCAACTTGCTGACTTACTAACGAGACCTAAGACTTTGACAATTTGAGCTTCCACTTTAAAGCTTTCTAGACTTGCCAAAGGATGAAAGTGGTGATTTAATATGAGATGATTATTGTGGGCAAAAGCGAAATCAGACGGATGCACCATTTTGGGTATTTTCAGATATTTGGATGTTTTTGGTGTTTTTTGAAATTTTTTGAGGCTATTTTTGGTATTTTCAAGATTTTACAAATGTTTTGGGGTTTTTGGGGATTTTATGAATGTTTTTGGATTTTGTGTCTCGAGGGTTGATCAAAGATTAGCCTTGCCTATGCTTAAGATCAGAGACAATGTAGTTTGGATGAAAGAACTCTATTTTTTATTTTTTCAATATTTGACATGTTTTGGATTTTGATATGATTTGGATGTTTTTAAATTTTTTGATGTTTTTTGATTTTTTGAATTTTTTGATTTTTTTGAATTTTTTGAATTTTTTGAATGTTTTTGGATTTTGATTTTATGATGTTTTTGGATTTTTTGAATGATTTTGACAATTTTCATATGGATATGTGATGATATCAGTGCTTTGTTTCGGGATTTTTTTGAAAACCAAGCTAGGATTGATTGATCAGATTAATGGATAGATGATGATAACATTGTTGAGGATACACAACAATGCAAGGATAGTGTTAAGCAACACGAGGATTTCAAGATTGATGGTGATAAAATTGCTGAGGATACACAACAATGCAAGGATAGTGTTAAGCAACACAAGGATTGGGAAGGATATCCCGAGATGATGATGGAGTGTGTTTAGGAGTAACAAATGGATTGGTTGATAGTTTGGAACCTTTGTCTCTCCAAACTTGGTAAGATGAGAAATGATGGATGGATACGAAAGTGTGCATACAATTAGGACCAACAACTTGATACACTTTGTATGTTGCTTGGGAAGCTTGCTTTTTCTTTTTTGGACCATCCTTGATGGATACTTTTCCCTTTTTTATTTTGCCCCATAGTTTCTTTGACTAATAAAGTTTGATATGGATAATTTTTCTTTTTATTCTTTGGTATCCACTTGTATTTTATTTTTCCTTCATGATTCACTACTTATTTTTATTTGATAGCATTATTTGTACTTTTATTATACTCTTTCTTTTGATTTTGGTCCCAATTTGTGGATGGGGTGATGGGTGGATGAAGATTCGTGATGTGGTAGGTTGTAGCATTGGCATTGGTTTCATCATAAGGATTATTTGTGCTCCCTATGTTGACATTTTCTTGAGACAAAGTTTCCCCCAGTTTTATAGAGGTATCACTGATATGTTTAGATCCCTTACTTGTTGCATAACCAAGACCTTGATACTTAGGATTTCCAATAATTTGTACTGGTTCCAAGATACCCTATTCATGTAGGCCTAATCCTCTGCCTTGATAATTCAACTACTGAATTTTTTTATTTGCAATAGGATATGATTTATCTTGGAAGCAGGGTGCTAATCCTTCTCTTCTCTATCACAGATCTTCAAAGGTGATAGCTTCTTCATTGATGTGATAATTTTCCCTTAAAAATTTGAGTGATCCAAGTTTATAAGTGGCAGGATCTTCTATATGTGGGATAAATTCCAGATTGATCTCTTCGGCTTGATCTTGTGAGATATCATATTGTAACACTCCTTCTAGAGGTGTTGAAGATTCAGTGTCCCCATAAAATTCTTCCTAATGATTCATTCTTGATATTCTTTCACATGATGTTTTTGATTCACCACTTCTATAAAAGCCTTCTTCATGATCTATTTCTGATATGTCTCTAGATTTTTCTATATCTTGGTTGTGTGTACAAATGTTAAGAGTAGGGGAATCTTGTTCTTTGATAATGATGCCAAGAGTATGAGACTCTTGTTTTGAATGAAGATCATATACGTGTCCATCCAAATAAAGCATCTCATGGGTTGATGGAGGAGTATGTGTCATATAGATACGATCATCCTTTGCGACATCTTGTATAGATAGGAGAGTGTCCATTAGGTCATTGTAGTATCTTGGAGATACGAATTCTTGATCTTGACTAATTTAAGAATTAATTTTGACATGATTTGGATCAAGTTCTTGACATGGGTCAATATCAAAGGATGGATTTCTCACAAAGGATTCTTGGATATCATCATTAGGTAGGGGAAGTGGCTCAATATCCTCTTGATCTTTGAGTGGATTTGGATCTAGTGTTGAGTTGAGAATTAATTAAATATTTGTAACCATGAGGTCAAATAATTTCAACGTGTCTTGGGAAGGAATATTGCTAGACCTTGCAGATGGAAGATGTTGATCATGATTTGGAATAAATTCTTGAGATATGTCCTCTAACTCCTTAGGTGATGTAGAGACATTTTTAACATGATCGTTGGTGGATGGATCCTGGATTATATCAATATGATCAAATAACACCAACACTCCTTGAAATAGATCTTTAAAGGAGGGGTCTTGATCATGACTAAAAAATGGCTCTTGATGTACATTGATCTGATCATTTGATGCAGTGGAAATGTCTTCAAGGTTCTCATTGATGGGTAGTTGTGATTGATCTTTGAGATGTGATGATTGATCTTCAAGATGGGGTGATTGGGTTTGTTGTTGATATTGTTTCCTAACCTATTGACATTTGAGATATTGTTCTTGATGTGGTTGTGGACCCAACTCAATGCTTTGATGGCATGGTTCAACCAATGGAAGAGTGTATTGATTTTTGGGTGGACATGTCTCTTGGTGATATGAATCAACGAGTTTCTTAAGTGTAGCAATTTTATTTCACAAGATTTGATCTTGAAATTATTGATATCATTGACCTAACTGTTGACCAAGCATAATGGGTTAGTGTATCGATGGTTTTTTCATGGAATAACAGATGGATTGACTCTGGACAAAGTTTTGATTTGGTGTGATGTATAGATTTAGTATTATAGGTTTAATTTGAACATTGTTGTGGTTGAGAATCATATTGCCTTGATCAGAGATAACTTTAAGAAACACCCCCCTTGACAAAGTTGTAGAATCCTGGCGAATGCTTCCTTTTTTAAAAAAAAATTTATTAATTTTCCTAGCGAATCTATACACATTATTAAATTTTTTTTGTAAAATCCTCGCGAATCTTAATGAATAATTAGTAATAATAATAATAAAACTGGTGAATCCTAGCGAATAATCAATAAAAAGATTAATTACAATGACTAATCTCTCCTTAAAAAAATTCCATAGTTGATCAGTGCAGTTCCCCCATATATTTTATTTTTTGTAATATTGAAGTAGGGGCCCGGGGTGGCAGCCACCAAAGGGGTCAAGGGGAAATGCCTCTTGCGAGGGTCAAGGGGGCAGAGTAAGCCTTTGAAAAGGCACATGCATATTAGGTCACAAAATCAACTCACAACCATCTGATTAAAAATATAATAAATGGAAATAGATAAAATGCATATTCAAGGCTAAGCCACTAAAGTATCCCTAAAATTAAATAGTATTTTATTATTAGTGGCGATATTACCCCAAAATTGATCGAAGGAATATAATATTACTAGCAAATATAATTAATATTTTTAATTATGGTATAAACTACTGGTGAATAATTTCCAATGACACATCATTTACTTGGCGAATTAATTGAGATAAAATTAATTTTTTGTAAAAACTTGGTGATTCAGTCTCTGTTTTAGCTTGCACTATTCTCTAGTTTTGGAGGTCCCAATTTCTATTATTCGCCAATTGGTGAAGATTCACCACTAAAGTTTTCCCTGGCCTTGATTTTGGTAACTTTGATTTTGCATGGGGTTACCTTGACTTGAATCAACATATGGATTTTTCAATATATTGCATGTATTTTGAACAACATTGGGGGGATTTGCAAGCAAACTATCCCAAAGTTCACCAAGTGTGGATTTGAAATGTTCATGTTTGGAAAAATTGTATTTGGTATGTATATTTGGTGGGATAATGTTATTTGGAATAAGACTCATGCATTAACTATTTGGTTAATAGATTTGTAGGTTTGGACTTTGAATTAAATCTATCATAGGGAAAGGTGGTCGACAACTTAGATTGGGAATACTCATATTCATTGTACTATTCAGGTTTGGAGGAGATAATGATGCCATGCATAAATGTGAGTTTCGATAATCAATTGGCATTGCGAGACTTAGATAGTTTGGTTGACTTGGATTACTCATGATGTATGAGTCGAGTTTAAACTCCCTATTTTAATTGTATTTTGACCTTGGTGACCTCTGAGGGGTTTAGGACCAATGATGAGATGAAGGATGAAAGGGGTGAATGGTATGGGTGTTTAAACTTTTAGGAACTTTGGATCAATGCTATACTTTAGGAATTTATTTGATTTGATTTGATTTTGATTGGTTGATTTGGATAATGAACTTGTAAAATCTAGGAGGTTGTGTTGTCCTATTGTAAACTTGTACATAAGAGGATAATTTGACTAAGTGTGTAAAGTCATACAAGGTGATTTTGGATAATGAACTTGTAAATTCTAGGAAATTGTGTTATCCTAGAGTAAACTCATACACAAGAGGATAATTTGACTAAGTGTTTTAAGTCAAACAAGATGATGAACTCCTAGACCCCAAGATGTTGGATTTTATCAAGAGGTAAATTTGTTCACAAGGATTTGATAGTTTGATCAAATATGTGAAGAAGGATTCATCTACACATATCTAGGAGGTTGTGTTGTCCTATTGTAAACTTGTACATAAGAGGATAATTTGACTAAGTGTGTAAAGTCATACAAGGTGATTTTGGATAATGAACTTGTAAATTCTAGGAAATTGTGTTATCCTAGAGTAAACTCATACACAAGAGGATAATTTGACTAAGTGTGTTAAGTCAAACAAGATGATGAACTCCTAGACCCCAAGATGTTGGATTTTATCAAGAGGTAAATTTGTTCACAAGGATTTGATAGTTTGATCAAATATGTGAAGAAGGATTCATCTACACATATCTAACCAAACAAGATGATTTTGATTTTGCCTAGAAGTCTAGCATGAATGATGTTTTCAAAGCTTCCAAGAGTTTTTTGGTGAGATGAGATTTGATTGATTTTTGAGATGGGTGAAGTGTTTGACTTGAACCTAAGAGGACTTGTTTACTAGACCAAGATATTGAATAAAATGTTTTTCCCTAAGTGTATTTCAAACCAAAAGATCAATTTTCGCATGGAAAACCATAAGACAAAAGATTGCAAGCACATCTGTGGGGTTCAATTGGGGTTAATCTTGATTAATGACTTTGTTTTTACCATAATCACTTCTTGCTTAGTTTTTCAAACTGAATGTCCAATGCCCTAATTTTATTTCATCCCACTAAGTGTATTATATGGAAATCAAGGCAAAGGTTACCTATCGTTGACTTTAGTAAGCAAATTGAGATGAAATCTAAATTATTAGAAGCCTCTAGGGATGAGATCCCTAGGACAAGTATGAGCACTTGAATTCATCAAAGGTATTTGCTTCCCTAAAGGGTTTGAAATTTTGAGGGTCCTGTGAATGTTTGTTTTCAAATATTTTCAATCAAAGCAATGTGTTTTCAATTCCAAGAACATGTACAAGCCTAAGATGAAGAGATAATATTTTCTGGGATCCCACTTGGATAAATCCAGCTACGCATATTCACCGCGAATGATTAGATGCTTGACCACACAGGATCCCCCTTACAAGGAACTTGTTTCTCAGGTCAGCCAAGCATCAGTATCCATGAATCTCCCATGGCATACTTTTCATCTCTATAACAAAATCACATGTATATGTGGGGCAGCTTCAAAGGACATGACCTTTTTCACCAACAAATAGATTAGGATTTTGGCCTCTACACAAATTGGTTCGTAATCAGGGTAAGTTCACCAATCTGTGACACAATCTAGGTGCCAAATTGAAAAAAATGATAAAAAAAACCTGAAATAAGGCCTTTGGCGCACACCAAATGACTAGAAATCCATTTTGGAACCCTCAGTTTGTCTTCAACCCATGGCTTGAGAAGGAAGATTTTAGGTCTGCAACTCGTGCTCGCCAAATCTCCTCCATTATTTGGATCCTTAGCTTTCCATTTTCCATGAGAATTCTGCCAATATGTCGGAGAGGTCGAAGATTGCAAAGAGGTGTGTATTTTTATTCTATTTATTTCAAATTTGACTTGGAATCCAAATTTAAATAGATTTTTATAATAAAACTTCGTTCTAATTCTCAAGGAATGAATCTCCACCTCAAAACATTGAGAATTCACAATCCCCCCTCATGAAGAGCCTCTTATACAAGAACAACCCGAAACCCCATCATCAATTCATAGGCATCCTCAAGGAAGACAAGAAAATATTCAAAATCAAATTGAAAACAATAAAAGAGACATTCAACAATTAATTGCAAGATTAACCAAGCATGCAAAAACCCACCCTTATATGAGAGGGATTTTTGAATCATTGAAGTCAATTTTAACTCATGCAGGAGAAATGAGCAAGCAAATGAATTTTTGGTCAACTAAGAGAGATGAGATGAGGCAATTTTATGCTAATGGTTCTTCATATGTAGATGTCAAAAAACTAAAAGATAGTAAGGCCGAGTTGTGTGCCCTATTTATTGACCCGAAAGCCAATGAACCTTTGTCCCATGCATGCAGAAGGTTCCCCATCCATTGGTGCCACCATGATTTAATTAGAAACAAATTTTGGGAGCGGTGGTGGATGGTATTTAATCAACCTCCATGAAATAACCATGAGGTGCCATAATAATTTTTGAGGAAACTCTATTGTGAGTTTGTCCTCAATAAAATGCCAAACTATTTTGACATCTTAGACTTTCAGGGTAGAGGTGGGGGCTCCACACACGATAGACCTATTGCACGATGTAATAAATAGTTGGCACCAAGAACGTTGGGCAGACCCATGGTGGAGCATGTCGTTGTTCCTTCCATTTTTAAGGACAATGTAGAGGTGGACACGATGAAGTCGATTGGCTCACTCACCCAAAAAATTTAATAGTGTGCGAGTTCTCTAGTAGAGCCTGGTGTGGAGGAGATGTGTAGGCCTCGAGCTCCACCCCACCATTGTGGCACTTGTGGTGTTGTTTTCAAGTACGATTATGAGGGTGCTCATGATGCACCTACATAGCCTACGTCAGTTGCAAAGGTTATGGCTTTAATAGATGATATTTTGAATGATACATTCAGCATTGACACTTAGGTAAAATTTAGCAAGTTATTTTAATGTTGTTCATTAAAATATATTTTGAAATTTAAGAATAACTAAATTAGTAGAATTTTGATATGATGAAATTTTAGGGTTGCACTGTTCATGAGGGATGCTCTACTCCTACATACCCTTATACATTCTTGACGATGAGTCCATAGGTATGCAACTAGTATTAAAGATATTATTATTGCATTTGAATAGTTGAATGTTATATTTGAATGTTTGTCACATAACATGCTTTGGATTTCAAATATTTTCCTGGTGCACCTTCTTTCTCCACACCTCGTGATTCATATCTTCAAACAATGTACAATCAATTAGCCTTTATTCATTAATAGGGTTGTAAATCTATGTTAGCTAGTTTTCATAATTTTGCATATATACAAATCTAAAAAATTGATGAGAAACACAAACATTGCATTCAAGTATTCCTTGATCATGTCACATTATTTTCTCCTATATCAACATGATACCTAAGATATTGTTTAATTTCCAGCTATTGAAAAGAGATAGCTCTGGTGATGTTGGTGGCACAATGGACCATGGAGTTGCTGCAACAATAGCCAGTTCTGATCCATTGAGAGAGGTATGGAATACATTAGTCGATTTGACATTATATTTTCTCTTTTATGGTTTATTATAGAAAATTTTAACGATAATTTTATGTAGTTTAATTTCTATCTTCATGGTTGCTATAGGTGGTTCTCACTCTAGATTGTGGACATGGTGATGCTTTAAATGTGCATGATGACTATATGTATGCAGTAAGTGATTATATTTTGTTATATGCCATTCCATAATTCAATTTATATGTTTTAACATCTTTACTTTTAATCGTAGCAGTTGAAGGTCCAAAGTGAAGAGAGGAGGAGTAGCGGGCGTGTTCGAAAGACAAGCAATAGTCACTCCATCTAGCCAAATTTTGAAGGCAGCACAGGATCTATTTCCTTCCCCCAGAGGGAAATGACTATGTATTAGTGTTGTTTTTTGTATTCCTATGTGGCATTTTGGAACATATGTTTTGTACTATTGATATATATATGTGATATTTTATGTCCAAATGGCTCATTTGTACTAAGCCTATATGGTTTTTTTGGATATATTTATATACTTTCATCAATATATATCATTATATAGCCTTTCAGATTTTTGATTAAAGAAAATCTTATTTTTCTACTACCATTCTTGAATGATGTTATCATGCGTCTCGTGTAAGTTGTAAGCTTGAATGTTGTAGGCATGGATTTTGTTTACATCTAATGCTTAATTAATTACCGTTGAATGCTCAATAAGCCCCATCTAAAGTGAATTGTATAAGTAAGCTCTATTCGTGGTGGTTTGTATCCTTTGGAATGTTTCAATTACTTGTGTCTCACTGATGTAGAGGCAAGGAGGCTCAAACCCAATTAGTCTGACAACCTGCCTTCAAGAGGCTCCTAACAAGATTAATACAACCTATTTTGAGCAATCTACAAAACCTCAAAGCTGCATCAAACCAAAATATTCATTCAAATCCTTACCCAACAATCCACCCTTGTAGCACTTTGATGCAGAGCCAAGGTGGAGAAGACTCACAACAATGGAAATGCCAATTCTCAATCAAGAACTCTTCTTCATAATGATTCAGCCTAATAGGCATCAACCCACCCTCAAGGGTCTCAACTCCTCAACCTTGCAAATGAACAAAAAGACTCCACCAATGCCCTACAAAGACCATCAAAATTCATACAATGAAAATTGAATCAATTGACAACAATCCCTAAGTCAAATTCATCAAGGTTTCCAAAACTCACATTTGTGACTGGTTATTCTTGTAGTACTCAAAACTCAGTTTTAGCCAGATTTCTCCCAACCTTTCCAAAACAATAGAAAGTTACAAGATGGACTGACATACCCTTTTTAGGGCTACACAACATACTAAAGAATCAGTGGTCTCTCTTTTGGACTGACATAGACTTTCATTACACGTACTTCAATTTTGGCTTCACAATTAGCCCTTTTTTCCCAAAGGGACCACCCTTCCAACTTTAGGTATCTATCCAAACACCTTGGAAAGTCTTAGGTCATGGTGCCAAACCTCAAATTTTGTCATTATTTTGTGTCTACAGAGCCTCTAACTCACAAAACCCAAGAAACTCTCCTAAACCTTCACAAAATCAAGGGTTTTAAAGAAACATACAAATCTGGACCTCTCTTAACACTTCCAAAGCCCAAACACCTCAAAATACTTCTGCACAGACTCATCATACCCTCATATAACCCTTATAGGCATTAATTCTTAAGAACCTCTCTTTGGTTCCTCATTTCCATGTTGGAAAACCCTTCTTCAGTCTTAGAAAAGTCACAAAACCACCACATAATTATGACTCCTTATTCCAAAATGAGTTGAAACACTTATTATAACATTTTTTCAATCAATCCATTGAGATACAGTAGCAAAAAATAGGTGGATTGATTGTTACATCACAAATTTCCCCTCAAACCCTTGATTCAGCAACACTGGTACAGTCACTATTTGTGTTGGTTCTCTCTATAAACAAAGAGTTAAGACACAAAATAAAAAATAAATGAATTAGAAAACATATAGACACATCCTCTAAAATTCTTAGACCATGAAGAACCTGTATGTGCCCGTACCACACTCAAAAAGATCAAGAAAGCAGTATTTTTCTAGAAAATTGCTCAAAACTGTGGTGTTTATTGTGTAAAATTGTTACAAAACTTCTTCCACTCTCTCATTCAAGCCTTGGTAAGGATTTTTAAAGAATTTTCCAACAACCATCTTCTCCCCAACGCCCATAACCAACCTTGGGATTAGTTGGTCCCTTAATTACATTTGTTTGTGTTAAAGTTCCTTTATCAACATTTTACAACTTATATGATTTCTAATTGACTTCTAAGACACAAAACACCCTTTATTTTCATTATGCTTGATCTCTCAAAGATTATTAGACAAAATAAACCTAAAGACACTAACATTCCCCTATTGATGATGTGGTGTAGGTGCTCCTGCACCAAACTCAAAACCCGATCCAAGCCTAATTTCTCCCAACCTTTCCAAAAAATCTGACCATTTAAAGGTGGATTAAGATACACTTTTCAGGTTGACACAACATATGCCAAAACCAATAGTAACTCTTTTCAACAAAAATGAACTTTCAATACACCTCCCTCACTCTAGGCTTCACAATTAGGCCTGATTTCCAAACGTACCCCCTCACAAACTCGCCTCCAAACTAGGGAAACTTGAAAAAGTCTTAGGGATGCTCACCAAACTCAGGATTCTCCCATTTTAAGAGTCCCAAGAACTTGTTCTATTCCTCTACTCACAAACTGTCCTAAACCTTCACAAAAATAAGGGTTTTAAAGAAAATCTTAACTCCAGACCTCCCCCAATCCTTCCAGAGGTCCAAACACCACAAAATACCTCTACCCTAAATTAAAGGACACTCACAATCCCATTCCTTTTAGTATTTCTTAGATTCAGTACTTGAGTTCCTTACTTTCATGGTGGAAACACCTCTGAACAACATTATAACTTCACACCCCATTGAGTTTATTCATTCTCTTGGCCTCCAAAGTATTCATACACCAAAATAATCATGGTACAGGCAAATGCACTGAGCAACAAGGTCAAAAAATTAGGTGGATTGGCTAATGTGTCATCGGCTAATGTGTCATCATGTTGCCCTCAAAAACCCTAACACAGAAAATAGAGCAGTAACCAAGTTTTTTGATCCCACACACACCAATGGTGGATTTAAACCTTTAGAACAAATGAAAAGAGAGTAAACACATATGAAATCAAGTATCCAATGCCTCAAGTCATGATAGACTTGTATGGGCCTATGCAAGGCAAAGAAAATTCAGGAAAACAAGGAAAACCAGTGATCAATTTGTTTTCAAGTATATTTTCTTATTAGAAACCGAGAAAAATCAACCCTCAACTCGGGGTATTACAACAATATATCTTGATACCACCTTCCAACTACCCCTTGAGCCGATCAACCGCCATAACCACCCTTTGTTAGACTTCTAAGATGGAAATTTGCCAATTTTGCTCTTAATTACCATTCATTCACAATTTGATTTTGCAAATACCACCTAACTGACCTATTAAGCCTTTTAAATATAATTGCAAGGTATTTACATAGCATATAAAAATATAGAGAGAAAATAAAATAAATATTTTAACTAATGGAAGTTAAAAATGGATTTTTGTAGTTTATATTCATGTAATTGACTACATTGCATTGCACATCTTTCAAATTCAAAGCATTACTTCACTTTGCATAAATAATAAGTAGATGGTGATAGATTCCAAAAATTTAATTACAATATAGTTTGAATAAATTCAACCTAATAAAAATTATGCAATTTCTTCACATTGCATAACTAATAACTAGGAGCAGCTGCCAATTGCATTTTCTTATCATGGCATTCTATGAGACCAAATTTCTTTGAGATATTTTTTCATATAGTTCCCTACCTTGTATATGTTACCACATTTTTCATACATGTCTACCAAAGCATCTTCTCAAATAGTTCACTTCCTTTTTTCTATGGCTAAAAGCCTAAAACAAGTGATTTTGAACAAGCTATGGATGCTTCGAAAAATATATCAAAAGCATAATAGTAAGCAATAGCATAGAGAAGGCAGTGAACTATTTGAAAAAATGCATCAAAAAAATTGCTTTGAAATGATAAATTTAGTTGTGCTTTCACTCTTCTTTAACATTGTATATCTACTCCTTTTTATAACAAGAGATAAAAAAACGTAAACAATTGTATAACAAGAGATAAAAACTATCTTTTTTGAAATCAAAAGGCATTTCCATAACATAGAGATACAGAGAGCAAATAAAATAAAGAGTTTAACTAATTAAATATAGAAAATATATCTTTGTAGATTTTATTCATGCATTGCACATCTTTCAAACTCAAAGAATCACTTCACATTGCATAACGAATAACTAGATGCTGATAGATGACAAAATTTCAATTACAATATAGCTTTTGACAAAGTCAACCTAAGCAGTTATGCAATTACTTCACATTGCATAACTAATAACTAGGAGCAGCTGCCAATTGCTTTAGCTTGTCATGGCATTCCATGAGACCACATTTCTTTCAGCCATTTTTTCAAATAGTTCATTCCCTTGTCTATGCTACGACATTTTTCATATGTGTCTACCAAAGAATTTTATCAAATAGTTCATTGCCTTCTTGCTATGGCCAAAATCCTAAAACAGTTGCTTTCGAACAGGCTATGGATGCTTGGAAAAAATCTATGAAAGCATAATAGTAAGCAATAGCATAGACAAACCATTGAAATTTTTGAAAAAATTCTTCATACAAAAGTGGTCTCATGGTGATGGAATGCCATGACAAGCCATAGACAAGGCAATGAATTGTTTGATAATATGCCTCAACTACTTGCATTTGACAACTTTTTCGTCGAGTGAAAATTCACCACCATAGGAAAAAGTCTCCGAGATAGCAAAAACTAAGCAAGGTTATTGTAGATAGGCCCAACATGATCTCATAGGATTACATGAAAAGTTTCTAAGCATCACGGTGTCCGAGTAATAGCATGCTGAAGTTTGTAGCCATTTTGCACTTTGAACCCTTAAGGGATCGATCCGGTTGAACGTAGCTCAGAGCGATTCTGCATGTTTGGCTGCAAAAGAGGACCGCATCTAGTGTAAAAGTACCCACCCAGATGCATTAGAATAGTCTGTTTGGTTACACGAGCTACATAACAAATGTTGCACCACTTTGCAACTTTCAACTACTTACATTTGACAACTTTTTCCTCGAGTGAAAATTCACCAGCACAAGAAAGTGCCTTCAAGATAGCAAAACCTAGGAGAGGTTATTACAGATGGGCCCAACATGATCTTGTAGGATCAAATGAGAAGTTTCTAAGCATCATGGTGTCCAAGTAATAGCATATTGAATTTTGCAGCCATTTTGCACTTTAGACCCTTAAGGGATCGATCTGGTTGAACGTAGCTTAGAGCGATTTCGAGTGTTTAGGTGTGAAAGAGGACCATGCCTAGCATAAACGTACCCACCAGAATGTGTTGGAATAGTTTGTTTGGTTACACGAACTGCATAACTAAATTTGCATCACTTTGCAACTTTCAACTACTTGCATTTGAGAACTCTTTCCCCGAGTGAAAATTCGCCACCACAAGAAAATGCCTCCGAGATAACAATAACCGAGAGATTTTATTGTAGAGGGGTCCAATGTGAACTCGTAGGTTTAGACAAAGATCTCGTAATCACCACGGTTTATGACTAATACCCTATCAAATATTGTTGCCCTTCTACACTTTCCACCCTTAAGGGATCAAGTTGGTTGAACCATAATAGTTGTTTTGTTGAATTTCATACCCTAGGGTATGTTAGAGATAACCTAGGTTGCATCAATTTGTCTGAGGCATACGCTGCCCCTATCTTGTCACTTCATCAAAGGATAATAGATTTAAAGGAAGGTTATTCATTAAGACAAGCATTATGAATGTATGAAAATAAGGGAACTATGAAGGGTCACTGTACATAGCAATGTGCAAATGAAAAGGACAGATTAGAAATGAGTAGTGATTAGTGGTTAAGTATAGTGAGCGTATGATTATAAAATGCTTGACAATCAAATTCACTCACCATAGTCAATGTCCTATGACTGTCAAGTCTATGTCAGTCAGTGTCTCAAGAACCCAAGAGCTAGGGTTGTGTATGCAACAATAAGTCTTATGAATGTGGAGTCTTCAAAAAATATAGTAAGTCAATGAAAAATATTACAATAGTGATGGAAGAACATCTTTAAAATCTTCCCATTTGTCAATACTTGTAGCAGTACATGCAAGGAAATAATCCTCCCATTTCTAACACAAATCATGAAATATATTGTACTTGAGAAAAGGACAAAAGGAGTTGTTGCCCAATTTCATTTTTCCATTCCACCTCAACTAGCCCAACTATTTGCATTCCAAAATGGTTCAAAAAATGTACATCCCCTGCTCCCTATGAAACACATGGGTAGTAGCCTCTTTGTGGTTGTGTACTATCATAGGAATTTGGTCCACAAAAAACCTGCAAAAGCCTCTTAATCTTAGACATAGACTCACATAAAAATCATTAAAATAGCAATAACTAAATAATGTCAGTCATACAGTTGACGAGACCTACTATCACCTTCATGCATGGTAGATAAGGAGGTCGAATGAAGGTCCTACAATGGTGATGTGCCCCTTTGCTACTTTATTATCTCTCGATGACCCTACGCATAAATTTAAAATATATCACTGAGAGGCTTAACATAAAACATCTAGCATATAAGAATCCGATAAATCTAGGAGATGGAAAATAAAGACAAGATTGACAACCAAAAAATGCACTAGCAACCGATGTTTCTCATACCAATGAACACTTACACCAACAACCGATGTTCTTTTCTTATATACTTTGACAAAATTCAGTATTACCTACAGTCACAATTAGAAAAGGATCAATGATAGTCATAAATGCATATGACATCAAACAGTAATCATGAAAAAGCCTTATTACAAGGTGTTGGTCCAAAAGAGTGATCAATAACATGGCTTTACAAATTCAATGTGCATACCTACAAATCAATCCAGGGAACCATTTGGGTTTGCTCTAGTCTTTATTGTGTCGAGTATTGCCTAGTGGTCAGACTCACACAGTTTCCACAAGTTCTTGTTTGCAGGTTTACCCTTATATTTGATCAAATGAATGCTGGTGGTGACAACAAGGTTCAAATAGTGAAGAATTTTATGATGCGTGTCGAAGTCCTCAAATAATCAAAATACAACATTCTTAACAGGATACCTTTGAAGCCATGTTCCAGTAACAACCACCAAACCTATAGGATATTCTATGTTTTCTTTGTCTATAATCGGGGACTCCAATTTCTTTTTGGCCTCGATACAATGACAGGGGTAATAATATGTACCTCTTCATTGTCTTCATCTGCAATCACCACATAAACGTGCCCTGCATTGATATGTTCATCTTGTTAGATTTATTTATTGAGAAACATAATAAAACTTGTAGGTAAGATATATTATTTGGTTCTAGTAGGTCTGAAACATGATCAAAGTCAATGGATGATTGCATCTCTGTGATTTGTAGAGCCGTCGGGAGCTGATAAGTGTCAAGTGGGGTTAGAATTCTTACAGACCATTCATCAACCCAATCTATTGACTCGCAATCATTCCATGATTGAAGTGTACATGCATAACAAAAGCATGCCATCTTCCTTGTATGGATAGTCCATGTACTTGCATTGGAGCTTCTAAAAGAGTGTATCTCGCACGTTCCTATTAGTGTACAACAATCCTCATATTTTGCAATGTTAGTATCACCTACTAAATGAAAAAATCTATGAACTAAAGAATTGCCTTCACTACCTGGACCCATTGAACAATTGCACCACTAGACAATTGATCTTGCATCTGTCAACTTTACACTATTTGTGTAATTTAACTCTTCTCGTGCTAGGGCTCTTTTGATACATGCACCTACTCCATCATGCTCCCCCTTTCCATGCTCGGCCTTTGAGAAGTTCCACATATGTTGAAAACCACTAATCCTATGCATCCTACTCAACCAGTAAAACATTCTAGCATTCTTGAATTTTGATGTACAATTATCTAACAATATGATATGCTGACTAAATGATATGCCCCTACTAGCCAGATTGACATACAACATATGAAAGAAACCTTGAACAAGCTATGTAGAATGTGTGCGATCATCACTGATGTAAAAGTGATACTCCCTCAATACTTTCCTATTTTCCTTTGTACTATCAATTGCATCAATGAATGCTATATGTACAAATATAGCAACCTGCACAGAGTTTTAGTATTGTTATTGCACCTCGTTCTGTGGTTGTAGTGTTTAGTTCTCAGTGAAGTCAACAACTGAAATGATATGACGAAGTGGAAATGTGTCCTTGCATAACTTGAACTATGATTCCAACCATTGTGCTCTATGTGTATGCATCGCATAATCATAAACCAACCGATCACGAAAAATGCCCATCAACTGATACACTGGAATCTTATCACTAAAAAATTCACACTTCTTTGCTTCTTTCCCATCTTTTAGATTGTATGCCACTGTCATATATTTGCCGAATTCCACAATTTTGTCTCCAATTGTGTGTGTGCTAGCCATGTGTTGGTAAATTGGAAAATGTTGCATGCCACCACAATGATCACATATGCCATCCAAACATGATTTTTTGTAAAAAGTTTGACCATCCTCTCTTTCACATAAAATGGAAGACAAAAATTTCCTTGACGATTTAGGTGGAGGCATTATGTTACATTCATGCAAAACATTGTCAGTATGCATATATACACATATATGTCGATACAAATCATAATGGTTAGAAAACTCAATATGAACCCTACAATGAAAAGTAGTGCATGTGTGATTTATTTTTACATAAAAAGGCTTTAGCATTTCAAAATACCTTTGACATATTCTAATTTCAGGAAACTTTTGTACAAAATCAGCAAAAAAATGGGTTTGAGTGGTATCCAAATAATGCATTGGATGTGGCTCATGGTTTATACAACCAATTCTCCTTCTTAAAACATCTCTTTGATTATGAGAGGTCCTTGTGTTATCCTTCCAATAATTCACAATTAAAGAACTCAAGCCTTGAGCAATTCTTGTGTTTTTCCATGGCACTCTACCCGAAAATGCCCATAACTCATTGCTATTTGGATCCTCCACTTTTTCATGCCTTCCTTTGGCTCTCATTAGAGATTATCTACTTATTTTCAAAGACTTACTTTCCTTTTTAAGGTTCACCTTGTTCCTTGTTTGATTGCTTAATAGTGTTGTTGTCATCACACGTCATGTGGCACAACTATCCTTCGTGTGTGGGGTGGAACCCACGCTCTCATATGCACTCATCAAGTTATTTACAATGGAATTTTCACTTGTGTCATTCAAAAATCTTAGCCCAAGAGCCTTCATGGTGGGCCTAAATTTGAGTTGCCTCATCATTTCAAAAAATAGTTGGCATCTTCCACCCTCACTTAGCTTCGCAAAAAACAAACTCTATATCCTTTCTACATATCTTTGACATGTACATTTTGGAATCTTATTAGGAATCCATTTCAAAACATTGGAATCAATATCAATCAAAAATGTAGGTTTTCTATGCAAAACTCTAGGAGGAGTTCTCAAATGTAAATTTGTGTCAATATTGGGAAGGTCAACAACATCGGGGATAGATCGTGTACCTTCAATTAGAGGTGCAATTGATGACATACCTTGAGATTAACATGTAAATGATGTTGTACCTCCAACTTGAGATGTCGTTTGTGGAGTTCCTTCAAATAGAGATGTGTTTGCTGATGTACTTTCAAAACGCAATGTTTTTGATGGTGTGTCTTCAACTGGAGATGTGATTTCTAATGTACCTAGAAAACCACATGTTGTTGTCAATGTGTCTTCAACTAGAGATGTGCATTAATCTTCACCTATGGTTGATGATGTGCCCCCAACTTCTGTATCCATCCCTGTCCTTCCATAAAATTTCCTTATTCGTGCCCTTTGTTTTTCCAATTTGACATCTCTCTTAGATTGCACGGGAATTTGTGGTTGTATGGGCTGCAATTCCTTTGCTTCACAAGCTACATTTTTTGGTTCTCTTCTCCTTACATTTTTAATTGCATGTTCTTCTAGTGTTAGAGGCTTCAGTCATAACCTCGACATGACCTTGAATGCTACATATCCACAAACACACATAGAACAAAAGTAAGTAATGCATTTTACAAAAAAATTGATGCAGAGAGGGGTGGAAACCATTCAATATAGAAAATTAATGAGAATCACAAACCTAGGGTATAAATTGCTGCCACCTGAATGAAAACTAGATTCTTGTGTTTATTTTTCTCAAAACCAAATTTTTGATTGTCAACAAAGTCATGAAGAATATGGATTCAAAGAAGGGTTTGTGATGCTA
This sequence comes from Sequoiadendron giganteum, assembly GCA_007115665.2. Taxonomy (NCBI): domain Eukaryota; kingdom Viridiplantae; phylum Streptophyta; class Pinopsida; order Cupressales; family Cupressaceae; genus Sequoiadendron; species Sequoiadendron giganteum. The sequence goes on along the minus strand of CM021107.1, from coordinate 61,588,393 downwards.
TATCTTATGATTATTCACTATTTCTTTGGCAATGAGGTTTTCCTAATTAGATGAAAAGAAAAGTTTTCCAAATTAGTTGAAAAAAGAATGAAATACAATGAATTCCACTAGCCATGCTGGAAATGGACTACTATAAGAAATGCAAATTGAATTCATAAGTAAATTTATGTTAAGTAAATGTCATGCTTTTTAATTTTTTTTGTTCTTCAAACTCATAAAAATTAAACTTTTTTAAGCAAATCTAAAAATTGAACTTTTTTATGCAAATCCCATCTAATTCAATGTTGAATTCTAAGTCCAATTGTTATGATTAATAAAATCATTAAGGAAATTTAGTTTATATTGTCAAAAACAAACAAATATACTAAATACAAACATTCCAATTTACCAAAATCAATATATTACCTCAGATAATGTAAAATGATTTAGAAAATTCAAAATATCTTCCTCTACATTGTCTACCATGCAGATTGGTGGTAAAAAGGTGATGGATCAAGCATAGATTGGTACAATATGAGGTCAACTGCAAAAAAAAGGGGTTTCTGACTCGAATAAAGTGCTGAACTAGACAAACATAGGAGAATGTGGGCCTAAATCACAGGGCCAACCCTTATTTTTAGTGTTTCAAGGTAAAACTAATTTGGTGCTCCCCAAATTTGGAGAGCGCCAAATTTGGCACTCTCGAAATTTGGCGAGTGCCAAATATGTTCCTTCAAAAAGGAGAGACTTCAGAGAGAGGGAGAGACACAAAGTGGGAGAGAGATAGAGGGAGTGAGAGAGAGAGGGAATGGGAAAGAGAGAGAGAGGGGGAGGGAGAGGGTGTGCGAGGGAGAAACCTAAGAGAGAGAGGCTGGGAGGGAGACACCTGAGAGAAGGATAGGGAGTCAAAGTGGGAGAGAGGGGGTGGGAAGGAGAGACCTAAGAAATTAGGGTGGGAGGTAAGTGAGGCCTAATCCCTCAAACCTCATCCCTTAACCCTTGAACCCTAATCCATAGAGATAGAGAGAGGGAGGGAGAGGGGGTGGGAGGGAGACACCCAAAAGAGAAGGAGAGGGAGACAAAGTGGGAGAGAGGGGGTGGGAAGGAGATACCTAAGAGAGTAGGAGAGAGAGAGAGTGAGATATAGAGGGATGGGAGAGATACAAGGAGTGAGAGAGAAATAGACTTGAGAGATAGAGATGGGGTGGGAGGGAGAGGGAGTACTTAAGATAGAGGGATTCAAGAGAGATGGAGGGGGTGGGGGGAGATACATGAGATAGAGGGAGAGAGAGAGTGGGAGGGAGATATCTGAGAGAGGGAGAGAGAGGGAGAAAGACATAATGGGAGAGAGTGAGAGAGAGGGAATGGGAGAGAGATAGAGGGAGTGAGTGAGTGACATACCTAATAGAGGGATTAGGGTAGAGAGTTTAATTGGGTTTAAGGGTTTAAGTGTTGAGGGATTAGGGTTGAGGTTATTGGGTTGAGGGTAGAGGGTTTAAGAGTTTAGGATTTAAGGGTGGATGGTATAGGGTTTAGTGTTTAAGGTTTTAAGGGTTGAGGGTATAGGGTTGAGGTATTAGGGAAGATAAGGTGGGATGTGGGTGATCCTGCAAAGCTAGTTTACAATTTTTAAACTGATTTTTGCTGAAATCGCATATTTTAAAAATTATATAATGATTTAAGCCTTTAAAAATTCCATTTTAAGGATTCCAATTGAATATGGTTTGATCAAACCACCTTAGATCAAACCCCCTTGGATAGAACCTTGCTAGTTTTAAACCATACCTATAAATGAGTCTCCTTTACACCTATCAAAATGCTGATAAAAAATCACTTTTGATTTACCTTTTCGGGGATCAAATTAATTCATTTAAAATTTATTTCAAATGATTATGGTATTCCTCAAAATGAGCTATACCATGAATGTAATTTTAATATGTTTTGGTTTTATTATGTATGTGTTTTTTTAAGTTTTATTAAACATAGGTTTTTCACCGAAAATCAAGCTCTCTGTTTTGCACATGTGGAAAAATTGAAAATTATCAAAATATATATTTTTTAAATATGTTCGTGCTGGGTATTTATGTTGTATACAGTCCACCTATGTCTGAATTGCAATTGGTTTGACTTCGAAACTCTATTAAGGAAAAAATAATCAATAAAAAACTATGATACCAAATGAAAGTGCTAGACATAATTGTTAAAAATCTAAATTTGAAAAAAAAAGAATTTTATCTTTCATACAAAAAAATTTATGTTGTATACGGTGAGCGTCACTTTTTAAAAATGTTGTTTTCTGAAAAAAACCAGTTTTCGTGGGAGATGGAAAAAAAAGTGCAATGTTATTTCAAAAATTTTGAAAAAAATATTTTTAGAATCTAAAGTCAAAATTTGATGAGACTCTAGTTTGCATCATCTTCAAATTTCTCATGATTTAGTTGCTATAGGTACCTGAATGTGAAGATTTAGTTAAAATTAATAATTTTAGTGTTCAGTTTGGCCAAAAATTGTAAACCACTATTGTTGGATCACCCATGTATGGAGGGAGAGATGGAGGGAGAAGTGAGATAGAGATAAGGAGAGAAGAGGAGGGAGGGACAAAGATAGATGAGGGTTGAGGATCCAATGTATAGAGTAGATGGTTGAGAATTGAAGGTATAGGGTTGAGGAACAATAAGGTTGATGGTTTAGGGTATTGGTTTGAGGGTATAGGGTTTAAGGGAGATGGGGGAGAGATAGATGGATTGAGTGAGTGAGAGAGAGATCTGAGAGAGGGAGAGGGGGTTGGATGGAGAGACTTGAAAGAGAGAGATATGGAGGGAGTGGGAGAGACATAGAGGGAGGGAGGGTTAAGGGTAGAGGGTAGAGGGTTTAATGGTTTAGGGTTTAAGGGTTAAGGGTTTAGGGTTTAGGGTAGAGGGGAGAGATAGAGGGAGTGAGTGAGTGTGTGAAAAAGAGATACCTAAGAGAGAGAGAGAGGGAATGAGTGAGTGAGTGAGTGAGTGAGTGAGAGACCTAATATTCCCTCTCTAGTTCTCTCTATCTCACTTCTCTCTATATCTCTCCTCCCTCTCTACTCTCTCTATCTCTCCCTCTCTCCCCCTCTTTCTATCTCTCCTCTCTCCCTCACCCTCTTTCTATTTCTCTTTACCTTCTCCCTACCTATATCTCTCTCCTTCTATCTATCTGAACTATCCATGTTTACCTATCCCTCCCTCCTCTCTCTCTTAGGGTTTAGAGTAGAGGGTAGAGGGTTTAGGGTATAGGTTTAAGGGTATATGATTGAAGGATTAGTGTTGAGGGTCTAATGTATAAGGTAGAGGGTATAAGGGTTTAGGGCTTAGGGTTTAAGGGTTGAGGATTAAGGGATTAAGGGTTGAGGGTTGAGGATTGAGGGTTAAGGGTTGAGGGTCAAGAGTTTAAGGATGAGGGTATATGGTTGAGGGTATAGGGTTGATGGATTAGAGTTCAAGGTCCAACATATAGGGTACAAGGTATAGGGGTTGAGGTTTTAGGGTTAAGGGTTTAGGATTGAAGGTAGAGGGTTGAGGGATGAAGGTTTAAGGGTTAAGGATTAAGGTTTTAGGGATTAGGGTAGAGAGCTTAATTGGGTTTAAGGGTTGAGGCTAGAGGGTAGAGGGTTTAGAGGTTTAGGATTTAAGGGTTGAGGGTTTAGGTTTTAGGGTATAGGGTTGAGTGTTGATGTTTTTAAGGGTTGAGGGTATAGGGTTGATGGATTAGGGAAGATAAGGTTGGATGGACGAAGGGATATATGGAGGGAGAGTCTTGAGAGAGAGAGGGATGAAGTAGGAGAGAGATAGAGGTTAGATGGTTAAGGGTAGAGGGTATAGGGTTTAAGGGTTTAGGGGAGAGGGGAGAGAGATAGAGGGAGTGAGTGAGTGAGAGAGAGACTTGGGAGAGGGATAGGGGGTCGGAGGGAGAGTCTTGAGAGAGAGAGAGATGGAGGGAGTGGGAGAGAGATGGAGGGAGTGGGAGAGAGATAGAGGGTAGAGGGTTAAGGGTAGATGGTTAAGGGTTGAGGTTAGAGGGTTTAAGGGTTTAAGGGTTAAGGGTAGAGGGATAAGGGTAGAGGGGAGAGACATAGAAGGAGTGAGTGAGTGAGTGAGAGATACTTGAGAGAGAGCGAGGGGGTAGTGGGGAGAGAATTAAGAGAGAGAGAGAGGGAGTGGGAGAGAGATAGAGAGTAGAGGGTTTCGAGTTTTAAGTGTTTAGGGTTTAGGGTTAAGGGTAGAGAGAGAGAGAGGTAGAGAGGGAAATAAGGTAGAGATATTGAGAGAGAGGAGGGAAGGAGGGAGAGAGAAAAAGGTATAGAGGGAAAAATAGGTAGACCCTTAAACCCTAATCCCTCAACCCCCATACCCTTTTAATCCCTCAACCCTTGACCCTTAAACCCTAATACCTCAACCCTAATACCCTCTTAATACCTCAACCCTCAACCCTCAACCCTCAACCCTCAACCCTTAAACCCTAATCCCTCAACCACCATACCCTCTTAATCCATCAACCCTCAACCCTTCAACCCTAATCCCTCGATTCCCATACCCTCTTAATCCCTCAACCCTTCTACTCTAATCCCTTGACCCCTATACCCTCTTAATCCTTAAACCCCCATACCCTCAACCCTTAAACCCTAATCCCTCAACCCCATACCCTCTTAATCCCTCAACCCTCAACCCTTCAACCCTAATCCCTCGACCCCCATAATCTATTAATCCCTCAACCCTTCAACCCTAATCCCTCAACCCCTATACCCTCTTAATCCGTCAACCCCCATACCCTAAACCCTTAAACCCTAATACCTCAACCCCATACCCTCTTAATACCTCAAACCTCAACCCTTCAACCCTAATCCCTCGATCCCTATACCCTCTTAATCCCTCAAGTTTTCAAGTTTCCATAAGGAGTATTCATATTTTTAGGTCCGAGTGCAGTTGTAGGCACATTGAACAACATATGGGAGTGCATATGAATACAATGATTTCTTGAAGGTTTTCAATGACAGTGCATATTGCAGGGTAGGTGGAATGGATAGTTTCAAAAGGAATATGATGAGCTCTATTCAGAAAAACGTTTATGACAAAGGAAAGTGCAGGTTTTTCTTTTTGAGGTGGCCTGGGGACATCCCTGATGGTTTAATTTTTTAAACCAAAGCAGGTACAAAGGATTAAGGATTGCCATTGCATGGACAATTCTTAGCAATGCCTCTTTAAAAAATTATCTTCCATGCACAATAGTTTAGGGTTTTCCACTTCTCCATTTGCTCCATTTTCATATTATTCATCTATTCATTCCCTTCATTTGTCATCGCCTTCATTTTTCATGGCTTTGCTTGGTCTGCTCTACCAAATATACTATAGATTCTTGCAGTGGTTTGCAAAATCACTCACCCCCAACAAGAGCCACTGTTAGAACCCAAAATTTACATAAAAATTCCAAGGGTTTTCCTATTATTTTCCGTAAATTTCCATCAAAACCCTAAGGTATTTTATTTTTTCATGCTTTATATTTTCACTATCTTTCCCATAATAGTCATTATCCACCCTCACATATTCCCCCATTTAATTCCATTATATTTCATTACCTTTCAAAAAAAAAAGAAAAATCACTGCTTTTTATAAAGCTAAAATACCTTACTCCGCTGCTTTAATATTTACTTTTTATGTCTTACCACTTTACCACGGCCTCCCATTATTACTTTGATATTACTATTATATTATTCTACTATTCTTATTATTATAATATTATTATTCTTATTATATGATTAATTGTAGTATGAAATTGTTAAATTATTGTTTTATTGTTATACTAATGTTATTATGTTATATTATATTAATTTAATTATATATTTATTATTATTATATTATATATATTATATTATACTTTTATTATATTATACTATATTATATTATATTATATTATTATTATATTATTAATACTATTGACTAATTTTTAGGAAAAGTGGAAATTAACTATTATTTTACATTTTTTTTTAAGAAATTAAGCTAAAAATAGACTTTTGCTTTCTTTATATACACATCCAAAAATAGTAATATGTGGTTGTAAAGGGAAAATTTTTGGTAATTACAATATTTTAATTTTGTTATTTTTTTTAATATTCATTATGTTATAACCAAATTTCTATGTTTTTCACAATTAATCATCATCGATGGCTATACACGGTTCAACCATATTTTGTCCTCTCTCTAACAGCGCACATCATTGATTGACAAACTCAGACCCCTATTCTCAAATAGGATACATTAGAGAGAGGGAGAGAGAGAGAGGGAGTGAGAGAGAGAGAGAGGGAGGGAGAGGGGGTGGGAGGGAGAAACCTAAGAGAGAGGGAGAGGGAGAGAGGTTGGGAGGGAGAAAAAGTGGAGATAGGGGGTGGGAAGGAGATACCTAAGAGAGTAAGAGAGAGAGGGAGTGAGAGATAGAGGGATGGGATAGATACAAGGAGTGAGAGATATAGGGAGTGAGTGAGTGAGTGAGAGACCTGAGAGAGGGAGAGGGGGTAGGAGGGAGAGACTTGAGAGATAGGAAGGGAGGGAGGGAGGGAGGGAGTGAGAGAGAGATAAATGGTAGAGGGTTTAAGGGTTTAGGGTTAAGGGTAGAGGGGAGAGAGATAGAGGGAGTGAGTGACAGAGAGAGACCTAAGAGAGGGAGAGGGGATAGGAGAGAGATTCTTGAGAGAGAGAGAGAGGGAGCAACTTCAAAGAGAGGGAGAGACACAAAGTGGGAGAGAGATAGAGGGAGTGAGAGAGAGGGAGTGGGAGAGAGAGAGAGGGGGAGGCAGAGGGTGTGGGAGGGAGACACTTGAGAGAAGGAGAGGGGGTGGGAAGGAGAGACCTAAGAAAGTAGGGTGGGAGGTAAGTGAGGCTTGACTGAGAGGGATTGTGAGATAAGTGAGGCCTAATCCCTCAACCCCTATACCCTCTTAATCCCTCAAACCTCAACCCTCAACCCTCAACCCTTAAACCCTAATCCATCAACCCCCATACCCTCTTAATCCCTCAACCCTCAACCCTTAACCCTTAAACCCTAATCCCTCAACCCCCATACCCTCCTAATCCCTCAACCCTCAACCCTCAACCCTTGAACCCTAGTCCATTAACCCCCATACCCTCTTAATCCCTCAACCCTCAACCCTTAACCCTTAATCCCTAAACCCTCTACTTGAGAAAGAGAGAGGGAGAGGTGGTGGGAGGGACATGCTTGAGAGAGAGGCTTATGGAGATGGAGAGAGAGTGAGAGAGGGAAAGGGTATAGGAGGGGGAGACTTGACAAAGAGAGAGAGGAAGATGGGGTAGGACGAAGATACTTGAGAGAGAGAAAGAGGGAGAGATGGTGGGAAGGAGAGACATTAGAGATGTGAGAGAGGTAGAATGGGTAGGAGGGAGAGACTTGAGAGAGGGAGAGGGGGTAGGAGGGAGAGACTTGAGAGAGAGAGAGGGGAAGGGAGTTGGAGAGAGATAGAGGGTAGTGGGTAGAGGGTAGATGGTAGAGGCTAGAGTTTTTAAGGGTTAGGGCTTAAGGGTTAAGGGTTAAGGGTTTAGGTTAAGGGTTTAGTGGAGAGAGATAGAGGGAGAGAGAGAGAGAGAGGGAGTGAGTGAGTGAGAGACCTAAGATTCCCTCTCTAGTTCTCTCTATCTCACTTCTCTCTCCTTCCCTCCCTCCCTCTCTAATTTTCTCTATATCCCCCTCTCTCTCCTTCCCTTTATACTTCTCTCTATCTCACCTCTCTTTCTCCTCCTCTCTCTCTCTCTCCCTCTCTCTTCCTTTCACCCACCTTTTCTATCTACTTCTCGCTATCTAACCTATCTCTCTATACATCTTTTTCTCTCCCCCTCCTTCCCTCTCAATCTCTCCACGTTCCTCCTTATCTGTCTATGTTTCATCTCCATCGCACATATCTCCACCTAGACCTCTCTCTATTTTTGTCTCACCTCTCTCTCCATCCCTACCTCTCCCTATATCTCTCCTTTCATATCTACTTCTCTCTACTTAGTTTTTTCTCTATACCTATTTCTCTCTCCCTCCTTGCCTCCTCTCTCTCAATATCTTCACCTTCTTTCCCTCTCTAATTCTCTCTCTATCACCTCTCTCTATCTCTCTCCTCCCTCTCTACTCTCTCTATCTCTCCCTCTCTCCCCCTCTTTCTATCTCTCCTCTCTCCCTCCCCCTCTTTCTATCTCTCTCTACCTTCTCTCTACCTATATCTCTCTCCTTCTATCTATCTCAACTATCCATCTTTACCTATCCCTCCCTCCTCTCTCTCTATCTAGCCTACCCCTATATACCTCTTTTTCTCTCCCTCTCTCTTTCCCTCTCTCAATCTATCTACCTTCCTCATTACGCCTCTACTTATCTCCATCACCTCTCTTTAGCTCTCTCCCCTCTACCCTTAACCCTTAAAACCCTCTATCCTCTACCATAAACCCTCTACCCTCTATCTCTCTCCCACTCCATCTTTCTCTTTCTCTCTCTATCTCACATCTCTCCCTCCTACCCGCTCTCCCTATCTCAAGTCTCTCTGTCACTCACTCACTCACTCACTCCTATATCTCTCCGCTCTACCCTTAACC
>CM021107.1:61458641-61579708 GCA_007115665.2 Sequoiadendron giganteum | reverse complement strand
GGGAAGGAGAGAGGGAGGAAGAGGTAGGGATGGAAAGAGAGAGGTGAGAGAGATAAGAGAGAGGAGGGAGGAATAGCTAGGGAGAGAGGGGTGAGATAGAGAGAAAGAGAGTAGAGAGGGAAGGGGAAAGAGAGAAGTGGGATAGGTGATAGAGATGCATGATGGAGCTTAAAATTAGAGAGATAAGGAGGAAGGTGGATAGATTGAGATGGAAGGAGGGGGGAGAGAGAGAGATTTATAGAGGGATAGGTTAGACAAAGAGAAGTAGAGAGAAAAGGTGGGTGAAAGGAAGAGAGAGGGAGAGAGAGAGGGGGAGAAAGAGAGGTGAGATAAAGAGATTTATAAAGGGAAGGAGAGAGAGAGAGATAGAGAAAATTAGAGAGGGAGGGAGGGAAGGAGAGAAGTGAGATAGAGAGAACTAGAGAGGGAAGGAGAGAGAATGAAAAGATAGACAGTAGAGAGGGGAGGAGAGAGCGAGGGAAGCAAAGAGAGAGAGAAAGAGAGGAGAGGGAGGTAGGGAGGGAGGGATAGGTGGGTATAGAGAGTAGAGAGATATATATAGAGATTAAAGGAGAGGGATGAGAGATAGAAAAATGTAGAGAGGGAAGGAGGGAGGGAGATAAATATTGGAGAGGGAAGGAGGGAGAGATGGGCATGTAGAGACATATTTCTTGAGCTCAAGGAAGATATTGTTAGATAAAGGGATGGAGATAGTGAGAGAGATAGAGAGAGAGGTCTAGAGAATAAGAGATGAAAATGAGTGAGATAGAGAGAGAAAGATTAAATTTGACCTCTTGAGTACTAAGATTTGACCTTCTGATTACTGAAATTTGACATGCTAATTACTGAAATTTGACTAAGTCTAAATTTTTTAAGATCTTCCAAAAACTAGAATTTGCATTATAACGCTTAGAGATCTGAAACCACTCTCAAACATCCTGCCTATATATACATGAAATATAACTTAAATTATAAGAAAGTAAATGTCCATATGTAAATCTCAATTTATGTTTATTTCATGTATATAGTTTCCCTGACAAAGAAAGCGAAAATCTAGTTTTGTGCAAAGCAAACCATTTGGCGCTCGCCAAATGACTCATCACATTTGGCACACGATAAATGAACAATCAAATTTGGTGCACGCCAAATGTTATGAGTCATTTGGTGCTCACCAAAAGGCCTGCTTTAGACATGTTAATAGGATTTGCTAAATTTTCTCATATTTTTGACTGTGCTCCCCATCTCATTTTTACATATTTCAATGCAAATTTATAAAAAAACCATGATAACGTTAACCTCTATCTCAACTATCTAAATATATAATTCTTTTTTCATTTTGATTTAGTTAAAGTTTTGATCCATGTCTTCTATTGTAAATGCCTTCATGTTTGGTCAAAACCCAACATGTGCTAGGTTTAGGATAGATTTTACACGTTCATCGAAACGTGAAACAAATTACTTTTTTTGAAACTAGACTCCATTCTGCACATGATGAAAAAAAAACAATTTTCGATTAGTTTGCAAAAAAATGGGGGGGTTGCACGCTCAAATTTCAGCTTTTGAGGATGTGTCCACTTTGAAAATTCATAAAATATTATATATTCATTGAAAAAATTATCCGAAAAAGGAGGATAAACTACATGGTGTTAGCTAATTTCTTACTGTTGGGAGTTTTGAAATTCTAAAAAAACGTTAACCAAAAAGGGGGGAGCCCTCAGGTGCTATGTTATTTTTTTGATAAAAATAGGACCTGTTTTGGGCCCCCCTTTTTTGAGACCCTTAATCTTCATTAATTTAAAAAAAAAATAGTAGCTTAGAAACTAGAGTCGAAGCACTTCAACTTTTGTTTTTGCTGCATTTTGAAATTTTGAGCGTAACTATCTTCATTTTCTCGTGCAAATCAAATTTTCTTGATTTCAGAAAAAAAAAGTGGCATCTTAAGAGCCAAAATTGTGTCACAGATTGGTGCACTTACCCATCAAGGTACCCATTCAGAAGGCCACATGAGAGGCAAGATCAACCCATCTAAAGAGTATCACCTGCTTGTCCGTAGGAGCTCCTATAATGATGAACTTTCCTCACCATTCAAATTTGTAAATCGGTTGGGAATAGCTTGGTGTTTAGCTTGTTACTGGTTTGAGTCATTCCCTTGGGGTGAGTACTTTTTCCCACCAAGGTAGGCTCTCTAAAAGTGGATAATAGAAAAGGAGTGCATTTGTAGTTTGACCACCTAACACATTTAGACGGGAGCACACACAATGCCTTTTTCTTCACAGTCGCATGTTTTGTTCAAATTTTAGTTACCCAAATGAAAATGTGGAGGTAATCAATTACACATCTTAAGATTATCAAAAGGACTTTTGATTTTGAAGATCGTTGTGAGGTGTGAGAGAAGTGCATACGTCCTTTTAATGATATTACTTTAGGTAAGTAATTACAAAGCAAAGAATCATTTGTTCATTTTAAATCCTCAAAGCAATGATTTGATCCTTTTTAGTGCACCAAAATCGAAATATGAGAGTTGTTTGTCAAATTTTTAGAACCCAAATTGAAATTATAGTAAGTGTCTAAGGTTCAATTTTAACCAACTTGAAAAAAAACAAATCAATGGTTAATTTTAAACCTCCAAAAAAAAGTGAGTTGGTCTAAAACAAAAAAACGAGAGCATAAAATGGAAGCCTCCGCTTTTATAATAAGCATTAATAAATGCCTTTTCAATTTCAAGTTCAATGCTCAACTTTTTGACACAAATCTTGCTATTTGATTCTCATGTGAGAAGGACCACCATTGTTTCTTGAATAAACTTGTCATGCAAAGTATCTATAAAAAGAAACAAACATCAATTTTCCTAAAAAAATCACTACTATTAAGTTAAGATCAAAATACACCATATGAAATATTGATTCAGAAAACTAATGTGTCAATCCAAGGCTGAAGTTAGAATGTTGCCACAACATGACAACACACAACATAAAATACCTTAGCATTCAATTTGTCGTCGGTCAAATGTACTCCACTAAATAAAATTTGAAAGCATTATCATTTTAGAGAATTAAAGAACATTTGAAGGGATGATGCAAGATGAAAAGTGATTTCAAATCAAAGAGTCCCTCCTACCGATAGACATTGTCAAAAGTTTTGTATTTTCCTTTATTCTGTGAACCTGATATAAATGACCTTGTCCAACACTTAAAATAAATAATGGAATTTACTGCCGCTGTGAGATAAATAAGTAGATCAAAGGGTCTGAATCACGAGGCACATTCACAAAATATTTTTTTTTCAGAACGATGGGAAATGACTAGTATTATTGGGATCAGTGAGCATTTAAAACAAAGGAGAGATCGATGGATGGCGAATCTTGAACTTCTCATTACATGTCATGACAATGACTTAGCTGTTGAATATCACCAACCAGGATCTGCAAAAAACAAGTGTTAAAAGTTGTAATAAAATACACCTACATTACCTACACCATGCCATCACTCCTGTCAACAAGAAAATCAGAAATAGTCCCATGAAGCGTTTGGAGATTTTTCAAAGATATTTCAGAGGGTTTTAAAGCTATTGAACTCCATAGGAAAAGGGGGTTGTAAATCTAAGAACAAAAATTACGAATTCCTCAAGCCAAACACAGTTTCTATTCATCCACAAATGCTTGCAGGTTTAGTCTTTTTATGCATTGGTATCTTTTTTTCTGATGGATGGGCTCTTGCAACTTTATGGCTGTTCTAATTTTAGTCATGCAATTAAGACCTAGGCGTCGAAGTTGGAGGTAGTATTAAATAAAATTCTGGCGGGGCCAAGAAGGATATCGTAGACACACCTAGGAACGCAACCAATGGCTGGAGAAATAGAATTCGATTACAATGTTACAAAGTAGTCAAATGATAATTAATTTCCAACGTAAGCAATTAATTGACAACAAACACTAAAGGGCCAGAGATTGATTTCAAAAAGATGAAAAAATTCCTCAAGATAGCTAAAGCATGGCAGGAATTTCGAGGTTTTAACCACAAGAAAAAGCCACCAAAAAAGTCAAAGACTGGCAGTGTGGATTCAATTTTGGATTTTGTGTGGTAAAGTGATGGATTTTTTAATTATGTAGAGCCAAATGGCACAGTTATGATGGGCATTAGCAGTCAGTAGAATAGACAGACACATTACTCCATGTAAAGGGGAGTAGAGTGGTGTATCGTGGCAAGGCAATAAGGTCAACTGCATCATGTGTTGCACAAAGGACAAAGATATGCTCTGCTAGGTCTTTCTATAGAGAATACACCACAATCAGTTGCAAGTTCGCAACCTACACTGTGAGTAGAGAAATTTCATTATTTTGTGGATCAACAATTTGGTGTGTAGATAAGATGATACTATGCCACGAAGAGGTAAAGAATCGAGCAAAATGAGAGATAAAAATCTATGCTTTCTTATGGAAAGGAAACAAAAATCCAATCGATAATGTCATACTATTTATTGTCAACTGAAACAAACCCATAAATGACCTTATAAACAACCAGTGTAAAATATAGATGCGCAGACTAGGCATGTGAATTGTTTGACAAAAAGCCTCAAAGAAACACAAAAAAAGGTACGTGAATTGTTTGAAAAATTTATGTAAAATGTTGAAGCATAGAGAGTGGATTTTAATTCATCAAAAACATAAACTCATATTCAAGAGGAGGTACATTCAGCATAAACATATACTCATATGTCGAGTGGGAAACATAGAGAATACACACCGATAGCCAGACACCAGAATCCCACATTTGACCTCAAGGACTGCCATGATGGCCAATATGAGGAATAAAGTATCTATTGAAATGACTAGCAGAACTTCCCAACAAATACGATCGACAAATGTCAAATCATATTCACAGCCTATTCTAAACTTCTCCCTACCCGCGCCAAGATGGGAACAGGTCCGCTAAACATGCTTGGATTGGCCTTAAAAGGCATGAACATAAGCATGGGCGCAAGACAGGAAGCCCCACGAGCTGCTGTCTCACGTATTAGCTGGAGATAGTCAGACCTCTCAATAATATTACTAGCACTTGCATTTATAAGAGGTTCAAGGGATATGTCGATAGGAAATTAAAAATAAATTTTAATTGAAGATTCACTTTGGAAATTGAAGTTAAAAAGTACAGTTACATGTTAAAAGAAAACAGTTATGGTTTGTGATTGCAATGCAAATGTCTTAATTCCATAGGTATTTTATCTTGAATCTCATTGATGGATTGATTAATGCACATTAGGAGTCCGATGTGTTTATCTACAATTTTAGTGGTGATTAACAAAAATGAGAGAGAAATCATTGATATGGATAGGAACACATCCATTAATGAAAAAATCTTGTGAAGGGGGAGATCAAATATAAACACTCAATACCCACATTTCAAACATTAGTGGTCTTATACATCTACACAAAACTTATACAAATATGAACCAAAGTTTAATTTTCTCATAAATTTAAAATCTAAAAATAAAACCAAAACAAACATATCCTATTAAAACATAAAAGTTATTTATAATGTACACCCTTGATTAAAAAAAAGGCCTAAACAATTGCTTTTAATGCCCACATTTCAAACATTGGGGATCCCTAGTCTTTTGAACATGAAGAATTAGTCAAAATAAAATATCTTAACAAAAATTATACAAACATGAACTAAGGTAAAAAAATTCTCACCCAATCAATCTTCTTTGATAATCCAACTCAACTGGACCATTACATAAAAAAAAAAATGCAATGAAGCACCCATACCTGAAAAATTATCATTTTTGGTGGCTTCCATCCAAAACTTGATGGTTTCCATGTTTTATAAAAATGTATCAACAACTCACTATAAAAATGATGGATACACCGTGGCAAAGAACAATATACAATAAAAATGATGGATACTCCATGGCAAAGAACAATATACAATACAAATGATGGATACACCATGGCAAAGAACAATATACATACATATTAGAATAAGGTACTTGCAAGACTTTCAATCCAAAGAAAAAACAACATATTAGGTATCTCTTAGCCACACAAAAAATCAAAAGAGCCAATTGTAGGTCTTCACCTTAAATGAATAGCACTTGAATTTTTATTTTGGACCAAACTAACACTTTTACCCAAATAGAACCCAATTGATAGTTCATATAAAATTATCTACTCCTTCCAATATAATAATCAAATTTAAGGTTTTTGGTGTGTACCCAATAGAGTTGCAAATGTGAATTAAAATTGTTTTTCATTTTTTTTATATAATTATATCTATTTATTAAGAGAGTTACAAAATCTGATTAAAACTCATTTATTCTTAGGAAATTATTTACATAAGTATGATGTGTTGGTGTCATTTTTTAATAAAGATGCAATTGTCGTTCTATAGTCACCCTTCGATTAAGAGATCTTTATTAAGAGAGTTACAAGATCTGATTAAAACTCATTTGTTCTTCGGAAAATATTTTACATTAGTATGATGTGTTGGTGTCCTTTTTTAATAAGGATGTAATTGTCATTTTATAGTCACCCTCACTTAAAAGCAAAAAGTGAAGACACTAGCTATTGTCTTTTAAAAGATTAATTTAAAAGGACTAGTTATTATTTTAAAATTTTTGAACATGTCTATTTTTTTTTTCTTCTATAATTTATGATATAGATTTGGTGTATGCCACACATTTACAAGCCAAGGAATGTCCTAGCTCTATCTTGCAATGCCATTTCTAGCATGAAACAAATCATCAACTCACTTTATATGGTGGTCTCCTTGGTGGTCATCTGGACTGCAATACGATTCAATAATATAGTTTGAGAGGTCTCGTCATCTTGTTATCTTTGTGATCTAAAGTCTGCACACCAAAACAAAAATAATCATTCTCAACACAAATTGAGCATTCATGGTCGACTATGGTGTTTGCATCATCTTCATTATTAGATTTATTTCACGTAAATTTGTGGTCCGCTTTACAGTATTAAAACATGTGTTTATAATTCTTTATTGTAGTTTTTTTTATCAAAGGATGACAAAATTTAGCTTCATCCTTAATTATAGGGAGAAAATAGATTGGAGAGCATACTTGTTGGGATCAATGGTCGTAGTTTCAGGTGTCTCAATTCCATTTTTTACCAACACATCCATCACTCTTCAATTCAAATATTTTTTAGTTAATTTAAATGATTGTGAAGGTCCATCAATTGTTTTGTTGTGCCTTGAATTTGACCTAAGGGTATGTGCAGGATCATCATGGGCCAAAAAGTGGTGATATGTAAGTGATATGATGACCCATGTGGCTAACGACCTTTTTTTTACCAAAAAATGATGAAACGAAAAGGGTTTTTAAAGGATATTCTCAAATTTCTACCATATAAATAACGCTTTAATTTGAATTTCATAAATAATTATTATTCATTTTCTGTTTCAATTACGACTAAAGTCCTGATTGATAGGCTGATTGAAAAATATATATAGCTTTCAAATTGTATCTTATTTTTTGAATCTGAAACATGCGTCACATTCTATGCTTCACATACTATAGGATTAAAAATAAAATAATTGAATTTCATGAAGTTTAAACCAAGTTAAGGTGGTCAGACATACGAGTTTTTAATATTTTTAAAAGTTGTAATAAAAAAATCATAATTAATTATTTACTTGGAAAAAAATTACAAAAAAATATGCATCACATTGGGACATGAGTCCTCTACTTATATCTAAAATATTATAAAAAAAATTATCATTTTATTGTGGGTAGGGTGGTTAGACAGACACCTACTTCTTATTTTTTCCTTGAAATTTAAGTACTATTGCATTGAAATTTCAAATTTTCACCAAATAGATTTTTTTAATTTTTTAAATAAACCTAGTAGTTTAGAAACTACATTCAATTTTATACAAATTCTACTTTTACATATTTTTGAAATAATATAGATAACTTATTCAAATTTTTATGTCAAGTTGTCTAACTCTGATTTTTCTGTGTTTATTGCCAGTTAAGGGCCTATTTTTTCCATGATGATCTTGCACATACCCCTAAGTATGTTGGAAAAGCTGGATGAACATGAAAATACTAAAGAAAAAGAAGTTATATCAAGCATGTTCACTTTTCCTTCATGGATTCCTCTCCAAAGTTTGCATTATTTAAAAATTTCCCATGGATGTTTCCAAAGTTTGTGGTGGAGTGATCAAAAGGTAATATATTCTTCTATAGTTGAGGATTAAGTCTGGTTAAAGATGATATGATATAAAATGAGTACTTAAAGTACAACTATTTTGTGACCATTATTTAGACTTGAAGAAGAGATGTTTTACACATTATTTTCAAATTTCAGGCCCCCTATAATTAAAAGGGGTTGTGCTTGATGAAACGAGCTTGGAAGAAGGAATGAAAGAGATGGTGTGTACTTACATGGCAGTGTAGACATAGTCAGGCTCATCATTGGCATTAAAGGGGTATGGACATGTAGAACCCAACAATGAGAAATCCACAAAAATGGTCGTGAAGGGGTATCAACATGCAGAACACATTCTTCCACTCTCCATTTGGAGGAGCAACTGCCATTGTTTTCCCCTTTGCATGTTTCTTTGTCTTGCATTTCACCACATTGTTTTTCTGCTCCTTGCAATTCGTGAACTCCTCCAAGTCTTATTTTGCAATGTCAGGCTAAGATTTTTTTATAAGACGAAACAAAGTCCCACTTAATAGAAATCCACATAGGCCTAAAAGTCATATTCACACTCCCTTCTCTCCAAATACTAAATGACATTAAAAAGTCACTTACTTATTTCTAATGTACTATGACAAACAGGAAAACTATTACCTCTAAAACAACTTTTTCCTCCTTAGGACCTCTAGTAGGATGTTCCCCACTGAAAAAATCATTGAAAATTGGGTCAATATTGTTTGTTCCACCTTAAAACAAAATTCAAAGACTGTTACCCTAACTTACGCCCAAAACGGTGCCAAATGTTTGTGCTTTACAATGTAAATAGTTAAGGACTTCCATGGTTTGTGACCTACAATTTTTTTTTTATCCTTATACATAAATTGCACTTAATTCAAAATCTATTTACTTTTTTATGCAACACATCTATTGTCTAATCTAGATTAGTATTCATCTACAATAAAAACAAATAAAAACTTCAATAACATACATCTCCCAGGCACAATGAAAATGCAAAACTTACACAAATTTCTCCTTCCTGGGCTTCCAGTGTGCAAGTACGAGCTGGGAAATTAGGAGTCCCATGATGATCAATGCAAGCTGCAAAGACCAGAAACATAAAACATTAAATACATAAAATGTATTAACAAATGATATTAATGCAAAGCATCAATTCTTTAGCATATAATATCTAGATATCATGGTGTCATTCTATGAAGCTATATTCACCTCGATCAAAGACTCTTCGGTATCCCTTGATGAAGCCATCAGTTTTGTCATTGTAGTCAAATCCTGGCTTCCACAACAAAGATGCATACCCAAATATGGGCACATCACCATTCTCGCTTATTTGTTAATACACCAACCCCAATTAGAATCATAATCCATCAAAAAATCTCTTCTAAATTTTGTAATTGCAACTCAAATCGACAAGTACACTCAAATCACAGTTTGCCCTAGACCCACATTCATATACAGTGCAAAATCCTCAAACAAAAATGTATATCCATCGCACAAAAGAAAACTATACTTATGAACTTTGCAGCCCTGCCTTGTAAATGAATGCTTCACTCAATGGCCACAGACCAACTGAATTTACAATCGGGTAATAGCATTCCACAACTTTCAGGCTTCCAGCTACAAGACCAATGAATAGGAACAAACTGTCTCCAAAAGAAGGGAAAAATTGGGCAGATTTTGGAAGAAAAATACGACAATGAGATGAACCAAAACTAGAAGCAAAAATTTATAAAGATGAGATGGACCAAAACCAATCTCCATACAACGATTGCTTCAATATGTTCACAACTGTTAGATTGAAATATCACTGACACCGTAGTTATGGAGGCAATTATGGCACTGCATACAAAAAAAAATTTGATAGGATTTTATAGCTACAAGATTCGTTGGAAGATTTCCTTTCTTACCGAAACAATTTTGGTGACTGAAAACTGTTGGAGTTGAGAAGATACAACACCACAGAAGCCCAAAAGATCTCTGCAAGGAAATAACCTATTAAAAGGAGAAGCAAAGGGAAGAAACAAAGGAAATGCTCAAGAATGTGGAGCAATGTATTCACCTAAAAATTTTAAATGAATAATGATACAAAAGATAGTTTTCAACTACATATAGATGAAAACCCTAAAAAGGAAAACCCTAAGATTGCACAATAATAATTAATAAAGTAATTAATTATTATGCACCTAATGTTAGCTTAAGTGAAAAAGAGGTAAAAGGGAACTTTACGTAATTAAACAAATATTATTTAATTAATAAAGTAAATGTCCAATTACTCTAACACCCCCCCTTAAGATAGACATAGGGAGAAGCTAAAACCTAGAAGAAGCTACTGAAAGTAAAAGCAATGGGTCCCGGCAACAAGGCCAGATCAAGTACCCAAGTACAAAGAAATCACTATGAAACGGAGAAAAGGAGAAAACCCAGTGGGAAAAACTCCTCTCCAAAAAGAGATAGAACAACATGCTGAAAGAAACATGAAGGAAGGAAGGCCTCATAAAGACCCCCCAAGGACAACTTCCTTCACCCCAAGCATAGAGTGCAACTAAAGATAGCGCGGAGATGCAAAAGGTTTCGTGAAGATGTTTGCAACCTGCTCGGCAGTGGGAACATACTCCAAGATGAGAGAACCATCCTGAATCAACTGTCTGATGAAATGCATATGAAGCTCAATGTGCTTCATCTGCTGATGCTCCACTGGGTTATGCGAAATGTGTATAGCACTCTGATTGTCACACCAAAGAATAGTGGGACTATCAGGCGGAAAACCAAACTCAGTCATCAACTGACGAAGCCATAAAATCTCCTGACTAGTGAGCACAACAGCTCGGTACTCAGCCTCTGTAGATGATAATGCATGATTAGTTTGCTTCTTGCACGACCATGTGATAGGACTAGAGCCAACACAAAAAAAAGTGAGAAGTAGACTTTCAATCATTGACATCACCAGCCCAATCTAAGTCAGTGTAGCCAACAATGTGAGGATCCCCTGATGTGTAGTGAATGCCATATGAAGTGGTGCCCTGAATGTACCTCAAAATATGCTTGGAAGCTTGCCAATGAGTCTCATGAGGATCATGGGAGAATCAAGATACAAAGCCAACCATAAAGGAAAGATCAGGATGAGTGTGAGTCAGGTACAACAAATTGCCAACCAACTGCTTGTAAAGTGTAAAATCTACTGAAGGAGTGGGGCAAGTAGTAGTCAAAATAACCCCTAACTGAAACGGTGTGGGGGAAGGCTTGCAATCAAGCATGCCAATGCATTGAAGCATATCAAAAGAATACTTCTGTTGGTAAATGGAGATCCCCTCTGAAGACTGAATCACCTGAAGACAAAGAAAATAGTGTAGAAGGCCAAGATCTGTCATCTCAAACTACTCCATCAAGGCTAGTTGAGAATTATGAATCATAGAGGATGAGCTACCTGTGATGAGAAGATCATCAACATATAGCACAAGAATCAGGATCTCACCCTCAAGATGCTGAATATAGACCGTGTGATCAAAGTGACAGCGAGTCAAACCAGTGGAGAGAAAAAAAGAGTCCATCTTCTCATACCAAACCCGAGGGGCTTGTTTGAGGCCATATAATAAACGCTGAAGTCTGCAAACCAAAGAAGTATCATGAACAAATCCCTGAGGCTGCTCCATATAGATCTCCTCCTGTAGGTCACCATGCAAGAAGGCACACTTCACATCCATCTGAAAAATGAGCCATCCTCTAGAAGCTGTAAGTGATAGTACAAAATGAATAGAATTCATCTTGGCGACAGGGGCAAATGTCTCGGAGTAATCAATACCCTCAACTTGTGAGAAACCCTTCGCAACAAGACGTGCTTTGTACTTATCAATAGAACCATCAGTAGCATACTTGGTGCGATACAACCATCGGCACCGAACCATCTTTCTGCCCTTAGGAAGAGGACAAAGATCCCATGTACTATTCCTCATCAAAGAAGAATACTCCTCCTCCATAGCACTATCCCACTCAGGGTGACTTGTTGCCTCTGAAAATCTCTGAGGATCCTTTGAAAGAGCATGAGTCAAAAGACTAGAACCCATAGTATGAGAACGGGTGTGACGAGTGTCTGAAGGATCACCGGCCATAGATCCTGCTGCCTCAATAGTAAAGCAAGCCCATTTGGGCCTCTGAGGTGGAGCAAGTGGAGGTGGAGATGGGGGATCATCAATATCCTCATCAGAATCATCCTCAAAATAATCTTGAAGAGCTGTAGTGGGTGGAGTAGGTAGTGAAGTGGACACTGGAGACAGGGTATCAAGTGGAGGAAGGCGCTCATCAAACTGAACATCCCATCGAAACAGGACCTCTCTGGAATCAGGATCAAACAACCTGTACACCTTAACATCCTCATAGTAGCTAACAAAAATGAGGGGTTGAATCTTCCGCTCCATAGCTCTCCTCTGAGCATCAAGAATAAAAGCCCATGCCTCACTACCAAATACTCGAAATGATGAAATATCAGGCTTGTCATGAGACCAAGCCTCCTCAGGAGTCATATGTCGAATTGCCTTGTGAGGCATCTGATTCTGAATATAGTTGGCACAATTGACTGCCTCAGCCCAAAAAGATAAATCAACAGACCTGGACTGAATCATACAATTAGCCATCTCCCGTAAAGTCCTGTTCTTTCGCTCAGCGATACCATTCTGCTGAGGGGTGTAGGGAACAAAAAACTGATGCTGCAAACCATGCTCAGTGCAAAAATTTCTAAAAGCCTGATTCACATCCTCCCCCCCATTATCTATACATATCCGCCAGACAGAAAGACCAGACTGTTTCTCTACAAATGTCTTGAAGACACGAAAGGAATCAAAGACATCAGACTTGTACTTAAGAAAGTACAACCATGTGCATCTGGAGAAGTCATCAATGAATGTGAGTACATACTTGGCCCCTGAAAAAGGAGTGGGAAATGATATGAGTTCACTATGAATCAACTCCAAGGGTGCCAAAGCATGAGCGGTACTTCCCTTCGGAAAGGGATCTCTGTGATGCTTTCCAAGCACACAACCATGACAAACACCATCAGTGCAGGAAATTTGTGGTAGACCAAGAACAAGTGACTGTGTACTCATCTGCTGAAGATATCTATAATTGACATGGCCCAAATGCTCATGCCAAAGCTGACTCACTGAATCTACATGTGCTATAAGAGATGAACCTGTACCCTTAGAAGGCACAAATCAATCAAATCTGTAAAGATGAGATGCAGTATCAACACTACTAGTAGCCACAACCAAATCAGAATCATGGAGGTCCCAATAACCACATCATGTGGTGAGAACTCAACTGTCTTACCAAAGCCAGTGTGGCAAATCTGATAAATGGACAAGAGGTTCATTGAGATGTCAGGAACAACCAAAACATCTTGTAGAGTGCCCCCATCCAAAGAGACAGAACCTGAACCCAAGACAAAAAGCTGTGAAGAGTCACCCACTGCAATTTGTGAAGTACCACAAGAGGCAAGAGAAGTGACCAACTGCTAAGTGTGAGTCATATGGTGAGAAGCACTAGAGTCTAAAATCCAAATGGACCCATTGGTCGATGCTCTAGCAGTGAGAGCATGACCTTTCCCTGTGGTGGAGGAAGAAGAAGACTAAGGTGAGGAGATATGTTGCTGTTGCATGGCATCCTCTAAAGCCTCTAATCATGTCCAACACCTGGAAAGTAGATGACCTTTCTTGCCATTGAAACTGCAAGTGTCTCCTGATTTCTCCTTAGTCTTGGAGGAAGACTCACCAGACTTCAAAGATTTCCCATGTTTCAGATTAAATGGTGGTTTAGAATCAGACTTAGGAGGTGGTTTGGAGGAATGCTCACTACGTGTAAAATCTTTTTTGGGCCTCGGTTTCTACTTTTGTTTCCCCTTTGGTGACTGAGCAACCAATGCTTTTCTCTTTGAACCTGAGAGCATATCCATTTGAGAAAGGTGAGATTATTCCCGAGACAAACACTCACAAAACAAATCAAAGGTAGACATGGTAAAACTAGCACCCAAACCATCCATGGTGGAGTAGAAGGAGGAAGCAAATATCTGAAATGGACCACGAAGCTTCGAAAGAATCAAGTAAATGCACTTTGTGTCTGTCTTGTTCTTTCCACAACCCTGTAAAATAGTGCGGATAGTTTTGAACTTGTTCAAAAAATCCTCAATAGTGGGAAATGAATCAGATAACAATGAAGTCAGCTCTACCTCAATCTGTAATACACGAAACTCATTAATGGCCCCAAAAAGTGTCTCAAAATTCAGCCACATGGCTCGAGGAGTGAGAAAAGCATCAAGGTGAAACAAAAGAGTGTCTGAAACATGCATGCATAACAAACCTATAGCCTCATCCATCTTGTTCCCGTGCTGCATAATCTCAAAAGGACACTGCAACTGAGGCTGAACCTCATCTAAACAAGACCATAACCCTCGTGACCTGAGTAGCCTCATCATGCGAGACTTCCAAGTGTGACAGTTATGTGATGTGAGTAGCTAAACTGAAGAGTCTGCCATGAAACCCTGCACCTGTACCTGCTTGTGTTTTTTATTATTATGTGATCTTTCAGAATAGACAGAAGATGCAGAAGGGTTTGTATTTTTGAGATTTTTGGTGTTCTGGTTTTTTGATATAAATGATAGAAAGCAAGAGAAAAACAACCCCCACAAAAGATAAAACCAAACCCTAGTACAAACTGAGAAGAAGGAAGCAATGCATAAGAAAAAATACTTCAAAAAAAATTCTCGTGTACCTGGTGAAAATTCTGATAAAATAGATTACATCACTGAAAAGAGCATGTTGAGAGCTTTTCAACGCCTATTCAAGTTTGAAAAACGAAGTCTGTTTGCACCTTCTATGACCTCGAAAGTGAAGAAAGAAGAACTCACTTTGACTGGTAAATTTTATATAAAATTACCCGCACCATCAGATCGGTGCCGAAACCAACTTTCCAACACTTCTTCTTGTTCGGAAAACGAAGCTAAAACGCCCGAGTTATGCCCGATTTTATGAGAGAGCAAAAAAAAATTTCCCTATTAAACCCCTTTAGCACTTGGGGGCTAAAAAAAATGGCCGCTGGTCGCCTGGGCAGACCAGGGGGCTCGAGCGGAAGACCCGTGGTCACCCATGTGATCGGGCGGCAGAGTTGTTAAGCCCATGGGGGCTAGAGGGTCCGACTCGGGTCGGCGAGCCCAGCGAGAGCAAGTCAGCGAGCCTGGCGGCGATGAACTCAGTGAGAGCAGGCAACGGCCGAGCAGAGCTCGGCGGGCGGGGTGAGCGCGTGGGCGAAGCGGGCTCGGCGGAGTCGGGGTTGACTGAGGTCAGCGTGGTGGACACAGGCAGTGCGGCGACCGATGGGCGGAGTAGTGGTGGTCGTCGGGCAGCGGATAAATTTGCACAGGCCGCGCAAACAAAAAACCAAAAACCTTTTTTTTTTTTAAAAAAATAAAATTTTAAGATTGTTTTTGCTGAGGGGGCCGTATGGCCAAAGCCTAAAACCCTGGTTGACTGTGGCCAAAATCAATGATTTGACAGTCGATTTAGGGGTTTTTGGGCACTATGAATCCAATGGCACTGTCCGTTTGAGCCCAAAAATAACCTAAAATTTAGAGTATGCTGAATCCACAAGAAGAAACCTTAGAACCATAGATTTGCTTGCAATGCAAAAATCTCAAAACAAGAACAAGCAGCTGCAAATCTGAAGCTCTGATACCATTTTGGAGTTGAGAAGATACAACACCACAGAAGCCCAAAAGATCTCTGCAAGCAAATAACCTGTTACAAGGAGAAGCAAAGGGAAGAAACAAAGGAAATGCTCAAGAATGTGGAGCAATGTATTCACCTGAAAATGTTAAATGAATAATGATACAAAAGGTAGTTTTCAACTACATATAGATGAAAACCCTAAAAAGGAAAACCTTAGGCTTGCACAATAATAATTAGTAAAGTAATTAATTATTATGCACCCAATGTTAGCTTAAGTGAAAAAGAGGTAAAAGGGAACTTTATGTAATTAAACAAATATTGTTTAATTAATAAAGTAAATGTCCAATTACTCTAACAAAAACCATTAACCACTTTCATTTTAATGACATGCGTGAGACAAGTTTTCAGGGAAAATGTGGACTGGAAAGTCCACAATAGAAGCTTATCGGCTAATTAAACAATTGTAGAAAGCTTCAGGAAATTATGATTTGCAGGAGGAAAGCTAATGGAATGCATTCATTACAAGATGCAGGCATGATGTCCAGTCATAAAAAAGATACACAACCCATTAAAAGAAATGATAATAGGGTGGGTAATGTTTGAAGTTGGTATGATCAACATTAAAGACTTCACACTCCTATTTATTGCATTTTAGCGATACACTAGACTTTACAACCATATCCAATGCATTAATTGATAAAAACATAATGATCACGTATCCCAAAGAAAACATCGTCTTTAAGGAAAATATTCTAGAAAGATATTTTCAGGCAAACAACATCGCTAGTTAAAGAAAAACACGAGTAGGAATTTGGGTTTAAAGTCGTGTGATAGTGAATTCAATTCAGCACATGGACTGTTGTGATGATTTTTTCTTGAGCCCTAAACCAAATTTTCAAACAAATCAAAATCAAAATAACGACTAAATGTAACCGATTAATGATTTTGATATTTAATAGTTGTCACATAATGACTAGACATAACTAAAAGCCAAGAATTATGAGTCACTAGTGAGTATCAATTCAAATATTCTTGCTTGGAGAGAGAGTTATTGCATTGAAAATATTGGGCAGATTAAAGGAATTGATGGAGGGCCAGAGATGCGAGCAAGAGAGGAGATAATGGCCATAAGGGGCGTTGAAGACTTCTTTTCTCCCTTATGTGCAAGTCAATAATAATTTGTAAATCTTTAGCAGCTTCATCACATTTTCTCCTCGCCACTACAGACATGATAGCTTTCAATCACAGATTAACCAATCTTATCTGGCAGCTTAGTGCAGAGGAACTGTCGTTAATAGTAGTGGCACCCTCGAACAAGACAAAATGGGCTTGGTGAAAATGGTTTAGAGATTTATAAGAAAATTTTACATAGTGACTTAGGGAGAAATTACAAAATCAGAGAAATGTGCATCTGGAAACAAATCTAATGAAAGAAATCCAATTTTAATACTTGAATCAATATGAATCTGCACCAATGCTTCATTTTTTGACATTCAAAACTATGTGTTTGACATGGGGTTTTCTTATGTTAAGATTGGTATCAATAATAGAGACACCGGGCAACAACATTTATCAATAGAAAAATGAAACAAGAAATGCAAGATAACCTATTGAAATAAGATTACGAAGAGCATCACAGTGATAGAATTTTCAATGGCAAGAAAATTTTAACTGTACAACCCTCCTTCTAGCGCAATTTTGTGATTGATAAATCTGCAACATGTTAGTTTTGATCAACTTTTTCATGGAAATCAAACAAAACATAACAAATTAAGCATCCCTATGAAATATTGCATCATGCTAAATATGCTTAATGAGACATTAAAATACCAAGTAAGTTGAATAAAAGCATTAAAAAAATATGTGCAAACCTATCCCATAGTGGGAGTGGTGCCCCTTATGATGTGGAAAGGATGCCCTTTCCCACCCCCTGATAAGCAAGAATGTCAAGATGATGTGATAATAATGCAAATGCATGAGATTGTAGATCAAGTTGTGTAGCAAGTTGTGTCCATTTCAAGTAGAAATGATTTGCATTTATAGATTCGAGGTTGGGAGATTGAATGATTTGGATGAATGTAGGATCATTCATGAGCCAATGACAAGATGCCACTTGTCAAGATGTGAGAGGATGAAGGTTGTGCACATTTTGATTAATGTGCCAAAGAGGGGGAGATTTGAAATTCAAAAGGTGGCTTATTGGAGGGAGAAGCAAGAATCTTAAATGTCAAGTGGGAGACATGTAAGAGACAATGTAAAAGGAGTTAATGTGATGCTGGAGGACAAGACATGTGGGAGGGAAAATTCAAATTTGAAGAAAATTCCATCTTGATGCCTTTTTTGAATGAAATTAGATGAAATAATAAATCAAATAAATTGATTTATTGTGCAAGTGGCAAAATCTAGAGAAAAGAGGATTAGGATTAAAGTTAGTATTAATTAGGATTTGATTAACTTTAAATAGAGATTAGTTGACATGAAATTTGACTTAGATTTTTTGGATTTGTTTAAATCAAATGCGAGGAAATAGTGGACATTAGCTTTTAATTAAATACATTTGATTTAATTAAATGAAGAAACTTTAAGAGATAATTAAATAAAAAATGAATTATTTAATTGAAGAGATAACCTTAGGAGATTAATCAAATAAACTTGATTTATTTAATTGATGGGCGGATATGATTTAATTAAATATGAGGAATGCATGATGTCAATTTTGAATGTCTACAATTTTTTTCACACACTCTATTTTTGAGTTATTTATGTGAAAAAATCAATGAATTTTTTTCCATGTTCCTTCGAAAAAGAAATATGTTTTCTCTTAAATGTATAAAAAATATATCCAACTAATATTTTAATTTTTTTTATAAATTATAAACATAAAATACATTAATAATTCTACATCTCATTAGTTTATAAAACATAAATATCACTTTTATATGATCCTTGTGTTAAAAAATTATATTTGTGTTGTCATTTTTTGTATAAAGTGCAACACAATTTAAAACTTTAAACCTTTAACACTTCTTTATACCCTTACAATTTTAAAAATTCAAATATTTTTCTAAGGGTAATGACTATAAAGACAAGAAAGATAGTATTCATCAAGTTGCTAACACTTACAATATTCCTTTAAACAAAATGTTCCTTGGAAATTTACAAAGTTACAAGAATCTTTGAAAATTTTGTTCAAAGTTTATTGGGCCTCAAATTTGATTAATCTTCCTCTTGATCATTCATTGGATCCTAGCTAAGTATTCCCTAATAATTAAAATGAGCAAGCATTTTTTTAATTATCATATAATCAAGGGACATTCTACTTGATTATGCATAGGTCCAAAACACAAGATACAATATTTTCTTGACAATAACATGATTCATATTGAAGGTGTCAATGAGAATAAAAACAATTTAATCACACGTCCAAATCAAAACTTGTAAAAATACACCAAGTCATTCTTTAATAATCCATTAGTTACAAAATAATATTATTAATAACATTTTTTTTTAATGCTAAAAATCAATATAAAATATAGACCAATAAAGTATACAGTAATTTTTTAAAATCTCTAAATATTAAAAATCAAATTCTTATATTCAATTAGAAGTACCCTTAAAATACATTATTGATTCTACGTTTATGCTATCTTATTTCTTAATATTTGAGTCAAGACAATACAAATATTATTTTATGTTATTCCCATTTCTAATATATTTTTCTTTGCCTCCTAAATCTGAATTAAATCACTTTAAAACCATACCTTCAATTATACGTCAAAGTAAAAATATTATTTATGAAAACAAAATCTTAAAAGTACACAAAAATCCATATAAAATAGTTATAAAGTAAAACCATTTCACTATACGTACTTATATTTCCACTCATTAAAAATCTCCATATAAGTGAGAAAAGGATCTTCATAAAGTATAACACTAGCACTTGCACCCAATGGGGGTTCAAGGGAGACGCCGATAGGTAGATAGAGAAGAAGCATCAATGAATTGGTTGATTACGCAAGTGGTGGTAGTAAAATATATTTGTATAGAGATATGTATTGTATAGTACAAGTGTTGGGTTTGTTCTCTATATACAACAAAATCCCTTTGAACAATACGTAGCACACTTGGATAACTCAAATTTGCGTAAGAGCATGTATTTGTCTTTTTTGAAGACATGCAATGTGTAAGAAGTGGTAGACAATGTTGAATAGATTTCCTTGGGAAAGGACTGGCAACTATGTTGTGACAATGTGTAGAAGGTTCTCCAGTAGCGATCTACCACCTGTAGAAGCCAAAATGTGCAGTTGATTAGTTTTAGTACTAAAACTTTATTTAAAAAGGGGATAATTAAAAATGTATATCTTTGTGAGAGTGTATAATTAATTGTACATACCTAAGCATATTGGTGTGAGAGCAAGTGCAAGCGAGCTTCTTCTTTCTTCCTGATAATGTTGTATGGATTTTTTTCCATTTTGGAGTAGCGATCAAAAGAGAATGCAGGATCTATGCGAAGGCCATTTATGGATTTGACTCTAGAAATCGTTGTAAACGTAAGCCCTTGTCTTTCAGTTGTACCAATATTGATTGTGGCTTTATTTAGTGTAAGGCCTTGTGATTTGTGTATAGTGATAGCCCATGCCATGGCTAGTGGTATATGTCTATGGTTGCCACGTGTTATTGGAAGTATTGGTATAGTTTTTGGGTCCATTTCATCCCATGGTGGACCGTTGTAGCTATCGAATGTGACTGTAACATATGCAGGAAATGCAAGTGGTTTTGATCCAACAACATATACAATATCTTTCACCTGACCAAGCGATCCATTTACTAGTCCAGCTTGGGTCCATAGGTTTTTTGTAAGCATGACACACTGACTTTTGCTTAGTAGAACCTCTTGGGGAAGTTGCTCTTCACTATGATTGACACCTACTTTAAATTGTGTATTTTCCACACAACTAAGTACAATAGGAACATTAAGTTCTTTCAACATTTTCTTGTTGTGCAATGTCACAAGCCCATTTGTAGCAAATAGGTGTATGGAATGGTCAAACTCTTCTTGTTCGGTCTTTGTTAGATGCTTGTTGGTGCGAGTCATTAATAAGTCCCAATCATGTTTTTTCGGTTCTACATTGTGAATGTTTTGTAATGTTTGTCGAAATTGTATTTGAATTTGAGCATCACCTTCTTGTCTAAACATTGTTTGTAATGTAACAACTGTAATAAATTTGTGCCACAGGTTCCTTGTGGTTGGGTGTGATGCATAGATAGGTTTATCCATAACAGGGGGGAGTTGTGCAAGATCTCCTACAAGAATTATAGACCGGCTACCAAAGCAAGTATGTTGCTGATGGGGGAACGCTTCACATAACCTACAATCAATTTTCAATAGAATTTTTGGCCCAAGGAAACTCTTCTCATTTTTTAGAATGTATTGTATATTTTTCATGTCTTCCTGAAATGTTGTCAATGCTTGTCCTTGCAATGGTTTCATTTCTCTAATTGGAATCTTGAGGGCTGCATGTATAGTTGAGGCATGTATATTGAATGCTGCAATTCCTGTTGGAGCAAGAACAAGGAGGGGGTTCACTCTTGTTGGTATGCAAGTTTCCAATGCATTTCTTATGCAATGAATTAGATAGGATTTTCCTGTGCTAGTAGTTCCTTGTATGACCATATATAACGGTTGGTTAGAGGATTTATCCACTGAGTGGTTTGTTATTATAGTCAGTGCTAGCTATTGCTGGGGTGATAATGTATAGTTCTGGTGGTTCATATTTGTAGGGGAATGCAAATCATTTTGGGACATCTTGTTTGTTTGTACAAATTGAATGGCAACATCATGTAGATTTATAGGGACATTATGATTTTCCCATTTGTGATTGGTATCGAAATCACGTCGACCCAACATGTCAAGTTCATTCAAATTTAGATTATTAGTGAGGCCCAATTGAGATAGTAACTCCCATTCGTTCATTTCTACCATTTCTTGTTGATTTGTATTATCATTAGAACAACTTTCATCGTCAAGAACATCTTTAATATTTTCAGTGTGGTTGACATGCCATGGATTGTATTTTTGTGTATTCATTTGCTTCCAATTATTGATGATTTCTTCTTTGGTAAGGCCTATATCTTCAGTAATTTTTCGGAATGGTTTATACAAAAGCAATTCACTCCAACAAAAGGTTTCTAAGTCTTCTGAGTCTTCTTTTGGAATGGTATGGAATCGCATAAACACTTGCACAATTACTTGTTCTTTTCTATTCAACCATTTGCATCCTTTTCAAGAAGCAACATATGTGAAGGATCTGGCTGATTCAATTAGTGATACATTTTCTAGGTGAAATGGCCGGTTCATGTAGGATTGTATATAGTTAGATTGTATCTCACCACCATCACTCATTTTTATAGGCAGTGGAAAACTTTTCGGCCTACATTCAATGACACAAAATTGCGATTGCAAACAATGAGGAGTAATTTTTGGAGCATATGGCATGTTTCTTGGGCTCCTATATCTCGTTCAACAACAATCTCGACCATGAAATTTTGATATGATTTCAATGCCGAGTCTTCCAATCTTTCATTCGAAGATATTCTTTCCAACATAGCAACACAACTTTCTAATTTTCTTTCAGCTTTAGATGCATACTTGGCAATGTATTTGAGTACAAGAAGTCATGAGATGACGTGCTGGCAATCTATATTAGCTCTCCATATAGAGAGCATCTGCAGGTTATGAATGTTTAACCTGTCATCATTTCTCACTGGTTCGTAAGATTTGTTTCCAAATTCATCGCATGTTAAAGTGGAGTCCTTACATTCTTTCCATGGAGCTTTGTATTTGCATTCTACATGATGACCTTTTTTGCATAGGCATGTGCGCTCTGTGCATTTAATGTGCCTTTGTACATGGTTAACTAACTCTTCATAATCGATGGATGGATCGATAGAGGATATTTCAGATGTATTTAGTAGGCATGGATCATCCATTGGGGTTCTATGTATGATATTGTTCATTTCAGATTTGGGGCGGGGGTTCCAAGTAGTGACATAATTATCAAAGAATTCTTTTGCTTGACCCACTTGCAAGTTTCCTCCCCAATCGAGGGTATCCATGTGTGGTGCATTTTATAGCCATAGGAACCCATGTATATGTGTAGAGCCCCGATGTTTCCATTCATACCTATACCAATAATTTGTTTCCTGTAAGAGTTTCTTGATGACCTTTTCACGAATGATTGTGAAGCGGTTATGTAGATAAAGGGATGTGGTGTGGGGTTTTTTAATCACATTATCTATTCAATGCTTGTTGGAGACAATTGTAGATGTAGTGCTGGTTGGGAAAAGCTTATGCAATGTAGGCCACTTAGTATCTGCTGCACTTAATGTGAAGAACAAAGTCGGGGAGCCTATTTGGTTGATCATGTTTGTTAGATCACCACGACACTTGTTCAAATAAGCACATGTCCCACGTAATGCAGAGCCAAAATGCATCAGTTCTTCAGCCAATTGTTTATCTGGTAGGTTTTGTAGGTACGCACGAAGGTGTTCAATTGTTGTAGGAATATTGTCTTCAACTTTTCTTTTGATAAATATCAATGCAGTTGCTTGGCTATGATGCCTCATCATAAGATTTAGAAGGAAGTATCTAAAGCGTGGATGTTGGCCAAATCTATTATCATGATAGCACATAAGATGCAAGGCATACTCATGCAGTTGCACTTCCCTTGCTTGAGGTTGCATAGGTAGTGCATTTCCATTTGAAAAAAGTGTGGAAAATGCCATGTCAAGAAGCCCCTCAGTAGTGTACTCATTTATGGGATTTGAACTTATGTTGGGCCAATTAATGATGGTATCATTCTCAGTTTCTATCTGTAAAGATTCCTTAATGATTTGTAACTCATGTCATTTATTTGGTAGGCTTACCATAAATGATGTTGAATATTCAGTTCCACTTTCTAAATCATCTTCACCATTTGTAGCTTCATTGTTTTTTGTTATGGGTTCTTCATTTTTTATTTGAATTGTATGAAGCATTTCTGAAATGTTAGTAGTACAATCAGGGAGCAGGGACAATGCATCGACATTGATCTCAACATCTTGGTAGTACGGGTTGCATTGTATTTTGTAGGCCAACGCATTATGAACATGGCTCCTACTAACATAGCAATTGTAATGCTTCCCATGCGTATAGGTTCTTCGAAAAATTATTAAGTCCAAGTCCTTGATTTTATGTGGCAGAGATTTAGTTATTGTTGTGATATCTTGTGGGAAGCTAATTGTGTGGCCACTATATTTGTATTGTCCACCATGAGCATAGGTAACTTGCAATATTGGATTGACACGTGCAATTAACATCTCTTCAACTTGAGTGAGAATGTGCAAAACATGTGGTTGTTCACCTGGATCCATATTGTTACTCGAAGAGAATCGATGTATGCATTTCTTTGCTCTACATCTTCTACATGTATGATTGTTGTTTTATGAACAAAGATGCATACCAGGATACTGCTCCTTACATATAGAACATGTTTCTATGTTTGACAGTCCATCTATTCTTTCACAAAATTTTCTAGATGCCTCCATAACGTTGGCAGACCAAGTCAATTCCTTGTTATTTGAAGCTGTGTTTTGAGGCATTTCTACTAGGAGTTGTGTTTCCTTTTGTTTTATGTTTCCATGTGCTAAATTTGAACTAATTGATTTGGTGGGAATATATGCTTGTAGAAGCTTGTGTGGGGTTAGGCATTGGTTGATATGGTGTTTCTAGTAAGCATTGTTTTTGTTGCATGCTACGACGAATACTTATTTCTTCTCTATGACGAGCATAATACAAGTGACTTCTCTTACGAGATTCTAGGGCTTTGTTTTTACTCTTGGTTGTTTGGTTTTCTGATTCTTCCATAGTGGAATCCATCATCTAGAATATAAACAAAAGATAAGATAAATATAAATGAAGGAAATGTGAATATTGCAACACAACTAAAACGTGAAAATTATAAAATCCATTTTTCTTGACTAATATTTTAGAACAATGCGATAAAAATGGAAACATTTACATGTATGAAAGAAATACGTTGAATTGTGAATGTTCCAATTGTGAAAACTACATGTGCATTGTGATTTTTATTTATAGCAAACATACAAAACAAGTTTTGAAGGGATCTTGGAACCCTGTACAAGGCAAACTCATAGTCATATAGCGTTTGGTGGAAAAGAGAACACAAAAAGGAAAGGGAAATCAAATTACGGTGGACAATTACAACCTTTTGCTAGTTTACTTATCGTAAACATTGTAGATGTCAGCAATTTGATCTAACAAAATATTGCTTTCATGTGTGAAATCAATTGTGGCAACCTCCAAGATTGTTGATTTCAATCATGATTCATTATTGTAGGTTTCAATTCTACTTGTCAAGGTGAAGAGAAATTGTTTGAATAGCACATTGTGAATAACCTCTTCACTATTTTCTGCAACATCTTGCTTGAACTGCAACATGTAGAGTTCTTTCACAGGCATGCCAATGAGTTTAGTTGCTGCTTCTTCAAAAATAATTGCCCATAGAGTGCTTGTGTGATATTGAAGTTTAATTTGGAGAACATATCTATAATCACAATCTTCAAAGGTAGCTTGACACTTTGAACAATAGCATTTTCCATCATCACTTTGTAGAGCCCTTTTCTTACATTGTTTCCCCTCAATCTTAATGGGGCAAGTTGGATAGCAAAACGAATTCGATTTGATAGATACTATTGTTATTTTTACAATGTATTGGAGGGGTTTTGTTGTATTCAAAGACTCTTCTTCAATGTTGGTAATTGTCTTTTGGGTAAGAAGTAGAGGTGCATCTAGAAGGTCTATTGTGGATGTGCGATCACTATTTCCATCCTACGCAAACCAAGACTGTAGTTGTGTTGTTTCTTCGATTTCAGGGTTAAAAAACAATTGGGTGGTAACTAAAGTGCTCACAACCTTACCATTGTATTTTGTAACACGACCATTTTTAATGGCAAGCACATGCGACTTTTGTGCATGGTATAGTTCCTAGAGTTGTGCACCTTCCCTTTGAGTTGTTCGCCCCCACAAAGTCACATTTATAGTGAAAGTAGACATGTCTAGCAACTTGAGGCTCCTCCTAAGAACCTCTATGCCATCTCTTCTTCTTATTGTAGAAGTAGGGTCCACACATATAACAACCCCCACTACATCAATTAAAGAATTGTTATTTGAATTTAGGATCTTATTTATGGGTGTGAAAGAAAATTGATGTGTTGGAATTAAGTGGTCATCATCAGAAAGAGTGATCTTTGAATCGTCCATCAAAGTGATTTCCATTTCACTATTTAACTTATTGTAAAACTTATTAGTAGCTTTTATGGTCCCACCAGAGATTGTATATACAGACCCAATGTTAATATATATGAAATAGCAATCTGCAACTTCATTAAAGCAAGTGACACGCACTTCAATGTTCTCACTATCCATGATATCAAAGCTGAAAACTTGTCTAGTTCCTTTCTCTGTGTCGAATTGGTGCATCTCTTTTTTCATAGTTACACGACCTTTTATTGTCCACCTTGTTTGAAATGGATTCAAACTTTTAATAGGAGTGATAGTTGGGGTATCACTTTTCCTGTGCAAAGATGCATGTACTCCGAACATCATTTTTTTGGGAGTTGGTTGCATGGTTGTGCTACTCTCACCAAAAATTGTGCATGAATCAGATGAAGTCCCTATTGTTTCATGTATATGCTGCTTTGGTTCTTTGAAGAGGAAGGCGGGATTCCCAATGAAATCATGTTGTGTGCATGCAATCTCCAACTTAGAGATTACAATAAACCTATATGTAATTAAAGGAAAATACACTTTTAGTAATGCATAGTAACAAATAGAGATGGAAATGTTGAATTTGAGAGCACAGGAATGGTTGGCTCACCTTGAGTTACAAATAGTAGGGCAGGTGTATCCTGTTAATTGTACAATAGATCCCTTTTGAATTTGATCTGAAGTTACAAAATGGTTATACTTTCTTGGCAAGATTGCATTTTGAAGATGCAATCTATTAGACAAATCTAATTTGTATCTAATGGTTGATTCATCGCCATGGCCAAATGTTGCAATATTGAAGACTTGGAGGTGTGGATATATGTCTTTGGTGCTAGTGTTTATCAGTGTGATTGCATCTTGTGTCAAAGAGATGGACATATCTAGAGGGAGGTGAAGCAGCCCTATAAAACCCAATGAGTTGATAAGTAGGGTATAGTTTATAAATACAAATATAAAAATTGAAAGCTGGTGGGTTCTTTTGTAAAAGCATGAAGCAAATTCGAGCATGCAATTTTCCTTAGACACAAAATGGAGTAAATATGAAAAAGAGGAGATGTGTGCACCATAAAGGTTCTTTGGTTTTATTATCCTTGTCAACAAGAATGATTGAATACACAAAGGAGCATCAAATATAGTCTATACAACTAAGGTGATTGAACATAATTGAAAAAAGGAAAACATACCTGTAGGTAATATTGTGGTTTGTACAAGGATCTATTTGGATGTAGAAAGTTTGTGCACAAGTCACTGACAAAACAAACAAATGGTTTGGTTAATTATTGTTTTGATGTAAGGTAGACTGGCCAAATATTTTTCTTTAAGAAAAGACGAGTTTCAATGCAAAACAACTTACATTTTATTAGTTAAAAAGTTTGAAATTTGAAATGAACAATGGGTTTATCTAAAATTGACTGTAATAGAAATAAGGGTTAGTGAACTGGACAAACCATTGAAAACTTATATGTGTAAGGGTGTCAAATATTGATTGACAAATTAGATGTATATATATTCTAATAGAGAACTCCAACATGTTTTATTTGTGTGTATGTATTGAGTTTGGGTTTTCTTCTTCTATTTGTAGTAGAAAGAATAAGAATGTGTAAACAACAGTTTCAGTTTTTTTTTGGAGAATTAGTTTAGGATTGAAACATTGTTGGCACTTGATGGCATAAAGTGTAAAAAATGAAGAATGAAAGGAAAGAATCAATAATTTCCACCCAAAAAACTACAAGTGTAAACCAAAAATTCACATAGTTAATAAAGGACATAATGTTATTAGAGTATCACATACAATTTACATAGATATGGATTAGATACAAAATACATAGTAGCAAAGGACTTTTGAAGTGTAGTTCCACTGCAAGGCAAACTGCCTTGTTTGTAAGATAAGGAAAACAACATTTATCGTACGAACTTCCACCAAAAAAGTACAAAACATTCATAGTTGGTAGTACTCATATACACAGTACAAAAGTGGATGACATATGCACATATTCCAAACAAAATCATTTCCAAACATTGTTCATATAATTCAGGAATGCAAGCTGGATGTACAGAGCAGCGCCCTAGTTGTAGTGAGCATCAACATGCATCTCACGCAGAAAAGGGCAAAATGAAGCCAATGTGTCACAATTTATGTGGAAGTCTTCGAATGTCGTTTCAATTGATAATATATCATTCTCTTGCACATTATGTATGTATGAAACAAGTTGTCATATTTTATGCACAATATCAAAGCGGTTGATGGTGACATCACATGCAAACTCCTAAATGACACTTGGAGGAGGCCCACCCCCATTGGTAGAGGGAGGTGATCCAAGTGGAGTGTAGGATGACCCACCACTACTGGATATCTCAATGATGTCATTAGGTTGACCAAAGTTTGCCATTCCTGAATTAAATAAAATTGAGACCGTACCTAGTGTTAACTAATAACAATATGTAAAAAAACATTCCCAAGAACATAGAATAAAGCATATATTACATTTAATTAATTCCACAAACATTTAAAAATGAGGAAAAATAAATAATCCTCTATATAACTTAGCCTCTTCGAAAATTTTATCTTATATGAAACGTTGCTGCCTATTTGAACTATATAGGTAAATTTCTTCATCCAATAAAATATATTAATACTTACAAAGTAGTTAACTTCACAAAATTAAAGGAATGGGAATTTCCCATGATAAAGCTCTATCCTAGTCTTATTGTTGGTGGTTTAGTCAAAAAATCGAATTATAATTTTAGATGTATGTTCCTTTTTAATGATACCATCTACTATACAAAGACAATCATGCCTCTCATTGAGAACGACTTACCTAAAATTTAGACATATACTCCATAATATTATAATTAACTATTTAAAAAACAAAGATTATATATCTATCCAATCCAAAAAAAAAGGAATCTTCATGTATAACTATTTATCAAAACTTACATGTATCACAACTTTAATTAAATATCATTATTGTATGTATTGAATTTTCACATTTATTTAACACTTAACACAAATAATTGCTAAACTTTGTACATTACAATCCTAACAAATTTTAAAAAGACATAACGTATTAATCAAAACAAGAGAACACCTACATGAGATTTGTCTCAAATAGCTTTCTCTTAGATGTAGGCAATGTTAGTTTCAAATTTTATAAAATTAAATATTATTTTCATATTCATTCAAGGAAGATTTATGAGTTAAATATATGGTCCCTCTTAATGTTAATTTCTAAATATAAAGATTAAGGATTATTTTCTTAAGAATGGTGGTTTAGTCAAAAATCAATTTATAAATTTAGATGGATGTTTCGTTATAATGTTATCATCTACTATATAAAGACAAACATGTCCCTCATTGAGAACAACTTTAAACATAATCCATAATAAAATTTGAACCTAAAATTTAAACATATAATCCATTATATACTAATTAACTGTAATTTTAAAATAAAGAGTATATATCTATCTAATCCAAAAAAATTCAGATGCTTTAAATATAAGAAGTTATCATGTTGACAGTAATAAAAGAAGCTTCAAAAACATATAAAGAAGCTGCAGAGAATAAATAAATATGTGGGAAGATAATAGGATATAAATAGGAAATAATGACGAGCTACAGAATGAAAATAATAGATATGGTGAAGAAATCTCCAAACTTACAATTACGAGGCTGTATTGACAAATTCCAAAAGTTACCCATTTTTTCACCTATGTGTTAAATGTTTGCTAGGTTGAGTATTGTAGCCTGTGCAAATCTCCTAAACTGTGACAAAGCAAAATTTTTGAAAGCACAATTTAGAGACTTTCAAATTCCATGTCTCTTTTGGCTTGTAAAATTTTGAACGTTTTTCTCCTATATGTGAAATTCTGGGTAGACAGGTTGAGTCTCTCAAGTTGTTAGGTTATCCTGAAATCAAATTCCAATTTTAAGCTTACGAGTCAAGGAATGCCTGAATTTCAAAATACTACTCACCATCTGCATGATAATATTTTATCATGGAATACATTTTGTTTAAAAAATTTGCAGTTAAAAATTTTAGACTTGGTTGGTCAGAGAATCGAGTTGAGCAATCTCTATTTTTGCAATGGAATGCATTGAAAAGATAGCCAATCTCAACAGTGGTTTTAGAAATGTTTCTCTTCCGTTGCTTGTGCAATGAACAAATAGCCAATGACAAAAATTGTTTCAGAATTGTTTCTTGTGCTCTAAAATTGTTCTTAGGGGTTTCACAGTCACGACTTTTTTTACAAATAGAGGGAGAGGGTAATTATATTGACCTTGTTTTTATGAGATTTTTTCTTCTGTAAAAATGTGGTAACTAGGAATTTGAGAGTCTTGTTGTTTTGCATAGCAAGAAGGACGAGCATGCAACCTATACAGGCGCCATCCCTGTAAACTCAAATTTTCCAACTGCAGAAAATGGTTGGAGCTAGGAAATGATACAAATTAAAAAAATGAAGGAAAATAAATGGAATGAAATCATAGTTAAATGCCTTGTCACAACTAGTTATCTATAGCAGCATGCTAAAACGAATATGGAAGAGAGGGAGGGGCGTTAGAGGTGAAATGGCTCTGTCCGCCCACTTCAGTCATCGCCCAAATTATAGAAAAATGCCCAATAATTTAATCTCAATCTCCAATTTTGCTGCAAAATCAATTAATGAGCAGATTTTATCTGAAATGGGGGTTCCAGAGGTCTTCTGGGATACACTTCCCAAGGTAATGATTCACTTGGATGTGGGAAAAGTGTAGAAGAGATATGAATTTTGCATTGCATAACTAATGATTTGTAAGTTGTAACCTAATTCAAATTTCAAAACAAGTATTAATTTGAAAAAACCACAAGCATGCCCTAAGATATCAGATACATATACACCCTAATTAGACTCAATAAATGTTTCCTGAAGAAGAAGGCCTCTGTTTTGCAGAAAATAATTTCTTCTCAGAAGCACTTGTTAGAATTTCAAGGTAAGGTTGGATTTTTTAATTTCATCTTAGAGCCCATCAATCAAATTTTAGTTAATTTCAACTGATTCCTCATTTTCTTTCTTTACTATTTGCATTGAGAGTAATGGATACAAAAAAAGGCAAATTGATTGTGCCAATCATAAAAATTGCAATTGCAAGATCGAGAAAGACAAAAGTGATAAAAAAAAATGTCACCTTGCAGGGAGTAGTCAATGCAAAGATTGCAGGAAGTTAAAACTTGCAAGTGATTTTTTGTTGATTAGGTTGACATTTTACATAGGAGGAGAAGAACATATTTTGTAACCACTTTTATGTAGCAAAAAATAAGGAACTATACTCAAGGAAATCCCCTTAGTTTTCTGGCTAAATGCACAAGCTCCCAGGCCTTGTCCACCTTCCCCACTTTACACATTGCATTAGTGAACTGAGTAAAATGTAGAACATATGGGAAAGACTGGCAGGAGGCAGATCAGATTCTTGAGGGTCACCCCTCTTTGAGGAAAACTAGGCACTATTGACTAAAATGTACCGAAGCTACCAAGGATTGTAATCCACCTATATTCATTTATCATCCGAGGACAACTTGCCCTCTATTTTGGAACTGGAAAAACAATGTAAAATAGTTTTAAGAATTGGAAACATGACTTGTACTTGATGCAAATATAACACTGTCCAAAAAGTAGAAGTCATTAGTTATTTGTGTTGTATTCACACTATACTTAAAAACTAGGTAATAGTAATGTTAATGGTTCTATGATATCAAGACAAATCTGCATCAAGCAGGACAAACTACCAAATTTCCTAACATGGAAGGGTATATTCACGAGTCTCAGTTTTTGAGCTTGAATACATCTTCCTTATTAACAATTGAGTAATTAGATACAAATCTCCATATGGCATAGGCTTGGCAGCATTGTCAATTGATTACATTCCAACTTACAAAATAGAGCCACTCAATTGAGTTATTCCTTTTTTCTATTATTCTATTCTGTAATTAATCAATGATCACATCAAGTTTATAAAATGTTAAATATATTTTTAACTGTAGTTTAAAAAGAATTCTTAAAACATTTTTATTTTTGCAAATACAGTTTTGTTTTTGCCCAGTGTTTCCTTTCCCCACTCTCCTCCCTACCCAAAGGGAAACTCGGTGGAACAGAACAAAGGTAAAAACAGAATGGTAACTTCATATTCTACTACTAACTACAATTAATATTTGCTTCAGTCTGAGTGCCTTCCCTATTATGTTGCTTTGCTTAATTGCCTTATGTTAATAGATCAATAAAAGTAACAAAATAACGTGACCATTTTTATTTACCACACAGAATGTCTAAAGCTAAATGTGAACAACAGTAATATTGTTTCACAAAATTGATGAACCTACACTGAAATTTGCAAGATAGAACACCAACTCAACTTGTAACTCTTCTGAAGTAAACGTAATATTCTAATAATGGTTCAATAATCTCAAAGGTAAAACTATGCCAGCCTTCCAATCTAATTAGTTCAGTAATAATGCCTAAAACTTTTGTCACATAAAACTCATACTGGTTTTCATTCTAATTGTTACTCAGAAATCTCTCTATTTAAGTTTGAATCTGTACTGAAATAAATCCAGTTTACAATACACTCTGAAAGAATTCAAAATATAATACATATGCTCCCATTTCATGTTGATTAGTATATTAATAAAGTTTAAAAGCTCACAATATGAAAGTCTTCCATTCTGATTGTTACTCCAAAATCTAATCTATCTAAGCTTTGAATGGTATATGGTTGAAATCTAGTCTTCTAATAATGGTTCAATAATCTCAAAAAGAAAAACTTATGCCAGCCTTCCAATCAAATTAGTTCAGTAATAATGACTAAAAATTCTGTAATATGAAACTCACATTGGTTTTCATTCTAATTGTTTCTCATAAATCTCTCCATTTAGGTTTTAATTTATACTGAAACAAATCCAGTTTACTAAGACAGCCTAAAAATTGCAATATAAAACATATGCTCCCCTTTGCCATTCTTTTATTGCAAGGCCAAACTCTTATTTTCCTGCGCATATTTGGACATGAACCAGCTGGTTGGGTGGGGGAACACTTCAAATAAAGCAAAATTTGTGAGATAAATAAGGCTCTCTGCAAGTGAAATAAGTTGATTATTAACTAATAACCAGAGTTATGAATGATTTATATAATACGATGAAGAACTGTGACATTCTCGTGTCCACTAATCTAGAAGCTCGACAATACTATTAAATAAAATAGCAGAGATTTTTCAACTTCAATCTAGGAAACTAACGAAACGGCCCATCTAAATGCAAGTCTCTTATGGAAATTGACAATGGAAGAAAGAATAATACCGAAAACCCAGCAGAGGAAAGGAAAAACAAAACCCAGATAGGGATTACAGAGAAACATTGCAGATTAAACTAAATTTGCATTGAATGCACTTACAGATTGCTTCGCTATATCTCTTTTACTCTAAAGCACATTTACTCCAAAGCGCTATATCTCTGTAACACAACATCACAAACTATTTATAAGTGAAGGTTAGATCAAGAATTTAATTTGCATGGTAGAGTGTCTCGACGGTGGAGTATTTCAATGTATTTGCATTCAATGAGGGCATGATGATAAGCTAGAGATTTAAGCACGTTTCAGAAAGATTTCATTAATAGATCCTATTGCAACCTTTCTCCTCCTACATACGTAGGTATAGAGTGACTACTGCATTAAATTAATGCTATTGACAGCCAGACTCCCCACCATCTGTGTTCGCCTTGGCTCATATACCTATTCACTAAAACCATAACCACAATGTCACCTCACAGAAGGAAAGGGCACTATGTGTACTCGTAGCACACAAAGGCTAAAGCAACAGAGACCAGGGTAAGCTAGATCTTTCGCTTCTCCAGCCTAGACTATGAGAGCCACTAATGAGGCACCGTGGCATTAATCATTTCCCCTATTCACGCCTAAATGCTCATCTTCATAGCCCGCAATCATAGCGCTCCGACATTCATTTAATAGTGGAGTGTTTGGGAGTGTTCAGACATTTCATTAAATAGTTTGCAGGCATTTTGCATTCGACGATTCTGTGCATATCTCATAATCATAGCTTGCTTGGAGAGGATTGCCAACGGAGGCAATCAAATGGTTTTTCGGGCCATCAAATGGTTTGCAGGTGTCTCAGATGGTTTACAGGGTATGTGAGATAGGTTTGCCGTTGGCTTGTGGACTGGAAAGTCCACAATAAAAGCCTATCGGCTAAAGATGTAACAAAAACAATTACAAGCACACAAAATAAATGAAAAATGAAACATTCTATACATTTTTATTCAAATTCAAACTAAATATTAATTTATTTACATGTAATATTCTTTGCTCTTTTGATAGGATTACTTTTTATACACGTAAAACTTAAACATTAATAATACGAAGGTTTCTCCATCACATTTATAACCGATGGCCTTGTAAGAATATGTGAATCACACGATAATAGAGTTTGAGAGGATTTCTCCATCAAATATAGGAAGCCCTTGTCCTATAGGGAAAATTTAAGCCTTAATTGACCCCACTACAAGATAAAGATTAAATCAAAGAATAAGACACTGCTTATCGTAGGTGGGGGATACATGTGTTGGTTGTATGATTGTTCTAAAGTTTTTTATTAATAGATTTTTTTGTTGTTTTTAGGAAGATATATGGATTTTGTTTTGAGAGAAAAATTTTGGATATTTTTCGATTTATGTGTGTCATCTTTGTGTAGGGGCGATGTTAATCTTCTTTGTATCGTTTCAATCTTATCAGATGTCTCCGAAGAGACTTTTATTAATAGATTATTATTTATAGGTGGAATGTCAATATATATTTCTAATAGAGTTAGTGATTTT
Source organism: Sequoiadendron giganteum (assembly GCA_007115665.2). Taxonomy (NCBI): domain Eukaryota; kingdom Viridiplantae; phylum Streptophyta; class Pinopsida; order Cupressales; family Cupressaceae; genus Sequoiadendron; species Sequoiadendron giganteum. The sequence goes on along the minus strand of CM021107.1, from coordinate 61,544,632 downwards.
TATTAGTGCTGTTAATATTTTACTTTTATTTGATTTAGTATAAGTTATTGTATGGATAGGTAGTTTGGATTTTTCTATTATAAGTATTTGATATATATAATTACGGTATAATAACATTTTTACGTTTGTGAATTTGTTTTTCAATATTGATTTAATATAATATTAGAATCAATATGTTGGACATTCAACTAAAATGGTTTTGCATGTGTTGGTGAGGGTTGTTTCAAAAGATTGATTCTAACCATCTACAAGACTATTGGGATCATGCCATTCAAAAGCTCATTACAGTGTCAATGAAGAGATATGAGAGAGAGTTTGTAATCAAACTATAGAAAATAGATTATACATCTGATACTAAATGATTAGGGATGGTGTATGAATTCAAAGGGGTCTTCAATCAAAGTTGTAGACCTTAAAATGACTTAAAAAATCAAGTTTTGTGAGTTTGTTCCTTTGTACAAGAGGTGATTTATCAAACACCATGATGAGTGGTTATTCATGAGTCAACTTATAATAGTGTCTTCCAGTATTTAGTTTCTAACACATATGACAACTAAATTGTTAAGAATTTGTAAGATGATGTGAACTGGTGATTTTTGAGATTTTATGTGTAGATTCTAAATGTAATTTTAAAAAAAATTAAGAAATAGTTTATAATAATGTTTTACATAAATTCTAATTTTTTTTTTTTATAGTTGTAGTGTAGAAAAATGTATCCTTTTACATTTTCACACTTGTTTGGGCCCTCCCTGTTAAGATTTGGCTCATTTATGCTTTAATTGGTCCTATTTTGCGTCCACAAGCCTAATTAAATGCATTTTTTTGAGGATAATCTCGACATTTAACAAAAGGAAAATCATAATTTAAATTTTTTTGTTATGTGTTCCAGATCTAGGGATCTAGGACTCATATGCCACCTTGGGCATATGGGTCCCACCTAGGTCTCAAAACCTGATTTTAAATGTTGTATTGAACAAGACACTTCTTGAAATCTGTGTCCTAGGTTTAAGCCACTCCGACTCATACACCCTAACCTGGCATATGAGTCCCGCTTTAACTTAGACCTATTTTAAATCAAATTCTTGGTGGGGTTTTATTATCCTAGATATGATGTCAGCTTGTAGTCTTGTAATTTTAAGAAATTATACATCAACAAGTATAAATACAAGGTTATTTCATATAATTTCTACTAACAAACAATCTAACAATCTAATCAATTTTCATGAGAGCAAATCATCAAGCATTTGGAGTAAGATTCAAGATTCAAGCATCATGTCAAAGTCTTCATGCATCATGTGTTTTTGTGAGCTAAAATTTGTGATGTAGGTTTTCATGATTCAAACAAGCATTCAAGCATTCTATCAAGAGTCAAAATCCACATTCATGCTAGCCATTTCACAAAATTTTGCAGCCTTTATCTCAAGGGTTTGGTGAGTTGTAACATTGCATTTGTTCATTCATCATTCCATCATGCTTTTTCATTTCATTTCAAGTCTTAGTTAGCAAAATGGGGTTTGACCAAGGCAAACCCCTATTCCCTAACAAAACAACATTTTCCCCTCTCTTTGATGTGTGATTTGTAGATTCAGGTTGAAGATCCATTGAAGAGAAAGATTGGAAAAAATTGCAAAAGTTGTCATCTTCACAAAAACTCACCTATAGACCAGAATTCAGACTTTCAAACTTGAAGATTAGACAAGACAAAAGCTATAGAAGATCACTAGAGGCTAAAGAAATATCAATCAAACCCTAGGAATGGGACTAAATCGCCCCTTTGGGCATGTGAGTCCTAGTACGACCCTTTTTGGCATCTTTCTATAGATCCTGAATAGTCACCAGAAGATTCCAAATTCTTCCCTAATTCGTGCAGTAGGACTAAATCACCCAACTTGGCGTATCAGCTCCAGTGCACCTTAAAACAACAATTTCTAGGTTTTCTAGACCTTGTTTTGAGCTCTCCATTCTTTTAGGTACTCTTTTGTTTCATGTTGTTTGTCAATTTGATTTAATTCTTTTAGGTTTCTAGGGTTTTGTTCATAAGAGTTTTCATTTCTCCTTTGAAGCTTCATTTGATGGTGAACTTATGTTTAATCACATAAGAAAATCCCTAGTTCTTCCCTCAATTGAGTTACTTGGTTGAGGGATCTTGGTTTCCTAATGAACTAAAGTGTGAAATAGGTCCCAAAGTTCCATCTCCTAAAAGGTGGACACCTTATTTCCTTTGTTTCATTTTGGTGAACATGACCTTTGGACCCTTGAATTTATGATTTGGAGAAAATTTGAAGTCCTAAATCTAGTGTGCATTAAATTTTTATTATATTTGCATTAGTTAAATTGCATTTAGGGATTCTAAATCTTGCATTAGTGAAAAGTGCATATAGGTTGGTTTTTTGCATTTTGCATCAATAATTTTCATTGGAAAATTGTACTTGCAAATATTTATTTGAGCATACATCTTAGACACCTTAAAATCAACTCAGAATTTGTTGAATCTAGTTCAAAAATCCTAGTCTATGAATCATTCGCTCACTTGGTGGATTTAGTCCTTGTATAGGTTGTTTTTCTAGATTTTTGGGTATTCTGTGTTGTCTATTTTTCACTATTTGAACCTGTCAAAAACCCTCATTGGGATTTGTTGATGGTGAAAATAACACAAACAACATTAAACAAAATATTTCTACTCTATTTTTCTTGAAAAAGAAAGACAACATATAGTAGCCTAACTCCCAAGGTCCAGGTAGTTGGTTCTCAACTATCTAGTGTCACTCAATGGGTCCATGCAACTATAATATTCAAGGGGCCTTTGTTGGTAATAAGGAATGTAAGCAATGACAGATTCATCAATATGTTCTTAATGAAAAAGGGGTTTTAAATAAAAGAAAAAGATAGATCAGGGCACACTTCAATGAAACATGAATAATAATTATATAATATCCAGACATATATTTTCAACAACGAATGTTTCTCCAATAGATCAAGAAAACTATAATAAGATGCAATTTATAGAACAATCCATACTATTACATTCATCTATGGTGCTTATTTTAACCATCACAATCACACATCATAATAATTTAAAGATTCAAAAGAAAAAACCCTCATTCGTTGCTAAAATCATAGATCAACAGACATTCAATAATTCAATCCATAAACAATTTAATGAAATCATCCTTAAATCTGGTTCCTTCTATTGGTTTTCATCAAATAAGAAACAATTATGCTTCACCACATTCACTGGCATATAGATAGACTATAATTCATTAACCTTATCTAGTAAACTCAATTCCAACACAATACTACGTAAAAACTCATCTTTGTATTCAACTGTAACTAAAAAAAAATAAGAAAGTGTTTTTGTAAAGCTATAAAATTCCTCTCTCCTACTATCACATGGCCAATTCTATTCACATTAGCTGACCCTTACAATATGATACCCCAACGGTATATAGAGACGTACAAAACATCAAAATCCTCTTATCGAAATCAAGATCCACAATTATAGGAACTAAAGTTTTCTTGGAAACTCAGATAAGTTGATCTCCAATTCCAACATTAATTACTGTTAGAGTAATAGGTTATTTACTTTATTAATTAAACAATATTTGTTTAATTACTTAAAGTTCCCTTTTACCTTTTTTTTCACTTAAGCTAACATTAGGTACATAATAATTAATTACTTTATTAATTATTATTGTGCAAGCCTATGGTTTACCTTTTTAGGGTTTTCATCTATATATGGTTGAAAACTATCTTTTGTATCATTATTCATTTTTACATTTTGGGTAAATACATTGCTCCACATTATTGAGCATTCTCTTTGTTGCTTCTCTTTGCTTCTCCTTGTAACAGGTATTCTTTGCTTGCAGAGGTCACTAGGCTCCTATGAAGTTGTATCTTCTCAACTCCAACATGGTATCAGAGCTTCAGATTTGCAGTTGCTTGTTCTTGTTTTGAGTTTTTTGCATTGGAAGTAGATTTAGGGTTCTAAGGTTTTTTTTGGTGGATTCAACATACTCCTATTTTTAGGTTCACTTTGGGCCCAAACAGACAGTGCCATTGGATTTGTAGCACCCAAAAACCCCTAAATCGACTCTCAATTTGTCGATTTTGGTTACAGTCGACTAGGGATGCAAATTTTTTTTAGGGTTTTGGCCATACAACACTCCGCATGAAAAATCACAAAAAAAAAAATAAAAATCAAAGGTTTTTTGCACTATCATACGACACCGCCATCCCATGCCCCACCACCCAACCACCCATCCCATGCTTGCATGTCAACCATCGCTCTGCGCTCCACCGAGCTCCCCTTCGGCTCTGCTGCCGCTCCGCACTCTGCCGGCTCTGTCCACCGAGCTCCCCGCTGACTTCGTCTGTCAAGTCCACCGACACCAAGCCCGCCGACCTCCTGTTGGCTCCCCCAACTCGTGGGTGGTCACATGGTGACCACGGGCTCTGCCATAGTTCCAGCCCCCTAGTACGCCCACGCGACCAGGGCCCTTTTTTTTTAGCTCTCGGATGCTAAAGGGGTGTGATAGGGCATTTTAAGTTCCTCTCATTCAATCGGGCAGAAAATGGTCATTTTTTCTCCGTTTTTCAAACAAAAATAGGCGTTGGAAAGCTGGTTTCGGCACCGATGTAATGGTATAGGAATTTTTTAAAAAAGTTTACCAATCTAGATATTATTTTTCTAGTCAAAGTGAGGTCTTCTTTCTTCACTTCCAGGGTCATAGAAGGTGCAAAAAAACTCCGTTTTTCAAACTCGAATAGGTGTTGGAAGGCTCTCAACATGCTCTATTTAGATATGCGATTTATTTTATTAGAATTTTCACCAGGTACACAATAATTTTTTTTGAAGTATTTTTTGCTTATGCATTGCTTCCTTCTTCTCTGTTTGTACTAGGGTTTGGGTTTATCTCTTGTGGGGGGTGTTTTTTTCTTGTTTTCTGTCATTTATATCAAAAAACCAGAATACCAAAAATCTCAAAAAAATCAAACCCTTCTACATCTTCTGTCTATTCTAAAAGATCACATAATAATTAAAAACACAAGCAGGTACAGGTGCAAGGTTTCATGGAAAATTCTTCAGATGAGCTACTCACATCACATAACTATCACACTTGGAAGTCTCGCATGATGAGGCTACTCAGGTCACAAGCGTTGTGGTCTTATTTAGATGAGGTTCAACCTTAGTTGCAGCATCCTTTGAGATTATGCAGCACATGAACAAGATGGATGAAGCTATGGGTTTGCTATGCATGCATGTTTTAAACAGTCTTTTGTTTCACCTTGATGCTTTGCTCACTCCTCGAGCCATGTGGCTGAATTTTGAGACACTTTTTGGGGCCATTAATGAGTTCTGAGCATTACAGATTGAGGCAGAGCTAACTTCATTGTTACCTGAATCATTTCCCACTATTGAGGATTTTTTGAACAAGTTCAAAAATATCCTCACTATTTTATAGGGTTGTGGAAAGAACAAGACAGACACAGAGTGCATTTACTTGATTCTTTCGAAGCTTCATGGTCCATTTCAGATATTTGCTTCTTCCTTCTATTCCACCACGGATGGTCTGGGTGTCAATTTTACCATGCTTTCCTTTGATTTGTTTTGTGAGCATTTGTCTCGGGAGCAGTCTCACCTTTCTCAGATGGATATGCTCTCAGGATCAAAGAGCAAAGCATTGGTTGCTCAGTCACCAAAGGGGAAACAGAAGCAGAAATCAAGGCCCAAGAAATATTTTGTAGGTAGTGAGCATTCCTCCAAACCTCCTCCTAAGTCTGATTCTAAACCACCATTTAATCCAAACATGGGAAATCTTCGAAGTCTGGTGAGTCTTCCTCCAAGACTAAGGAGAAATCAGGAGACACTTGCAATTTTTGTGGCAAGCAAGGCCATCCAGTTTCTAGGTGTTGGAAATGATTAGAGGCTTTAGAGGATGCCATGCAGCAACAACACATCTCTTCACCTCAGTCTTCTTCTTCTGCCACAGGGAAAGGTCATGCTCTCACTGCTAGAGCATCGACCAATGGGTCCACTTGGATTTTAGACTGTGGTGCTTCTCACCATATGACACACACTCAGCAGTTGGTCACTTCTCTTGCCTCTTGTGGTACTTCATAGATTGTTGTGGGTGACTCTTCACAGCTTTCCGTCTTGGGTTTAAGTTCTGTCTCTTTGGTTGGGGGTGATCTACAAGATGTTTTGGTTGTTCCTAACATCTCGACGAACCTCTTGTCCATTTATCAAATTTTCCACACTAGCTCTGGTAAGACAGTTGAGTTCTCACCACATGATGTGGTTATTCGGGACCTCCATGACTTTGATTTTGTTGTGGCTACTGGGAGTGTTGATACTACATCTCGTCTTTATAGATTTGATGGATTTGAGCCTTCTAAGGGTACAAGTTCATCTCTTATAGCACATGCAAATTCAGTGAGTAAGCTTTGGCATGAGTGTTTGGGCCATGCCAATTACAGATATCTTCAGCAAATGAGTACACAGGCACTAGTTCTTGGTCTTCGACAGATTTCCTGCACTGATGGTGTTTTTCATGGTTGTGTGCTTGGCAAGTATCACAAGGATCCCTTTCTGAAGGGAAGTGCCACTCGTGCTTTGGCACCCTTGGAGTTGATTCATAGTGACCTAATGCCATTTCCCACTCCTCCTTTTTTAGGGGCCAAGTATGTACTCACATTCATTGATGACTTCTCTAGACGCACATGGGTGTACTTTCTTATGTACAAGTCTGATGTCTTTGATTTCTTTCGAGTCTTCAAGACATTTGTAGAGAAGTAGTTTGGTCTTTCTATCCGATGGATACATACAAATAATGGGGGGGAGTATGTGAATCAGGCTTTCAGAGATTTTTGCACTGAGCATGGTTTGCAGCATTAGTTTTCTGTTCCCTACACCCCTCAACAGAATGGTATCGTTGAGAAAAAGAACGGGACTTTACAGGAGATGGCTAATTGTATGATTCAGTCCAAGTCCATGGATTCATCTTTTTGGTTTGAGGCATTCAATTGTGCCAACTATATTCAGAATCGAATGCCTCACAAGGTGATTCAACATATGACTCCTGAGGAGGCTTGGTCTCATGACAAGCCTAATATTTCATCATTTTGAGTATTTGGTAGTGAGGCATGGGCATTTATTCCCGATGCTCAGAGGAGAGCTATGGAGCGGAAGAGTCGACCCCTCATTTTTTCGGCTACTATGAGGATGTTAATGCGTACAGGTTGTTTGATCTTGATTCCAGAGAGGTCTTGTTTCGACGGGATGTTCAGTTTGATGAGTGCCTTCCTCCAGTTGATACCCTATCTCTAGTGTCTCCTTCACTACCTACTCCACCCACTCCAGCTCTTTAGGATTATTTTGAGGATGATTCTGATGAGCATATTGATGATCCCCCATCTCCACCTCCACCTGCTCCACCTTAGAGGCCCAAATGGGCTCACTTTACTATTGAGGCAACAGGATCTATGGTCGGTGATCCTTCAGACACTCATCACACCCATTCTTATATTACAAGTTCTAGTCTTTTGAGTCATGCTCTTTTAGAGGATCCTCAAAGGTTTTCAGAGGTGACAAGTCACCCTGAGTGGGATAGTGCTATGGAGGAGGAGTATTCTTCTTTGATGAGGAATAGTACATGGGATCTCTATCCTCTTCCTAAGGGCAGAAAGATGGTTCACTGTCGATGGTTATATCGCACCAAGTATGCTGCTAATGGTTCTATTGATAAGTACAAAGCATGTCTTGTTGCGAAGGGTTTCTCACAAGTTGAGGGTATTGATTAATCTGAGACATTTGCCCCTGCCACCAAGATGAATTCTATTCATTTTGTACTATCACTTGCAGCTTCTAGAGGATGGCTCATTTTTCAGATGGATGTGAAGTGTGCCTTCTTGCATGGTGACCTACAGGAGGAGAGCTATATGGAGCAGCCTCAAGGATTTGTGCATGATGCTTCTTTGGTTTGTAGACTTCAGCGTTCATTATATGGTCTCAAACAGGCCCCTCGGGCTTGGTATGAGAAGATGGACTCTTTTTTGCTCTCCACTAGTTTCACTTGCTGTCATTCTGATCACACGGTCTATATTCAAAATTTTGAGGGTGAGATCCTGATTCTTGTGCTATATGTTGATGATCTTCTCATCACAGGTAGCTCATCCTCTATGATTCAACATTCTCAGCTAGCTTTAATGGAGCAGTTTGAGATGACAGATCTCAGCTTTCTGCACTATTTTCTTGGTCTTCAGGTGATTCGGTCTTTAGAAGGGATCTCTATTTACCATCAGAAGTATTCTCTTGATATGCTTCAACGCTTTGGCATGCTTGATTGCAAGCCTGCCCCCACACTGTTTCAGTCAGGGGTTGTTTTGACTACTACTTGTCCCACTCCTTCAATAGATTCTACACTTTATAGGCAGTTGGTTGGCAGTTTGTTGTACCTGACTCACACTCGTCCTGATCTTTCCTTTACGGTTGGCCTTGTATCTTGATTCTCCCATGATACTCATGAGACTCACTGGCAAGCTTCCAAGCGTATTTTGAGGTACATTCAGGGCACGACTTCATATGGCATTCACTACACATCAGGGGATCCTCACATTGTTGGCTACACTGACTCAGATTGGGCTGGTGATGTCAATGATCAGAAGTCTACTTCTGGCTTTGTTTTCTGTCTTGGCTCTGGTCCTATCATATGGTCGTGCAAGAAGTAGACTACTCATGCATTATCATCTACAGAGGTTGAGTACGGAGCTGTTCTTCTCGCTAGTCAGGAGATTTTATGGGTTCGTCATTTGATGACTGAGTTTAGTTTTCCTCCTGATAGTCCCACTATTCTTTGGTGTGACAATCAGAGTGCTATGCACATTTCTCACAACCCGATGGAGCATTAGCGAACGAAGCACATTGAGCTTCATATCCATTTCAGTAGATAGTTGATTCAGGATGGTTCTCTCATCTTGGAGTATATTCCCACTGCCGAGCAAGTTGCAGACATCTTCACGAAACCTTTTTCATCTCTGTGCTATCTTCAGTTGCAATCTATGCTTGGGGTGAAGGAATTTTTCCTTGGGGGGTCTTTATGAGGCCTTCCTTCCTTCATGTTTCTTTCAGCATGTTCTTCTATCTCTTTTTGGAGAGGAGTTTTTCCCACTAGGTTTTCTCCTTTTCTCCATTTCATAGAGATTTCTTTGTACTTGGGTACCTGATCTGGCCTTGTTGCTAGGACCCATTGCTTTTGCTTTCAGTAGCTTCTTCTAGGTTTTAGCTTCTCCCTAAGTCTAGCTTAAGGGGGGGTGTTAGAGTAATTGGTTATTTACTTTATTAATTAAACAATATTTGTTTAATTACTTAAAGTTCCCTTTTACCTCTTTTTCACTTAAGCTAACATTAGGTACATAATAATTAATTACTTTATTAATTATTATTGTGCAAGCCTATGGTTTACCTTTTTAGGGTTTTCATTTATATATGGTTGAAAACTATCTTTTGTATCATTATTCATTTTTACATTTTGGGTAAATACATTGCTCCACATTATTGAGCATTCTCTTTGTTGCTTCTCTTTGTTTCTCCTTGTAATAGGTATTCTTTGCTTACAGAGGTCACTGGGCTCCTATGAAGTTGTATCTTCTCAACTCCAACAATTACAAGAAAGATTAAACAAGAAGAGGAATAGAGATCATGCGCCCAAAAATATTGCCACTTCATCCTTGCGTAGTTTGCTCCAGAATGTATTGATCATAACTAGAGAAGACTTGTTGAAGAGAATCCACATCCGACCCATCAATCCAGCTGTTCTGAAATTGAATCCTCTTTAGTTCCGTAGAATCAAACACCTTCATGTCTTTCAACTTTGTCAACTCTTTTCTCGCAGCCTTTACTCCTTCCTGGATATCCATCAATCTATCCAATAATAGATCCTTTTCATCATCTTCCTTTTGCATAATTTCTTGGAATCTATTATCCCATTTCTCCTTTAACTGACTTAAAGGCAATCCCTCTTTAATAGGTATATCAACATTGACTACAACAACCACTGCAGCTTCTAGTTCATCAAGTTGTTCATTTAAATCCTTACTTGCATCCTGGACTTCATTCCTATGTCTATATATGAAATCAGATCTAAGCCGGATTATGCTTGTGGCCTTCTCAAAAAAGTCTACATTGTCTTCCTCAAGAATGGACTGCTCAAGCAAAGTAGACTTTGGTAGTTTATTAATATGCTTTATTTTTTGAACATACCCTCTATACTCTTCCTCTTGCTGCTCCAATGTTTCAGCATGGTGTTTCATCTCTTCTATTAAATCTAATGTTATCTTGTGAATCTCAAAATTGTTTACCAGTACCTCACCTACCTCCTAATTAAGCTTTTCCGTCTACCTGTCCATCATTGCAACCTTATTCTTTACTTGTACCAGATCATCCAACTCCCTCTTGCTAAGTAACATTGGTGTCTCCAAGGCAACAAGTTGTTCTCTAGGAGAAGAAATATCCTTCAAAAAGGTGTGTAGCTGATCCAATTGAGCTTTGAGCTCATCCTTTCTCTGTTTATCCTTCATCAACCTTGACTTGGTGGATGATGCTACAACATCTATTAAGTTTATCTGTTGATTCCTTGTAGGCCTTCCTAGATTGATAGTACCCAACTGGTAAACAGTGACCTGCATATCACCCACATCCTTATCCACCAATGGTATTGCATATTCAATAATAATTTCACCTATCTTAGTTAGCCTCGTGGAATGAATAATCCTAGCCTTATTTTTGGATCTCTCCTTCTCAATTTCTTTCATCATCTTGTCCCAATTAAGAGGTTGTGAGGGCATTATTGGTGTCTTCTAAAGATCAAGCTTCAACCAGGTAGGAGCACTTGGAGTAGCGGCCATTATAGTAGAAGATGAGGCAACAGTTGTAGAGGATAATGGTTGTAGTATACTAACCCTAGGTTGAGAATCAACCTCTTGTATATTTTTTTGTTCTCCCTCTACATTTTCTTGTGCAAGCTTTTCAACTTCTTCTTTGTCCTTTTTCTCTTGCACCCTCTTATCCTCATGTTCCTTTTTCAATCTTTCTTCTTCCAACCTCTTCTCCTTAAGTAACTTGTTTCTTTCCTCCTCCAAAACCTTGAGTTTATCTAAGGCTTCCTTCTCCTTTTGTTGCTACTTGGCCAGCTCCTCAACATCTTTCTCCTTTTGCAGGCGGTCTGTTTCCTCCCTTTTCTTCTAGGCTTCTTCAACCAGTTTCAATTTGGCCTCAAGAGCTTCTCTTTCTCTCCTCTATTTAGCTTTTTCCTCTTCCAACTCATGGATCTTCTGCACCATCTTTAGCTTATCATTTTCTTCCTTTGTCTTGATCTCATGCTCCTTTTTCTTTTGTTGTTTTATTACTTCATCGGCTCTTTTCTTAGCCTCCAATTATTTTTGTTGAATTAATGCACAATCTTGTGCCTTAACATCTATTTCCTTTTGTTTTTCTACAACTTCTACATGTGCCTTAGCATCTGAAGCTTTCTTGGCTTCCTCAAACAAAGCCCATTGATCCTCCTCTGTCAACACATGCTCAGTTTCCTCCTCTAGAGGCATCTTTTCTTGTGCATCCTTTTCTGATAAGGTCTCATCAAAATCTGTTTCAACATCATGGATCTCCAACTCTACTCCTTTTCCCTTCATTGTTTCAGATATACCATGAAGATTCCCCTTAGGCATCTCTCCACCTTGTTGCTCTTTAAGAGGAACTTGAGCAGATGATTTCTTTAGAATTTGTTTCAACATCATGGATCTCCAACTCTACTCCTTTTCCCTTCAATGTTTCAGATATACCATGAAGATTCCCCTTAGGCATTTCTCCACCTTGTTGCTCCATAAGAGGGACTTGAGTAGATGATTCACCTATTGCTAGTGTTGAAGCCATAGGTCCTGTTGGGGCATCCTCCTCTTGTACTCCAGGTAACTCTTGAGTTGGGGCTTCAAGCTCAAATTCTTCAATATCAGGAGGGAAGAACTCCAAAGGTTCCTTGGGAGGAAATTTCCTCTTGATTCTCTTATATCCTTTCCCTTTCTTAGGAGCTTGACCTCCAAGAGCCTTAGCTGTTAGAATAACCCAGTGGATACTCCTATCCAAGACTGGTCTCCCTATTTGCTTGATGTCTATGGTCTCCTCAGCATTCCAATCCATCAGGTCTAAACTCTTGGTACCTATGTTCAATGCTTCATACGAAGCATCCAACACTACCCCATCATCTACCAATGTATCATGAATGCCCACTTTAACCACAAATTCTACCATGAGTGAGACAAACAAACTCTCATAATTCCTCTTCCTAAGGTCATATTCATCTCGAAGATCACTCCAGAAGTCCTCTAACAGGTTGAAATGTTTGTCAAAGACCAAAGCTAGCAAAGCATTCATCTTCTTCTTTGGATCAAAGTGTTTCTGGGCAGTACACAAACCTAACTTCAAGTGTATCAATTCACTACAAACCACCTTAGCTCCCACAAGGTGTGGGTGGTTGTATTCACCCAATTAGATGGGGAACTTGTGACAACCTAGTTTGTGCTTTATTCCAAATTAGGCATTGACCCCTAGAGCTTGGTAAAGAAATTCCATCAAAACCATCTTGTTGCTATAGCACCTGGGGAGCAAGTGAGGATGACCCTCGAACCCAACCAACCTGAAATAAGTAAACTTGGGGTATTGGATATACCAACACCCTCATTCTGTAATGAAAGCCATGGCCTCCTGGTTTAATCTATACCCTACATCTCCATTAAGCTAGTTAATAACTACATATAAAAATGCATCATTGACTCTCCTAAAATGTGTTTCAGAAATTTGTAGGGACAACTGGTCATAATGATCCCATACTCTCTTTTGTCCATCAGCTTCTCCCAATATTCCCACTCTGTCCAACCCTGGAAAGATGCCTCCTCTGGCTGTTGCATAGACAACATATGAGGTCATGAAAAAGCTCTTGGTTTCCCTTATTCTGGTTAACTGATCATGTATGGTATCCGAGATAATCATAGGCCAATCAAATTGTTGCCTGACATCAAATATTGTCTGAATGAAAGGAAACATCCATTCCTTAAAGTGAAATACATCCCTCTATCCAAAAAAACTAGATAACATCATTAGAAGATTTGATACCTTCTTGTAAAATTGTGCCCTATTTGGTTGATCTAAGAGCTTTTCCAGGGAATTCTTCTCCGTTCTCAACCATTTCTTGTTCAAGTCAGCCTTATTGGCCTCCTTGTGCTTGCTATATATCTCCAAAGCATTTTCCTCATTCAATAGTGCAAGGCTCTTTGGATCAGGGACACTAAACATTAATTAAAACATTTGAGGAGTTAGTTCTATGATCACATTGTTTGGTGGCCGAATTGTAGGCTCCAGCTACTGTCATGATCAATTCTGGGCATTGGATGGATAGAGGAAACATTGTGATGTGAGCCAAGCCACACTCAACTATCCTTCTAGTTCTCCCTGTTACATCCTTAGTAAATGTCTTTGAATACAAATCCTCATAGTTGGGCCTAGATTGGTATCAGTTATATCAGCCCAATCAGACTCCACCTTGCTTACAGTGACAACATGACCCCTATGGTTATACCTCAAGGTATAAGGTAGATGCTCCAGTTTAATTTTCTTAGGCTTGCTTGCTGCCTTTGAAGTTTCTGTAGGCTGATTCCTCTGGGAAGCCTCTCTTGATACTCCTAGCATCCTTATATTTTTTGCAAAAAAACCTAAAATTAGATCCATAAAAAAGATAACAAAAACATGATCAAAGATCCTACCCTTTCATATATACTGAAGGCGAAACCAGGCAGAAAACATTCTAAACAATCTTTCTTAAAAACACTACTGGGATTGAGACTAGAATAGGCATTGAGCTTGTAATAATAACAAGGCAGGACCGGATTTGGAGTTGGAATGGTAACCGGAATCAAAATCGAAATAGGAACCGATTTGGTTCTGTGAAGAACTTTCAATTTCATATTTGGTTTTGGTTCCGGCTCTGGTTGAGTTATCAAAATTTTGAAAGCCTACTTCTTACTATAAGCGGAGTTGGAGATGGGATGGAAATGAAATTGATACTTATTACAAAACATGATTCAAGATCAAAATTGATTCTGGTTTTGGTTTCGCGCAAACATAATCATGACCTCATAAGTGATTTCAACAGGATGATAAATAACAACATGATCTAAGGAATAGGTCATATCAAAGTGAAAGGGGATTAAAAATAAACTATACAATACCATCCCCATATGACCGAGAGGAAACCATAATAATTAGGGCATCATATTTAAAATAAAAAACATGCCAAAAACCTAATCCACAAACCCTCGATTCCAAATAATTAGGGCACGAATGTAACCCCATTCAAACTAATCAAATTAATGTGCAACAAGATTCCTAAGTAAAACCATAATTCATCAAACCTTACCCATGTAAAAACAATAACTAATCCAAACCATTTAAAAACTAGGGCATCAGGATACGGTCACGATTAAAATGTGAAAATGATTCTATCAAAAACAAACAAAAAATGAGAGATAAATCACCAAAAAAGCAAAAAAAAAACAAGAAAACAAAAATAAAAGAGGATAAAAATGAATCACATGAACTCACAATAGAACCGAGAATCAAGAATTTGCAAGAAACCAATGATCGAAGAAAATGGAAAAAGCGAAACGAAATGAAAGAGAAGAACATAAAACCTATCTCAAACGCAAATAAATAGGTTAGCCCTCTAAGACGATTCTACGCGTGATTATCTCCCTTTTGATCGAATCACATGTCCAAACACTCCACTGGAACTCTACAATGCTCTTTGATCTTTTAAACAATGATAATAACTTCCAGTTAATCCCTAATTAAGGTTAAAAACTGCAGCTTTGCATGTGCATGACACCTTTAATCAATGCCATAATGTGGTAGATCAGAGTTAGAACTGTAGAGGGAACTGACACATTACTGTAGTAGGGCTTCAGTAAAGTGAAACATCAAAACGATGGGAGCAGAATCGGAGCGGGAAATGATTTAGAAATTTCATCCAATTTTGAATCTCGGTTCATGTTCCGGCTCTAGTTCTGCCAACAAAGAAGAAAGTGAAACAAAAGACAAAAATAAAAACACAAATACCGAAACAAGGAAACCTAACACAAAAACCTAAGTCTAATGAAAAGACCAAAAAGGCAGAAGCACAGGCAGAATGAAACTTTATATAGAAACCTTGAAAAAATTCAGACTCAACTTCTGCTCCGATTCTGGCTCCGACAAAGATAAACCAGAAGACTACAAAAAAGACCATCAGGATAGGGATCAAAATCAATCTTTGAAACAAGTTTCAAAACCCGATTTAGTTCCAATTTTGGTTCCAGCAGAACAAATCAAAGAAAAACAAAGTGTTGGAAAAGAAAGACTCCAAACTTTGTTTGAAAAGTAAACAAGGACAAAAACACAAAAAGGGGGACCTATTTTGACCAAGAGAAAAGGTGGGGTGGTTATGCAAGGCATAACAAATGGCGACTCAGATGGGGAAGATGATTTACCCATTTTGAAGATGCCCAAAAAAAATAAAGTCACCCTAAAATCACTTGGCTTATGAAGAAAGCTAACTTGAATAAGATCATATATATATAGGATAAAGATTGAGCTGGAATCTCAAATGTGTGTGCTCATGAGTTATTTCTGAATCTGAGTGTGTGCATATATTGTGCATCATTCTTTATAGATACTTTCTCTACTCCTAAACAACTATACCTAAGATTCAAGCTACATAGGTTGAGTCTTCTAACTATCATTTTATAAAATCTTGGGTATTGCTCTGCTACTTGACAGGCGTCCATAGCCCCGACGAAGATACCTCTAGTTCTCTCAAAGCATTGCTCTACTACTAGCGAGGCATCCATAGCCCCGATAGAGATACTTGATTACCCATTTAATATTGATCTTTCCTTTGCTTTTTTTATTTTCTCCTTTTTTTTCCTTAGGCTTTACTCGAAGAAATATTTTATGAACTTTTCTCAATACTCAGATACAATTGATATAAAATGTGGGGTGAGAGCTACAATGGATTTCATGATAGTTTTGGAATCAGATTTTTCACTTGTATCAAAAAGTAAAGCCAACCTAAAACAGATAGGTATTTACTTAGGCAAATGTTTATCTATTTTGGTGACAGATTTTTTTATCATAATTCATGAGATATTCACGGTGTATCTTTTATCCCTAATAACTTTTCAAACCAAGATTAGAATGGTCATAAAACATGAGTTTCAGAATGAAATCCTTTTCAAAGAGGATAATGAAAATACCTAAACCAATTTCTCTCCTAGTGCCTATAGCATACTTTGAATAACAACCCCCTGTCTTGAGATGGACAAAAATGAAGATCCCCAATGAAACAAGACAAAACAAAAAAAAAAAACAAAAAAGAAAAGAACAAACAAAAACAAACCAAAAACAAATAAAAAACAAAACAAAAACTTAATTACATGATACAGTATAATACATTCTTTTAAAACATTAGACCTTTCATGAACCAAAATAGTGCTTCAAAAACTAACCATTAACTCAAAATGGAATAGGCTCTTCTGTTAAGGTACTCAAACAAAAATAATTTTTGCCTAGTATCTTAGCCACTTGATATGGACCCAACCAGAGTCTATCAAACTTCTGGTGATCTCCCTTCTTCCCTTTGGCTTTATCCCATAGTAGTACAAGATTTGATATCCTAAAGGATTTTATCTTGGCCCTTTTGTTAAACCAGCATTTGACGAGAGCCTGATGCTTAGAGAATTTCTACAAAGCACCATCTCTTTGTTCCTCCATGTTAAGCAAATTAGGCAATCTAACTTCAATCTTATCATCCTTGGTTGAAAATTCCTGCATAAAATTAAGAATAGGTATTTGTAAATGGATCAGGAAGACTGGTTCTTGGCCATAGACTATCTTAAAAGGAGAATTTCCTAGGGCTGCTTTGATTCAGGTTCGATCTTCCCATAGGGAAAATCTCAACTGGGTGTGCTAGTCCCTAGGATTGTTTTCTAGCAACTTTCTTATTACTTCTAACAGGGTTTTTTTTGTGGACTCAACCACTCCATTTCCTTGAGGGTAGTAATTGGATGAATAATTCAAAATAATTTTATGTTCATATTCCCATTGAATGAATTTAGCAGAAGAAAAAGTAGGGCCATTATCACATACTAAAGCAAATGGAACTCCAAACCTGGTGGTGATGTTCTGAGTCAAAAATTTGATAACTACCTCTGTGGTGCTATTTTTGTAGGGATGGGCTTCGGTCCAGCGTGTATAGTAGTTAGTTGTAGTCAAGATGAACTTGTGACCTATAGAAGAATTGGGATTAATAACACCTAGAAAGTCCAATGCACATTGAGAAAACGACCTTACCTCATACACTAGTTGCAAAGGCATTGCCAGATTTCTTTCTCTGGGTGCAGAAGTTTGACATACATGACACATTCTGACATGTTGATGTGCATCCTAAAATACATAAGGCCAATAATAGCCTCATCTAAGAATCTGATGATCCAAAGAATCCACAGACCCATGTCCTATTCCATGTCTTCCACGAAACTCAACAATGGCATGTTTAGCCTCTTGTTGATCCAAACAGTGTAGGTGAATCCCTTGAAAATTATTTATGTAGATGGATCCCCCTTTAAGCATGTAGTGAGTACTCTTCATCCTCAATGCTCTCCTGTGAGTAGCATTCATTCCTTCTAGACATCAATTATTGAGGAGGAAGAAAATCAAGTTTGTGTACCAGAGATCCTTAGTAAATGACTGGAGAGTGTACTGTTGATAGGTTCTATTCTTGTCCACATCTGCCATCACTTTTGATAAACCCTACCCTCAAACAAGTTTCATCGGATGAATATCTAAGTCAAACTCTTGCAGAATAGTCATCCACTTTCCTCTTCGCTCTCCCAATTCACTTTGCATTAGAAGATACTTCATAGCTGGATCTGGAACTATGGCCATTACTTGACTTTGAAGAATGTAATGCTTGGACTTCTTTACCGCTGGAACCAATGCAAAGGATTGTTTCTCCAGGGGTGAGTATCTAACCTCTGCATTCTTAAATGGAGACTTCATGAAGGAAATAGGTCTTTCCTCTCCCTCTCCTCTTCATTGTTTTAGCATAGCTACACATGAATGGTCAGATGCAAAAGAATGGATATAAAAAGGCCTTAGATAATTTGGGCTAGTCAACATAGGTGCCTCAAATATAGATTGTTTGATCTGTGAGAAAGAATATTTAGCCTCAGTGCTCCACTCGATCTTCGCATCTTTCTTCATCATCTCGTTAATAGGTTTGACAATCTCCGCAAACCATGTTATAAATTTTCTAACAAATTTTATCCTTCCGAAGAAGGATCTCATTTCTTTCTTGTTGCCTAGCCTTGTCAATTTTAAGATAGCCTCCACTTGATCAGGGTCTATGGATATCCCTTCTTCTGATATGATGTGACCTAAGATTTTCCCTTCAGATACTCCAAAGACACTTTTTTGGATTGAGGGAGACACCATAACTTATACATTTCTTGAGAACTCTTTCTAGATTAGCAGCATGGTCCTCCTGATTCTTGGAGAAGATGGTTAAATCATCCACATAATTAATTATACACTTTCCTATCAAATATTTGAAGGCTACATCCATTTCCCATTGAAAGGTTGCTCCAACATTGATAAGAGCGAATGGAATCCTTCGATAGGCAAATGTGACCCATTTAGTGGTGAAAGCGGTCTTCATTCTATCCTCATGATTGACAAGGACCTGATTGTACCCAAAATAACCATCTAATAATGACATCATTTGGGACCAATTAACCTTTTGTAACACTTCTTCAAGAGAAGGTAGTGGATAATTATCTTTCTCAGAGGCTTTATTTAGATTCCTGAAATCAACACATAGTGTGATTTCCCCGTTTTTCTTGCGTATAGGCACTAAATTTTTCACCCATGTAGAATGTCTAATAGGAAAGAATATTCTTGTACATAGGAGATTTTGTACCTCCTTCTAGATCAAGGGATCAATCAAAGCATTGACTAGGCATTGTTTTTGACGGAAATGCTTGGCTTCTGGCTTTAGAGGTATGGTATGTGTGATCACTGAAGTGTCAAAGGTTTTTAGGTCATCATAACTCCAAGCAATGGCTTCAATGTTCTGCTCCAAAACTTTAACTATCTTGTCCTTCATTTATTGAGGACAAATCTTTCCTATAAGAACATTCCTTTCAAGGCCTGAGTTAGTCAAATCGACATATTCATATTTCCCTCCATCACTCTCTGTGGGTAGCCTTTGATGGGCCCATGGATTAGAATTAAATATTCTCTCCAAAGCCACCATCCCTTTTGGAATGCTATTTCTCTTTAGCTCCAATATCCCTTCTGCACCACCATTATCCGAATCCCAATCTCCCTGATCTCTTTTAGATTAATCTATTATCTACCCTTTAAAAACATCTGAACCTGCGAGAAAGGCCAATATATGTTGATCATCATCAAATACCTAAAAATGTCAGACATTATCAGGAATAGTTGGGACTAAAATTAATTCAACTAAAAATATCTTTAGATTAGAGTCTTGCATGGGTTCTAAAGTGCTAGCAGCAACAGCAAGAGCATCTAAAATTTGATTATCTTCTCTAGGGATCAGTGTAATCCCAAAAGCATCAAAGTCTTCAATTAATTTCTAAACTTTGTTTCTATACATAGCCAATCTTTTGTTATGACATGTGTATTGGCTACGTACGTATTTTACGATCACTTCAGAATCCCCCATAACCATGAAAGCAGTAACCTTTATTTTACGATAAAACATGAGTCAATGAGCAAGTGCTTCATACTCAACCACATTATTTGTACAACAAAACTGCAACCTATAAGATGCAAAGTAAATTTTCCCTTTTGGGTTGGTTAGTTCAATCCCTGCTCCACTTCCTACCTTGGATTTGGAGCCATCAAATTTAAGACTCCACAATTGGTCTCTAGATGGGAGCTTCTTCTTTTTAGGGATAATAAGGGATGAATTACTTGGGATGTGTGGTGGCTCAGAGGTTTGCTAGTCATCAAGAGTTGAAAATGACTAGGGCCTAGGCTCACTTAAGGATTTTTCTATGTTTTTTAGCTTGTTCAACAATCACTCCCTGAACAACTTCTTGGATTAAATTGCAATCCAATTCATCTTTTATTAATGGCTTGGGCATTGGTAGAGTATCTGGGGCAGGTGTATCGAAAAAGAACTGAGACACCTCAATTTATTCTTGAATTTTGGAGCTTAGAACCTGAGTCTACTCTACTGGTGAAGAACCTTCCTCTTGAGAAAGGCTAGTCTGAGTGAGAATGGTAGCATCTTTAACTTTAAAAGAAAACTCATTGATGGGTGTTTGGGGTTTCTCTTGACATATTTGCTAAGGCTGGCCTATATGATTTAAGATATCTAAGCATGGTGGGCATGTTAACTCTGAATGATTGTGATAATGAATCCTACACCAATTAGGAAGCAACAAATTGCTCAAATCAGTTTTTTCTACTAATACCAGCCTATCTTGTTGAAATCTCCTTATTAGAACTTGCAGGTTGATGCAAACCATGGAGTCACTATGTTCTATGGGCAATGTATCCTAAGGATTGAGTACAAAGAAGGTCAAAACTTCCTCATGCTTGTAAACTCCTATCTCAGTCTCAAAATATGCTACTTCATTTGAAGCATCATATTCTGTAATCATATGCTTGAGCCTTGGTTCACTCTCAATCCTTATCTACATTACTACCCCCTTCCAAGGTAGCCACGTGTGAGAGAAATCCAAGGAAAAATGTCCCACAATACTTTTCATTAGCTCCCAACTTAGGAGCATACCATATGTTTCTGAGATGTTGACCACTTGGATATCTATGTCGGTTTGGATCCTTGGATCTGATCCAACCTACACATGCATGTTCTTTAGTTCTCCTACAACATTGAGCTCATTTTTGTCCAACTGGATCACTTTCTTATTGGTCGAGATAGGATTTAGTCCTAACTTCTTACATATTGAAAAGGGCATAACATTACCGAATGCTCAAGAGTCCAATAAATAGTTATGCAAATTCTTTCCAAAAATCCTTAAACTTAAAAGAAAAGGTGGGGTACTGGTCTTACCTCTATAGATGGCTGAATTTGTCTCCTTTATTGGAGTCACTTTACCTTTTCCTTTTAAGCCGTTTTCCTCCTCTAGGGCCTTCAATACCACTTCACGTTGAGTAGGGCACCACTTCATAAAGTCAAAGAATGATAATGATGTATTTTGTCTCTGTAGTTCTACAATAAAATCAAATTTTGAATCATTGCTTACTTGATATTTAGAAAAGGAGGCAGATTGCCTCTATTCTGAAGGTTAGAAGGTCCCTTTGGTGATGGTGGGTTATTATCTGCATTTTGGTTAGGTGGGACCATGTTGTTTGCGGGTGTAGATGTCGTAAATGGGCCCTTATTCTGATTTCTCAGGAAGTGACCACCTTTGGACTGGAAGGCTTGGGCATCATACATATCCTCCTCTGGCTCATTATCTCCTTGCATGGGAAATTGGTATGTATTTTCAATTGTCTCAAAATTCATAGCAGTACTTACTAGCCCATTATCCTAATTGGAATTTCCTGCTGGAGGATGGGAATCATCTTGTACAATATTTACCATTTTCTCCATTTGTAGGCAATTAACCTCAAAATGTGTTGCGGTATCATGTAGCCTGCACCAATTAGTCATGAAATTAAGGCCAACCACATTAGCAGTATGTGATCTCTCCTCAGCTAATTGATAATTATGGGAAACTCCCCCATTGTTAGGTCCAGTATTCCACTGCCTATTGTTGTTGTTGGACCTCTAATTATATCCTCTGTTCTGATTTTGGTAATTTTGATTAGAGGAGTTCTAATTCTGGAAGTTTCGGTTGGTGTTCTGATTCACATTCTGATTAGAGTAATTTCCCTGATTGTTGTAACCTCCCTGGTTCTGGTAATTTTGGTTTTGGTTGTGGGGAAGGTTTTTCCTAAGTTGTGCCATGTCATTAGACAATTGAGATAGAGTCTTTTTAAGAGTTTCTAGCTCACTGGTCAGTTGAATAGTTTGTTCATTTTGCACATTCTGCACTATGGATGGGGAATGAACATGCATTGATCCTCCCTGGTTTTGTTGTTGATTTTGAGGTTGTTGGGAAGAATCTTGCATGCCATTGCCGAAAAAGGGCATGGTAGGTGGGGCTTACAGTTCAGACACAGGTCCATATTGGGAGTAAGACATCCCTATGATAATGTTATACAATGGTGGGTTAGGCATCTGATAGCTCATGGGAGGAAAAGTTGTTTCTAAACCTCCTGATTGCAGACTTATCTGTTGTTGCAATTTGATGGCTAGATGATAAAATTTAGATGAAGAGTCAATCTCATTGGCCTGATAAGTTCTCTATAAGAATAGGCCAATCAAGGGATCAACAACTCTTAAATATGTCTGAATGGCAATATTCTCAGCCATTAAGGATCTTGCAAGTTGCGAAACATCCTTTAGAATCTAGTGTTGAATAGAGGCAATGGCTCATGATTTTTTTTCCTTATGGTGGAAAATTGGTGATACACGATGGTAGGGTCTACATAGACCCGAAATTGGTTAATGAATGCATTTTCTAAATATGTCCAGCCCATAATAGATCCCTGGGGCAGATTTAAGTAGCACTTATATGACATGTCCCCTAAACAATAAAGAAACAATCTACATACCACATCCTCATTAGCCACTTGAGCATGAGTACAAGCATCCTTGAACTCTTGTATATGCTCCTCAACACTTCTTGATTCCCCATGCATGTACTTGGGACAAAAAAAAATTGGATTCTTCATTAGATCATGGATCCCCCCTAGAATAGTCCCTAATTGAGAGGAGTTATTCACAAAGTAATCCATACATAGGATTGGTTGAGCAAGTGGTGTTGATATAGGCTAGATTGGCGATGACACTGGCCGAATCACTGGGGGTGATGTAGGTTGGACTGATGGTGATACTGGCCGAGCCAGTGGTGATGTAGGTTGAACCGGTGGCGATGTAGGTGGATTTGGTTGAAATCTAGGTGGAGTAAGCAGTTGTGGCAATGGTGGAATCAAAATTCTACAAGCATGGGGTCTAGTTCTAATCGGTATTTGGAGTTCTTCTAATGGTTTAGGGTTAGTAGAGGATCTGAGACCCCTCTCATACTTCTCTGGTGAAAATGACACAATTCAAGCCAGCTTGTTCCTTTAGGCAATCGTTCTAGCGCCAGATCTGTTGATGGTAAAAATGAAACAAACAACGTTAAACAAAATATCTCTACTCTATTTATCTTGAAAAAGAAAGACAACATATAATAAGCCTAACTCCCAAGGTCCTAGTAGTTGGTTCTCAACAATTTGGTGTCACTCAATTGGTCCATGCAACTATAATATTCAAGGGGCCTTTGTTGGTAATAAAGAATGCAAGCAATGATAGATTTATCAATATGTTCTTAACAAAAAGGGGGTTTTAAATTAAAAAAAAAGATAGATCAGGGCACACTTCAGTGAAACATGAATAAAAATTATCTAATATCTAGACATATTTTCAACAATGAATGTTCCTCCAATAGATCAAGAAAACCATAATATGATGCAATTTATAGAACAATCCATACTATTGCATGCATCTATGGTGCTTAGTTTAACCATCACAATCACACATCATAATAATTTAAAGATTCAAAAGAACAAACCCTCATTCGTTGCTAAAATTATAGATCAACAAACATTCAATAATTCAATCCATAGACAATTTAATGAAATAATATTAAATCTGGTTCCGTCTATTGATTTTCATCAAATAAGAAATACTTAGCTTCAACAACTTCACTAGCATACATATAGACTATAATTCATTAACCTTATCCAGTAAACTCAATTCCAACACAATACTGTGTAAAAACTCATTTTTGTATTCAACTGTAACTAAAAAAAATAAGAAAGTGTTTTTGCAAAGCTATAAAATTCCTATCTCATACTATCAGGTGGCCAATTCTATTCTCATTAGTCGAACCTTACTATATGATACCCCAAAGGTATATATAGACATACAAAACATCAAAATCCTCTCATCGAAATCAAGATCCACAATTATAGGAACTTAAACTTTCTTGGAAACTTAGATAAGTTGATTTCCAATTCCAACGTTAATGACAAGAAAGAATAAAAGAGAAGAGGAAAAGAGATCATGCGCCCAAAAATACTGCCACTTCATCCTTGCGTAGTTTGCTCCAAAATGTATTCATCATAACTGGAGAAGACTTGTTGAAGAGTATCCACATTTGGCCCATCAAGCTAGTTGTCCTCAAATTGAATCCTCTTTAGTTCTGTGGAAGCAAACACCTTCATGTCTTTGAAAATTTTCAACTCTTTTCACGTGGCCTTTACTCCCATCCATCAATCTATCCAATAATAGATCCTTTTCATCATCTTCCTTTTGCATAATTTCTTGGAATCTATTATCCCATTTCTCCTTTAACTTACTTAAAGGCAAGCCCTCTTTAATAGGTATATCAACATTGACTAGAAAAACCACTACAAATTCTAGTTCATCGGGTTGCTCATTTAAATCCTTACTTGCATCCTGGAATTCATTCCTATGTCTGTATATGAAATCAGATCTAAGTCGGATTATGCTTGAGGCCTTCTCCAAAAATTCTGCATTGTCTTCGTCAAGAATGTAATGCTCAAGCAAAGTAGACTTTGGCAATTTATTGATACCCTTTATTTTGTGAGCATACTCTCTATACTCTTCCTCTTACTGCTCCAATGTTTCAGCATGGTGTTTCATCTGTTCTATTAACTCTAATGTTATCTTGTGAATCTAGAAACTATTTACCATTATAGGTTGCATACCTCATGATTAAGCTTATTCGTTCACCTGTTCATCATTACAACCTTATTCTTTACTTGTACCAGATCATCCACCACCCTCTTGCTAAGTAACACTTGTACGAAGGATCTAACGCTGCCCCATCATCTACCAATGTATCAGGTATGTCCACTTTAACCCCAAATTCTACAATGAGTGAGACATGCAACCTCTCATAATTCCTCTTCCTGAGGTCATATTCATCCTAGAGATCACTCCAGAAGTCCTCTAATAGGTTGACATGTTTGTTAAAGACCGAAGCCAACAAAGCGTTCATCTTCTTCTCTGGATCAAAGTGCTTCTAGGCAATATACAAACCTAACTTCAAGTGTATCAATCCACTACAAAACACCTTATCTCCCACAAGGTGTGGGTAGCTATATTCACCCAATTGCATGTGGAACTTGTGACAAACTAGTTTGTGCTTTATCCCAAATCGGGCATTGACCCCTAGAGCCTGGTAAAAGAAATTCATCAAAACCATTTTGTTGTTGCAACACCTGGGGAGCAAGTGAGGATGACCCTCAACCTAGCCAACCTAAAATAAGTAAACTTGGGGTATTGGATATACCAACACCCCCATTCTATAATGAATGCCATGGACTCTTGACTTAATCTTTACCCTACATCTCCATTAAGCTGGTTAATAACCTCATATAAAAATGCATCATTAACTCTCCTAAAATGTGTTTCAGAAATCTGTAGGGACAACTGGTCATAGTGATCCCATACTCTCTTTTTTCCCTCAACTTCTCCCAATATTCCCACTCTTTTGAACCCTGGAAAGATGCCTCCTCTTGCTGCTGCATAGACAACATACAAGGTCAAGAAAAAGATCTTGGTTTCCCTTATTCTAGTTAGCTGATCATGTGTGGTATCAAAGATAATCATAGGCCAATCAAACTATTGCCTACCATCAAAGATTGTCTGAATGAAAG
Source organism: Sequoiadendron giganteum (assembly GCA_007115665.2). NCBI lineage: Eukaryota > Viridiplantae > Streptophyta > Pinopsida > Cupressales > Cupressaceae > Sequoiadendron > Sequoiadendron giganteum. The sequence continues at coordinate 61,518,717 of CM021107.1, read as the reverse complement.
GAAACATCCATTCCTTAAAGTGAAATGCATCCCTCTTTCCCAAAATCCTAGATAACATCATTATAAGATCTGATACCTCCTTTTAAAATTATGCCCTCTTTGGCTAATCTAAGATCTTTGCTAGGGAGTTCTTCTCCATTCTCAAACATTTCTTGTTCAAGTGAGCCTTATTGGCCTCCTTGTGCTTGCTATATATCTCCAAAGCTTTTGCCTCATTCAGTTGTGCAAGGTTCTTTGGATTAGGGACACTGAACATTAATTGAAACATTTGAGGAGTTAGGTCTATGATCACATTGTCCTGTGAATCCACACATTCTCTGGTGGTCAGATTGTAAGCTCCAGCTACTTTCATGATCAATTTCATGCATTGGATGGATAGAGGAAACACAGTGATGTGATCCAAGCCAAACTCAACTATTCTTCCAATTCTCTCTGTTACATCCTCAGTAAATGTATTTGAATACAACTCCTCATAATTGAATCACGAATTCGCAAGAAACCAATGACTGAACAAAATGGAAAATGCAAAACGAAAGAAAGAGAAGAACAAAAACCCTACCTCAAATGAAAATAAATAGGTTAGCCCTCTGAGATGATTCCATGGATGATTATCTCCCTTTCAATCGAATCAAACATCCAAAACTCCATTGCAACTCTAGTTCGCTCTTTGATATTTTAAACAATGATAATAACTTCTAGTTAATCCCTAATTAAGGTTAAAAACTGTAGCTTCACGTGTTCTTGGCACCTTTAATCAATGCCAGAAATGTGGAAGATCAGATTCGGGATTGCAGCGGGAAATGGCACATTACTGCAGTACAGCTTCAGTAAAGTCAAACATGAAAACAGAGGGAGCGGAATTGGAGCAAGAAATGATTTAGAAATTTCATCCAATTTTGAAGCTCGATTCTTGTTCTGGCTCTGATTCCGCCAACAAAGAAGAAAGCGAAACAAAAGACAAAAATAAAAACACGAAGACCAAAATGAGAAAAACTAACACAAAAACCTAAGTCTAACCAAAAGACCAAAAAGGCGGAAGTGGAGGCAAAATGAAACTTTATTTAGAAACCTTGAAAAACTTTAGACTCAACTTTCACTTTGGTTCTGGCTCCGACAAAGACAAACCAAAAGACTACAAAAAATACCTTCAGGATGGGGATCGAAATCGATTTTTGAAACAAGTTTCAAAACCTGATTTAGTTTTGGTTCCAGTTTCGACAGAACAAACCAAAGAAAAACAAAGTTTTGGAAAAGAAAGACTCCAAAATTTATTTGAAAAAGAAACAAGGACAAAAACACAAAAAGGGGGACCCATTTTGACCAAGGCAAAATATGGGGTGGTTATGCAAGGCATAACATGACTCATTCGCCCACCTGGTGATTTAGTCACAAATTAGGTCTGAATCTACATTTTTAATACTTAAAACTTCATTTCTATGTTGTTGTTTGCTGCTGTCAGATCCCTATTTCACTTTGATAATTTTTTATTTCATTCATTTCATTAGATCTAGCTTAATTTGGTTTCATTTTGAGAGCATTTGTAAACATAAGATTCAAAATTAAATTAAATCATTTACCTTGTGTTCATTGTATTTATCTTGCATTGATTATCCTTTTCTTAAGCTTTACAACTTGACATCCTATTGCTAATACTCTATAGTGAGACATATTTTGAGACTCATGTCATCTCGTGATAACACACTTGTCATAGATCTTGGGTTATCTATCTCTTTCACTCATAGTGTTGACAATACTTCACTAGGTATGGACCATACCTGTAGACATGCAAAACTGACATCGTACATCTCGCTCTAACATCGTGCATCGAATTCTCCTATTAATCAATTAAAGCAATTTATTGATTAATTTTCCTAAGGTTCATTAAATAAATTAAATTATTTAATCAAATCCTTATGTTCTTCTCATTTGATTTAATAAATCAAACTGATTTAGTCAAATGTCAAATCCCTAAAATCTCCTAAGTTAATTAATCTAAATTAATTAACTTCTAATCATGATTATCATTCTCCAGCTTTTGACTCAACTAGAGTCAAAAATCCAAACTCCTAACTAACCCACCCACTTGCACCAATAAATCAATTTATTGATTTATAATTCTTCTAATTTCATTCAAAAAGGCATCAAAATGGAATATTCTTCCAATTTGAATCTTCCCCCCAAAAGGGACTTGTCCCTTCCAACAAGGTTTTAAATGCTATTTGCACAAGTCAACATAGCATTTATTACACCTTTCATCCCCCCAAAACATGTCAAGTCTTTCAAATTCAAATTTGAAAGTGGCACATTGGCCAAGACTTGCACATTCCTCACCCTCTCATAGCTTGACAAGTGTCATCTTGTCATTTGCTTATGAATTATCCCACATTCATCTAAAATCACTCAATCTCCTACTCTTGAATCTATAAAATGCAAAGCATTTCAACACAAATCTACAACACACAACTCATGCTCATTGTAAGGTTACTCTCTTCATAAGAGAACTAATCTTATTCATCACCACACCATTTTCTTAGCAATTACATCTTGAGGCAAGGTTGCTCTCTTCATTTGAGAGTCAATCTTGCTCTTCGCCATTATTTTGATAGTTTTGCTTATCATGGATTGCGAAAGGGCAACATCCTACAACACTAAGTTGCACCAATCTACTATGGGATAGGAATGATTCATGTTTTATGCATTGTTCTTATTAGTTGCATTATTTAACATGATTCTATATTTCATAGGGATGTTTAAGTTTGCTAATTTAAACTGACTTTTGTGCTAACAACATAAAATGGTTTAGGTTGATCTTTCAGATTTTGACATCTACAAAATGGCGCTAGAAGGAGGGCTGACCTAATTGTTTTTTAAATTCTTGTTTCTGTTCACCTTCGTTTCATGCATTATATAGTACTGTCAAAATCTCTGTTTCTTTTGATATAATATTGATTAATGTTCTAGACAGGGCTGTGAAGTCATTACTTTGTAAAGTCTATGTCTCTTATGATATACACACTGCAGTCAAGCGATTTAAAAGTGCAGGCCACAATCCTGACAACACTACAATGATGCAACAGGACCTCTGAAATCTTCTTGTATTCAACCCCAACGCCATCTTGCGACAGTGATATACAACTTAAGATTTGTGCTCAATTTTTATTTTTTATTTTTTTGCTTCTAATCAGCCTTTCGTTCAAAGATATCACATGGATAGTTTTGGTCTTTTCACGGGTTACGAAGATTACAGTGATATTTTTTAAATATCAGTACTATTATTATAATTGTTGGGATTATGGTGAAATCTAATTGATGATAAGTTGGTATCTGGAGTACCAAATGTTGTATAACCTTTGCTTTGAGGTTGGATTGTTTTCAATGGATTTTTTTCTACTTTCTCTACCGCGCCTATAGTTAGATCAAACTCTGATCTAGCGGTTTGTTTTTTCCTTTAATCTCTGTGTGTGGTTTATTAATTCATTTTCCTGCCATGCACATTATCTAGGCATCATGTCAAGCAGTCCATTCCTTTCTTAGGCATCATGTCAAATAGACTTTCAATAACTCAAGGGTGCTATGACTGTCTGATCAAACTTAAATAGCCTCGTTCATCCACTCACTTAGTATTAAGTCTTGAATCTGGAAAATACCCTGCTGACTTTGTTTGCCAAGCCGAGATAAATCTATGCTATCACTAGCAGTTCACATAGCCTCTCTATCCTTTTGTTTGGTACAGGCAAAGAGGCCGTGAACTCCATTAGCTCGCAAGCTGGGAGGGTGCTAGCCAAGGGTTGTAACAACGAGTTCATAGTAACAGCCAAACTTTCGCATCGACCAGATCAACCAGCTCATCCCCTAGTATTTTGTTGTTGGTTGTTCTGATTGGAATGATGCAAATTTGGGTTATTTGCATCGTTCTACTTGTGCACAGGAAGAAAACTCAAAGTAAGCCACGTTGGATAGCAATGTGTAAAATAATTCAAAGGCTTCAAAATTCGCACCGAAATAGAATCTAGAGGAGGCGTACATGGTAAAACAAAAAAAAGACTAGAGGCAGCCCCCTACTGTAGTAATCCAGTTATTGGAATGTATTGTGCCATAGATCCTATCACAATGACATCAATACAGATTGTTTTTGCTCCAGACTTTCTGCAGGGAAGGTCATTAATCTTTTTTCCCATACAAATCGCATATGCTTTCAAGTCTTTAAAACCAACGCCTACCAGAAAAATTCACTCGAAAGTTCTCACGCCTGTTCAAAAGAAGAAAACCTTCTGCATTTTTCGTTTTTGAGGCATTCTGTCAATCAATTCACGTACCTTTGCTATACTGCTGCGCTTAAAAGAAAATCCACTATTATTATGCATTGATGGATGTCTTTTCATTATTACTGGATACCTGACATGATTTCATAGTCGTGCATGCTGCTTCATACAGGGTGCTCACATTTTAAGCTGTATTCCATTAGTTCTGCGAGTTCTACAAGGGTAAATGGTACGTACAAATACTGACAAAGCTTGAGAGTTTAGTTTTGCACCTGGCACCGGCATTTGCTTAAAAGTTCCTAAAGCCTTCTCAATGATCCATTTTGTGCATATCCCGCAATCTTTATAGTCCAAGAGGAGACATCTCTTTTAGGAATTTTGTCAAAAGTTCATGAGCTCTTTTTTATATTCCACATTGCATACATATCTAACATAGATGGATGTCCATACTTGTTCTAAAGCTCTCATTCTTTGCATGGGCTAAGAGAGGATTGTGCATGGAAGGAAGGAACGGTTACTTTTGTCTTGGCCTCGGTAAGATCTTTTGCAGTCACGAATTAGGTGAGACATTTTGCAATTTGAAATTCCACTATGATTTGTATAATATTTTCCTACATCCACCGACAGTATTTTTTTAAATTTTCCAAAGTCTTTTAGACACTGCGCGTATCTTGCAAATCTCAGCGTTCATTAAAAACATCATTGTCTTCTAGCCGTCCTGCCAGACAGTTCACATACCTAGTCTATGCCTTATGTGCTCTGACAATAGTTCATGTCCTTAGTCTGTGCGCCCCACATTCTGCAAACATGTCTACCAGGACAGATATGACTGCAACGTCTTTATTCATTAATGAGTGATCATTTTGCTGCTGTGTGGCTGGAGATACCAGAAGCATTAAAGACAATGCATGGGAAGTCCTTATGGTGCGACCAAATAACACTGTGGCTAACTTCATACGGATGTCTTAAGTTCATGAGCCGATCTTTCTTTAAAAATGGCCGACAGTCAAAGTTCAATGAATCATATTAACTTAGATTTGATTGGAAAAAAATAACCAGCTCACCATTGGGAAGAGTGGGTTAGTACGCATGTGAAGAGGGGGTCAAAATCATAGCTACTAGAAGCATAGGATGGCTATACGTAGTCAGGGGAAGTAAATGCTAGTGTCATTCCCATCAATATCATTGCTTTATTAGTAATGTTGTTATGCCTTTCTCATAAATATTATTGTTTCAAAATTGATTGATCTGTCAATTTTATCAATGATATTGCTCTAACAGTGAACTATAGAGACTTTTGTAGGTAGCATGAGAACATTTCAATGGTTGTAGTCATAATATGTTTAAAGCCACTTGTTTATAGTTACACTTTACTCATGGTGCCTTGTCCATTAAAAAATTGATTGATGCATTGAATGGGAAACCAAAGTCATTGTTCTCTATTTTTTATTTGCTCATAAAAAACTTGCAGATTGCAGAAATCTTTCATTGGCATGATATCATTATAGAGGGAAATTTTAATACTTCTAATCAATGCATTGAATCAACACTTAATGCTTTCATTTTTGCTTCTACAAGCTTCCATATAAGCTTGTGGATATATTTTTTTTTATGCTTAATTTGAATAGATGTGATGTCATGCTTGTTTACCTTGCTATATTTAAACATATGAGGTTCCTCAAAAACACTATAACCATTGCTTTTTAGGTGGAAACTTTGCATAGCAAGTTTATTTTTATTCTTGAAATGTTGAATGCTTCATTATTTCCTTGACATAAGTTCTCATTTCTAAAAATTTCACTTTGTTTCAAGTTTCCATCTCTCTCAGAGGAGAGTCAAATAGCAAAATGGAATTGGAAGAATATTGGAGTTAGAAAATTGATCGTTAAACTTGAACTTGACAAAAGCATTTTTTAATGCTTATTGCGATAACCTAGAGCTTCCATTTTGTACTTTCGTTTTCTGTTTTAAACCAACGCACATTTCAATTTGGGTTTAAAATTAATCACTTGACTTGATTTCTTCAATTGGGATAAAATTGAACCTTAGAAACACTTACTAAATTTCAATTTGGACTTAAAATTGAACAAGGCAATCACACATTTCAATTGGTGCTTAAAACGAACACATCATTGGTTTGAGGTTTAAAATGAACATGTGCATTCAATGCTTTGTAATCTTTTTCACAAAGTAATATCATCGAAAAGACGTATGCGCTTCTCTCACGCCTCACGACGATCTTGAGAATCAAAAGTCTTTTTATGATATTAAGTTGTCAAAAAGATTGCCTTCACATTTCATTTTGGGAAACTTAAAATTAATAAATCTTGCAAGTGTGAGTGGAGTGCATCGCGAGTGTTCTCTCTTTGTTTCTCAACAAAGATCGATCGAACTACGGATGTACTTACTTGCTATTGTTCACCTTTAGAGGGCCTGCCTTGGTGGGAAAAAGTACTCATCCCAAGGGAACGACTCAAGCGGTAACGGGCTAAAGCCAAGCTCTTCCAAACCGCTATATAAATTTGTGTTCACGGTGAAAGCCATGGACAATGGGAAGCGGCGCATGATAACTCTCCCCCAGTATCTTTATGATGCGTAAAGCCCTTGTTCTAAGGGTTGGGAGATCTCTCACAAGGAGTTTATCATTGCACCCCCTAAACTGGATGCCCTTACTACAAACCTTTGTTTAGAAAGCCAAAAACCTTATCTATTTTGTTGGTGCAAGAGGTCATGTCCTCTGAAGCCGCCCCACGTAACATGCGGTCTTGTTGTGGAAATGGAAAGTATGCCATGGGAGATTCATGGGTACTAATGCTTGGTTGACCCGAATAAGTGAGTGTTGTGGAGGGGAGCCAGTGTGGTCAAGCATTTAGCCATTCGCACAAGATATGCGCAGCTGGATTTATCCAAGTGGGAACCCAACAAAGTATTGTCTCATCAACCTAGGAGTGTGAAAGTGCTTGAAAAAAAAAACACATTGCTTGAATCCGAAACAGTGGAAAACAAACATTCAACAAGTCATCAGAATTTCAAACCCTTTAGGAAAGCAAATACCTTTGACGAATTCAAGTGTTCATGCTTGCCCTAGGGATTTCATCCTTAGAGGCTTCTAAACATTTGGATTTCATCTTAATTTGCTTACTGAAGTCAACAATAGATAACCTTTGTCTTGATCTCCTTGATTTCTGCATAACACACTTTGTGGGATAAAGGGAAATTAGGATATTGGACATTTAGTTTGAAAAACATAACCAAGAAAGTGTTTGTGGTAAAAAGAATTGAATCTAAACAAGAGAAACAGACAAATTTGATTACACATGTGTTTTCTAACATGATCAAAATCCCAAAACCGAAGTTCAAAAAGCTTACTATGAAAGCTAGTAAGGAGCGTCTTGAGATCCTGAATTGTTTGAAAGGTTTATTTTCCTCTTATAGGAAATATAGCGTGTTCTTCAACACCGAGGTCTTGTAAGCAAAAGTATCATCTAGGTCAAGTCTAGGATCAAATTTAATCACTTTCATCCATCTTTCAACCATCAAAATCAGTCAAATTTCCATCTCATCAACAGCTCTTGGAATCTTTGTCATTTGTTATGCTAAACTTTTAGGCGAAATCAAAACCTCTTTGTTTGACTTAACACATCTAGTCAAACCATCATCCTATACACAAGTTCTCTCTTGGATAAAACAACTTCCTAGGGTTTATGAGTTCATCTTGTTTGGCTTAACACACCTAGCCAAATTATCAAATCATCACCTCATTTGACTTGACACACTTAGTCAAACTACCATCTTGTAGGAGTTCACTTTTGGATAACACAACTTCCTAGAGTTTTACGATTACATTCATCACTCTTGTTTGACTTAACACACCTAGTCAAACATCAATCCAATCACGAATCAATCAAATCAAAGTCCTAAAAGTTTAGCATTTCCTTCAAAGTTTCTTTAAGAGTTCCATTCATCCAAATCACTCATCTTTCGTTATCTCATCCTCATCATCACTTTGATCCTTCAATTATCCTAGTTCTTTGCTTCTTTGAACCTAAGGTTTAGACTGATCTAAAGGATTAGAGGTTCATCTCTTACATTCTTGAAAATTGATCTTCATTTTATGGTTCAAACTGGATCTCAACACAAGAGGGACATGGAATATAAATTTGATCCATCCATCATGAGAGATTCGATTCAACCAAACTATCCAAGCCTTGCAATACCATTTGATTATCAAAGCTTGTACAATGCATACATGGGAGCATTATCTCATACAAACATCAATGGTACAACGAATATGAGTATGCCCGATCTAAAGTTTGGAACACCTTTCCCAATGATAGATTCAAATCCAAGTCCAAATCTGCAAATCTATCAACCAAACGCCGAATGCATGAGTTTTCCAAACATTATCCCACAAAATCCATACATACCAAGTGCAACTTTACCAAACATGACCATTTCAAATCCACACTTGGTAAACTTTGGGGTCGACATGTTTGCAAATCCCCCTAATGTTGTTCAAAATCCTAGCAATATATTGGCAACTCTATATGTTGATTCAAGTTAAGGTAACACCATGCAAAATCAAAGTTACCTAAATCCAAGCAATATGATTCCCAACCACAACAATATTCAATTTCAATCTATCATGCCGAATCAAAACATCATACCAAATCATCCCATTTTTCCATCGATATCTCAAAAACAGATGGCAACCATCCAAGCAACCCCAACAATCAACACCATTCCCATTCCACCACCACCGCCACCACCGCCAAAGCACAACACGACCAATTCATTCTCCATCATGTTGCAAGAAGCTTCCCGCAAAAAGGCACTCCAAGCCCAACAAGTTACACAGCTAGTTGCTCAGCAAGCACAAGCGGCTCAAGTAGCCCAACAAGCGCAAGCGCAAGCAGAATTCTACGCACTATTGCAATCAATCCAAGAAGAAGTAGCACAACAAAGAGCCCAACAAAAAGCTTTGTTGGCACAAAAACAACATGACGAACAACAAGCGTTGTTGGCTCAGCAGAAAACGCAGGCCTTAATCCCACAACAAAGCTTACAACAGATTCCCACCGCAATTGTTGAAAACAAAAATCAAGATCAATCTATCAGTAAGCACTTTGAAGATGTTTCAACCTTGACCAATGATCAAATCATCACACACGAAGAGTCACTTTTCAATCATGATCAAAACTCACTAACGATACCCAACAATGATCCAATCCAAGAAACATTAACATCATTTGATCCTATGTTTGAGAACATTGACAATCCCTCCACCAAAATTGTTGAAAACAATGATCAAAATCAATCCATCAATGAGCACATTGAAGATATGTCTACCCCATCCATTGATCAAATCATCGTTCATCAAGAGCCACTTTTTAGCGATCTATTTCAAGATGTGTTAACATTATTTGATCCCATTGACATAAACCAAGATCCATCCACCAATGATCATGTTGACAATATCTCTACATCACCTAATGAGTCAAAGGACATATTTCAAGAACTTATTCCAAAGCATGATCAAAATCTTCCATCAAGGTCTAGCAATGGCCCTTCCAACAACATATTGACATCCTTTGACGCCATGGTTAAAGATATTGAAGGAATCCCTATCTCAACATTTGATTCTAATCATCTCAAAGTTCAAGAGAATATTGAGCCACTTCCTAATGAAGATATCCAAGAAAGAAGTCCATCCTTTGAAATCGACCCATGTCAAGAACGTGATCAAAAGCATGGCGAAAGCAATTCCATAATTAGTCAAAATCAAGAATTTGTATCTCTAAGATACTACAATGATCTAATGGGCACTCTTTTATCTATACAAGATGCTGCAAATGATGACCACATCCGCATAGCACGTACTCTTCCATCTACCCATGAGATGCTTTCTTTGGATGGACCTGTAGATGATCTTCATTCAAAACAAGAGTCTCATACTCTTGAAATCATTACCAACGAACAAGAGTCTCCTACTCTTAACATTTGTACACATGGTCAAAATATAGACAAATGCAAAGACATATCAGAAATGGGTCATGAAGAAGGCTTCTACATAAGTCGTGAATCAGAAACATCCTATGAAGTGAGTCATGAGGAAGACTTTTGTGTAGATAGTGAAGCATCAACACTTCTTGAAGAAGCATTACAATATGATATCTCACAAGATCAAACCAAAGATATCAATCAAAAATTTATCCAACATGAGGAGGATCATATCACTTATAAAGTTGGATCACTTACCTTTGTAAGGGAAAATCATCTTATCAATAAAGAAGCTGACACTTTTGAAGGTCCACGACAGAGCAGAGAAGGAGCAACACCTTGTTTCCAAGGGAAATCATATCCTTTTGCAAATCAAATGTTTCAACAGATGAATTATCAGGGCAGAGGATTAGGCCTACATGAACAGGGTATCCTGGAACCAGTGCAGATTTTTGGCAATCCTAAGCGTCAAGGCCTTGGTTACTCAACAATCAAGGGGTCTCAACATATCAGTAATACTATCACCATACTGGGGGCAACTTCGTCTCGAGCGAACATCAACATAGGGAGCACGAAGAATCCTTATGATGAAACTGATGCCAATACTACAACCCATCACGTCATGAATCTTCATCCACCTATCACCCCATCCACAAATTGGGACCAACAACAAAAGAAAGATTTGAATCAAAGAATGAAGAATGAAGGTACGAAGCACGAAGGACAAATAAAATACATATGGATACCAAAGAATACAAAGAATGACTATCCTTATCAAACTCCATTAGTCAAAGAAACTATGGGGCAAAATCAAAAAGGGAAAAGTATCCATCAGAAACATCCACAAAAGCAAAAACAAGCTTCTCAAGCAACGTACAAAGTTTATCAAGCAGTTGGTCCTAATTCCACACACACTTCCGTATCTGTCCATAATCGCTCATCTTCCCAAGTTTGGAGAGTCAAAGGCTCCAAATTGCCAACCAATCCATCTTTTATTCGTAAACACACTCCATCCATGCCTCCATGCATGATATCCAATTCTCACATTGACCATGTATTGGCGGCGACCCTTCATCATAAGGATTCAGAAGGCACCCTATCACGATGGGCGCACAAAGATAGAGTTAACTTCGGTATCAGCAAAGCAGATCAAGAATCTCAAAAGTTGCATTCAAGTGCACGTATCTTGGCAAGACAACTTCTACAAGCAGGATATCGATGGCACATTATGATAGAAGCATCAACATTAGCACCACCAAGTGGTTCAGCATCAGCTTAAAATCTCTCAGAAAATACAAAAAAATCAGAAAAATGTCCTGAAAAGATGGTCACCTTGATGAAAACCTGGCAAACAGGTGTCTTGGTGACAACAAAAAAATACAAAAATACAAAAAAAATCCAAAAAAAAATCAGAAAAAGGATTGAAAACAGTAAAGAAAAAAATCGTCCTCTAGCGAAAACCGCTTCGGTGGTGCTTTGGACAAGTACCATGATGAAAACCTGGCAAACAGGCGTGATGTGTAGAATCAAGCATCTACGTGCACCAGTTCAAGAGAAAGCATCTTATCGCATCCATTATTAGGCCATCATTTGAGTCGTATCATTTATTCACCCATGAACTGTTTATCCAACCCATTTTTATCCATCTGCATCCAAGGTCCAAGTTACCTTGATCTTGATAAAATTTTGGAGCACACTTTATGCTTGCTTATGGTAAAAATCTTGACATGGGTCATTTTCATTGATCCTATCCTACCCAACACTATATGAGCCTTGAAGCATTATCTGAATGAGCGTTCCTCTGTTCGAAAACCTTATCTTGTCACAAGATAATTCTTGGCATCCTTTGCATGCTTACCATACCCATCCATCTATCCAAGAATCCACCCATGGCCGTTCAAACATTGCTAGACACTGGGGGCAGATATTTACATCTTGCTTCGAGAATAAATCTTGATGTATATCATCCAACTTATGTGGTGATCCAAGCATTGGAAAACGTGAAATCAACTTGGTCAAATCAATTTGTGAGCCAAAAATCCAAATCACTAGCCCATGGCATATTTTGACAGCAAGACGATGTTCCTTATCAAGTTTTATCTTTCATCGAACATCAATCTGAACAATTCATATCAGTCGCATCTAATGCGCACATCTGTGTCACATCAAATCATCAAAATAATTTTGTTCCAAATCAAGCTTCATCAATCTTGATCAATCGAATCCAATCAATCATCATCTTGTTTGACTTAACACACTTAGTCAAACTATCATCTTGTGCACGAGTTTACTCTAGGATAACACAACTTCCTTGGGTTTACAAGTTCATTATCATCACTCTGTTTGGCTTAACACACTTAGCCAAATTATCAAATCCATAATCACCTTGTTTGGCTTAACACACCTAGCCAAATTATCCTTTTTGTACGAGTTTACTCTAGGATAACACAACTTCCTGGAACTTACGAGTGCATTATCACTTTTTCAAACTATCAATCCATCAGTCTGATTGATCAACATTAAAGCTTGGTTTTCAACAAAATCCTAAAACAAAGCATTGATATCATCACATATCATATCCATATTGTCAAAATCGTGCGAAAAATCCAAAAACATTCAGAAAACTCATTCAAAAAACCAAAAACATTCAGAAAAATCATCAAAAATCCAAAACCATGTCGAAATATCAGAAAATCTTCAAAAATTTCATCATTAAGTCTTGTCAGTTTTTTTCTACCTTGTCGAACTACGTCGTCTCTGAGCTTGAACGTAGGCAAGGTTGATCTTTGATCATCCCCCAAGATAGTTTGCGTCCGTCGCATTGGCATCCGTTTGCCCATCTAGTTAGGCGTCCGTCGCATTGGCATTCGTTTGCTTATCTTTTCTTTTACAATCAGGTCCGTCCTTATGCGTCCGTCGCATTGGCAATCCATTTGCCCATTCATTTATGCATTCATCGCATTGGCAATCCATTTGCCCATTTATTTATGCGTCTGTCGCATTGGCAATCCGTTTGCCCATTCATTTATGCGTCCGTCGCATTGGCATCCGTTTGCCCATCTAGTTAGGCATCCGTCGCATTGGCATTTGTTTGCTTATCTTTTTTACATTTAGGTCATTCTTTATGCGTCCGTCGCATTGGCATCGATTTTCCCATCTATCTCATCCGCAGTCAAGTCAATTGACACAAAATCCAAAAACATTCATAAAATCTTGAAAATGCCAAAAAATATTGAAAAATGTGAAAATTCCAAAAACAGCCTCAAAACATTTGAAAAAAACCAAAATGGTGCATCCATTTCATCTCGCTTTCACCTGTGATTTTCATCACTCATAATAAATCATCGTCATTTTCACCCTTTGGTGAGTTAGTCAGAAGCAAGTTTAGCAGGTTCTAAAGTGAACGCCTAATCATTAGAGTCTCAAGTCTAGATCCATAAGTTAGCAAGTTGGTCAACTCGGAGTATCAATAGCTTATCACCCAATCAGTCCTACCGAAACCCTGATCACTACATGTCCTAGGATGAAGCTTTCCCACGATGGACATAAGCATCAGGTACCCTACATTAGTTTAGCCTGGCTAGCGATACGAAGAACATTAGCTTGTTTATTTACTTTATCTTGGTCTTTTTGACTTATCTTATTTTGCGCTCATTCCAAGGACCTCTCGATGATGCCTAAACAAAACAGGTTTAGAGAGAAAGGAATGGGGCAATGATCATTATCTTTTTATCTGCTGTGCTTGTTGGATGTTCTTGTAAAATAACTTGGCGAATACTTGCTTTGTTGGGTCCGTCCTAGCAGGGTTTCCGTATGTCGAGTGTGAACAAGAGCACTCCTATCTGATTGTCGAGTCAGAGTCCATCACACTAGGCGCAACGCCATCTTGGTTCTTAATACCTTGATGCATCACCCCTATGTGTGTTATCAAACATAAAGAAAGTTACGCTCTTTATCTCCCATTCCTGGATAAGCAATACATCATCTTTCATCATCATCTCTAATAAAGTTGGCTTGTTGAACTTTTGCATCTTCTTGGATTCAAGGGTTGATCCCTCTCATTCTTCTATCCTCTCTTGTTCTTCCATCCTCTTTCACTCTAACAATGCATCCATCCTGGATTTGCACTCTCATCCTGCATAATCATGTCATATCATCATCCATCTCATCCATCTCACAGGCATTGCATAATCATTTAACATGTTTAGGATAATATAGATTTGTTATTCTAAGCATCTTCCAAACATATCATTTACATCATCATTATCATATAGTCTCACAATCCATACATCCATTTTGAACCTCTTTGTCGTGAGATCCACCTCAAATTGAATCTTTTCGCTTGATCTCTCGAGGGGGCAATGTACTAACGTACTTATTTTCGCCGAAGCATCTGAAAAATCAGAAATTTTTTAATTTCGATGTCGGTAGAATCATTCTTTGAACCAATGCAACGAGTACATTGATTCAAAGAGGGGCAAAATGTAGACATGCAAAACTGACATCGTACATCTCGCTCTAACATCGTGCATCGAATTCTCCTATTAATCAATTAAAGCAATTTATTGATTAATTTTCCTAAGGTTCATTAAATAAATTAAATTATTTAATCAAATCCTTATGTTCTTCTCATTTGATTTAATAAATCAAACTGATTTAATCAAATGTCAAATCCCTAAAATCTCCTAAGTTAATTAATCTAAATTAATTAACTTCTAATCATGATTATCATTCTCCAGCTTTTGACTCAACTAGAGTCAAAATCCAAACTCCTAACTAACCCACCCACTTGCACCAATAAATCAATTTATTGATTTATAATTCTTCTAATTTCATTCAAAAAGGCATCAAAATGGAATATTCTTCCAATTTGAATCTTCCCCCCAAAAGGGACTTGTCCCTTCCAACAAGGTTTTAAATGCTATTTGCACAAGTCAACATAGCATTTATTACACCTTTCATCCCCCCAAAACATGTCAAGTCTTTCAAATTCAAATTTGAAAGTGGCACATTGGCCAAGACTTGCACATTCCTCACCCTCTCATAGCTTGAA
Organism: Sequoiadendron giganteum; assembly: GCA_007115665.2. NCBI lineage: Eukaryota > Viridiplantae > Streptophyta > Pinopsida > Cupressales > Cupressaceae > Sequoiadendron > Sequoiadendron giganteum. Next base: position 61,503,402 of record CM021107.1, on the reverse strand, counting down.
AAGTGTCATCTTGTCATTTGCTTATGAATTATCCCACATTCATCTAAAATCACTCAATCTCCTACTCTTGAATCTATAAAATGCAAAGCATTTCAACACAAATCTACAACACACAACTCATGCTCATTGTAAGGTTACTCTCTTCATAAGAGAACTAATCTTATTCATCACCACACCATTTTCTTAGCAATTACATCTTGAGGCAAGGTTGCTCTCTTCATTTGAGAGTCAATCTTGCTCTTCGCCATTATTTTGATAGTTTTGCTTATCATGGATTGGGAAAGGGCAACTTCCTACAATACTAAGCTGCACCAATCTACTATGGGATAGGAATGATTCATGTTTTATGCATTGTTCTTATTAGTTGCATTATTTAACATGATTCTATATTTCATAGGGATGTTTAAGTTTGCTAATTTAAACTGACTTTTGTGCTAACAACATAAAATGGTTTAGGTTGATCTTGCAGATTATGACATCTACAATACCTTTGATAACTTCATTCCTATGCCCAACTTACCTACAAGCAATATGACAAGTTTTGAAACAATGGTTGCTAGTGTCCCTTAAGAAAACATAATCCAAATCCATGAGGAATTGGAACATCTACAAGAACTTGTGAGTACTAAAAATATTTCCAACATTGCTATTCCTACCATAGATAACATACATCGAATGATTGAAATTGAAAAAAGAATAGAGATTGCACATAACTTAGCTCAAATTGTTGGAAAACATCTTACCTCAATGACTAGATATGCTCAAACCTTAAACAATGATCAAAGTCAAGGAGGAACCTAATTTCCTCCTCCTACAAACATTTATTCTATTCCTACTTACACCAACCCTCAAGTTACAAAAAAAATGCAACCTACTAGTAATGTCATTCATACCTTTAGTATTTCCACTAGAAATCCTTGTACCCTTGTGCCATCTCACATCATATCTCCTACATCTTCACCTCCCATAAGTATTCCATTCACTTGCCCCTCAAACAGATATACAAATACACCATATTCACCTCCATCCCAAAACACAACCAATGACGCCATCCTTAACCAAATCTTACAAAAAATTTCATCCGTTCAACAAACAATTTACACCATAAACAAAAATTAAAATGGTCAACTTTCATACTGTATCTAAAGCAATCCCTTATCCCTAGAGATATTAAGAACACCTATACCACAAGGTATAGAGATTCCCAAGTTTGAGAAATATGGAGGTAAAGGAGATTGATCTAACCATGTTTCTCCTTACACAACCTTATGCAGTGACTTCCTCCTTGAAGATAAACTCTTAGCTAAACTATTCCATAGGTCCTTGAAAGATACTACTCTATAATGGTTTTCTATATTACCAAATAACTCAATTCGTTCATTCAATGAACTTGTTGAGGACTTTACCATTTCCAAGTGCACATGACCCCTAATATGACCTTAGTTGATTTGATGAGATGTAAGAAAAAGGATGATGATAAGGTTATTGATTTCATTTCATGCTACCAATTGATTTATTCTCAAATCGACATAAAGCTTCCTAATCCTCACCTTCAATGAATGCTCATTGAGAACTTACAAACTAAGATTTAAGATAAGCTTGGTATGATAACATTTCCTTCCTTCTTACACTTGTGTATCACCCTTTGTGATTATCAAAACTCAATTAGTAGTCATGAAACAAAACCCACCTCTAGCCATCCTAAAAATTCCAAATCCACAACTCAGAGTAATTACCAAAATTTTAGGAAACATAATAAAGGATTTCTTCAACTAAATCCCCTCAACCAACCCAACATATTGATACCCAAGTGGTTGCTATAAAGAAGACAAGTCATTTTAAATATGGGAATTTGGCTAGACAATTTACTCCCTTACTTGATACCCTCCATAACATCATGTTACAACTTCTGGAAAATAACTTTATTTCCTTACCTCCCATTAAAACTCTTGATCCTAATGATCCATTACATCCCAAGCTTAGATCAAATTTGTATTATCATTTTCACCATCAAAATGGACATGATGTACAAAACATTGTATTTATCTTAAACACATGGTGTAAGACCTCATTGATTCCAATCATATCCAAATTGGTGGTTTCAATGATCAAGGTAATAATTTTTTTCCCCATACCAGCCAAAATCTACAAATCTTTACCAACCCCATGCCAAATCATAATATTTCATTTGTCAAAGCTAGTGAAACTAAGAATCATGTGATGAATGTTGACATAGATGATGACAACATGGACACTAATGAAAATAGTCCTATGAATAACATGATTGGACTGATCAAAATTCAATCTCGTAAGGGCCAAACTAAAATACCTCTTGACATTGCTTTCTCATAAAAATATATAATCATAAAGGCACCTAATGGTCCTCTTTACATAGTTGACTGAATCAATGACAAGCCCACTAATGGGATATTAATTGATCCCGTCTATGGAGAGAATGAGATCATTTAAGAATTCTTACTTGTACATGAACTCTATCAAGAGACATATGATAAATTGAAAGCATGGATAAAAATGGATAATAGTTTTTCCTACCCTACAATAGGTTCAATCATCCTTCCTTTTAAAGTTGGACCGAAACAATTAGATTTCTCATTCTCCATCATCTCAATGTCAAATCAATTTCGTGTGAAGCTTGGTTATCCATGGCTATGCTGCATGGAATCCATCCCATTGGTTGTGTATAAATGTTTAAAGTTTCCCTTTGACAATGAGATCTTTACTATGCACCATAGTGGCATTAATCTTCTATCTTCTTGTGGGAATTTTTCATCAGATTTATTTTGGCCTAGACCCATTGAACCTATTAAATCTTGTTAAGATTAATTTTTAAAATCCTATCAAAAGTTTAAGGCAGAACACATAGCATAATTATCCCTTAAAAACATACCTCAACCCATGATTGAGCCTCCTATCCTTGACGAAACCATGATTGAACCAAAATACCATCCAAGTAACCAAGACCAACCCAAGACAATTCACTTTTCTATCTCCTACAAATGACCAAGAGACAACCAAATCAATCAAATCATGTCTCCTAAGATAAAATAGGTGTACAAAGCTAAAGAAAAAGTGGTTGAACAACCTCCCATGGTTATTTTTGTTCTTCCTATAAGGGAAGAAAATAAATCTATGGTTGATAAACCTTATCCTACATAAATAGAGCTTGAAAATTGTATGAAAAGAAACAAAAATTCTAGAGAGAATAGGTGTAGACGTCGTGCTATTGCTCGAAGGTTAAACAAATAAAATAACAAACAATATCAACATCCACAATCTAGTGAAGAAATACATGACGATTCTCCCTATTTTCCACAACAAAAAGATCATAAATTGCAACCACAATAGTTACCAACACCTTCTTTGGACATTATCATTTGACCTCCCATTGTGATTAGCTTGGATGATGATGAGATTTCCAAAATTGATGAGGAAGTGCATAATGAACTGAATTTATTGTTTCCCTCTTCCATGAGCTTATATGATAACAATCGTGATGATCCTCCTAAAAAGAGTGACTCACCACATGTTTAACTTGGTTATTCTCCTAGTACCACACTCACCATTTTCCCTTTGGCTAGTTGTTCGCCTTTCGTATACGATGAACAAGATTGGGATGTTGACGACTTGCTATAGGTTGACTCACATGTGCCTTAGTATTCTTGTCTTTTTTTCCGTTTTCATGTTATGTGTGTGATTGAATGCGTGTAATGTGATCTCCCCATATCATTATGTTTGATGTATCTCTCTCGTTGTGACAACCATCTATTTGTATCTACATTCTTCTATATAAATATTTTATCTTTTCTTGGTCTTGTGTTTTCCTTTCAAGGATGATGCAAGGAATCGAGACATTTAGGTCTCTTCCATGTTAAACCAAAATAATTTCTTTTTTTTCACTCTCTTTGTTTCATTCTTCTCATTCCATGAGTATTTGGGGAATGATGACATTTTCAAGATGTCTATAACAACATTGTAGCAAAGACATACTAACCCCAAATCCGTGGATCCATTCTGTGTTATTTTGGGATTTCATTTTGGGGGCAACCCATTTTCATGATGTAGCTTCAATTGGAAACATATGACTTGACATAGGGCTTTCCAAATAATATCTGATGTCCCCTTTATTGTTAGCATTTATCATTTTCTACTTTAAAGTAATTGCTCACATCATGGTGTTTAGCAATTTCTTTAAAGTGGTGGCATACATTAGCATTATTATTTTTCAACTCATATTTAATTGTGTGGTCTTCTTACTTCATTCAATGCATCTTTCTCTTTTTGGTGACATTGGGTGTGGTTTCCTTCAAGAGTGTGATATCTCTTAGCATATTATATTCTTTTAGTGTAAATGTCGAGCGGTGTGCATTCCCTAAGTTGTGAATCTTCTATTCTTCAACCGGTCCTCTCTTGGAGACATTAGGCATGATGTTCCCTAAGTTGAGACCTTAAATGAACTAAGAAAACCCCCTTTGAACATACCGTACACTATTTTTCATTTACAATAACTATTATATGGCCACTTTGCATAACATACTTTACTTGCCTGTGGAGCCATCTTGTTTGTTCATGGGTGTTAGCATACAAAGTTTTGCTTGCCTCATGAATTATACTATTCATGTTGTGTGGTTCCTTATCAATTTTATCAAGAGGTATAGGTTTGGTGTGGTTAGTATGTATGGGAGCTGACCTTAGGCATGAATTTCCCATAGCCACTTGCTTGTTTGTGTGGGTACATATTGACCACGTGCGTATGTCTCACTAGGGGCTCACCTGTTGGATATTGGATTCCACTAGCCCATGTGATCATGCATTTTTTTTGAGTAGTGGACATCGTGTTCCATTTTTACTCTTTTTTTGGACAAATAGCTAAGGCTTGATCCACATCAAGTTGGACAAACAGTCGAGGCTTGATCCACCCATTTTTATTTTTCCTTTTCTTATGTCTTTGGCAGTGTATGCAAGTGTATCTTTTTGTTGCTTCATACATCAGTCACATGTGTGTTTTTTTGTTCTTATGTTGGTTTTCGATAGGATCTTGATCTTGGTGGTTGGATCATCCCTCTTGATCATTGTCATCCTATCTCACTAGCATTGGTACACTTGGACCCCTCTTGATGCAAATTTGTCTACTTTAGTGTGAGTTTGATGTAAGGTCATCCTCTCACTAAAAGGGGGGATAAATCTAGTGTATTAAAATGTATCCCTTTATATTTTCACACTTTTTTGGGCCCTCATTGTTAATATTTGGCTCATTTATTCCTTAATTGGTCCTATTTTTCATCCACAAGCCTAATTAAATGCATTTTTTCGAGGATAATCCTAACATTTAACAAAAGGAAAATTATAATTTAATGTTTTTTGTTATGTGTTCTAGATCTAGGGATCTGGGAATCATATGCCACCTTGGGTGTATGGGTACCACCTAGGTCTAAGGACCTAACTTTAAATTTTGCATTGAACAAGACACTTCTTGAAATTTGTGTCCCAAGTTTAAGCCACTAGGACTCATATGCCCAACCTGGTGCATCAGTACCACTTTAAGTTGGAACTATTTTAAATCAAATTTTTGGTGGCATTTTATTTTCCTAGATTTGATTTCATCTTGTAGTGTTGTAATTTCACAAAATTAGGCATAAACAAGTATAAATACAAGGTTATTTCACATAATTTATACTAACAAGCAATCTAACAATCTAAGCAATTTTCATGAGAGCAAGTTTATGAGATCAAGAGAATTCAAGAGAAAATCATTAAGCATTTGGAGAAAAAATTGAGATTCGATCATCATGTCAAAGTCTCCATGTATCATGTGTGTTTATGAGCTAACATTTGTGATGTAGGTTTTCATGATTCAATCAAGCATTCAAGTCAAGCATTCAAGCAGTCTATCAAGAGTCAAGATCCATATTCATGCTAGCAATTTCAAACAATTTTGTAGCCTTTATCTCAATGGTTTGGTGAGTTGTAACATTGCACTTGTTCATTCATCATTCCTTCATGCTTTTTCATTTCATTTCAAGGTTTAATTAATAAAACAGGGTTTGACCAAGGAAAACCCCTATTCCCTAACAATCCAACATTTTTCCCTCTCTTTCATGTGTGATTTGTAGATTTATGTTGAAGATCCATTGAAGATCAAGATTGGAGAAAGTTGCAAAAGTTTTTGAAGTTTTCAAGAAGTTTTCAGCTTCATAGAAACTCACCTAAAGACCAAAATTCAAACTTTGAACTTGAATATCAAACAAGACGGAAGCTATAGAAGATCACTAGAGGCTATAGAAATGTCAGTCAAACCCTAGCAATAGGACTAAATCACCCCTCCGGGCATATGATTCCCAGTACAAACCTTTTGGAATCTTTATGTAGATCCTAAATAGTCACCAGAAGATTCTAGATTCTTCCCAGATTCCTATAGCATGACTAAATCACCCATTTTGGCATATCAATCCTAGTGCACCTTAAAACAACATTTTCCAAGTTTCTTAGACCTTGTTTTAAACTTTTCATTCTTCTAGGCAATCTTTTGTTTCATTCTATTTGCCAATTTGATTTACTTCTTTTAGGTTTCTAGGGTTTTATGCATAAGAGTTTGCATTTCTCCTTTGAAGCTTCATTTAATGGTGAACCCTTGTTAATCACACAAGGAAAACCCTAGTCCTTCCCTCAATTGAGTTACTTGGGGTAGGGATATTTGTTTCCTAATGAACTAAAGTGTTAAATAGGTCCCAAAGTTCCATCTCCTAAAAGGTAGACACCTTGAGTATTTCCTTTGGATCAATATTATACAGGACTCTCTTTACCATTCACATCTTGTTGCGCTAGTAAAACAATAAGAGAATTGGATGAAAAAGAAGTGTAGAGAATAAAGGGATGCCCTAAGGTAGCTAGTTGTAAAATAAGAGGATTAGCCAAATATTGCTTTAGATTCTCAAAGGCTTTTTGATAATCTTTGTTTCATTTAAAGTGGGAGTCTTTCTTAATAAATTGAGTGTAGGGAAGAGTTTGATGCACCAATGATGCAAAAAAATGATATATAGCTTGAATCTCTCCTTGTAAACTACTGAGTTGAGATTTTTTTAGGAGGTGGCATGTTTATTATAGCATCTGTTTTAATTTTTTACACCTTAATACCTCAATGTGCCACAATAAATCCTAATATTTTTCCACTATCCATAGTGAAGACACACTTTCATGGGTTTAGCCACATGTTATACTTATGAATTCACTCAAAATTTTGGTGGAGAATTTTTACATGATCTTGATGTGATGCAGATTTAGCCAAGATATCATTGACATAATACTCTATGATGTTATGGATAAGATCATGAAATATTAATGCCATAGCTCCCTAGTATGTTTCTCTAGAAAATTTCAATCCAAATGGCATGAAAATCAAAGGGTGGGTGCAAAAATATGGGGCAACAAAAAGTGGCCACTCCACTTTTTGATCCTAAAAAAGAAAAAAAATGAGCACACCATAATGAAATGTGATAGCATTATGGTTTGGTTTGCACATACCATGAGCACGTTATAATGTGTTCACATTATGTTTTGCATTGAAATTTTATCTTTCTCTTTCTCTTTCTTTTGACATTTACATATGAAAATTTTGCTTTCCTATAATTTAAGTTATATTTCATGTATATAGTTTTATGATGCTTTATCAAGTGGTTAAATGGTCTCTAGGAGTTATAATGCAAATTCTAGTTTTTGGAAGATCTTATTTTTAGATGGTAAAATTTCAGTAATTAGCATGTCAAATTTTAGCATGATTAGGAGGTCCAAGTTTAGTAATCAATAAGTTGGATCATATTTCTCTATCTATCTCACTCATTGTTTATCCCTTATACTCTAGACCTTTCTCTCACTATCTTCATCCCTTTATCTGACTATCTCTCCCTTGAGATCAAGAATTACCTCTTTACCTATACATCCTTCTCTCTATATATCTCTCTCCTCTGTAATTTTGTATCACTTCTCTCCATCCTTCCCTCTCTACATATCTCTATAGATCATCTCTCTATTCTCTATCTCACCTTTCTCATTCCATACCTTTCCCTCCCTCCCTAAATTCATATCTCCCTCTCTATCCCCCTCTTTCTCTCTCACTCTATCCTTCCATATCTACTTCTCCCTATCTCGTCATTGTCTCTTACTCTCTCCTTCCCTCTCTACTTCTCTCTATCTCACCACTCTCTCTCTCTCTCTCTCCACTTATCTCTATCTCACCTCTCTCTACCTCCCTCCCTCCTTCCCGAAACCTCTCTCTCTCCCACTCTACTTCTCTTTATCTAACCTATACCTCTCTATCTCTCTTTCCCTCCCTCATTCCCTCTCTCTTAATCTCTCCACCTTCCTCCTTCCCTCTCTGCTTCTCTCTCTCTCTCTCTCATTCTCTCTATCTCATGTCTCTCCTCCCTCTCTCTCTCTCTCCCACCCCTCTTTTTATCTCACTTTATCCTTCCCTCTTTACTTCTCCCTATCTCACCATTCTCTTTCTCTACTTCTCTCTATTTCACCCATCCCTCTTTACCTCTCCCTCCCTCCCTCCATAATTCCCTTTCTCTATCTCCTTCTCTTTATATAACCTATACCTTTTACCTCTCTCTCCCTCCCTCTCTCCCTCCCTCCTCCTTTTCCTCTCTCTCTCCCCTTTCCTCTCTACTTCTTTTTATTCTTGTTCCTTTCTCACTACCTCTCCATCCCTCTCTCTCTCCTTACTCCCTCTCTCTCTCCCTCCCTCCCCCATCTTTCTCCCTCTTTCTCCTTCCCTCTCTACTCTCTATATCACCATTATCTCTCTCTATCTCTCTTTATCCTCTCTCTACTTCTATGTATCTCACTTATCTCATGTTGTGCCTATAGCACACACAACTCATTCTGAATGGGGACCCCCTCTTTTTTGTTTTCGCTGAGTCGCTTTTACTTTCATCTCATTTTGTGTGCCCCCTATTTTTGAGTCCTAAATTTAACATCTTAGGTCAACCAAGTTTCACAAACCTTGAAATTTCTAGGTCTTTGGTCTTTACGAAGACCCTTTGGATATTTTCCTTGAGTCTTTAAAGTTGTCGCCTTTTGCTCCCTACAAGTCCACCCTTGCAGGCTGCCCCTTGCAGGATTCCATCCATCGTCTATTATTTGTACGACATTCGAGTCAGTCCGTCCACCCACCCTATGGGCTCTATGTCTTCCTCATTCATTTCCTTGTCTTTTAACCAAACGACAAACTCTTCGGTGCCACCTGCCCTGTGGGCTCCACTGTTATTGCCGCTGGCTGTTTCAAAGTTTGTGCCCACCAACTGCACCTTCCATTGTACAATTATTTAATGTTGGCATTTAATGCATAATTTTTTATAAATAGGTGAAATTAGATGTCATTTTCATCGACATTCTCTCAATTTTTTAGCGTTTGCTCTGCTTTCACCGCCTCAGCTCCTGCGTGATCTCGTTGCCGATTCGAGTGTCATTGCTTTTAGTTTCTCCTTAGCTTCTTCAGGGTTTTTTCTGCCAGCTGTTCATGCATTTTTTATGAGATTCTACAAAGTGGTTAAGATTTTAGGAGGGAAAACTGTGAAATTTACTAAAATAATGAGTTCTACACAAAACCCATGTTGGCAAAATCGAAAAACCTTTGGAAATTTTTCATTTTTGGCTGCATGGAACTTTGCACTTGTGCGACCATTCTTGACCAGGGCCATCAAACCATTAAAACCCATAGATCTCCCACTGTCACTACCTCAACACTACACAAGACAAACTTTTAATCATGACCATCACCATCGACAGACCCACGTAGGTGGACACACGCCATCTCCTCACCACCACCCTTTGAACTTAATGGAAATCCTAAGCTAGGGGGAATACTCATGAAATCTATGGGTCCCACTTTGTGGGATTATACCTTTGGATGGCTCCTTCCATTCACTATTTCTTTATAGTCGTTTCACCCTTCTCTTCCGCCTAGCAGGTTCCATGGGACCCCGTTTCGTCACCTTTGAGATCAAAAATCAACACTTTGTCAAAATCATCCCAAGGGTTATTAACCATCGTGGGTCCACTCTTGTGGGCTACTCATTACCATTAGCTCTTTGCCTAGCACCATTTATAAATGACATTCACCTATTGCCCTCCCATTCTATGAAATTTGTCAAACCTTTCACTATTGAGAAAATATTTGCACTGTTAAACTATTATGGGCCATCTCCCATGGACCGTCGTCCATTATTCGCCATGGTTAGCAATGTCTGATCATAAAAAATGAACCTTGCTCTACCATCTGCTTCATGAGTCATGCATCTACCCTTATCATCCAGGTTGTGCCCTCTAAAATCGGCTAAGTGTCGACCCCTTGCTGGCTGCCATCTGCGGACTGCCCCGTGCAAATAGTCTTTTAACAATGGTTGATCCCCTTCGGCTGTCCACTTTGCAAATTCCACACTGTCCATTTCCCTCCAGTCCCTTCACATAAAAATTACTAAGTTAAGATCAGGAGCAAGCCCCTCTTATGGACTCGATGGTGTGGGCTGACATCCAGTCCCGAACATTCCATGATCACCATTTCAAATGGTTGTGCTTAAGTTGCCTCTCGCTTTGTGGGGTCTAGCACTACTGCATTCATTTGGCCTTCCCCAAGTAAATGATGCTATAGGTTGATGAATCTTGTGGGCCGGATGGTATGAACCATTTTCTTGCATTCATCGTTTTAAAACGACCACCACCTAGTTGCCTCCTACGGGTTCGTACCCGCACCCTTTGAAAAATTGAACCTTAAAGGGGGTTTCGACGATTGTCCTCCCTTCCTATAGATCCCGCCTTGCAAGATTCTGTCTGTGGGTTTCCATCATGCCAAGGCAATTTCCAAGTATGGACATCCAAATGGCCAAGACATTACCTACCTCTACAATCCCTAGACCCACATGCTAAAACGATTATCTCAAGGACCTCAAAAATGATCGAATTTGCTTACCAAAATTACTTAACATCTAATGGGTCCCACTCTTGTGCGGAAATTTTGATGTGGGTGGCCCACTGTAGGCCATTTTTCCCTCTTTTTCGTCTGCTCGCTGCCTCCCTCAAAACAACTCCTAGCCTAAGGAAAACCACGCCCTTGGGCCCGCATTTCTCAATCTTCCCTAAATGAGGGGAAAATGAGGTTTTTTTAAGAGATGCTACGATCTTTAAAAGATGAATTGCTCAATCTAACATTTTTTTTGTAGGGTTTTGGTAATTCTCCTCTTGTTCTATATATGAATATGCTTACTACATATTTTCCTATAGGATTTATTGAACCAGTTGCGGGACCATCGAGGGCATCCACATAGCACAAAAAGGGGAAGAAATCTACTAAGGCCCCAATAGGAAAAGAGGACAAAGATAAAATGAAATACTAGTTTCAAGGAGTGGAGGTCACCTCCCAAGTCACCACAAAATGGGACAAGATTACAGACACCAACCTCAGACACATCACTATAGACGAATTCAAACAAAGGGTCATAGTCAACCCCACTATAAAGAATATAGAGATAATAAGGAAGAGTGGTTTGGCTAAGGAAATTGGTTTCCCACCAACTCTTGTAGCCCCATAATTGGTAATGGCTTATAGAGAAGCCTACCAAGAATAGAGAAAAAATATTGTGGAAACAAGATGGTAGGGTGTTGGTTGACCTCTCTGCCAAGTCTATAGCATAGACATTCTGCATCCCCACCTTTAACCCCATGGAAGAAGAAAAAATGGAATATGCAGAGAACATGTGGAAGGTGGACCCCTTAAAGTGCAAGAAATTGATTAACCAATATTGCTTAAAGGAAAAAAGGGGCAGTGCAAACAAGGTGCCCCAAGAGTTTTTCAAAAGTGACTTCTATGAAGATTACCATGACTTGGTGACTTTGCTGAGCAGAGTCATGGGCATCCCTACTGCAGCCTATTTCATTAACTAGATGTTATATTTCATCGAAGAGATTATCAAAGGAACAACCAAGTTTTACTGGGCTTAGATGATCAACAAAATCTTGCATGAGCAGTTCTTGGCGGTGAAGAAGTCTCACCAATTCCACATGACATCCTATTTGGTCTACCTTATGGCTGACACCAATCCATACAGAACTCTATTTATAGCACAAAACACAACTCCAAGAAGGGAGCTAAAAGTGTATGACTAATATCCACAACTCCAATATCGAAACTTAAAGAAAGATTACTACAGGTTGAAAAATGCATTCATCGGGCACATTATCAAACTTCTTGGAGGGGACTTCAAGAGAAGAGTCACACACAATGCCCGTCCATTTCTTTAGAGGTTTGGATTCCTTTTCATCCAATTTCCCAATTCACTTACATCTGAACTGAGGGCTTCAGTGAAAGGCCATACAAGCTGTCCAGATATCCAAACAACCGGATGATACTGCTAGAAGTTTCAAGGTAGTTGCAAAATGCCCACACTCTCCTTGTTGGCAAGCACTGTGTAGTGGTTCCATATCCTCTTACATTCGAGCAGGGAATGTATACTCTCCTGACTGCCCAAAGTCCCAAGTATTCTAAAAAAGGAGCTTGTTGGATACAACCTGAGCCTCCACACTCCTCAACCAAGGATGGACCCCTATGGCAAGTTAAAGAGATTTGTGGGGAAGGAGTAATCCCATCTACATCACATTGAATATTTATGGGCCAACTGTTGAAATGACAAGGAGGTGCGTATGATGCACTATATGCATATGATGGCATACTTTGTTAAGACAGTCAAGTTGTTTCCAATGTCAGATCAAATTGTTGAAGATGAAAGAACTGTTATAGATCCTAGGTTTGATGTCATAGATAATCTGCCATTGCCCCTCATAAAATGGAATGAGGAAGAATTCAACAACCTCGAAATTCTAATGAAGCCAATTGAGCACAAAACTAGGCAATGGGTTGATGCAAAAATTGCTCAATTGAAGCTTCAATGGGCTGATCTAACATACAACGAGCTCGAAGATGAGCTCGAGAGAGAGACTGATAGTGGGACTGCTGCTGCAATTGAAGAAGCTCCCAAGTCTCCTCCAGCCATGAGGTCTTGAAAAAGAAAAGAAATATCAAAAGACCAACCAAATCATAAGGTATATTCGAGGAAGCCATCAGATGCTAAGACATCGAAGAAGGAAAATAAGTGAAGTGGATTCTTGGAGATGCCCATAATTCAAGAGGATCCAATGCACGAAGGAGAAGAAGAAGAGGTCGAGCAACCCAAGTCACCACCTGCCACCTCTATTCTTTCTTCTACCACCATCGCCACTATTGTTACTCCTCCTCTGGTATCTCAGACGCTAGCCACCTCCTCCCCACCCATGGTGGAAATCTTGGATCACCTTGCCTCCACCTCACTTGTTGCACCTATTATGGTAAGAGATTCCTCTTCTACCACAACTTCCCCACTTTCCTTTTCCTCAATGTCTCCATCAATTAAAATTCCTCTAGTTTCCACAACAACAATGCCCAGCCTCACTCTTCTATCTAGGCCTTTTCCAAACATATGAAAAACATCCCTATGGAGCTTTCTAGAGTATTAATGAACCCCACAGTACAAGCTACTTTAGCTCAGGCCATTTTCGGTCTCGCTGTTCCTCTTGGAACAAAATCACCTAAAATGGAAATGAAAATGCAGATATCAGAGGAGCTTGAAAGGAAAATGAGGGAGGCAACTCAAAAGGAAAAGGATGTTGAACCCGAGGATTCCTTCAAGGATGATTACCACACACATCTAGAGTATGAACACCTGGTCATCGATGAAGTGGTGTATGAGGAGGAAGAGAATTATCAATCCTCAGAGGAAGATGTTGAGGACAAAAACACCAAGTATGTAATAGATCCCTCCAACTCGGAACTTGAGGAGGAGTTTTCCAAACAACTCAAAGATGTTGGAGAGGAAGTCGAGAGCCAATCTTTCAAAGAAGAAAAGGAAACCAAAAAGGATTTGGAGGTATCCACCAAGTCTCTGTCAAAAGAACAAGACAAAAGCCCTCGCCAACAGGAAGAGGTACCTCCTAAGAGGGAAGAAGAAGAAAAGAAAGAATATGAAACTAAAGAAGAAGATAAGCCTGAAGAAGAGGCTGAAATAAGGAAAAGTCTCAAGGTAGAAGATCATACTGAGCTCCAGAAAGAAGAAAATGTGCTTGAAGAGGAAGGAAGCCCTAAAGAAAATATTGCTACTAATGAGTCACAATAGGAGAAGGCCATATTAATCTAAAGACTTAGATGAGGAATATGAAGAGAAAAAAAGAGAAAGAAGCCCTAGATCATGAAGAAAGAGAGGTCTAGCAGGTTCAAAGAGAAGAAGGTGATCATGAATCATCGAAAGAGGGATCTCAAATGCACAAATGGCTGGAGAAGTAGCTACAAAAGAAGAACCCTGCTCCTATGGATCCCAAAGCAAGGCTAGAGTAAATGATGGCCTAAGCTCAAATAGGAGCAAAGAAAGAGAAGAAGCTAAAGGTCAAATCACACATCACGATGGATGCATCAAGATCTTGGATAGTGTAAATTTCTACCTCAGTGCTGGATAAAGAAGAGTGGGTAACTTATAATATATCTACCATTGACCTAGGTATAGCTACAAGGGAGAAGAAAATTGATCAACTCTAGGGATATGTGGCTACGATTGTTCACCAAATGAATAAGGACCAGTACTCCAAGGAGGAATTGAAAGCATAGGTGGTAGACCTCACCATCTACATACAACAATGATTCTCTGGGGAGGAATTGCCAACAACATTGTCAACCCTACCATTGTTTCTGTCAAAGGATCATATAGAAAAGATAGAGAAAATAAAGATTTGTCCCAAGGCTACTGGAGATTGGTTTCAACGGGTAATTTATAATGGTGATTAGGGCATCAATCATGTCATTTGAACAACAAACACGTTTTAGGACTTGTAGAAATAACTAGAGACCATTGAGAGGAGCTTCCATCATTTCACTAAACTATATAGGATCACTTATTAGAAGCTTGAAGCCATCCTCAAGATACCTAAAAAATTATGGGAAAAGGAGCTAGGTCTATCAAGGCTAGTTAGTGGCTAGTTGAAACATGGAAAATGAGTTTGGACCATAGGAAAGAAGTCTTGGAGGGAGTGTTCCATGAGGTAGAGATCAATTTATAATGGACCAAGGAACACATGGAAGATGTTGAGGATTACCTCAAGCTAATGACTAACTATGAGATGCCGACCCTCGAGCTCAATCTAGGGAAAATTAGGTTGTATCTCTAGAAGAAAACGGAGTACGGGATAACAAATTTGCTAAAGCCAGATTTTATGGACTTCGCCACCAATGCCTCTATCTAGTCTGATCAAATGGGAAAGGCCACACCCAAGTGCATGAAGAATTGGGAGCTAGTCATAGGCCGGTCAAAGAAATTGTCATTTCAATTGATCCAATGTGATATAATGGAGTGGGACAAGCTCCGAATGCTGATTGGAAAGTTTGTGGATTATGCCACATTACAAAAGGAGGCTGGAAATCCTGTCATTGATGATGAGTTCCTAACTGTATAGCTACAACAAAAAGAGCAGTCTGCAAAATAAAAAAGTGCTACAATGTTGGGCACTAGAAGACAAAATAGGCTAGAAGACAAGGAATATATTTTAAATTATAAAATATTGGGGGTAGGTGAAACCCTGGTTTGTGGTGAATCTTGTCCACACAGTGAGATTAAATCTTGGCCACTCATTTTTATTTTTAGCACTATAAATAGGGGGTCTCCTCTCATTTTAAAGGAGATTTGAATTGTTTTAAAGATATGTTGTTGAAATTATAATAGAAATTCATAGATTTTGGTGGATTCTTGAGTTTCATTCATGTTTCATGATTCTTCTCCTCATAGTTGATAGATTTGTGTAGATTTAATTTGTTCTTCTATGTGTTTTACATTCTTTAGTAGATTAGTAGAGGTTGTTCATTGATGTTGAATAATTATGTTGTGTTGATGCCCTCCCTTGTTCATGCTTTATGTTGTTTATTGATGATAAATAGTAGTGTAAAGTCAGTCTGAACATAAAATTATTATTTCATCCAAAATTCATCTTTTATTCATGTTTCATTGTGAATGAATGGTTGAAAATTTTTAGACCTTAGAAGATATCACTAGTTTCATGATACTATTAGCTGATTTGGTTAAGTGGAACTTAGTTTCAGGAAGGCTATCCATTGTAGTGTTCTCCATTATCACTATTCATTGGTAGTTGTAGGTCCAAGAACTTCTTCCTCTCCCTTCCCTTTTGACCTTTCTTTGAAATAGTAATTTGGGAAAAGTTCAGGCATCATTGTAAAGCCAAATCTGATGATAAAGATGGAATTTAGATTGTTGTTTTGAACCATTAACAATTGCACATAAATTCCAACTCTTCAGAACTCCATTTAAAGAACCAATATCCCTCCATCTTAATATACATAACGCTACCCTATGACTACCAGTAAATCACATAAAACCAATTGAACTATTCCAAGCAAGTCATGACTTGACACCCGAGAGACCTTGGGGTAGGATTTTGTAGCTTGTTTGCATATTTCTACCTTTCAAAAGAGGTGATGCACCTATGCATTACCTATGTTTAGAAGTGAAAAAACACCCATCAACATCTCCCTCCCTACTTCTCTCTCCCTCCTCCCAATCTCCCTCCTCCCTCTTTACTTATCTCTATCTCACCTCTCTCTCCCTCCCAAATTCATGCCCCCTCCTCCCCCCTCTCTCTCCTTCCCTATCTACATCTATATATTTCTCTCCATCTCTACCTCTCCCTCTCTCCCTCTCTCTCAATATCCCCAAATTACCACTTCCCTCTTTTCTTCTCTCTCTCTCTCTCTCTCTCTCTCTCTCTCTCTCTCTCTCTCTCTCTCTCTCTCTCTCTCTCTCTCTCTCTCCTTCCTTCTCTACTCTCTATCTCACCATTCTATTTCTCTCTCCCCTTATTTCTCCCCTTCTATATTTCTCACCTCACTCTCCCACCCTACTTCTCTATCCCTTCTCCCCCTCTCTCCTTCCTTCTCTAATTTTGTATATCTCACCTCTCTCTCCCTCCCTCTCCCCTGTCTCTCTCTCCTTCCCTATCTACTATAGATAGAGAGATGTAGGTAGAGGGAGGGAGAGGAGAGATAGAGAGAATTAGAGAGGGAAGGAGGGATGGAGGGAGAGGTAGGGAGGTAGATAAAGGAAAATCTTAAGGGTATTTAAGGGACCCACCATCCTGACTCTTCCATCCTCGCACTGCCCTACCATATAGATGGGTGAATCTCAAGGGTCTCTAAGGGACCCACCATGCTTCATAATCTGGGGTAGTCTATGGATTCTCTATCCTATCTAACAAAATCCAAGAAAGAGGAGCAAGATATGTGAACTCTATAATGAAAACCTATTCCACTACCATGGGTCCCCACTCAGTTGTCTCTTTGGTCATTTGTGCAAGCATTGACTGGTAGTCTTTTGCAAGCACATCCTAAAGCTCCCTAGACTAATGTCAAGCTCCATCCAAAAAAAAATTCTCAAGTATGTGTGTAGTCTTCCCAATAAGCCATCATTTTTTATAGTAATAGACAAGATTTATATGATCATCTGTCCATTCTTGGAAGCATAGCCAAGGTCTTCATGTGAATTGGTTCATATCATTGAATATATATCTCTAGAAATAAGGGACTTTAGCCTCCAATGTGTAAGCATGGTATTATACAAGTATAAAAATTGGTCTCCCATTGCTCTATACACCTCTCTAATCAGTCTTATAATCATAATGTTCTCCCATTCCTATACATGGAGCAGTCACCCCTGCCAATAAGCTAGTAGCCAACCTATAGACTACTTGATGCATGTCATGATAGGGATGCACAAGGACACAAGGTTCCAAAATGTGGTACCATCTAATATAATTCTCTTGACTATGAGTCCCTATCCAACTGAAAATACTTTATATCTCTGATCAAGCATGATCTTATCAGAAATCACCCCTATGACTACTAGTATGATACCATTGATTTCACCAATATAAGGCCTCAAGGTAATTCACTTGTCATCGATAGCTAATTCATCATCCAACAATACTCTCTATAATGATTTTGACCCTCTATCTAAGTTGTAGATAGCTTAGACACCCTTGATGGGAATGATCGAAGATGTTCCATACATCCTCTAATACAATGGTGACCTCTCCTATGGGGAATCTTAAGGAAGAAGTCTCTAAATAATGTTTCTTGAAAATAGATATCGTGAATGCATGATGGGCCCAAATCTCATACATGTAAGAAATTTAATACAAACCACTTGATGATAGAAATTCTATTTCAACCTTGCACATGAGATCCATCCAGTATAGAACTCTCAACCTCCACTCTCATGATAGAATGGGACCATGTATCACCTACAAGCATAACACCTACAACACCAATTTTGTAAAAAATAATAATAAAAAACCCAAGTTTTTCAAGCCCTAATGAAAAAGTGACCATTTACACAAATGTCATTTTATAACAATCAAAAGCACACACTCTTTCATAAGTGTCACTTTTGACATGACATGTTGCTTATACAAATTATACATGTCTGAGGAGAGTCTATAGAAGGTTGTGTAGATTTAATTGTAGCTTATTTTGAATATTCAAACATATATGGTGATATTTTATACTCCCCCATGAAAATATGTGTAAAATCTAATGAACCCCAATCATCATCCAATAAATTTATCATGGGCAACACACAATTATCTAGGTCACTATCCTTGTTAGGGATAGGTTCCACCTTTTAAGACAAAATCAATGTGTTAAAGGCTATTTTATTTCCTCTTTCCATTTGTAAATAAATTTTATACTTAGTCTCATATTTCACTTTGTAAACCTTGTTTTTATATGTTTACTTCATTAAATATGGTGAAGCATGGAAGGAAATCCTCCCATAGCATGGATCCATGGTCTTCCAAGGAGAAGAATATATGATAGAGAATCTCACATGACATGGATAAGGGTAGGTAAAACTAAATGACCTAATTTAATAGGTAATGTAAAAATTCCAAATGGTTTCCTATTGACATTATCAAAATCATAAATAAATAAGGCATCAAGTTGAATGAGCGACATATCCATACCCAACTGGTTTAAAAGGTCACTACTACAAACATTAAGCCTTGACCCATTATTAATAAGGGTACACCTAACACTAATTTGGTTAATGACAACCATTATCATCAAGGAACCATATTGTTTTTGAATTTCAAGAGGGAGTAACTCACTTTGATAAAATAAAATGCCCATTTTTTTAAAATTCACACCCTCAAGCAAAGTGCTACATCATTTCATTTAGCATAAGTTGGTACAATAACTTTTCTTAAAGCCTCTTGAAGCATGTTATGATAGATATGTGAGTTTTGAATCAATTCCCACAATGAAATATTAGCTGGGGTGGCATGAAACTACTCCAAAATATCATATTCTTTATCATTATCTTGAGGCAAACAATGTGCGAGAGAGATAATAGGTTGCAGGAATGGTATTAACATTGAGAAATCTAACGTCTATTTTATTTGTTTGTTGTTTATTTTATTATATGTATTAGCCATGGCATGGTAATGTTTTTGTTGTGACAATTTTTTTGTATGTGGTTATGTTGATTCAATTGTCTTGCAAATTTTAAGATATGACCAAGAATTTTTCATTTTTTTGACAATGGTCCACTAAGTAGCACAAGTTGGTTTTGCATTTGAGGTTTATGTGAAGGAGGATAAATAACTAGTTATGGTGTAATTGCATTTATTATTCTTTGACATTTTAAAGATTTAAGAGTCTTAGTGGTAATTTGGATGAGATGAATTTATCAAAGGCTTCATCTAACATGTCAAAATCATCACTACTAAAAGGATCATTATAAAAAACTTGTAGAAAGAGATATAACATGATCACATTCTTATACTTTCTCCAAGAGATTAATTAGAAAATTAATTATGGGTTCAATTTATGTTTATAACTCTTGTAGGAGTTTATGATGAACTCCTCAAACACCTTAGGATCACCTGCAAGACAAAATTACTTCCACAAGAGAGAAATGGCAGAAATATCATGTTATCATTAAGATGCAAGAATGCCCAACTGAATATGGAAAAGTACATATGAATCCTTGCCTATATAGGAAAGGTTGAGATGTATTATGTAATATGATGTTGACATGTGTCATAATCTTATGACATGCGACAACTAACTAACTACCTAGAAAATGATGCTAGATAAGATAATACTTCTAGAAAAGATAACTCATCCTTCTAGAAGGAATCTTATATCCTAAGAAAACATGTGAATCTATAACCTAGTAAATGATACCTAGGAATATAATTAAATGCCTAACTAAACTTGTGTACTTGTGTAATTAAATAATTAATTACACTAACACTCCCCATAAGTGCAGCTTTGGGAGGAAATTACGTTGAATAGGGAAACTAAGAGGAGGGTGAATCAATTATCATAGAATTAAACCTATAATCCAATTACCAAAACTAATCCTTAATACTTCTTAAATGATTAAATATTAAGTGCAAGTGCATAAACAAAAAACCATCACACAAGCACAACAACACCAGATTTACGTGGAAAACCCAATGAGGGAAAAACCATGTTGAGGATTAACTCACACTATATAGAATATCAAAACCGATTACAAGAGGCTCATTTCCTGAGAAACAAGGCTCAATTCCAAAACAAGGACTCATTGTCCAGAATAGGACTCACTGTCCAATAGGGCTAACAACCTGGAGGGATCACTACCAAAAAGATACAAAGAATATATAAGAGATATGTTACAAAGAGATGACAATCTGAATTCAATAGATAAATCCACCACAACGACTCGTAGACATGCATGAAAGATAGAGTACACCTTCTGCTCACTACATCCAAAAACTCAACATTTAAGCTTCACACTGATCTTCCACAATCATTTCACACACACTTACTAATTAGCATTAATCTTTCTTCTATATGAACTTTTTCTTTTTGCTTGTTTCTTTTCTTTTCTCTTGTGTGTATCTTCACAACTAAGTCATCTTGTATATATACCATATTCAACTTTGAAAAATATCCAAAGTTGGCCATCCAATATTGAATTCAGATTAGGTTGGTGCCTAAACATCCTAGGGTGGAATTAGAATGAGGGTGACCCAGACACATGCTTCATAAGGACCAAAATAGATCCAACACACTTCACTAAAATTAAAATTAGTATTCCACACAAGGTCGGCAAAACCAGTGTAATACACATAGAACAATTAAGCACGAACTTTCCAAATACCAAAATTATCTTCAATACAATAAAAAAAACTTATTTCTATAACTCCAAGTCAAAATACTTCATCAAAGATAAATCTGGACCAACGAAATTTCACTCGGACCTACTCTAGAAACTATGTCACACAAAAATGTATCCTTAAAATTTTCACTCATTTGGAACTTTCTTGTGGTTTTTCACCTAGTTTTGCCTAGATTTAATTTTGTAATATGGCCAAAATATTCACATTAGGTCTTGAACCCTTGAAAATCAATAAGAATTCTATGGTGTCTTGCAAAGTTGTTTTGAAGTGTTGTAACCCATTTTCAAACTTTTCTAGGACCCTTTCAACATATTTCACCCAAAAAAATTCCTTTCACCCTTCACCAAGCCTTATTTCAAAATGTTGTAAGGAGTTCTAACAAACTCTCACACTTTCCTCGGATTCTCAACAATAAATTGACCCTTTCTTATGTTTAAATGGCCCCTTAATGGACTTACAGGCCCTACTTAAGTGTGTTTCAAAGAAAAGTCATTTTAAACATCATTAAATGCATCTTAATTCTCGATACCCACTTAAAACTGCCTAAATATCAAAATTATTTTAATATTTTGGCGGGATATTATTCTCTAAACCCTAAGTTTGACATGTGATGAGGTATTTTTAGGAAATTGGGTACATCATGTATAAACAAAGGGGTTTCCCCTCATTTTAACTCCTCCTAGCCTCCTAACTCTCTCAACAATTCATTCTTCTCAATCACTCATCTCTCATTCTTCTCAAGAAAACTAGGGTTTTGGCAGTCTAAGTCATCAAGCAAGCATTCAAGGGAAAATTCTTCAACCATTGTTGCAGGAAATCAAGATCAATCACTATGGAAAGTTTCTAACTCCATTATTTCATGCTTCATTATCTTTTTTCTTCATTTGATTTAATTATCTAAAAGGGGTTTGACGAAGGCAAATCCCCATGCCCTAACACTCAACATTTCTCTCCTTCTTTGTTTGTGTGTTTGCAGATTTAGGCACATTGAGGGTTTGGAAATCTTTGAAGAATAGGTTGAAGACTTGTTGAGAGAATATCCTTTTTGACTAGGTCAAGATCTACACAAAAAGACACCCACAGGTCAAAAATCAAGGTTTTTGGTTCAAATACTTGAAGGAATAGAAAGTGAAGGTCAAGAACTTTCATTTCCACCTTTAGATTTTCAGAAAAGACAAAAATGACACTTCCCCTAGTTGTGGCAAATTAGTCCCATTGTGCAATTTTTTCAAAGATTTCTATAGATCCAGATACCCATTTGGTTGAAATAGACCTCGATGTAGTTTTCTGAAATCATCCTAAAAAAGGACTAAGTCACCCAGTTTGGCACAAGTGTACTGGCAGGCCTAAAAATCAATATTTCTAGAATTTCAGAGTTGCTTCAAGTTTGCAACACATTTCTAGGCACACACCTTTTGTTTCACAATATTTTATTTACTTTTGTTTTCATTTTTAGGTCATGTTTGCATATCACAATGTGTTTTCAAATAAGTTGCATTTTCTAAGTATTACATTAGAATTTAGTCTCTTTTATCAAATTTCTAGTATTTAGAACACCTTATTTAGAAACATTTTAATCATAATTTCCCCTAAGTCTTGAATGAACCCTCCAAGTTTTTGTAAGGGGGCAATATTTCCCCTAAAATTTGTGGTTCATTTTGGTCAACCTTCTTTTCAAGCACCCTCTTCTCTGATTTGGAGTTCTTTAGCATCCTAGGTTTGCATTGTATTTTGCATTCTAGGGTTTTAAATTTTGCATTAGTGAAAGCTCATATAGCTTGCACTTTTGCATTACATTTCATTAAAAAATATAAATATTCTACATTTTCATCTTAGGTTTGCATCATAAAACATAGAAACCATCCAACTCAATCAAACAACTTTGCAAATCCTAAAAAAATTCTTAGTAGGAATAAGTCACCACCTTGGGCGACTTAGTCCCTTTATGCCCCTGAAACAACCTTTTACTAAGCTGAAAAATCTATTTTTAAGCTTCTATTTTCTGCCCTCACCTATCTGTATCAATTGACTATGTTTCTATTACATTCATTTCATTAGATCAAGCTTAAATTAGCTCATTTCATGCACTGTTCATATTCAATTTTGCATCTACAACATTTCCTTTTTATTTTGTTGCATAATGTAATCAATAAATTACCTTGTATCACATCTGAAAATTGCATATGAAAATTCCACCTTAAATGATTGCATTGTGATTACTTATTTTCTTAGGATAGCATGTGTTCTTTTCAAGAATTTAGTATATCAAGTGGCTTGTATGATTCTATTTTTCATGGACATAATCTAGGATAGTGAACTAAAACATTTGATCAGCATGTTGTATACCCTATTAGTACCTACCACATTTCTAAGAATGCTATAGAAAATGAGGATGCAAGTGTAGATAATCATAAAAATCATACTTGTCCTTCTCCCAATACCTCTCCTATTAGTGATGAAGGTATCTTGGTGAAAAATAAGATAAGCATTGAGGGTCTTGATTGTTCCTATCTTCTTTCACCTTCAAAATACATTAGAAAACAAGATGATGAGATCATAGACACATTTATAAATGTCACCTTAACTAGTCTCCCTAACCATACAGCTCAGAGTTTTCCTTCTCCTAATCTCCCTCCTCGATGCCAAAAGGATAGAATGGTGTTAAAAGACATACCTATTACAAGTCATGAGAATATTGACCCTCCCTTCCCTAATGCTCCTACCATTTGGGAAAATCTCTTTGAAAATCATAGTGGTCCTTC
Organism: Sequoiadendron giganteum; assembly: GCA_007115665.2. Lineage (NCBI taxonomy): Eukaryota > Viridiplantae > Streptophyta > Pinopsida > Cupressales > Cupressaceae > Sequoiadendron > Sequoiadendron giganteum. The sequence goes on along the minus strand of CM021107.1, from coordinate 61,479,313 downwards.
TCTTGATGCCTCCCCCACTTGTGATGAAGCTACTTTAAAAAATTCAACCTTGGATGAACATATTGCAAGCTCTCCTACTAGGGTAGATAGTATGGAACAAGGGAATGAGACCTTCACAAACTAGGAAAATCAAATGGAACATTCTCCTAATCATCCCACTATTGATAATCCCATTATTGATAGTTCCCATACTTGTTATGAAGCCATTTTAGAATAACCAAACTTCAAATGTCAAGAACTTATGGTTTGTAGTTCTCCTAAAAAATCTCCTCCTAGGGATATCATGATGCAAGACAAGGAAAACAATGACAATACTAATATTATTCCCTTAGAAGAAGATGTAGAGCCCATGATAGAATCTCCTTCCCTAAGGGATGTTAATATTATTCAACCTCAACTCATCCTTTACCCACCTTCACACAAACAACAAACTTCAAACCAACCCGAAATCATCCTCTATCCTCCTTCAAACAAACCTTCAACTCAAAATAAACCTGAACTTCTTCTTTATCCACCTAATAAAAATGTTTCACACAAAAATAACACTAGAAATTTTTTTCACCTACCACAACCAATCTCCACACTCTTACCTTTACCCAATCCCATATGCCCTGCTGCCCCTCGCTTAAATTCACTCCTTAGGGAGTATGATCTTGTCAACCAAATTAATCATACTCTTAATAAGATCTCATTATGGGACCTTATTCATGCCTCCCCTCACTACCATAACATGATGCAAATGGCCTTACAACAAGTTCATATCCCTTCTACTGTGCAACCAAATGACATAGCCGCTATACTTCAAGGAATCAATGTTGATATCATTTTTCACCAAAATGAGCTTCCTCCTTTGGAAGTGCAAAAACAAGATGATTCTTTCATGATCATAGCTCAATACAAATGAAAAGGGATCAAGAAAAATCTTGTAGATGTCAGCTCGACCCTTAATGTGTGTAGTGTGAGCCTTCTGGACAACACTCACATTTCACTGTGCAATTTTATTTTTCTTGCAATTCTCTCTCTTGAAAACATTAGGTACAATGTTGCTCAGGATAAGACCTTGCACTTGTCCTCTCTTGGAAACAAGATGAAATTTTTTTCTCCTTTCCTCTCTTGAGACATTAAGTATGATGTTCCATAAGATGAGACCTTGCACGAACTAAGTAAAATCCCTTTAAAAAAACCTTACACTATTACAATTTCATTCTCTTTTGTGGCACCTTATCAACATTATCGGGAGATATAACTTTGGTATGGTTAAGAGGAAGACCAACCAGTGGCATGAATTTCTCCATATCCACTTGCATGTGTGTGAGTACATACCATCAATGAGTGTATCTTTCTCACCTTCTTGGATTTCTCACCCGTTGGACAACCAAAAGTTTTGTCACCTCAAAGTGAGTATGCATTTTTGGAAAAAAAACCTAGATATGATCCACAACTAGCTAGACAAACAATGAAATATTGATCCACATTTTTATTTTCATTATTCTCTTCCATCTAGTTCCTATCATTGCACGATCATGTATCTCATTTTTTTCAAATCATTCACCTTATGTGTGTGTCCTCTTGTGCTTATGTTGGTTTGACTTAGGATCTTGGATCTTGGGGGCTTGATTGCTACTTTTATCTTTGACATCCTTTTTCATCAGAATTGGTATGCTTGGACCCCTCCACTTGAATGGCTACTTTAGTGTGAGTTTGAAGAAAGTTCATCCTGTCACTAAAGTGGGGACTAAATGTGTCACAAAAAAATGTATCCTCGACATTTTTGCTCATTTGGGCCTTTCTTGTGGTTTTTCACCTAATTTTTCCTAGATTTAATGTTGTAACATGGCTAACATATTCACATTAGGTCTTGAACCCTTACAAATCAATAAGAATTCTACGGTTTCTTACAAAGGTTTTTTGAAGTGTTGTAACCCACTTTCACATTTTTCTAGGACCCTTTCAACATATTTCACTTAAACAACCTCTTTTCATGCTTTACGAAGCCTTATTTCAAAGTGTTGTAAGGATTTTTAACAAACTCTCACACTCTCCTAGGCTTGTCCTCAATAAATTGACCCTTTCTTATGTTTTAATGGCCCCTCAATACACTTACAAGACCTATTTAAGTGCATTTTAGAGAACAATCCCATTAAGCATCATTAATTACATCTTAATTCTCGACATCCACTTAAAATTACCTACATGGAATAAGTCGCCACCTTGGGCGACTTAGTCCCATCAGGCGTAAAAATCAAAATTATTTTAATATTTTGGCAGGATATTATTCTCTACACCCTAAGGTCATCTTGTGATTAGGTATTTTTGGGAAATTAGGGCACATCATGTATAAATAAAGGGATTTACCCTCATTTTCAATCCTAACCTCCTATCTCTCTCAATAATTCATTCTTCTCAATCACTCATCTCTCATTCTTCTTAAGCAAACTAGGGTTTTGGCATTCTAAGTCATCAAGAAAGCATTCAAGGGAAAATTATTCAACCATTGTTGCAGAAAATCAAGATCAATCCCCATGGAAAGTTTCTAACTCCATTAATTCATGCTTCATTAGCTTGTTTCTTCATTTGATTTAATTATCTAAAAGTAGTTTGACCAAGGCAAACTCCCATGCCCTAACAATCAACATTTCTCTCTTTCTCTCTTTGTGTATTTGTAGATTTAGGTACATTGAGGGTTTGGAAATCTTTTAAGAATAGGTTGAAGACTTTTTGAGAGCATCTCCTTATTGACTAGGTCAATAGCTACACAAAAATACACCTATAGATCAAAAATCAAGGTTTCTAATTCAGATACTTGGACGAACAAAAAGTGCAAGTCAAAAACTTCCCTTTCCACCTTCAAATTTTTAGAAAAGAAAAAAAGGATAATTCCCTTAGTTGTGGTGACTTAGTCCCACTGTGCAAGTTTCTCGAAGATTTCTATAGGTCCGAATACCCATTTGGATGAAACAGGCCCCAATGCAGTTTTCCGAAGTCATCCCGAAAAACACTGCCCAGTTTGGCACAAGTGTTCCACTATGCCTAAAAATCAATATTTACATAATTTCAAAGTTGCTTCAAGTTTGCAACACATTTCCAGGTACATAGCTTTTGTTTCACGGTCTTCTATTTAGTTTTATTTACATTTTTAGGTCATGTTTGCATATCACAATATGTTTTCAAATAAGTTGCATTTTCTAAGTATTACATTAGAATTTATTCTCTTTTATCAATTTCCAGCATTTAGCACACCCTATTTAGACACATTTCAATCATAATTTCCCCTAATTCTTGAATGAACCCTCCAAGTTTTTGTGGGAAATCTCTCTCATTTTATGTGAAAACCCTAGAAGTGCAAGAGAGCAGTCTTTCCCCTAAAATTTGTGGTTCATTTTGGTGAAACCAATTTTAAAACACCCTCCCCTATGATTTGGATTTCTTTATCATCATAAGTTTGCATTGCATTGCATTTTTCATTCTTTAATTTGCATTCTAGGGTTTTAAATTTTGTATTAGTGAAAAGCTCATAAAGCTTTCATTTCATTCAAAATTATTAATATTCTGCATTTTCATCTTAGGTTTGCATCATATAACACAAAAACCATCCAACTCAATCAAAAAACTTTGTAAATCCTAAAAACATCCTCAGTAGGACTAAGTTGCACCTTGGGCGACTTAGTCCCTTTATGCCCTTGAAACAAATTTTTACTGAGCTGAAAACTCTATTTTAAAGATTTTGTTTACTGCCCTCACCTATCTATATCAATTGGCTACATGTTTTTGTTACATGTATTTCATTAGATCTAGCTTACATTAGCTCATTTCATGCATTGTTCATATTCAATTTTGTTCTAGAACATTTCCTTTTCAGGTTGTTGATTAATGTAATAAGTAAATTACCCTGTTTCACATCTGAAAATTGCATATCAAAATTTCACCTTAAATCATTGCATTGCACTTTACTTATTTTCTCATGATAGCATGTTTTATTTTCAAGAATTTAGTATATCAAGTGGCTTGTATGATTCTATTTTTCTGTGGACATAATCTAGGATGGTGAACTAAAAAATTTGATCAACATGTTGTATACCCTCCTAGTACCTACAAAATTTGTAAGAATGTCATAGAAAATAAGGATGAAAGTGTAGAAAATCATAACAATCATATAGGCAGGTGCATGGAAATGGGTAGCTAATTTGAGGACAATTTACTTTTTCATCCTGAAATAGCGAAAATGCGAGCGCATTATAGTAAAATGTGCTCGTGTTATGGCTTGGTAATGACCGAGCCTAGGATCGATCATTACCAATCCATAATGCGAGTGTGTTAAAATGCGAGCGTGTTATAACACGCTCGGGTTATGGTTTAAATTTCAAAAACCATGTGCATTTTGAGTTCAAAAATTGTGCATTTTTTGAAATAAAAAAAACATTTCCAAAATGTGAGCACGTTATAATGCGCTCGCTTTTTGGTCTACATTGAAATTTTTTTCTTCTCTTTTTCTTGTCTCTTTCTTCTTGTTATCTTTTAGGGAAACTATATACATGAAATAAACATTTAAGTATAAGTTGACATTTACATATGGATGTTTACTTTCTTATACTTTAAGTTATATATCATGTATATAGGAAGGATGTTTGAGAGTGGTTTCAGATATCTAGGAGTTACAATACAAATTCTAGTTTTTGGAAGATCTCAAAAATTTTAGACTTAGTTAAATTTTAGTAATCAACATGTCAAATTTTAGTAATCAGCATGTTGTATCATCTTTCTCTCTCTATCTCACTTATTTTTTATCCCTTATTCTCTATATCTCTCTCACACTCTCTCCTTCCCTCTATACTTCTATCTATCTAGCCTCTCTCTCCCCCTCCATCCCTCCCTCCTTCCCTCCTTTCCTCTAATTTTCTCTATCTCCCCCCTCTCTCTCTTCCTTCCTCCCACCCACCTTCCCTCTCTACTTCAATCTATCTAACCTATCCCTCTCTACCTCTATCTCTTCCTCCCTCCTCTCTCTCTTCCTTCATCCCAACCACCTTCCCTCTCTACTTCTCTCTATCTAACCTATCCCTCTTTGCCTATCTCTCTTCCTCCCTCCTCTCTCTCAATCTCTCTACCTTCCTCCTTCCTTCCTCTCTCTCTCATTCTCTTTATCATACTTCTCTCCCTCTATCTCTCCCTCCTCCCATCTCTACTTATATCTCTCTCCCTCCCTCGTTCCCCCTCTTTATGTCTCCTTCCCTATCTACTTCTCTCTACCTCTCTCCATCTCTACCTCTCCCTCCCTCATTCCCTCTCTCCCTCTTCCTCTCTCCCTCTCTATTAATCTCCCAACCTTCCTCCTTCCCTTTGTGTTTATCTCTCTCACACACTCTCTCCCTCCCCCATTTCTCTCTTTTTGGTTTAGGCTTTATGGTTTAGGGTTTAGGATTTATGGTTTATGGCTTAGACTTTAGGTCCAACCCCCCTCTCTCCCCCTCTCTCAATTCTATCGATCCTTTTATCCCTCCCACCCCTCTCTCTCGCTTAGGTATATCTCTCACTCCCTCTATCTCTCTCTCTCTCTCTCTCTTAGGTCTCTCCCTCATAGGTCCTCTCTCCCTGTCTCAGGTCTCTCCCTCCCACCCTAATCTCTCTCTTAGTCTCAAGTCTCTCTCTCCCACCCCCTTCCCCTCTTCTCAAGTATCTCCCACCCACTCTAACTAGTGAACACACACACTCTCTTTGTCTCTCTCTAACATCTCTCTATCTCCCTCACCCCCCCACCCTCTCTCTCTCTGTGTCTCCCTCCCACTCCCTCCCCCACTCCCTCTCTCCCAGTTATCTCCCTCCCACCTTCTCTCCATCTCTCATGTCTCTCCCTCCCACCCTAACTATAGAATCTCTCTTCCTCTTAGCCCCTGTATCTCAGGTCTCTCTTTTCCACCCCCTCTCCCTCTCCTAACCCCTCTCCCTCTCTCAAGTCTCTCCCTCCCACCCGAACTACAAAACTCTCTCTCTCAAGTCTCTCTCTCCCTTTCCTAATTCTCTCCCTCTCTGCCTCTCCCTCTCTCTCCCTCTCTCCTCTCTCAGATCTATCCCTCCCACCCCATCCCTCTCTCTCAATTCTAACCCTCCCAACCCCTCCCCTTCTTTCAAGTCTCTCCCTCCTACCCCACCTTTCTCTCAAGTCTCTCCCTCCCACCCCATCCCTCTCTCATGTCTCTCTCCCCACACTAACTAGAGAACCAGTACACACACACACACACACACACACTCTTTGGTTTCTCCCTCACACCCCCTCAGTCTCTCTCCATCTATATCTCTCTATCTATCTCTCTCTCTCTCTCTATTTGTCTCCCACTCCCTACATATCCCTCTCCCTCTCTCTCTGTCCCACACCCTCTCCATATCTTAGGTCTCTCCCTCCCACCCTAATTAGAGAAATCTCTCTCTCTCTCCCCTCTCTCTCCATCTCTACCTCTCTTTCAACTCTATCCCTCCCACCCCCTCCCCCTCTCTCAAGTCTCTCCCTCCCACCCTAAGTGGATGACTCTCTCTCTCATGTATCTCCCTCCAACCCCTCCCCCTCTTCTCAAGTCTCCCTCCCACCCTAAGTAGAGAACTCTCTCTCTCTCCCACTCACCCCACTCTCTCTTGATATCTCTCTCTCTCTCTCTCAAGTCGCTACCTCCCACTCCCTCTTGCTCTCTCAGGTCTCTCGATCTCACTCACTCCCTCTATCTCTCTCCCCTCCAACCTTATCCCTAAACCCTCAAACCCTCTACTCTTAACCCTCTACCCTCTATCTCCATCAAGTATCTGTCCCCTAATCCCTCTCCCTCTATCAAGTCGCTCTCCCACTTAATCCCTCTGTCTCTCAATGTCTCTCTCTCTCTCAATTCTCTACCTCCCACCCCCTCTCCCTCTCTCACTCATTCACTCCATTTATCTCTCTCCCCTCTACCCTTAACCCTAATCCCTAAACCCTTAACCCTAAAAACCTAAGTCTTTAAACCTGAAACCCTTAAACCCAAAACCCTCTACTCTTAACCCTTTACCCTCTATCTCTCTCAATTATCTCCCTCCTACCCCCTCTCACTCTCTTAGTTCTCTCACTCACTCACTCCTTCTATCTCTCTACCCTCTACTCGTAACCCTCTACCTGTAACCCTTAACCCTTAAACCCCAAACCCTTAAACCCAAAACACTCTACGCTTAACCCTCTACCCTCTATCTCTCTCAATTATCTCCCTCCTACCCCTCTCCCTTTCTCAAGTCTCTCACTCACTCACTCGTTCTATCTCTCTCCCTATAACCCTAACCTTTGACCGTCTACCCTTAAACCCTCTACCCTAGCTTGCCAATTCGATGAAATTGGGAATGTAGTTTGAGGTATAGGGTGGAGGGTCCAATGTATATGGTAGAGGGTAGAGGGTTAAAGGTTTAGGATTTAAGGGTTCAGGGTTCAAGGATTAGGGTAGATAGTTGACTCTAGTTTAAGGGTTGAGGGTATAGTGTTGAGGGTAGAGGGTATTGGCTTGAGGGTAGAGGGTAAAGGGTTTAAGGGTTTAGGGTTCAAGGGTTATGGGTTGAGTTTTTAAGGGTTTAAGGGTTGAGGTTATAGGGTTAAGGGATTAGGGAAGAGAGGGAGGGATGGAGGAAGGGAGATATGGAGGGAGAAGTGAGATAGAGAGAAGTAGAGAAGAAGAGGGAATGATAGAGATAGATGAGGGTTGAAGATCCAATGTATAAGGTAGAGGGTTAAGGGTAGAGGGGGGAGAGATAGAGGGAGTGAGTAAGAGAGAGAGAAGGAGAGAGAGGAGGAGGAGAGAGAGAAGAGGAGAGACTGGAGAGAGGAGAGGAGGAGTGGGAGAGATGAGAGAGGGAGGATTAAGGAGAGTTTAGAGAGAGAGAGAGGGAGGAGGTTGGGGAGAGGAGGAGAGAGATATATGGAGTGAGTGAGAGAGAGAGAGAGGGAGGTAATGTGAAAGAGATAGAGGGTAGAGGTTTAAGGGTTAAGAGTAGAGGGGAGAGAGATAAAAAGTGAGTGAGTGAGTGAGAGAGGGAGAGGGGGTAGGAGGGAGAGACTTGAGAGATAGGGAGCGAGAGAGTGGGAGACAAATAGAGGGTAGAGGGTTAAGGGTAGAGGGGAGAGAGATAGAGTGAGTGAGTGAGTGAGTGAGTGAGTGAGCGAGGACTGAGATGGTGATGGGGTAGGAGGGAGATTCTTGAGAGAGAGGGGGTATGAGGGAGAGTCTCTATATCTCCCCTCCCTCTCTCTCTCAAGTCTCTCCCTACTACCCCCTCTCCCTCTCTCAAGTGTCTCTCTCACTCACTCCTATCTCTCTCCCCTCTACCTTAAACCCTTAAACCCTCTACCCTATATCATTAAACCTCTACCCTCTATCTCTCTCCTACTCCCTCTCTCTCTGAAATCTTTCCCTCCTACCCCCTCTTCCTCTCTTAGGTATCTCTCTCTCAATAACTTCCTCTATCTTTGTCCCCTCTACCCTTAACCCTTAACCCTTAAACACTAAACCCTCTACCCTCTACCCTCCCTCCCTATATCTCTCTCCCATTCCCTCCCTCTTTATATCTCAAGTCTCTCCCTCCTACTGCCTCTCCCTTTCTTACGTCTCTCTCTCTCACTCACTCCCTCTATCTCTCTCCCCTCTACCCTTAACCCTTAAAACCTTAACCTTCTACCCTTAACCCTAAACCTTAAACCCTAAACCCTCTAACCTATACCCATAACCCTCACTCCCTCTATCTCTCTCCCACTCCCTCCCTCCCTCTATCTCTCTCAACCCTATCCCTCCTAACCCCTCTCCCTCTCTTAGGGCTCTCTCTCTCTCAATCACTCCCTCTATCTCTCTCCCTTCTAACCTTAATCCTAAACCCTAAACCATTAATCCCTAAACCCTTAAACCATCTACCCTCTACCCTTACCTTCCCTCCCTTTATCTCTCTCCCACTCCATCCATATCTCTCTCTCAAGTCTCTCCCTCCTACCCCCTCTCCCTCTCTCAGGTCTCTCCCACTCTGTCACTCCATCTCTCAGGTCTCTCTCTCTCTCACTCCCTCTATCTCTCTCCCCTGTACCCTAAACCCTCTACCTTCTACCCTTAACCCTTAAACCCTAAATCATTAAACCCTTAACCCTTAAACTCTCTACCATCTACCCTTCAGCTTCCCTCCCTCTATATCTCTCCCATTCCCTCCCTCACTCTCTCTCTCTTAACCCTTTCCCTCCTCCCCCCTCTCCCTCTCTCAAGTCTCTCTCTCAGTCACTATCTCTATCTCTCTCCCCTCTACCCATAGTTGTAAACCCTAAACACTTAACCCTTACTTAAAACCTCTATCTCTCTCCCACTCCTTCACTCTCTCTCTCAAGTATATTTATCCTACCCTTCTCCCTCTCTCAAGTTTCTCTCTCTCACTCACCCAATCCATCTATCTCTCTCCCCTCTACCCTTAATCCTCTACCATCTATTGTTTACCCTTAAACCCTTAATCCTCTACCCTCTACCCTTAATCTTAAACCCTAAAAACTTAACCCTTAAACCCTCTACCCTCTATCTCTCTCCCACTCCCTCCCTCTCTCCCTTTCTTTCAAGTCTCTCCCTCCTACCCCCTCTCCCTCTCTCAAGTCTCTCTCTCTCTCACTCACTCACTCCTTATATCTCTGTCCACTCTACCCTTAACCCTCTACCCTCTACCATTAACCCTTAAACCCTCTACCCTAGCTTTCCAATTCGATGAAATTGGGAATGTAGTGGCCTATTTCAAAAAAAAATGGGTCAAAGAAATGGGGTCTCTCGGTGATTTACATCACCGATAGACCCCATTTCTTGGATCCATTTTTTCAAATAGGAAAGTTAGGTTGCTAATTTCACCAAATTGCCAATCTAGAGGGCCCAATAGCTTGCCAATTCGGTGAAATTGGCAATGTAGTGGCCTATTTGAAAAATTGGGTCCAAAAAATGGGGTCTTCCAGTGATGTAAATTACCAGGAGACCCTATTGCTTGGACCCATTTTTTCAAACAGGACAAGTTAGGTTGTCAATTTCACCAAATTAGCAAGCTAGTGGGCCCACTAGCTTGCCAATTCAGTGAAATTGGAAATGTAGTGGCCTGTTTGAAAAAATGTGTCCAAGAAATGGAGTCTCCCGGTGATGTAAATCATCGGGAGACCCCATTTCTTAGACCCATTTTTTCAAATAGGCAAGTGACATTGCCAATTTCACCGAATTGCCAAGCTAGTGGGCCCACTAGCTTGCCAATTCAGTGAAATTGGAAATGTAGTGGCTTGTTTGAAAAAAATGGGTCCAAGAAATGGGGTCTCTCAGTAATTTAAATCATCGGGAGACCCCATTACATCACCGAGAGACTCTGTTTCTTGAACCCATTTTTTGAAACAAGCCACTACATTTCCAATTTCACTAAATTGGCAAGCTAGTGGGCCCACCAGCTTACCAATCTGGTGAAATTGACAACCTAACTTGTCTTGTTTGAATAAATGGGGTCTTTCGGTGATTTACATCACTTGGAGACCCCATTTCTTGGACCCATTTTTTTCAAACAGGCCACCACATTGCCAATTTCACCGAATTGGCAAGCTAGTGGGCCCCCTATCTTGGCAATTCAATGAAATTAGCAACCTAAATTTTCTATTTGAAAAATGGGTCAAAGAAATGGGATCTCCTAGTGATGTAAATCACTGAGAGACCCCATTTCTTGGACCCATTTTTTCAAACAGGGCAAGTTAGGTTACCAATTTGACTGAATTGCAAAGCTAGTGGGCCCAATGGCTTGCCAATTTAGCAAAATTGGTAATGTAGTGCATTGAGGGTCTTGATTGTCCCTATCCTCTTCCACCTTTGAAAGACATTAGAAAACAAAATGATGGGATCATAGAAACATTTATAAATTTCACCTTAACTAGTCTCCCTAACCATGCCACTCAAAATTGTCCTCCTAATCTCCCTCCTCGATGCTAGGAGGATAGGATGGTGTCAAAAGACATACCTATTACAATTCATGAGAATATTGAACCTCCCTTCCCTAATGCTCCCACCATTTGGGAAAATCTCTGACAATCATAGTGGTCCTTCTCTTGATGCCTCACCCAGTTGTGATGAAGCTACTTTACAAAATTCAACCTTGGATGAGCAAATTACAAGCTCTCCTACTAGGGTAGATAGTTTGGAACAAAAGAATGAGACCTTCACAAACCAGGACAACAAATGGAACCTTATCCTATTCATCCCACTATTGATAATCCCATCATTGATCATTCCCATACTTTTGATAAAGTCATTTTAGGAGAGCCAACCCTCGAATGTCAAGAACATGTGGTTTGTAGTTCTCCAAAAAAATCTCCTCCTAGGAAGGATATCGTGATGCAAGACAAGGACAAAATTGACAATAATGGCATTATTCCCTTAGAAGAAGATGTAGAGCCCATGATAGAATATCCTTCCCTAAGGGATGTTAATATTATTCAACCTCAACTCATCCTTTACCCACCTTCACACAATCAACAAACTCCAAAACAACCCGAACTCATCTTCTATCCTTCTTCAAGCAAACCTTCAACTCAAAATAAACTTGAATGTGTTCTTTATCCACCTAATAACAATGTTTCACACACACACACACTACACTAGAAACAATCCACACCTACCACAACCAATCGCCACACCCTTACCTTTACCCAATCCCATATTACATGTTGCCCCTTGCTTAAACTCACTCATTAGGGAGTATGACTTGTTGATCAAATTAAGCATACTTTTGATAAGATCTCATTATGGGACCTTATTCAAGCCTCCCCTCACTACCATAACATGATGCAAATGGCCTTAGAAAACTTTCATATCCCTTCTACCATGCAACCAAATGACATAGTCACTATACTTCAAGGAATCAATGCTGATATTGTTTTTCACCAAAGTGAGCTCCCTCCTTTGGAAGTGCAAAAATAAGATGATTCTTTCATTATCATAGCTCAATACAAATGAAAGGGGATCAAAGAACTCTTGTATATTTTGACTCTACCCTTAATGTGTGTAGTTTGAAACTTCTAGACAACACGCACATTTCATTGTGCAATTTCATTTTCTTGTGATTCTCTCTCTCGGAAACATTAGTTACAATGTTGCTCAAGATGAGACCTTGTACTTGTCCTCTCTTGGAAACAAGATGTGACCTTTTTCAATTTTCCTCTCTTGAGACATTAAGTATTATGTTCCTTAAGATGAGACCTTGCACGAACTAAGTAAAATACCTATGAACAAACCTTACATTATTACAATGTCATTTTCTTTTGTGGAACCTTATGAAATTTATCAGGAGGTATAACTTTGGTATGGTTAAGCGGGAAACCCAACCAGTGGCATGAATTTCCCCATAGCCACCTGTGTGTGTGTGAGTACATACCATCCATGAGTGTATGTTTCTCACCTTCTTGGATTTCTCACCTGACGAACAGCCAAAAGTTTTGTCACCTCAAAGTGAGTATGCATTTTTGGACAAACAACCTAGATGTGATCCATAACTAGCTAGACAAACAGTCAAATATTGATCCACATTTTTATTTTCATTCTTCTCTTCCTTCTAGTTCTTATCATTGCATGATCATGTATCTCACTTTTTTGCAAACCATTCACCTTGTGTGTGTCCTCTTGTGCATATTTTGGTTTGACTTAGGTTCTTAGATCTTGGGGGCTTGATGGCTAATTTGATTTTTTTCATCCTTTGCCATCTGCATTGGTACACTTGGACCCCTCTTCTTGAATGACTACTTTAGTGTGAGTTTGAAGCAAGTTCATCCTCTCACTAAAGTGGGGGCTAAATGTGTTGAAAAAAAATGTATCCTTGACATTTTCGCTCATTTGGGCCTTTCTTATGGTTTTTCACCTAGTTTTTCGTAGAGTTAATGTTGTAACATGGCCAACATATTCACATTAGGTCTTGAACCCTTGCAAATCAATAAGAATTCTATGGTTTGTTGCAAATATGCTGTGAAGTGTTGTAACCCACTTTCACATTTTTCTAGGACCCTTTCAACATATTTCACCTAAACAACCTCTTTTCACGCTTTACCAAGCCTTATTTCAAAGTGTTGTAAGGATTTGTAACAAAATTTCACACTTTCCTAGGCTTGTCATCAATAAATTGACCCTTTCTTATGTTTAAATGGCCATTTAATGCACTTACAAGCCCTACTTAAGTGTGTTTTAGAGAACAATCTTGTTAAGCATCATTAATTACATCTTAATTCTCGACACCCACTTAAATTTCCTAAGTGGACTAAGTCACCACATTGGGTGACTTAGTTCCATTAGGCTTAAAAATAAAAATTATTTTAATATTTTGGTGGGATATTGTTCTCTAAACCCTAAGGTTGGCCTGTGATGAGGCATTTTTGGGAAATTAGGGCACATCATGTATAAATAAAGGGGTTTCTCCTCATTTTCACTCCTCCTAACCTTCTAACTCTCTCAACAATTCATTCTTCTCAATCACTCATCTCTCATTCTTCTTAAGCAAACTAGGGTTTTGGAATTCTAAGTCATCAAGCAAGTATTCAAGTATAGATTCTTCAACCATTGTTGTAGCAACTCAAAATCAATCACCATGGAAAGTTTCTAACTCCATTATTTCATGCTTCATTAACTTATTTCTTCATTTGATTTAATTATCTAAAACGGGTTTGACAAAGGCAAACCCTCATGCCCTAACAATCAACATTTCTCTCTTTCTCTCTTTGTGTGTTTGCAGATTTAGGTACATTGGGGGTTTGGAAATCTTTGAAGAATAGGTTGAAGACTTGTTGAGAGAATGTCCTTGTTGACTAGGTCAAGATCTACACAAAAAGACACGTACATGCCAAAAAACAAGGTTTCTTATCTGAATACTTGGAGGAAGAAAAAGTGTAGGTCAAGAGCTTTCGTTTCCGCCTTCAAATTTTCAAAAAATACAAAAAGGGCACTTCCCCCAGTTGTGGTGACTTAGTCCCACTATGCAATTGTTTTAGAGATTTCTACAGATCTGAATACCCATTTGGCTAAAACAGGCCTTGATGTAGTTCTCTGGAATCATCTCGAAAGAAGACTAAGTCGCCCAATTTGGCACAAGTGTCTAGCCAGGCCTAAAAATCAGTATTTCCAAAATTTTAAATTTGCTTCAAGTCTGCAACACATTTACAGGTACACATCTTTTGTTTCACAATCTTCTATTTAGTTTTCTTTTCATTTTTAGGTAATGTTTGCATATCACAATGTGTTTTCAAATAAGTTACATTTTCTAAGTATTACATTAGAATTTAGTCTCTTTTATCAATTTCCAGCATTTAGAACACTCTATTTAGATACATTTCAATCATATTTTCCCCTAATTCTTGAATGAACCCTCCACGTTTTTGTGAGAAATCTCTCTCCTTTTAGGTGAAAACCCTAGAAAAGAAAGAGAGCAATCTTTCCCTTAAAATTTGTGATTCAAAAACATAGAAAACCATAGTTCACAACTAGTGAACACAACTCGCACTAAACAATGAATCAACAACAAAAAATCTAGATATAGCACCTTGCAACAACCATGATCAACATATCTGAACCACACAAACAAAGGAGCAAAACCTAAACACTTGCAATCTTCCTTCAATACTATTTTTTCAGTATCCTCGACATATACAATCAACAACAACCACTTGATAACCAATTGACTAGTTGACATCAATGACAACACTTTCATTCCTTCGATCATTCCTTCCATTCTTGCAACGAATTATTATGCAAATGATGCAAAGATGTAATGATGGGTATCGACTATGAGGCCATGTTAGGTACCCCTGTACAAATGTAATGCAAAGAAATCTCTCACAAATAGAGAAAAGAAGAGAACCCAGTGGGCCCAAAATCCTTCCCAAAAAAGAGATAAAATAAAATAATGATATCCATGTAAGATTTGGCTATGGAGATAGCCACCCAAGATCTAAAGGCCTATGAAAAACACAAAATACTCAGAAGATCAATATGACAAGAATAAATTGTATTTGTATCAATAAATGCAAAATAAATCAACGGAGTTTTGTGTACAATGTGTGAGAGACCCTTGGTTATATAGCCAAGGTGAGACACAAGATGTCAAAAGATTATGACAAGTGTCTTAATCATATGACATGAGACAACTTATCACAACTACCTAGGTCACATGTGTTAGTTGTCAAAAGATAAGATAACAACTAATGAAAACTACCACCTTCTAGAGAGAATCTTAAGACCTAAGTAAAATTAACATGTGAATATGTCCACTAAGTCCCTAGTAAGTGGAATAATTAGGTACAAGACATTTATTCACATCAACACCCCCCATTAAGTACAAATTAGGAAGAAGTAGACTATTATGTAAATGATACCGAGATGCAAAGATGGGTCCTAGTGACTAGGCCATGTTAGGTACCCATGTACATATGCAATGTAATCCCTCATAAAGACGTAAAAGGAGAAAACCTAGTGGGACAAAACTCCTCCCCAAAAGAGAAAAAGAAATAAGAAATTGCTTTCAAAATGATGAGAAGAAAAAAAATCGTGTGAGGAAAAAATCTCCCCCATAAGGGATGATGAATAGATTCCATGCAATCCCCCCCCTTAATGGTGATTCCATGCTCAAATGTCACAATGTTAGGAGTCCCCAATCTTAACTGAAGAAGGAGACAACTTAGAACAATGTGAAAACTGAAGTAGAGGGGACCAAGGATGATGATGAGTCCTCCAAATGCTATTCCAAAAGAATGCCAAACTATGACAAACACTGATAGAAAGAATCAGGTACTACTGCAAAAGATGCCACATAACTGGTGATTGAGCTAAAATTGTCAACTCAAGAGTAGCTATAAAATCTGCCAATGAAGAACTATAGATGAATCCACATTACAACAGGAATAAGGTTAGAACCAAGGAGACAACTATATGAGTATCAACCAGACACTCTCTTGACAGATTGGTATATCCCTATCTTAACTAGAGACATGTACCAAGTCTATATGTAGAACCAAACTTCTGAAGATAGGTAGATTGCTTGCAAAATAGGAGTGTCTATATGGTACTTAGTCCATCACACCAAAATGCATGAGTAACCAACTGCTACATTTGTTGATTTTATAGGAACTAACACTAGATACATAGATCAATCCAAAGAAGCAAGAAATACAATAAAGTACACTAAAATAGCAAAATTGTGGTATTTTATTTTAATGCAATTACAACATTACAAAGAGGAGAATTGTAACAACCATAATGCAAATCTGAAAAAATTGCACGAGTGACTCTAAAGAGCTCAAACAGGTCTTTCCAATGCCGCAAGAATCATGAAAAAATGGAGGAACAAAGCAAACATTATGAGCTTGAGAGTGAAAACTAAAAATCTGACTTCGATGAGCAATAAACACAACCAAACAACAAAATTTCTGAAAATCACCTATACCACTAGAAAATTGAGCTTCTAGCTTTCCAGCGATATTTAATTTGCAAAATTTCTCCATTTGAAAAAAAATTTATGCGAAAACGAAAAAGACCTAAAAAAATGCACTTTATTCTAAACTAAAGCAAAAAATAAATGCTAAATAGGGTCAAAATTTCAACCCCTGGTCACCCATTTGACCCCACTACGAAAAAAGGTTTAATAAAATAAGGTTCTACTGCCGCCACCACTGGTGGTGGGCGGGCGGAGCAAGTGGAGCAGGGGTGGTGCCCCGATGGCCGCGACACTCGGGGGCCACCCCACACCGCCGACAACATATAATAAACGTCGTCTTTACACAATAGTAAGCTATACAAAACAATGTCTGCTTTTAATATATGTCGGCTAAACTTAAACAAAGTTTAAAATAAAATAAGACCTCTAATATAAATAAAGGCCAGCGAACCAAACCCTACCGAAATCAATGCTTCATACGCCAATTCAAGATGACTGTGACGCCGACCAAAGAGGACCCTGATTTAACAAGCAAATCTGTAGAGAAGAATACGGTGGCCGAAGAATGTATGAAGACTGCAGACCAAATCTTGCCAATCTTGTGATATTACTGCCGATGGATGATGAAAATTCTTGACAGAAAAAGACTTAAGCGCCGACGGGAGTAAATGAATCACCACCGATTAAGACTGCGGGTTTGATAGCCCAAGTACAAGCCAAAGGCAATTTGATTGGGAATTGACAAAACATAGAGGGTCTAAATATGTTGCTGCCAATGCCAATAGGTATTGAATGTGAGCTCTCTGTGGAAGTCCTGGGCGAAGAAAGGGCCCGATGATGGATTGAAAAGATAATGAAGGAACCCGACGGGAGAAAAGGCCAAAGAACTCGGTAGGAAAGGATGGAGCACGCAGGTCAGGTACCAAGGAATCTACCAACGCTACACTCTATTGAATGATTGTATCACCGATTACAAGAGAACAAAAAAGACATGTACAAATTTAAGCGGTGAAAAAAACCACGTAAAAATTCATTAATATTGCTTTCCCCTGACTACGAAATAACAACTTGGAGGCTGGTGGCGGTGGATGACCCGGGCTGACAATTCTACCGTTTGTGGCAGGTGTACTGACGGGTCTGACGGGTCTGAGGTGTATTGACGGTGGTATGCATGCAGTGGCATGGCATAGGCATCCAAGGCCTTTTGGAGGCTGGATAGCCTTTTTCTACCTAATTTCTTTACATCGTATCGATGCCCTTTACAGGATAGTCCTACAACCGATCCACTTAAGAAGTCCATCACCATCATCTTTCATCATCTCATTGATTAGTTGAGAAAATATCTGAACTATGTGGTGCCTAGAAGTAACTTATCTTTCTTGTCGGTGAATCTTTGAACGCTTGGTACAGCGGCATAAATTGATGTCGTTTAAACCAAAACAATAATAAATAGAAGGATTATTCAAGAATCTTTGAATACTTTACGATTTATCATGAATTGGACGATTAAAATAAAAGGAAAAGAGAGTATGCTACGAACATCTTCCTTTTTAAGTGATCTCTCTTTAAGTCTTTGTTAAGCAGAATGCTTAACGATTTATCATGAATTGGACGATTATCCTTAAATGTACTCACTTTCCCAAAGGCATCATTTACAGTCAAAGAAAGTTGGTACATGAAAGGACGGTAATTATTATATTTTCGAGGAATGCTCGCCTAAGCTTATTTGTCATAAACGCAATGGTACTATGAAGGACAACAGAAAGTAAAAACTTTAGGAAAGTAGCCGTTACGACAAGGCAAGTTGTTCAGTTCATGACTGCGCAGGGGCTTTATCTTTGTCCTCGGGATATCTACCGACTTGACGTTGACTTCTCGGCATAGATGGAATCATGTAAGGAAAAAGAGGAGGCAGCTCAATTGATAACTTCGGCACAAGGATAATATTGTTTTTCAGGAACTGATAACATGTATTTTGTTTTTGTTAACTGATATTTACTTTAATTAATATATTTTAATAAAATGTTATTATTAATAAATTTTATTAGTCGATAGGTTATTTTGTTTGAAGTTTCCATTGGGATTTTCGTCAATCCAACAATGATTTTGATTTACCGGTCATAGGGATTAAGCCGGCGGGGACTTCATTGTGTTTTTTTGTGGCAACATGGAGCTTCGTAATTATGTGGGTTGGCGGTGGTGTCCTCGATATGTGGAAGCTGAATGGTATGTGTTTGCTCGCGGGAGTGTTAACGCATTCTATCGTTGTCATATGATGGGGGCGTAAGAAGTAAATACATGCAGAGGAATAAATGCAATATTGAGTGTTGTAGTGTGGTAAAGTATACTTTGATTAAGTTATTGACGAAAGAGCCATTGTGGTGTTGGTTTCATACCAGACTATAATCGTTGGCTTCGTCACCATCTTTTGGGGGATTGGAGGGTTTTTAAACTATTGTTCTTCGGAATGTTTAAGTCGGTTTATATGGGTTTTTTGCATTAATGATTACTAATTTACTGTTTATGTGTTTCGTTGTCTGGTTATTGTTGTTTTTGATAGCAGGTTCGAGGGTTTTTAAATTGATGTGCTGGGAAATGTGAGAGAAAGTATATTGATTAAGTTGCATTGTCGAAAGAGTGATTGTGGTGTTGGTTTGATAGTAGACAATTGTAAAAATTATTGCCTTCGACTCCATTTCATAGCGTATTGGAGGGTTTTTAAGACTATTGCGGTCCAAAATCTGTAAGTCGTTTGACATGGCTATTTTGCATAAATGATTAATTTATTGTTCATGCATTTCACTCTCTGTTTATTGTTTCTTGTTATATGTTTGTATCTTTGTTGTTATACCCATGTTGGAGAGCTGAAAGAGATTATGGGTATGTATGGATGGATTTATTGCAGTTAAATCTTTTGTCTTTCACGAAAAAATATGGTTAGGGTTAGTAATTTTTTTGGGTTTCATTTATTGTTTGTAGTGATTGTGCTCCAAAGTCTATAAGTCATTTTACATGAGTATTTTCTGTAAATGATGAATTTATTGTTCATGTCTTTCACTCCCCATTTATTGTTTCTTGTTATATGTTTGTATTTTTTATGTTATACCCATGTTGGAGACTTCAAAGAGATTATGGCTCTCTATGGATGGATTTATTGTCGTTAAATCTTCTTTCTTTCCCAAAAAAATATGCTTAGGGTTATTATTTTTTTTGCATTTCGTTTATTGTTTGTGGTTATTGTGATCCACAATCTGTAAGTCATTTTACATGAGTGTTTTGCACAAATTATTAATTTATTGTTAATGCCTTTCGCTATTTGCTTATTGTTCCTTGTTATATGTTTCTATCTTTTCCATTATACCCATTTTGGAAACTTCAAAGAGAATATGGCTCTGTGTGCATGGATGTATTGCGATTAAATCTTCTTTCTTACGTCAAAAAATATGGTTAGGGTTAGTATTTTTTTCGGGCTTCGTTTATTGTTGATAGTTATGTGTATGCATATTCCGCGGTATACCCATTAACATAGGAGCAATTGCAAATTAACATAGGAGTGATTGCATATACATGTATGCAGAGGGTTAGTATGAAAATCACTAAGTGTTGTTGTAATAACTCTTTTAGAGTCTCTATATTTGTGTAGAAGTTCATTATTGTAGTTTTCTTGCATTGATTTTAACATGAAATTGACATTGTATGTAAATATATATATGGGTAACTACACCAATCTGTGACACAATTTTGGCTCTTAAGATGCCACTTTTTTTTTTTTTGAAATCAGGAAAATCTAATTTGCATGAGAAAATGAAAATAATTACGCTCAAAATTTCAAGATGCGGCAAGAAAAAAAGTTGAAGTCTAGTTTCTAAGCTACTATTGTTTTTTGAAATTAATGAAGATTAAGGGTTTCAAAAAGAGGGGGGACCCAAAATAGGTCCTACTTTTATAAAAAAAAATAGCATAGCGCCTGAGGGCTCTCCCCTTTTTGGTTAACTTTTTTTTAGAATTGCAAAAATCCCAATGGTGAGAAATTATCTAATACCATGTAGTTTATCCTCCTTCTTTTAGATAATTATTTTAATGAATATATAATATTTTATGAATTTTCAAAGTGGACACATCCTGAAAAGCTAAAATTTGAGCGTGCTCCCCCCCAAATATTTTGCAAACTAATCGAAAATTGATTTTTTTTTTTTTTTTCATCATGTGTAGAATGGAGTCTA
>CM021107.1:61246276-61457599 GCA_007115665.2 Sequoiadendron giganteum | reverse complement strand
TCGCTCTCTCCTCCCCTCTCTACCCTCTATCTTTCCATTCTCTCTCTCCTTCCCTCTCTAGTTCTCTCTATCTCACTTCTCTCTCCTTCCCTTCCTCCCTCTCTAATTTTCTCTATATCCCCCTCTCTGTCCTTCCCTTTGAACTTATCTCTATCTCACCTCTCTTTCTCCCCCTCTCTCTCCCCCTCTCTCTTCCTTTCACCCACCTTTTCTCTCTACTTCTCGCTATCTAACCTATCTCTCTATACATATTTCTCTCTCCCCCCTCCTTCCCTCTCAATCTCTCCACGTTCCTCCTTATCTCTCTATTTTTCAGCTCCATCGCATATCTCTCCACCTAGGCCTCTCTCTATTTTTTCTCACCTCTCTCTCCATCCCTACCTCTCCCTATATATCTCATTTCATATCTAATTCTCTCTACCTAGTTGTCCCTCTATACCTATTTCTCTCTCCCTCCTTGCCTCCTCTCTCTCAATATCTCCACCTTCATTCCCTCTCTAATTCTCTCTCTATCACCTCTCTTTATCTCTCTCCTCCCTCTCTACTCTCTCTATCTCTCCCTCCCTCCCCCTCTTTCTATCTCTTTCTATCTCTTTCTATCTCTCTTTACCTTCTCTCTACCTATATCTCTCTCCTTCTATCTATCTCAACTACCCATCTTTACCTATCCCTCCCTCCTCTCTCTCTTCCACCAAAATTTATTCTACATCTCTCTATCTAGCCTACTCCTATATACCTCTTTTTCTCTCCCTCTCTCTTTCCCTCTCTCAATCTATCTACCTTCCTCATTATGCCTCTACTTATCTCTATCACCTCTCTCTCCCCCTCC
Organism: Sequoiadendron giganteum; assembly: GCA_007115665.2. NCBI lineage: Eukaryota > Viridiplantae > Streptophyta > Pinopsida > Cupressales > Cupressaceae > Sequoiadendron > Sequoiadendron giganteum. The sequence goes on along the minus strand of CM021107.1, from coordinate 61,456,770 downwards.
CCTCTTTAATTTCTTTCTCTCTATCTCACCTCTCTCTTCTTAAATATCACTCCCTCCCTCCTCTCTCTATCTCACCTATCTCTCCCTCCCTACCTCTTCTTCTCTCTCTCCTACTTCTATTTATCTCCCCCTACCTCTATCTACCTAGACCTCTCTTTGTTTTTTCTCACCTCTCTCTCCATCACTACCTCTCCTTCTATCTTTGCTTTCATATCTACTTCTCTCTACCTATTTATCTCTCCCTCCTTTCCTCCTCTCTCTCAATATCTCTACCTTCTTTCCCGCTCTCTCTTTCTCTCTCCCATCTCTACCCTTAACCCTAAACGCTTAAACCCTCTATCCTATTAGAACCCAAAAATTCATTTTGAACCTAAATTTTCCATCGATACCCTAAAGGATTTTATTCATTTATATCCATTACTTTCCTATCTTTTCATAATATTTCATTTACCGCCTTACCCCATTTAATTTCTCATTATTTTCCTATCTTTTCCTTTAAAATTCATTTCTCGCCTTTCCAAAAATGCTCATACATTTTATACCTCTACTGCTCCCTTAGTGATCACTTCATATCTTATTCACCGCCCAACCGCGGCTGCCCACAAACTAGCCCACGATATAGCGGTAAAGAGTAGTCAAGGAAATCCTTACCGCTGCACCTTGGAGGGTAATATCGAGGGCCGCAATAGTAGTTAGAAGGCGGTGGTAACGGTTAGCAAAAACAATCGGTGACTAAATGATTAGGCACAAAATGTCTAAACATAAACTGCTGTATTGCGGTGGGCGGTAAGTCACTATTGCGACAACAATGCAGACAGTCACTGCAGTACTACACACAGTGAGAATGGTGACCGTGGTGACTACGGTAAATTTTTAGTGGAAGGTCAAGGCAGGCAGCAAGACGGCTACCGTGGTATTGTGAATAGTCTATAGGGAGACTACGGTAACAGTCGGGAGAAGACCTTGACAATTAAGACGGCCATACTGCCGAGTAGAAAGATAACGACCGCGGTATAGAGGTGAACACAATCAAGGCCGCATGGAAATAAAATATAAGGTGCGGATAAAGAGAAAGAAAGGCGCAAAAGGATATACAAGGAAAAATCAAAGCGAAGTTATAGTTAAAAATATTTAATTTGCCGATAAGCCAATATAATCGAATATTTTATTTTCTACGAAGGAATGTAGGAGGTTGCAACTAAAATTGAAGGGTCACAACCCCTAGTCTGTAATGTATAAATCATTAGAAAATTCAAAATATTAAGGGGATAGTAGGGAGTGGTTAGAGTAGGAGTTAGATTTTTCCTGAGAAGGGACTAGAATGTAAATAATGATAGAGCCTTTTTGAAGCGGATCAATGGAAAAATTATTTTGAATTGGTGAAACTTTTTTTGTTCTTAGTTGTTGTGATATAATAATTTATATTTCTTATGTGAGTTGTCTCCAACTTGAAGTCTTAAATCATTGAAATCAATGTATCAAGCATATGTTTGATTTATCATAGTGCAAATTTCACTCTATGTGATTTGGTTGATTGGTGTCTGCAAGTCAGAGTTAAATTATTTTAAACAAGTCATAGTGATTTAGTATTTCTCGGTCTCTGTCTCTATCTCTGTCTCTCTACCCTAAACCCTAAACCCTTAAACCCTCTACCCTCTACCCTTAACCATCTACCCTTAACCCTCTACCCTATATCTCTCTCTCACTCCCTCCCTCCCTCTCGCAAGACTCTCCCTCCTACCCCCTCTCCCCCTCTCCCCCTCTCCCATTCTCCCTCTCTCAGGTCTCTCTTTATCACACACTCACTCACTCCCTCTACCCTCTATCTCTCTCCCACTCTCTCCCTCCCTCCCTCCCTCTCTCTCTCAATACTCTCCCTCCTACCCCCTCTCCCTCTCTTAGGTCTCTCTCTCACTCACTCTATCTCTCTCTCTCTCCCCTCTACCCTAAACCCTTAAACCTTCTACCCTCCCTCCCTCTATCTCTTTCCCACTCCCTCCATCTCTCTCTCTCTCTCTCAACCCTCTCCCTCTCTCAAGTATCTCTCTCTTAGTCACTTACTTTATCTCTCCCCTCTACCCTCTATCTGAAAGAGGGAGAGGGGTTAGGAGGGAGATACTTGAGAGAGAGGGAGAGGGAGTGGGAGAGAGATAGAGGGAGGCATGGTTAAGGGTAGAGGGTTTAAAGGTTTAAGGTTTAAGGGTTTAGGGTTTAGGCTTAAGGGTAAAGGAGAGAGAGATAGAGGGAGTGACTGAGAAAGAGACCTAAGAGAGGGATAGGGGGAGAGGGGGTAGGAGAGAGAGGGTTGAGAGAGAGAGGAATGTAGGGTGTTGGAGAGAGATAGAGGGAGGGAGGGTTAAGGGTATAGGGTGGATGGTTTAGGGTTTAATGGTTAAGGGTTTAGGGTTTAGGGTTAAGGGTAGAGGGTAAAAGGGTTTAATTGTTTAAGTTTTAAGGGTTAAGGATGAAGGATTAAGGGTTAAGGGTAGAGGGGAGAAAGATAGAGGGAGTGAGTGAGTGAGTGAGAGAGACCTAAGAGAGGGAGAGGTGGTAGGAGAGAGATTAAGGGTTGAGGGATTAAGAGGGTATGGGGGTTGATGGATTAGGGTATAAGGGTTAAGGGTTAAAGGTTGACATGGTATAGGGGTTGAGGGATTAGGGTTTAAGGTTTGAGGGGTAAGGGTTAAGGGTTGAGGGATTAATATTATAGAGGGGTTGACTGATGAGGATTTAAGGGTTAAGGGTTGAGGGGTTGAGGGATTAGGGTTTAAGGGTTTAGGGTTGAGGGATTAAGAGGGTATAGGGGTTAGGGGATTAGGGTTTAACGGTCGAGGGTTGAGGGTTGAGGGTTAAGGGTTGAGGGATTAAGATTGTAGAGGGGTTGAGGGTTGAGGGTTGAGGGTTGAGGGTTGAGGGATTAAGAGGGTGTTGGTTCTCAAAAATGAAGGTTTGAACCCTGAGAAGTTGCCAAGGTCTCACAATGCTTTTGGCCAACGTACAAGGCCAATTGATGCAATTGTACCTTCTTCTCTTCAGGCTCTACAAAACCTAGGCGGGTGCACCTATGTGTATGTCATTACTTACATTTCAGTCCCTTCTCGAGAAAAATCTAACTCCTACTATCTAACTACCATCCGCCCTCTGCAACTAATTTTTCCAATCATTTATACATCATATTTGAAGAGTTATGACCCTTCAATGTTCTGGTAAAACCGTTCACATTCCATTTACAAAAAATAAAATATTTGATTAAGTTGCCTTTCAGAAAATAAAATATTTTAACTATAGTCGTGCTTTTGATTTTTCTATTTTATATCCTTTCCCGCCTTTATTTCACTTTATCTGCTTCTTATATTTTATTTCCATGCGGACTTTATTGTGTTTACCACTATATCGCAGTCGTTATCTTTCTACCCGACGAAATGGCGGTCTTAACTGTCAAGGTCTTCTCCCGACTGTTACCGCTCTACCACGGTAACCACTTCACTGTTTAATTATTGCCAATGTCTCCTCTGTTCAAGTCTCCATCACCGGTTGCATATGTTCCTACCGTTCTACCATGGACTCCTTAGTGACCATCCATGGTTACGCGGTGACTATCCGTCGACCACTACTCGTTCACTCCCTGACTATTACTGCAGTCACCACATTCACTATTTTAACGGGCACGGTACCATGGTGGCTCTTCTGATCGCTACCTCCACTATCACTTACCGCCCACCGTGATACCGTGGTCAATGTTTTGACCGCGCACGGTGTGGTGGTAACAACTTTATGCCTTCTCCTGAATCACTACCCCCATACTGCAAGCCCCCTGATGGAAGGCCACGGTAAAGCGATAAGACATAAAAAGTAAATATTAAAGCAGCGGAGTAAGGTATTTTAGATTTATAAAAAGCGGTGATTTTTTTTTGAAAGGTAATGAAATATAATGGAATTAAATGGGGGGAAATATGTGAGGAAAGTTAATGAATTTTATGGTAAAGATAGTGAAAATATAAGGCATGAACAAATAAAATACCTTAGGGTTTTGATGGAAATTTTTGGAAAATAATAGGAAAACCCTAGGAATTTTTATGGAAAATTTGGGTTCTAATAGTAGCTCCTGTTGGGGATGAGTGATTTTGCAAACCACTGCAAGAATCCATACTATCTTTGGTAGAGTAGACCAAGCAAAGCCATGAAAAATGAAGGCAATGGCAGATGGAGGGAATGAACAGATGAATAATATGAAAATGGAGCAAATGGAGAAGTGGAAAACCCTAAACTACTGTGCATGGAAGATAATTTTTAAAGAGGCATTGCTTAGAATTGTCCATGCACTAGCAATCCTTAATCCTTTGTACCTGCTTTGGTTTATAAAATTAAACCATTAGTGGTGGCTCCAGGCCACCTCAAAAATAAAAACCTACACTTTCCTCTATCATAAACTTATTTTTGAATAGAGCTCATCATATTTCTTTTGAAACTATCCATTCCACCTACCCTGTAATATGCACTATCATTAAAAACCTTCAGGAAATCATTGTATTCAATCTGATTCATATTCATCTCATCAGTCTGAATTTCATTATTCTTACTATCATATGAAAAATATTTGTCATCTTCAGCATACAGAGTGTACCCAAATTCAACAAAACATTCATAGGCATGCTCACTGTCATATGTTGCTGAATGTGCCTACAACTGCATTGGGACCTGAAAATCCGAGAGATTAAGAGGGTATAGGGGTTGAGGGATTAGGGTTGAAGGGTTGAGGGTTGAGGGATTAAGAGGGTATGGGGTTGAGGGATTAGGGTTTAAGGGTTGAGGGTATGGGGGTTGAGGGATTAAGAGGGTATAGGGGTCGAGGGATTAGGGTTGAAGGGTTGAGGGATTAAGAGGGTATGGGGGTCGAGGGATTAGGGTTGAAGGGTTGAGGGTTGAGGGATAAGAGGGTATGGGGGTTGACGGATTAGGGTTTAAGGGTTGAGGGTGAGGGTTGAGGGTTGAGGGATTAAGAGGGTATGGGGGTTGAGGGATTATGGTTTAAGGGTTGAGGGTTGAGGTTTGAGGGATTAAGAGGGTATGGGGGTTGAGGGATTAGGATTTAAGGGTTGAGGGTTGAGGGTTGAGGGATTAAGAGGGTATGGGGGTTGAGTGATTAGGGTTTAAGGGTCTACCTATTTGTCCCTCTATACCTATTTCTCTCTCCCTCCTTGCCTCCTCTCTCTCAATATCTCTACCTTCTTTCCCTCTCTACCTCTCTCTCTACCCTTAACCCTAAACCCTAAACACTTAAAACCCTCTACCCTCTACCCTCTATCTCTCTCCCACTCTCACTCCCACTCTCTCTCTCTCTCAATTCTCTCCCTTCTACCCCCTCTCCCTCTCTCAAGTCTCTCTCACTCACTCACTCACTCCTTCTATGTATCTCTCTTCTACCCTTATCCCTCTACCCTTAACCCTTAAACCCTTAAACCGTCTACCCTCTACCCTCTATCTCTCTCCCACTCCCTCCCTCTCTGTGTGTCTCTCTCTCAAGACTCTCCCTCCTACCCCCTCTCCCTCTCTCAGGTATCTCTCTCTCTTACTCACTCACTCCCTCTATCTCCCTCCCCTCTCCCATCTCCCCTTAGACCTTAACCCTTAAACCCTCTACCCTCTATCCTTAACCGTCTAACCTCTATCTCTCTCCTACTTCATTCATCTCTCTCTCAAGACTCTCCCTCCATCTCTCCCTCCCTCCATCCCACCTTCTCTTCCCTAATCCCTCAACCCTATACCCTCAACCCTTAAAACCTTGAACACTCAACCCTATACCCTAAACCCTCAAATCTCAATCCTTAAATCCTAAACCTCTAAAGCCTCTACCCTCTACCCTCAACCCAATACCCTCAACCCTAATCCCTCAACCCTTAACCCTTAAACCCTCATCCCTCAACCCTCTACCTTCAATCCTAAACCCTTAACCCTAAAAACTCAACCGCTATACCTTGTACCCTATATGTTGGACCTTGAACCCTAATCCATCAACCCTATACCCTCAACCATCTACCCTCATCCTTAAAATCTTGACCCTGAACCCTTAAACCCTAAACCATTAAACCCTTAACCCTCAATCCTCAACCCTCAACCCTTAATCCCTTAATCCTCAAATCTTAAACCCTAAACCCTTCATCCTTATACCCTCTACCATATACATTAGACCCTCAATGCTAATCCTTCAACCATATACCCTTAAACCTATACCGTAAACCCTCTACCCTCTACCCTAAACCCTAAGAGAGAGAGGAGGGAGGGATAGGTAAAGATGGATAGTGAGATAGATAGGAGAGAGATATAGGTAGAGAGAAGGTAAAGAGATATAGAAAGATGGGGACGGAGAGAGGAGAGATAGAAAGAGGGGGAGGGAGGGAGAGATAGAGAGAGTATAGAGGGAGGAGATAGATAGAGAGAAGTGAGATAGAGAGAACTAAAGAGGGAATCTTGGGTCTCTCACTCACTCACTCACTCTCTCTCTCGTAGGTCTCTCTTTCTCACACACTCACTCACTCCCTCTATCTCTCTCCCCTCTCCCCTCTCCCCTAAACCCTTAACCCTTAAAACCTAAACCATTAAACCCTCTACCCTCTACCCTTAACCCTCCCTCCCTTTGTCTCTCTCCCACTCCCTCCCTCTCTCTCTTCAAGTCTCTCCATCCACCCCCTCTCCCTCTCTCAGGTCTCTCTCTCACTCACTCAATCCATCTATCTCTCTCCCATCTCCCTTAAACCCTATACCCTCAAACCAATACCCTAAACCATCAACTCTATAGGTCCTCAACCCTATACCTTCAATTCTCAACCATCTACTCTATACATTGGATCCTCAACCCTCATCTATCTTTTTACCTCCCTCCTCTTCTCTCCTTATCTCTATCTCACTTCTCCCTCCATCTCTCCCTCCATCCATCCCACCTCCTCTTCCCTAATCCCTCAACCCTATACCCTCAACCCTTAAAACCTTAAACACTCAACCCTATACCCTAAACCCTCAACCCTCAACCCTTAAATCCTAAACCCTTAAAACCTATACCCTCTACCCTCTACCCAATAACCTCAACCATAATCCCTCAAAACTTAAACCCTTAAACCTAATTAAAATCTCTACCCTAATCCCTCTATTAGGTATGTCACTCACTCACTCCCTCTATCTCTCTCCCATTCCCACTCCCACTCCCTCTCTCTCACTCTCTCCCACTTTGTCTTTCTCCCTCTCTCTCCCTCTCTCAGATATCTCCCTCCCACTCTCTCTCTCTCCCTCTATCTCATGTATCTCCCCCCACCCCCTCCATCTCTCTCTAATCCCTCTATCCCAAGTACTCCCTCTCCCCCGAGTACTCCCTCTCCCTCCCATCCCCTCTACATCTCTCAATTCTCTCTCTCTCACTCCTTGTATCTCTCCCATCCCTCTATCTCTCACTCCCTCTCTCTCCTACTCTCTTAGGTATCTCTTCCCACCCGTCTCTCCCACTTTTCTCCCTCTCCTTCTCTCTTGGGTGTCTCCCTCCCACTTCTCCCTCCCTCTCTCTCACTCTCTCTCTATCTCTATGGATTAGGGTTTAAGGGTTAAGGGTTGAGGGATTAAGCCTCACTTATCTCACAATCCCTCTCTGTCAGGCGTCACTTACCTCCCACCCTACTTTCTTAGGTCTCCTAAGCCCTCTCTCCACATCCCCTCTTCTCTCTCCCACTTTGACTTTGTGTCTCTCCCTCTCTCTGAAGTCTCTCCTTTTCAAAGGAACATATTTGGTGCTTGCCAAATGGGTTTTACCTTGAAATGGTAAAAATAAGGGTTGACCTCATGATTCAGGCCCACATTATCCTATGTTTGTTTGGTTCAATGCTTTATTCGAGTGAGAAATGCCTTTTTTTCTGTAGTTGACTTCACATTGTACAAATCTATGCTTGATCCATCACCTTTTTACCACCAATCTGCATGGTAGACAATGTAGAAGAAGATATTTTGAAGTTTCTACATCATTTTACATTATTTGAGGTAATATATCCATTTTGGTAAATTGAAATATTTGTATTTAGTATATTTTTTTGTTTTTGACAATATAAACTAAAATTCCTTAATGATTTTATTAATCATAACAATTGGACTTAGAATTCAACATTGAATTAGATGGGATTTGCATAAAAAAGTTCAATTTTTAGATTTGCATAAAAAAGTTCAGTTTTTAGATTTGCATAAAAAAGTTCAATTTTTATGAGTTTGAAGAACAAAAAAAATAAAAAACATGAAATTTACTTAACATAAATTTACTTATGAATTCTATTTGCATTGCTTATAGTAGTCCATTTCCAGCATGGCTAGTGGAATTCATTGTATTTCATTCTTTTTTCAACTAATTTGGAAAACTTTTATTTTCATCTAATTTGGAAAACCTCATTACCAAAGAAATAGTGAATAATGATAAGATATAGCATCACAAACCCTTCTTTGACTCCATATTCTTCATGACTTCGTTGACAATGAAAAATTTGGTTTTGAGAAAGATAAACACAAGAGTCTCTAGTTTTCATTTAGGTGGCAACAATTTATACCCTAGGTTTGTGATTCTGATTGATTTTATGTATTGAATGCTTTCCACCCCTCTCTGCATCAATTTTTTTGTAAAATGCATTACTTACTTTTGTTCTATGTGTGTTTGTGGTCATGTAGCATTCAAGGTCATGCTGAGGAAACGATCGAAGCCTCTAACATGAGAAGAACGTGCAGTTAAAAATGCAAGGAGAAGAGAATAAAAAAATGTAGCTTGTGAAGCAAAGGAATTGCAGCCCATACAACCACAAATTCCCATGCAATCTAAGAGAGATGTCAAATTAGAAAAACAAAGGGCATGAATGAGGAAAGTTCGTAGAAGGATAGGAATGGATATAGAAGTTGGGGGCACATCATCAACCATAGGTGAAGCTCAATGCACATCTCCAGCTGAAGACACATTGACAACAACATGTGGTTTTACAGGTACATCGGAAATCACATCTCCAATTGAAGACACACCATCAAAAACATTGTGTTTTGAAAGTCAATCAATAATGCATACACACAAATCACAATGGTTGGACTCACAATTCAAGTTATGCAAGGAAAAATTTCAACTTTGTCATATCATTTCAGTTGTCGACTTCGCTGAGAAATACACACTACAACCTTAGAACGAGGTGCAATCACAGTACTACAACTCCGTGCAGGTTTCTATATTTGTACATATAGCATTCATTCATGCAAATGATAGTACAGAGGAAAATAAGAAAGCATTGAGGGAGTATCACTTTTACATTAGTGATGATCGCACACATTCTACAGAGTTTGTTTAAGGTTGCTTTCATATGTTCTATGCCGATCTAGCTAGTAGGGGCATAACATTTAGTCAACATATCATATGGTCAAATAATTGTACATCATAATTCAAGAACGCTAGAATGTTTTACTGGTTGAGCAGGATGCATAGGATTAGTGGTGTTCAACATATGTGGAACTTCTCAGAGGCTGGGCATGGAAAGGGGGAGCATGATGGAGAAGGTGCATGTATCAAAAGAGACCTAGCACGAGAAGAGTTAAAGTACACGAATAGTGTAAAGTTGACAGATGCAAGATCAATTATCCAGTAGTGCAATGGTTCAATGGGCCCAAGTAGTGAAGGCAATTCTTTAGTTCATAGAAATTTTCATTTAGTAGATGATACTAACATTACAAATATGAGGATTGTTGTACACTAACAGGATCGAGCAAGCTACACTCTTTTAGAAGCTCCAATGCAGGTACATGGACTATCCATACAAGGAAGATGGAATACTTTTGTTATGCATGTACACTTCAATCATGGAATGATTGCGAGTCAACAGAGTGGGTTGATGAATGGTCTGTAAGAAGTCTAACCCCACTTGACACTTATCAGCTCCTGATTGCTCTAAAAATCATGGAGATGCAATCATTCATTGACTTTAATCATGTATCGGACCTACTAGAAGCATGTAATATATACTACTTACAAGTTTTATTATGTTGCTCAGTAAATAAATCTAAAAAGATGAACATATCAATGCACGACATGTTTATGTGGTGATTGCAAATGAAGAAAATGAAGAGGGTAGAGATTATTACCTGTGCCATTGTATCGAGGCCAAAAATACATTGGAGTCCCTAGTTATAGATGAAGAAAACATAGAATATCCTACAGGTTCGGTGGTTGTTACTGGAACATGGCTTCAAAGGTATCCAGTTAAGAATGTTGCAGTTTGGTTGTTTGAGGACTTCGACACACATCAGAAAATTCTTCACTATTCGAACCTTGTTGTCGCCACCAACGTTTATTTGATCAAATATAAGGGTAAACTTGCGAACAAGAACTTGTGGAAAGTGTACGAGTCTGACCACGAGGCAATAATCGACACAATAAAGACTAGAGCAGACCCATATGGTTCCCTCGATTGATTTGTAAGTATGCTAATTGAATTTGTAAAACCATGTTATTGATCACTCTTTTGGACCAACACCTTGCAATAAGGCTTTTTCATGATTACTATTTGATGTCATATGCATTTATGACTATCATTGATCCTTTTCTGATCATGCCTATTGGTAATACTAAAGTTTGTCAAAGTATATAAGAAAAGAAAAACATCGGTTGCTAGTGCAAGTGTTCAGTGGTATGAGAAACATCAGTTGCTAGTGCATTTTATGGCTTTCAATCTTCTCTTTCTTTTCCATCTCCTAGATTTATTGGATTCTTAAATGCTACACATTTTATGTTAAGCCTCTCCGTGATATATTTGAAATTTATAGATAGGGTCATCGAGAGATGATAAATTAGTGAAGGGGCACATCACCATTTTAGGACCTTCAATCAACCTCCTTATGTATCATGCATGAAGGTGATATTAGGTCTCGTTAACTATATGACTGACATTATTTAGTTATTGCTCTTTAATGATTTTTATGTGAGTCTATGTCTAAGATTAAGAGGCTTTTGCAGGCTTTTTGTGGACCAAATTCCTATGATACTATAGAACCACAAAGAGGATACTACCCATGTTTTTCGTAGGGAGTAGGGGATGTACATGTTTTGAACCATTTTGGAATGCAAATAGTTAGGCCAACTGAGGTGGAATAGAAAAACGAAACTGGGCAGCAACTCCTTTTGTCCTTTTCTCAAGTACAATATATGTCATGCTTTGTGTTGGAAATGGGAAGATTATTTCCCTACATGTATTGCTACGAGTATTGACAAATGGGAAGATTTTCAAGATGTTATTCCATCACTATTGTAATATTTGTCATTGAATTACTGTATTTTTTGAAGACTCCACATTCATTAGGACCTATTGCTACATACACAACCATAGCTCTTGGAGTCTTGAGACACTAACTGACATAGACTTGACAGTCATAGGAAATTGACTGTGGTGAGTGAATTTGATTGTCAAGCACTTTATAATCATACAATCACTACACTTAACAACTGATCACTACTCATTTCTAATCTGTCCTTCTCATTTGCACATTGCCATGTACAATGACCTTTCATAGTTCCTTTGTGTTCATACTTTCATGATGCTTGTCTAATGAATAACCTTCCTTTAAACCTATTGTACTTTGATGAAGTGATAAGGTAGGGGCAGCATATACCTCAAAGAAATCGATGCAACCTAGGTCATATCTAACATAATTTAGGGTATGACATTCAACAAAACAACTACTATGGTTCAATTGACTCGATCCCTTAAGGGTGTAAAGTGCAAAAGGGCAACACTATTTGATAGGGTATTACTCGTAAACTGTGGTGATTAAAAAATATCTGTCTAAACCTATAAAATCACATTGGACCCCTCTAGAATAACCTCTTTTGGTTATTGCTATCTCGGAGGCATTTTCTTGTGGTGGCGAATTTTCACTCGGGGAAAGAGTTGTCAAATGTAAGTAGTTGAAAGTTGCAAAGTGGTGCAATTTTCATTCTGTAGCTCGTGTGACCAGACAAACTATTCCAATGCATTTGGGTGGGTACATTTACGCTAGGAATAGTCCTATTTTGCACCTAAACATGTAGAATCGGTCTAAGCTATGTTCAACCAGATCGTTCCCTTAAGGGTCCAAAGTGCAAAATGACTGCAAAATTCAGCATGCTATTACTCGGACACCGTAATACTTAGAAACTTCTTGTCTGATCCTACAAGATCAATTTGGGACCATATACAATAACCTCTCTTGTTTTACGCTATCTCAGAGGCATTTTCCAGTGCTGTGAATTTTCACTTGGGGAAAAAGTTAACAAATGCAAGTAGTTGAAAGTTGCAAAGTGGTGCAACTTTTGTTCTGCAACTCGTGTGACAAAACACACTATTCCAATGCATCTGGGTGGGTACGTTTACGCTAGGCACGGTCCTGTTTTGCACCCAAAGATGCATAATCGCTCCGAGCTACGTTCAACCGGATTGATCCCTTAAGGGTCCAAAGTGCAAAATGGCTGCAAACTTCATCATGCTATTACTCAAACACCGTGACGCTTAGAAACTTCTTGTCTAATCCTATGGGATCATGTTGGACCCCTCTACAATAACCTTACTCGAGTTTCCCTATCTCGGAGGATTTTTTCTATGGTGGTGAATTGTCACTCGAGGAAAAAGTTGTCAAATGCAAGTAGTTGAAAGTTGCAAAGTGGTGCAACTTTTGTTTTGCAACTTGTGTGACCAACCAAACCATTCCAACACATCTAGGTGGGTAAATTTATGCTAGGAATGGTCCTCTTTCACACTTAAATATGTAGAATGGCTCCGAGCTACGTTCAACTGGATCAATCCCTTAAGGGTCCAAAGTGCAAAATGGCTGCAAAATTCAACATGCTATTACTTGGACACCATGATGCTTAGAAAATTATCGTTTGATCCTACAAGATCAATTTGGGCCCATCTACAATAATCTCTCTTGGTTTTTTCTATCTCGAAGGCGTTTTCTTGTGCTGGAAAATTTTCACTCGAGGAAAAAGCTGTCAAATGCAAGTAGTTGAAAGTTGCAAAGTGCTGCAACTTTCATTTTGCAGCTCGTGTGACCAAACAGACTATTCCAACGCATCCTGGTGGGTACTTTTATGCTAGGCACCATCCTCTTTTGCACCCAAACACGCAGAATCGCTTCGAGCTACGTTCAAATGGATCGATCCCTTAAGGGTCTAAAGTGCAAAATGGCTATGAACTTCAGCATGCTATTACTCAGACACCATGATGCCTAGAAAATTCTCATCTAATCCTATGGGATCATTTTTGGCCCCTCTACAATAACCTTGCTCGGTTTTTTCTATCTCGAAGGCTTTTTCCTATGGTGGCGAATTTTCATTCGAGGAAAAAGTTGTCAAATGCAAGTAGTTGAAAGTTGCAAAGTGGTGCAACTTTCGTTCTGTAGCTCGTGTGACCAAACAAACTGTTCCAACACATCTGGGTGGGTATTTTTATACTAGGCATAGTCCTCTTTCACACCTAAACACGCGGAATCGCTCTGAGCTACGTTCAACCAGATCGATCCCTTAAGGGTCGAAAGTGCAAAATGGCTGCAAAATTGAGCATGCTATCTCTCAGACACCATGATGTTTAGACAATTATCGTCTGATCCTACAAGATCATGTTGCTCGGTTTTTGCTATCTCAAACTCATTTTCTTGTGCTGGCAAATTTTCACTTGGGGAAAAAGTTGTCAAATGCAAGTAGTTGAAAGTTGCAAAGTGGTGCAACTTTTGTTCTACAGCTCGTGTGACCAAACGGACTATTCCAACGCATCTGGGTGGGTACGTTTATGCTAGGCATGGTCCTCTTTCACACCTAAACATGCAGAATCGCTCTGAGCTACGTTCAACCGAAGCGATCCCTTAAGGGTCCAAAGTGCAAAATAGTTGTGAACTTCAACATGCTATTACTCGGACATCGTGATGCTTAGAAACTTCTCATTTGATCCTATGGGATCATGTTGGGCCCCTCTACAATAACCTTGCTCGGTTTTTGCTATCTCAGAGGATTTTTCCTATGCTGGTGAATTTTCACTCGAGGAAAAAGTTGTCAAATGCAAGTAGTTGAGGCATATTATCAAACAATTCATTGCCTTGTCTATGGCTTGTCATAGCATTCCATCACTACGAGGCCACTTTTCGTTGAGGCATTTTTTCAAAAAGTTCAATGGCTTGTCTATGTTATTGCTTACTATTATGCTTTCATAGATTTTTCCCAAGCATCCATAGCTCGTTCGAAAGCATCTGCTTTAGGCTTTTAGCCATAGCAAGAAGGCAATGAACTATTTGATAAAATGATTTGGTAGACATATATGAAAAATGTCATAGCATAGACAAGGGAATGAACTATTCGAAAAAATGCCTCAAATAAATGTGGTCTCATGGAATGCCATGACAAGGTAAAGTAATTGGCAGCTGCTCCTAGTTATTAGTTAGGAAATGTGAAGTAATTGCATAATTGCTTAGGTTGACTTTGTCAAAAGCTATATTTTAATTGAAATTTTGTCATTTATCAGCATCTATTTATTCATTATGCAATGTGAAGTGATTCTTTGAGTTTGAAAGATGTCCAATGCATGAATAAAAACTACAAAAATCTATTTTCTACATTTCATTAGCTAAACTCTTTATTTTATTTGCTCTCTATATCTCTATGCTATGGAAATGCCTTTCGATTTTGAAAAAGATAGTTTTTATCTCTTGTTTTACAATTTTTTACATTTTTTTTTATCTCTTGTTATAAAAAGGAGTAGATATACAATGTTAAAGAAGACTGAAAGCACAACAAAATTTATTATTTCAAAGAAATTTTTTTGTTGCATTTTTTCATATAGTTCACTACCTTCTCCATGCTATTGATTACTATTATGCTTTGGATATTTTTTTCGAAGCATCCACAGCTTGTTCAAAACCACTTGTTTGAGGCTTTTAGCCATAACAACTAGGCAATGAACTGTTTGAGAAGATGCTTTTGTAGAGATATATGAAAAATGTGGTAACATAGATAAGGAAGGGAGCTATTTGAAAAAAATATCTCAAATAAATTTGGTCTCATAGAATTCCATGATAAGAAAATGCAATTGGCAACTGCTCCTAGTTATTAGTTATGCAATGTGAAGAAATTGCATAACTGCTTAGGTTGACTTTGTTCAAAATATATTTTAATTAAATTTTCAGCATCTATCAACATCTACTTATTAGTTATGCAAAGTGAAGTAATGCTTTGACTTTGAAAGATGTGCAATGCAATGTAATCAATGACATGAATATAAACTACAAAAATCCAATTTTTACAATTCATTAGTTAAAATATTTATTGTATTTTCTCTCTATATTTCTATATGCTATGGAAATACCTTGCAATTGTATTTAAAAGGCTTAATAGGTTAGTTAGGTGTTATTTGCAAAATCAAGTAGTGAATGAATGGTAATTAAGAGCAAAGTTGGAAAATTGCCATCTTAGAAGTCTAAGAAAGGGTGGTTATGGTGGTTGATCGGCTCAAGGGGTAGTTGGGAGGTGGTATCAAGATATATTGCTGTAATACCCTGAGTTGAGGGTTGATTATGTTCAATTTCTAAGAAGAAAATATACTTTGAAACGTTGATCACTGGTTTTCTTTGTTTTCCTGATTTTTCTTTGCCATTCACAGGCCCATACAAGTCTATAATGACTTGAGGCTTTGGATACTTTATTTCATATGTGTTTACTCTCTTTGCATCTGTTTTGAAGGTTTAAATCCATCGTTGGTGTGTGTTGGATCAACAAACTTGGTTACTGCTCTATTTTCTATGTCAGGGGTTTTGAGGGCAACACCATGACACATTAGCCAATCCACCTACTATTCTGACCCTATTTCTTGGTGGATTGGCCTATACCATGATTATTTTGGTGTATGAATACTTTGGAGGCTAAGATAATGAATAAACTCAGTGGGGTGTGAAGTTCTAATGCTGTGCAGGGGTGTTTCCACCATGAAAGTAAGGAACTCAAGTACTGACTATGAGAAATACTGAAAGGAATGGGATTGTGAGTTTCCTTTAAGTTAGGGCAAAGGTATTGTGTGGTGTTTGGACCTTTGGAAGGATTGGGGGAGGTTTGGAGTTATGAGTTTCTTTAAAAACCTTGTTTTTGTGAAGGTTTAGGACAGTTTGTGAGTAGAGGAGTAGAAAAAGTTCTTAGGGCTCTTAAAATGGGAGAATCTTGAGTTTGGTGAGCATCCCTAAGACTGTTTCAAGTTTCCTTGGTTTGCAGGTGAGTTTGTGAGGGGGTTCCTTTGGAAATTAGGCTTAATTGTGAAGCCTAAAGTGAGGGAGGTGTATTGAAAGTTAATGTTGGTCCAAAAATGTTAATATTGGTTTTGGCATATGTTGTGTAACCCTAAAAAGGGTATCTTAATCCACCTTTAAATGGTCAGGTGTTTTGGAAAGGTTGGGAGAAATTAGGCTTGGACCGGGTTTTGAGTTTGGTGCAGGAGCACCTACACCACATCATCAAAATTTATTTATTTTAATACATCAATAGGGAAATCTTAGTGTATTTAGGTTTATTTTGTCTAATAATCTTTGAGAGATCAAGCATAATGCAAATAAAGGGCATTTTGTGTCTTGGAAGTCAATTAGAAATCATATAAGTTGTAAAATGCAAACAACTGTAATTAAGGGACCAGCTAATCCCAAGGTTGGTTATGGGCATTGTGGAGAAGATGGTTGTTGGAAAATTATTTAAAAATCCTTACCAAGGCTCAAATGAGAGAGTGGAAGAAGTTTTGTAACAATTTTACACAATAAACACCACAATTTTAAGCAATTTTCTAGAAAAATCATGTTTTCTTGATCTTTTTGAGTGTTGTATAGGCACATAGAGGTTCTTCATGGTCTAAAAATTTCAGAGGATGTGTCTATGTGTTTTCTAATTAATTTATTTTTTATTTGGTGTCTTAACTCTTTGTTTGTAGAGAGAACCAACACAAACAGTGATTGTCCCATTGTTGCTGAATCAAGGGTTTGAGGGGAAATTTGTGATGTAACAATCAATCCACCTATTTTTTTGCTATTGTATCTCAGTGGATTGATTAAAAACATGTTATAATAAGTGTGTCAACTCATTTTTCAATAAGGATTCATAATTATGTGGTATTTTTGTGACTATTCTAAGACTGAACAAGGGTTTTCCAACATGGAAGTGAGGAACCAAAGAGAGGTTTTTAAGAATTAATGCTTGTAAGGGTTATGTGGGGGTCTGATGTGTCTATGCAGAAGTATTTTGAGGTGTTTTGGGATTTGGAAGTGTTGAGAGAGGTTTGGAGTTGTATGTTTCTTTAAAACCCTTGATTTTGTGAAGGTTTAGGAGGGTTTCTTGGGTTTTGTGAGTTAGAGGCTCTGTAGACACAAACTAATGACAAAATTTGAGGTTTATCACCATGCACTAAGACTATCCAAGGCATTTGGATAGATACCTAAATTTGGAAGGGCAGGCCCTTTGGAAAAAAAGGGCTAATTGTGAAGCCAAAATTGAAGTAGGTGTGTTGAAAGTCTATGTGGGTTCAAAAGAGAGACCATTGATTCTTTGGTATGTTGTGTAACCCTAAAAAGGGTATCTCAATCCATCTTGTAATTGTCTAGTTTTTTGGAAAGGTTGGGAGAAATCTAGCTAAAAGTGAGTTTTGAGTACTACAAGAATAACCAGTCACAAATGTGAGTTTTGGAAACCTTGATGAATCTGACTTAGGGATTGTTTTCAATTCATTCAATTGTCATTGTATGAATGTTGATGGTCCTTGTAGGGCCTTGGTGGAGTATTGTTGTTCATTTGCAAGGTTGAGGAGTTGAGACCCTTGAGGGTGGGTTGATGCCTATTAGGCTGAATCATTATGAAGAAATGTTCTTGATTGAGAATTGACATTTCCATTGTTGTGAGTCTTCTCCACCTTGGCTTTGCATCAGAGTGCTACAAGGGTGGATTGTTGGGTAAGGTGTTGAATGAAGAGTTTGGTTTGATGGGGCTTTGAGGTTGTTTAGATCGCTCAAAATAGGTTGTATTAATCTTGTTAGGAGGCCCTTGTAGGCAGGTTGTCAGACTAATTGGTTTTGAGCCTCCTTGCCTCTGCATCGGTGAGACACAAGTAATTGAAGCATTCCAAAGGATAAAAACCACCACAAATGGAGATTATTTATACAATACGCTTTAGATGGGGCTTATTGAGAATTCAATAATAATTAATTAAGCATTAGATGTAAACAAAATCCATGCCTACAACATTCAAGCATACAACTTACACGATACACATGATAACATCATTCAAGAATGGCAGTAGAAAAATAAGAGTTTCTTTAATCAAAAATCCGAAAGCCTATAAAATGATATATATTGATAAAAGTATATAAATATATCCAAAAAAACCATATAGGCTTAGTACAAAGGAGCCATTTGGACATAAAATATCATGTATATATATCAATAGTACAAAACATATGTTCCAAAATGCCACATAGGAATACAACAAACAACACTAATGCATAGTCATTTCCCTTTAGAGGAAGGAAATAGATCCCGTGCTGCCTTCGAAATTCGGCTGGATGGAGTGATTGTTGTTTGTATTGTCTTTCAAAGATGCCCGCTACTCCTCCTCTCTTCACTCTTGACCTTTAACTGATAAGATTAAAAGTAAAGATGTTAAAAAATAAAAATTGAATTATGGAATGGCATATAATAAAATATAATCACTTACCGCATACAAATAGTCATCATGCACATTTAAAGCATCACCATGTCCATGATCTGGAGTGACAACCACCTGTACCAACCATGAAGATAGAAATTAAACTACATAAAATTATCGTGAAAATTTTCTATAATAGACCATAAAAGAGAAAATATAATGTCAAATCGACTAATGTATTCCATACCTCTCTCAATGGATCAGAACTGGCTATTGCTGCAACTCCATTGTCCATCATGCCACCAAAATCACCAAGGCTATCTCTTGTCAACAACTGCAAATGAAACAACATCTCAGGTATCATGTTGATATAGGAGAACATAATGTGACACGATCAAGGAATACTTGAATGCAATGTTTGTGTTTCTCATCAATTTTTTAGATTTCTATATATGCAAAATTATGAAAACTAGCTAACACAGATTTACAAACGTATTAATGAATAAAGGCTACCTGAGTGTAAGTTGTTTAAGGATATGAAACATGAGGTGTGGAGGAAGAAGGTGCACTAAGAAATTGTTTGAAATCTGAAGCATGTTATGAGACAAAAATTCAAATATAACATTCAACTGTTCAAATGCAATAATAATATCTTTAATACTAGTTGCATACCTGTGGACTCATCGTCGAGAATGTATAAGGGTATGTAGGAATAGAGCATCCCTCATGAACAATGCAACCCTGAAATTTCATCATATCAAAATTCTACTAATTTAGTTATTCTTAAATTTCAAAATATATTTTAGTAAACAACATTAAAATAACTTGCTAAATTTTACCTAAGTGTCAATGCCGAATGTATCATTCATAATATCATCCGTGAAAGCCATTGCATCTACAACTGACATAAGCTATGTAGCTACATCATGAGCACCCTGATAATCATATGTGCAAACAACACCACAAGTGTCACAATGGTGGGGTGGAGCTCGGGGCCTACACGTCTCCTCCACACTAGGCTCTACTAGAGGACTCACACACTATAAAATGGTCTGGGTGAGTGAGCCAATCGACTTCATCGTGTCCACCTCTACACTATCCTTAACAATGGAAGGAACAACGACATGCTCCACCATGGGTTTGCCCAAGGCTCTCGGTTCCAACTGTGGATTACGTCGTGCAATAGGTCTATCGTGTGTGGAGCCCCCACCTCTACTCTGAAATTCTAAGATGTCAAAATAGTTTGGAATTTTATTGAGGACAAACTCGCAATAGAGATTCCTCAAAAAGTATTGTGGCATCTCATGGTTATTGCATGGAGGTTGGTCAAATACCATCCACCACTGCTCCCAAAATTTGTTTCTAATTAAATCATGGTGGCACCAATGGATGGGGAACCTCCTGCATGCATGGGACAAAGGTTCATTGGCTTTTGGGTCTTTAAATAGGGCACACAACTCGACTTTGCTAATTTTTAGTTTTTTGACATCTGCATATGACAAACCATTAGCATAAAATTACCTCATCTCATCTCTCTTAATTGACCAAAAATTCATTTGCTCGCTCATTTCTCCTACATTAGTTAAAACCGACTTCAATGATTTAGCAATCCCTCTCCTATAAGGGTGGGTTTTGGCATGCTCGATTAATCTTGCAATTAATTGTTGAATGTCTCTTTTTATTGTTTTCAATTTGATTTTGAATATTTTCTTGTGTTCCTTGAGGATGCCTATGAATTGATGGAGGGGTTTCGGGTTGTTCTTGTATAGGAGGCTCTTGATGAGGGGGTGATTGTGAATTCTCAATGTTTTGAGGTGGAGATTCATTCCCTGAGAATTAGAACAAATTTTTATTATAAAAATCTATTTAAAGTTGCATTCCAAATCAAATTCGAAATAAATAGAATAAAAATACACACCTCTCTGCAATCTTCGACCTCTTCGACGTGTTGGCGAAATTCTCATGGAAAATGGAAAGCTAAGGATGTAAAGAATGGAGGAGATTCTGTGAGCGCGAGTTGCAGACCTGAAATCTTCCTTCTCAAGTTGCGGGTTGAAGACAAAATGAGGGTTGGAAACCTGACTTTTGCATTTTATGTCTAGAAAGCCATTTGGTGCACACCAAATGTTGTTTTAGACATTTGGCATTCGTCAAATATCTTTTTGGACATTTGGCTTGTGCCAAATGTCTTTTTAGCCATTGGGTTTGCGCCAAATGTCTTTCTAGTCATTTTAGCCATTTGGCTTGCGCCAAATGTCTTTCTAGCCATTTGGCTTGCGCCAAATGTCTTTCTAGCCATTTGGCTTGCGCCAAATGTCTTTCTAGCCATTTGGCTTGCGCCAAATGTCTTTCTAGCCATTTGGCTTGCGCCAAATGTCTTTCTAGCCATTTGGCATGTGCCAAATGTCTTTCTAGCCATTTGGCATGCGCCAAATTCCTTTTTAGTCATTTGGTGTACGCTAAAGGCCTTATTTTGGGGTTTTTTTGATCATTTTTTTAATTTGGCACCTAAATTATGTCACAGATTGGTGCACTTACCCATATATATATGTGTGTGTATGTATATATGTATGTATGTATATTAATATATAAATATATTTATATATATAACATACATGTGCATATATAGATTATTGTTGCATTGTGAAATGAGTGATAGTGGTTTTGGTCTATACATATGGATATATATTTTTTCCTATGCGTATATTTTTAAATATGAAAGGGGCATTTCAATACATGTATATATATATATATATATATCAATGTATAATTTCCCACACTGTAGTGCTCAAGATTACATTTACTTTGTTTACTCCCATCGTACATCAACAACAGAATGGATTAATGCTCCCGTAGACAAACACAACCAACCATGTAATAGTGATTATAAGCCTAGAGGATTTATTAAAAATTCCAACTACATCATCGGGCACTACTTTCTAATTTGTTTTATCTCTTCCATTTATATGTTTGAAATTTCTAATGCCATTTTTGTTGGGCCAACCATGAATAGGATTTGTTGTTGTAATAGCTCTTTTACAATTTATCTATTTGTCTAGAATTTTCCTAGTTTTATAACCTTTTAATCTGCTATGAAACCAATAGCACAATGGAAACACCCATGTAAAATGAATTACAGATTCTAAAGAACAACAATTTTAAGATAAACAATAAATAAATCATTTATGCAAAACACCCATGTGAAACGACTTACAAAATACGAAGGATGAAAAGAATATGTCTATGTCTATGTATATGTATATGTATGTATACATATATATCATTTATAATATGTTTGTGTATGTATATATGTATATGTATATGTATATGTATATATATATGTATATCTTTATGTATGCATATGTATGTGTATGTGTATGTGTATGTGTATGTGTATGTATATGTATATGTATATGTATATGTATGTGTATGTATATTTATATATATCTATTGAAATGAGCCTTTCATATTTAAAAATATACGCATAGGCAGAAATATATATCCATATGTATAGACCAAAACCACTATCACTCATTTCATAGTGCAACATCAATCTACATATACACATGTATGCTATATACATATAAATATATTTTTATATATACATATATATGTATATATACATACATATATATATACATATATGTGTATATGTATATATATGTATGTATGTTTAACCCTACCATATTGGCATCATGGAGCCATGGGGACTCTAGCCAAATCCCTGAGCAACAAAAGTAGGAAACGTCCAAGGGAAATTATGTGGAGTTCCATTATACATGTGACTATATCAAGGTTCAATAAAATCTACTATTTTCATATAGGATATGTCATATCGAAGTGTTTCTTTTGGTGCGGTAAGTTTGTAAAAAATCAGCATCGTGATTTTGGGATGCTTTTGGATACCTTGCCCTAGTAGCTACAAATAGAAGAGGGGGCTATGTCAGTGTACGAGCAAGGAATATTAGGAAGAAACCATAAAAAAATAGTAAGTATACGAGTAAAGTGAATGTAGCCAATAAGTGTTATTCTAATAGCTGGAATACAATTGCTCTATTTGTGTTAAATATATATATGCGTATATGTATTTGTCTATGTTTGGAAGCATTGGTTCTCACATACAATTGACATTGTATGCAAATATATATATACATGTGTGTATATATATGTTTTCCTGTGTATATATAGATGTATATGTAAATATATATATATATTTATATACAAATATATAAATATATATACATATATGTGTATATGTATATATATGTATGTATGTTTAAGAAATAGTTCTGTAAAAATTTCCATGTTTGTCTATAATACTAATATGTTTCATGGTACTCTTTTTCCCTTATTTGTTTGAAGTTTGTTGTTATGAATTATTTTATTATTTTTTGAATATATGTCATTTTCCTATCTATAACATACACATACATACACATACACATATACACATACATATACATATACATATACATATACATATACATACATATACATATACATATACATATACATACACATACATATACATAGACATGGACATAGACATAGACATATAAATATACATATACATATACACACATATACATACATATATATATACACATACATATACATACACTTATACATATATATATACATATGTATAAATATACATGAAAGGGATTTTTTTGTATGCAAGAAAATATATATGTGTTTCTCTATGCATATCTATATAATTTGTCGCGTTCACAAATGTGTGTATACACCTTTTAAGTGAAGTAAAATTAGAAACAATGACACCAAATGTACAACACATATATATATATATATATATGTATATGTGTGTGTGTGTGTGTGTGTGTGTGTGTGTGCAATATATGATATCCATGCATGCATGGATTCTTAGATTCACTAGAGGACAATAAACATAGTTTATTCTACACATTACATTTTCCGATGTCTCTACAGTCAAATTTTTAGCTTATGATGAAAATTATCCATAGCTACTTGTTTATCAACATATTTATCAGAAACATGTTGGAGATAAAATTAGTTTGGTGGGTGTTAATTGTTATTCTTTCTAATATCTATTTTGCCTCTTCAATTTATTGGTTTGAAGCTCCTATCGGGATTTTCATTTGCTAGGCTGTGGATAGATTTGTACAAGATATTGCAAATCATTGGATTTACCATACACACTTGTTGTAAATATTATTGACAAAAAGGGAAATGGTATTCAATTCCCTTAAACATATATATATATATCTGATAGGCTGTTTTGTTTGAAGTTCCTATTGGGATTTTTTGCAGCCCAACTGTGAATTGCATTTGTTGACGTCAGAGCTGGCGAGACTCACATCGAGTTGGCTAGTTTTTTTTTGGGCAACATTGAGGCTGCTAATTATGTCGATTGGCGTTTGTGGAGTTGGTATGCTCGATACACAAAATTTGAATGGCAAGTGTTTATCTATTGAAATCCCCCTTTCGTATTTACAAATATACATATATTCAGAAATATATCCATATGTATATACCAAAACCACTATGCCTTATTTCACAATGAAAGATCAATCTATGTATACACATTCATGTCTAAATAGTTGTGTATGTTATATTTATTTTTATTAATGTAGATTTTAATATAAGAATAGTTAAAAATAGGATAAAATTCTAGAAATTTGAAAGCCAAAAAATAGTTGTCATAAGAGGAAGGATAAAATAAGGAATATCAATATGTTCGATGATATTATTTTTCCAATAATAGATTATTTTTTATTGTAATTTTATGTTTAAATTCCTTTTAGAGTTTGCTTATTTGTCTATAATATTTAGTCCCAACTAATGTAGCTTGAATTTTGTATCAACAACTAAACTTTCACATATCTTTCTTGTGTTCTATCAATATGTTCCATGGTATATTCTTGTCCTCACCTATTTTAAGCTTTGTGTAACAAATTGTTGATTCTAATAGCTCACTTCCTATTCCTTGAATTTTAAATTTCTACAGTGCTGCTCCTGATAAAAGTGGCCCTTGTAGGTGATTCACAAACTTGACAATATCAATCCTTCATATTTTGATGAACAATGTAGGTCTTGAACAAGAATAGAATATCATGGGAAAAAAATGGACAAAAGAAAAGGGAAATAACCTATATAGAATTGTATGAAACCAACACCACAATTGATGTTTTAACAATGTAACTTAATCAAAGTATACTTTCCCACACTATCACATTCAATATTCCATTCACTTCACACACCCACATTCCCTTCCTAGATACATATATACAAACAACAACAAAAAAAGGGTGCAATAACCTCCACATGAACAAATACTTGCCATTTGGCTTTCAGGTACTAGATCCACCAATGCCATCACCACCACACTACATCACTGCACCACTGAATATTGCATTTGCTTCGCCCACCCACATTTACTTCGCCTACTTGCATTGTACAACAACAACATAATGCATCAACACTCCTGCAAGAAAACACTTTCAATTTCTCTTCTGTGTATCAAGGGCACCAACTTCACCACCGTCAACCCATGTAAGATTACCAACAAAAAAAATTGGTCAAGTCGCTGCATGTTATATGTCTTGTATTAACTCATGTTTCATGATTTTCTTGTTTTTTACTGAATTGTTTGAATTATGTGGTAAGAAAGTGTTCTTCATGATATTTTTTTACTCAAATCCCCATATCAAGCTGCTCATTATCCTAGTTTTCCTTTTCTACACTCCATTTTTTAAAGTTGTGCTGCGTCAGTTAAAGCCGTTTCAGTTTTGAGAATGTACCATTTCGTAATAAAGATGAAATTGTTGTCATATCAACCTTAACTAAAAGTTGCATTTCGATACAATAAAGGGCGTGCAATACAACACATGGTATATTACATATTGAAAATAGCATAAAAGACAAGGGAAAATAAACGACTACGATTAAACAAACTAGGGCAGTTTATTTTAGGGAGCTTGAAGGAGATCAGGGAAATAAAGAACATCATGAAAAATATTGATGCAAGATTCAAGAAATCTTCTTTGTTAATAAATATTGAAGACAAATATAGAAATTGTATAAGAGGTGTTAGAATAACAATTGTTTGCTACAAGTTGTCTTACTTGGGTTTTTTGCATTAATGATTAAAGAAAGAAGATTTAACTGCAATCTCTCCATGAATGGCTATAAAACCAAAGATAGAAACATATAACAAGAAGACATGAACAATAAATTAGTCATATATGTAAAATACTCATGAAAAAGGACTTGCAGATTGCGTAGAACAACACTTTTGGGTATGTGCAGGATCATCATGAAAAAAATAGGCCCTTAAGTGGCAATAAAATTCAAAAAAATTAGAGTTAGGCAACTTGACATAAAAAATTGAATAAGTTATCTATATTATTTTAAAAATGTGTAACAATAGAATTTTTAGAAAATTGTATGTAGTTTCTAAACTACTAGGTTTATTTAGCAGAAAAATCTATTTGGTGAGAATTCAAAATTTCAATGTAGTATTACTTAAATTTCAGGGAAAAAAGAAGAAGTAGGTGTTTGTCTGACCACCCTAACCATAATAAAATGATAATATTTTTTAATAATATTTTAGATATAAGTATAAGACTCATGTCCTGATGTGATGCATATTTTTTTGTAATTTTTTTCCAAGTAAATAATTAATTATGAATTTTTTATTACAAATTTTTAAAAATATAAAAACTCATACATCTAACCACTTTAACTTGGTCAAAACTTCATGATTTTTTAAAAGAAAAAATCCTATAGTATGTGAAGCATAAAGTGTGATGCATTTTTCAGATTCAAAAAAGTGATACCATTTGAAAGCTATAGATTGTTTTCAATCAGCCTATCGATCAAGAATTTACTCGTAATTCAAATAAAAAATGAATAATAATTATTTATTAAATTCAAAATAAAGCATAATTTATATTGGTGGAAAGTTGAGAATCTCCTTTAAAAACCCTTTTCATTTCATCAATTTTGGGTAAAAAAAAGGTCGTCAGCCACATGGGCCATCATATCAATTATATATCGCCACTTTTTGGCCCATCATGATCCTACACATACC
This sequence comes from Sequoiadendron giganteum, assembly GCA_007115665.2. Classification (NCBI taxonomy): domain Eukaryota; kingdom Viridiplantae; phylum Streptophyta; class Pinopsida; order Cupressales; family Cupressaceae; genus Sequoiadendron; species Sequoiadendron giganteum. The sequence goes on along the minus strand of CM021107.1, from coordinate 61,430,013 downwards.
CTTTTCAATCTAGCATAGAATGGTTTTGACAATACCACAATAGTCTTCTATCAAACAAGCCATAAAGATGATTTTTACAATAGTCTGCTATCAAGCCAACACCACAATCACTGTTTCAATAGTACAACTTAATCAAAGAATACTTTCCCACACTTTAAATAGTCAATATTACATTTACTTCCTCTGTCTACATTTACTTCTTCGCCCCATTATACAACAATTGCAAAATGCAATAACACTCGCACAAGAAAACACATACCATTCATCTTCCACATATCGTGGACATCAACTCCAGCACCACCAATTCATGTAACTACGAACCTCCATGTCGCCACAAAAAAAAACACAGTCAAGCCCCCATCGACGGGCTAATCCCCACCACCACAAAGTCCAAATTAGAGTTGGGTTGACATAGATCCTGACGAAAACTTCAAACAAAATGGACCCCAACCCCACCACCACCAATCCATGTAATCAAGAAGCTCCATGTCATCATACCAAAAATTGGTCAAGTCATCCTCGGCTAGGGCATCTCCAATAAAAACAATTCCAATGCACGGTTGGCCTGGCGGAAAACCCAATGGGGACTTCAGACAAAATAGCCTTCTGACCACAATACCCCTGGCGCTGCCTTTGGTTCTTAACTATTTTCCTAATATTTTTTTTACAATTTTCCTATTTTTTCCATAGTATTTGGTGGGAAATAATTTTTAGCTTGAATTTTGAATTCACGTTCCAACTATTACATAGAATATGTTGTTACATCTTGTCTAGACATCGATAGAATTTTTGGTAAGCAAGAATATGTTGTAAAATCAAATATGTGGATGCATTTCACTGACGTGTTAAAAAAACACTTGACAATCAAAGCACAATCTAGTATTGGGGACTGGAAATAAGAATATCATGAAGAACACTTTGTTAATGACAAGTTCAAATAGTTGAGAAAGAAACAATACCATGAAACATATTCATAGAACAACAAAAGAAAAATTGGAAAAGAACTATTATGAAAACACCTAAGAATGAGAGGAAAATGATTGATGTTGTGAATACCACATTAAATATAGCTTAAATATGTCAAGAATAGAAGAGGCAAAATATGATAATGAATAATTTGTTATGGGGAATTGAAAAGAATAATATCATGAATATCCACTTGCCTAAACAAATTATTCATTACTGCAGGTCACCTATTCTATTCTTCATGGTGTTGAAGTCTATTTAATATGGGTTTTTGACCATCTATTCTTTTTTTGTGATTAGTAAGTTTCTTTCCACTTATATAGCAAGTATTAGAATGTCACTTATCTAGTGCTAAATATTATAGAGAAAAGCCACAAATAAATAGAATTTTTAAATATATAGCATAGAAGAAGGAAACTACGAGAACAAACATTTTTCTATGTGGATCTCAAAAGAAGAGTGTCATGGACAACAACTTGTCATGGGGCACTACAAATGGATGAGGGGAAATAAGTATCATGGACCATATTGATAGAACACATATAACATGTTCCATCCACATAAAATAACCATGACAATTATTGTTATAATGAGCTTGAAACAGTTGAGGGAAAACAAGTATCATGAAACATATTGGTGCAACACAAGCAATGTCTGTAACAGTTGCAAGATATATTAGAATAAGACTTTAAAATCAAACGTAAATGGCTATGTAATAGCTCTTTTGAAATTTCTCTATTTGTCTAGAATATTTAGTGCCAGGGAATTTAGCTCAAATTTTATCGATAATTGGGTTTACATAATTGACCTCATAAACACAATAAGTGGAAATATACCTCATAATTGTCTTTACATAATTGATTTCCCAAGTTGAAAAGATATCTATATAAACGCGAAGAAAAGAATACTTTGGTGGATTTTAGCTATTATTTTGAAAGCTCTTTTATCTGTTCAACTTTATATTTATTTTCTAGCACATTTCAGAGTATAATTTCCCACACTGCAACACCCATGTAAAATGACTTACAAATCCTCAAGAATAACAATTTTTACATTAACAATAAATAAATCATTTAAGCAAAAAACCCATGTAAAATGCCTTATAGATTGCGGACAATTGCTCAGAAACATATATATATATATATATATATATTGAAGACAAAAAGAATAATTGTATATATATACACAACTTCTCATTTTTAAACACCATCAACAATGCACATATATATATTTGTATATTTATGTGTGTATATATATATAAACACATACATATATATATATATATATATACAAACACACACACACACATATATATACATACAATGCAAATTGTATGAGAAAATAAATGCTTGGAAACACAAATAGATACATATACGTATGTATATATATTGAAGGCAAAAAGACTAATTGTATAAGAGGTGTTCGAATAACACATATTGAGTGCTTAATACTATAGACAAAAACCTAAAATTGGAATGAAGGGTTGTCGATGGTTGAGATACTTACTTCGTTGTGCAGAGAGAGTATGTTAAGTGTTTGTTGATGCAAGGGTTAATGCATCCTTCCTTTGTTGTGCAATGGAGCATATTGTTACAAGGCAAGAAACCAATAAATCGGTTGTACGGGGTATTAAAATAACATTTCACTATCACGTGTAAATGACTGATACACAAAAAAATTTGCCCTCCTTTCAATTTCTTTGGTGTGTGTTTTTTTTTGTATCATCTATCATTTACCTATTACTCCTGTCTCTTTTCCTAATTGATACAACATGAACAATCTATCTAAGGGTTGACTTCTCAATTTTAAATTTAAGCTAAACTATTTGATACTAAACACTATACAAAAATAGGTATAGGAAAATACTTAAGAACCACACAAAAATAAGAGATGGTTGTAAATCAACTTTAAAATATGGAGCATAGATGACAAAAACTATGATAATGAACAATTTGTTATGGGCAACCTTGAAAAGCACCATCATGAAGAATAGTTTGTTATCGCAAACTTCAAACAGATGAGAAAAAAGGAATATCATGAAATATTTTGATACAACATATATAACATGTTACATCCAAACAAAATAACCACAATTTTTTTTTGAGAATTAAAAAAAATGAAAACAATCCTTTGTACAAGAACAATAGAATAATTAATTATAGGGGACTTCAAATAAATGAGGAAAAAAAAATAATATAATGCAACATATTGATACAAGACAAGCAATATATGTAACAATTTCGTTGTCAATTCTAAATTCATATTTTTTTTTTCAATTATTATTAACCAATGAGGGAAATTTACAAACATTCTTTGTTCAAGGGGTAAGCTCTACACTGTCATTAAAAACCTTGCACAAGTCTCCTCTATTTACATACTTTGTTCAAGGGATAAGCTCTACGCCTTCATAAAAAACCCTGCACAAGTCTCCTCAATTTCTCTATAATATTTAGTACCGAGTGATGTAACTGCAATCCCTAGTTAACTTTGTGGACTTATAGCCATTTTGCACAGATTATGACTACCCATTGCCTTTACAAGGTCTGTTTACTACACGGTTACTACAAAATAATGTACTTCAAATTTTCAATTGAGAGCTTGACTATTACATAGACTATTTCTGTTGTATGAATAGATATGTCTCAACTTGTAGAGAAATTGTATAAGAGGTGTTGGAGTGATTAATTTATTGTTCATGTCTTTTTTCATTTTGTTTTTTAACTTTTTTCATAATAGCTCTTTTACAATTCCCCTTTCTTCCTACCATATTTAGTAGCAAATAATGTAGCTCAAATATTCAATTGACAAGCCAACTATTACTCACCTTGCTTGTCTCAATATGTATCACACTATTCATTTCTCTTTCTTTTCGATAACAATCTAATGTTTATCATAGTTTTCCTTTTTAACTTTCCATACTTTAAACTTCTTGACTCTTTTCCTAACAACTCTTTTACAATTTCTTTATTTGTCTATAATATTTAGAGTTAGATAATGTACTTCGAACCTTCAATTAACAACCAAATTTCTCCCTATATTGCTTGTCTTTTATCAATTTGTTTAATGTGTACCCCCGACCATCTATCACTTACTTCCGATTCTTAACTGTTTTCCAAATAGTTGTTTTAGAATTTCTCTATTTTTTTATTGTGTGATATATGATAATAGTCCTTGAGATTTTCCATGGACCTTACTTGTCTTGCTTGCTCAGGGGTTTGGCTAGAGTCCATGAGGCTTCATGATGCCAATATGGTAGTGAGGAGAATGAGTGCGGGTTTAGTGTTTTTGGCTTCTATCGTCATATGTTTGTTGTTGTTTATATACTTGAACACAAATTCTCACATCTACTTCTCCACTAAAAACATACTCTCTTCTATCCATTGTATTTGTCATTGTTCCCATAGCTCTCTTTTCAACTTTTTCAATAGATTATTTTTATTGTGTGATATATCATAAGAGTCCTTGAGATTTTTCATGGACCTTACTTGTCTTTTTTGCTCGAGGATTTGGATAGAGCCCACGAGGCTTCATGATGCCAATATGGAAGGGAGGAGTACGCGTGTGGTCTTAGTGTTTTTTTCTTCTATTTTCATATGTTTGTTGCTACTTATATACTTGAACACACAAATTCTCACATATACTTTTCCACCAAAAACATACTATACACTATCAATTCTATTTGTCATTCTTTCCATTGCTCTCTTATCAAAATTTTCAATAGATTTCTTATAGACAACTGTTTACTAGGATCCTATGTATTCAAAATGTTCTGTTTTCTCTCTTCCTATTTAGAAAAAATAAAGGTAATGTCTATTGTTCTATATCTATATTTTTCCCTTCATAATGTTCCATAGATACAATAGACATTCAAGAAAATTAGTGTATTGTAAATTGCTTATTTCAAATTCATTCATAGTCCAACAAGTTCATCCAATACCGTTTGATCTTATGGAACACCAATAGTATTTGTAAGTAAAATTTTTTTCCATTGTCAATAAATAGATTTGGTGAACCAATTTTAAATATTCTTAATTAATTCTCTTGCTTTCTTTGCAATAGAATGTAATTCCACTAGGAATGTACTTTTCCAAATACACAAACTAGTGTAGTCTATGACATCCTAAGTAATTCATAAACATGTAACTTTTTTTTTTGATGAGTATGTTTCTTTTGTAGGTGCATATCTGGATGGTTGTAGTCATTGAATATATATTTTATTGGGAAAATATTTATGAACCGCAGATTCCATTTATAGCAGTAGGGATGAAGATGCAAAAGCAACTATTTTGGCTTACAAGAATGCAGGGAAATGTTATAAAAATCATGGAATTTGTCATAACTTGATAGTTCAATGTATTTTCTCAAAAAATATAAGTTGTACTATTTTCCATGGGTTTTATAACACTTCTTACTACATATCTGGGAGTCCAAGAGTGCTTTGGTTACCATGCCTTGAATATTGCAGATGGTGATTATGTTGATCATGTGCTATGTATACGTCTACTTCAGCTTGGGTGCTCTAACAAAAAAAATCTCTCTTTGAACTATAAAATGTTACCATATCAATAAATAGATTTTGTTAACCAAATGTAAATACCATTAGTTTCTTTTGGTTTTTCATTACCTTTATTGGTGTTCCACATGTATTTAGTTAATTTTAATGCTTTGTTTTTTATTTCAATGAGTCGAATACAATATCTTTTCTTAAGTCAAATAAATCATTATTTCCCCACAAAACAAGGCATACCTTTTCATTCAATTATTTTGACTTGACAAAATGTGTGTGTTGCCTTTGTATACTTCCTCTCGTGATCTTTTTTTATTTGTTCTCCATCAAAGATGCTATAAGTTAGTTGTCAATTCGACTATGAACATCTTCCATCTCTAACTACTATTTGTTCTTATTCTATTTGACCATCCATTTATTTTTTTGTTTTAACCAAGTGCTCTTACTTTTGTCCATACCCTTATTATAAAACATCTTTTTACTATGATCAACCAATCAAAACTTCATATTTTTAACTTTTATTTTCCTTATCATAGACTAATTTTAAATCTTTTTTGCTTGTGAGAATTTTACTATACTACTACCACCCCATAAATCACATGGATAATAATGCTTTTATTTACAAAATTATGGACTAAATACTATTTAAATAAGAAATAATCACAACAAATAACATGAAAGTAATACATTTTCTACTCTCACACAAGCATTGCAACAAATATGCCATACCTAAATTTATGAACTAGTTTTTACACTTTTTTTAATTCAATATTGCCAATTAATTTTTTTATTCAATAATAGTAATTAAAGGGATCACTATTAACTTAAAAAAAAAGGAATTCTTTAATATTCTAAACTTTTTATAAATATTATTTAATCTAGAACTTGAATTTTTCCATGTACTAGTATCCATATTTATCTTCAAATATTAAATAATAATAAATTAATTCATTGATTAACCTAAACAAAAACATTATATATATAGATGTGCATCTGCCTAACACCTATAAAATGAAAATACATAGAAAATTACTATTTTGGAGAAAAATCATTGTTAGTAAGAAAACTATTTGTTTAAAAATTTAATTTGTATTTAATTTTCCAAATGTAATCTATTAAGACAAATTTTCTTCAAAAAACAATTCTTGTAAAATTATTACCTAAAATAATTTTAAAAAAATTGTTCTTATTGCCATTATTATATATTCAAACTTGATAAGGAAATAAGTTATTCATGTTTAATAGCTTAAGATTGCTATACATAATGAATTCCCAAGTAAAGAATATTGATGTCGAAACACAAAGACCAATTTTTTGTTTTATGCAAATCGTTCTTAATCTCGTATGCATTGTGTTATCTTAAGATAATTAAATAATAATTAATCAATACATTGATTAACCTATGCAAAAACATCAAAGATCAATTTCCCCATCTATGTATAATGGTTGTTAATTTCCCATGCATTACCTTATTTTAAGATAATTAAATAAAAATTAATCAATATATTAATTAACCTTGACAAAAACGTCAAATATAGTTGTACATTTACACCTAACAACTATTAAACTAAAATACATATAAAATTATATTGTAATTTAAATTTTGGAGAGAAATTATTATTATTAACAAAACTAATTATTTGAAAATTAAAATTGTATTAAATTTGCCCAATTTAATTTGTTCAGAATTTTAATTTTTTTAAAACATTTTGCTTATATTATTAATTAAAACCATTTTAAAAGAAATAATGTTACTAAAATTATTGATGATTAATTGCTTCATATTACAATTAATATATACATTGTAAATAATGAAGATGCCTTGCAATTTTATTTTTGATTCTCATAATCCATTTCTAAGATAATTAAATAATAGTCAATCAATACATTGATTAACCTACGCAAAAACATCAAAGATCAATTTCCTCTTATGTGTAAAATGGTTGTTAATTTCCCATGCATTGCCTTATTTTAAGATAATTAAATAATAATTAATGTATTTATTGATTAACCTTGACAAAAACATCAAATATAGATGTACATTTACACTTAACAACTATTAAACTAAAATACATATAAAATTATATCGCACTTTAAATTTTGGAGAGAAATTATTATTATTAACAAAACTAATTATTTGAAAATCAAAATTTTATTTAATTTACCAAATTTAATTTGTTAAGAATTAAAAATAAAACATTCTGCTTATATTATTAATTAAAACCATTTTAAAAGAAATAATGTTATTAAAATGATTGATGATTGAGTGCTTCAGATTACATTTAATATATACATTGTAAATAATGAAGATGCCTTGCATTTTTATTTTCGATTCCCATAATCCATTTCCAACTAAAAAAAATTAGTATGGATATGCAAAGATCAATTTACTGTTCTATCCAGATCCTTCTTAATCTCCCATGCATTGCATGCCACATAACAATAAAGAAGTGGACTATAACATGGGGTTTAAAATGTTGTCCATTGCTCCAATAAAATGTAGAGATATAAAATAATTTCTTCACCAAATTTAAGTGCTTTATAATATCTTCAAGTTTCATAACTCAAATTCATATCTTTTGATGCACACATAGCTTTTCTTTAATTGATCCATCCTTCTAATTATCGAGAAAAATATTAAAAATTGACTTCCAAATATCTTTGTTAAATGTAATATAGTTGACAAATATTATCTACAATAATCCTTTACTATAAACTAACCTCCCCTTCTACAACAAATTTTCGTGCTCCTCTCCTTCTAAATAGCCATTTGCAATGGATCCCTATCAGTTGATCGTTGCATGCCCGTGCATGCAACTGCTAGTATATTTTTGATGTAAACATTTATCTATTGTAAATGTTAAAGATCTAAATTTTTTATATTAAACTAGTGTAAAATTAATTATATCTTATTTGATTAATTTTTTAAGTTTATCAAAAAGTGGAAATGAATTCAAATCTTTGTTTAGGATTTGCATGTTCTTAAAATTATTTTTGATATTTTAATTGACAATCCAATTTGTGAATTGATTTTCTTCTCTAAATATGTGATTGATTTCGACACTTAAAAATTTGTCAAAAATATCAAGAACTTCTTAAAGAAGGCTTTGGAGATTCCACTTGTTAACTTCTCAAAAAATAAAACTCTAAATAATTATTTTACAGTACCCTTCTTGTTGGTGTAACACCCCTCCATTTTGCTTTCTAGATTGGACAAAGTGTCCTTGTTTTGCATTGATTTATGTTTCTAGATATTCTGATACTTTATCTTGCGTGTGTATTTGAGCGCTATTCATTGAGTGATAGACTATATTATGTGATGTGATTTGATTTATCTAATGCTTTAGTTTACATGCTTTAATTGGTGTAAAGATGTTAATTGATATAACATGAGATTTTATTATGAGATTATTGAGTAAGATGAAAGTGTCAGTTCTGATGATTGTATTGGTGAAGAGGATGGGTTCGCATCACTCGCTTGTGAGCACCCTGCGAATTCATGATTTCCTCTTCATGATGTGTATTATATGCTGAATATATTATATGAGGTTGTTTATTTTGTTTTCAGGTTGCAGGTACATGACATCGACTCCACCTGGTTTCATAGGTTTGAATGAGAGATAGTAGCTAGGTAACATGTGTCAAGTCTACACCCTAGCATTAGTGTGTCGTCAGTCGTGTGTGTCGAGTCATATATTGCTATGCTTTAATCTTATTTATTTATGGAAGAATTCTTGTTTGGAAATAAATGTTTTGAATAATTGCATTAAATCATGTTGATGGTTATTTAATTTAAATTATGCAATGTGGATAAAAGTTTATATTTAAATTAATTAATTAAATTTAATCCAAGGGGGTTGAATTTAGTTATTAAATAATTAAATTAATTAATTAAATGTGATGTTAAGAAAATTAAAAGAAATAAAAGAATTAAAATTCATTTTGGAATTTCATTTCAATTAGGTTGGAATTAAATTAGAATTTGAAATTGAATTTTAAATGCAAAGTTAGTTTTAGAAATGTGAGAGTTAATTAATATTTAGATATTTTTAGAATTTTTGAGATTGCATACAAAATTAGATTTGGTTGTCTAAGATATTTTAGATTGAGGAAAGAAGTGCATGTTTTAATTAAGAGGAAGAGATTATTGAAAATTCATGGATGCTAAGAGAAGATTTTTGGAAGGAAGATTTTGGGGAAAATTGCACAAAAGAGAAGGGTTTGAAGAAATTTTTGATTGTAGAATCGATTTGAGGAAAGTCTGTATATATTGGTTGAGTTTATTTTTGGATTGGATTCATTGCACAGTTGAAGAGAATTCTTGAGATCCTTGGAGGAGGCTTTGCATCTTAAATTCATCTTTTCCTGTAGCTTCTTGAACCAGGTTTTCTTTTGTGTTTTTTATTGTTCTTGGGTGCTTTTAAAATATTAGTGTTTAAAGATTTGTTAAATCTATTTTAGAAAAGAAATTTTTGATTAAAAGAAAGAAAGTAAATACATAAATTTAAAGCTTCTACTACCTCTGTAGAATTTAATTTACTTGAGAAAATTGATAGTTTTGTTGCTAAATCAAACTTAGAGGTTGAACAACACAGTTGAATCTATTTTAGAAAATTTAAACCTCTGTACAAAATCAATTTATTTATAAAACCTCTGTAGAAATTACGATGGGGAAAACTAGAGGATTCAAAAACTATTGGTTTTAATTTAGTTCATTTTAGTTTTATTGTTCATGAATTCAAAAAAATGGTTTAAAATAATTTGTTTTTAAGCCTCTGGGAAATTTGGGATTTTCTGGAAAAGTTTTACAATTTTGTCTGTAGGTGAATATTTTCCCAAAATTTCTTCAATTTATTCATTATGGTAATTTCGTTATATATATATATATATATATATATATATATATATATAACATATAAATATTAAATTTTGTATTGTTAAAATATGGATTTAAAATCCGAAATCGCCGTCCATACAATAGGCGAACTTCCAGAATTTGTAAAGAGTTTGTTTTTTTTTTAAATAAAAAAAAAATAAAAAAATAAAGAATCGCATTTTTTTTCTGTTCATAGTTTTTGGGCAGGGGTTTGAACCCACCACCGCTCCCTTAGAAGGAGGTGTGGCTGCCTCCAAAGGTAGCGCCCTCCATTATGTGGAGGGACTGCTATCTTTGAAGGCAGCGCAACCCTCATATGAGGTGCGAATGGAGGGGAGTATGGCCGAACCCTCTCCAAATTTTTTGTTTTTATTAACATTTAAAAATCTGGAATTAACAATTCCGTCTCCCATTAGTTTATGTGGGGTTCGATAATTTTGGTTATATTATATTTTAGTGCGTGTATATATATAATATATATATTTTTGTATATATAGTGTATATAATATATATATATATTGTATATACAATGTGTATATATATATTTATATAAAATAAAGAAATACATTTGTTTATTTGAAAACATCGAATAGAATATTTTGTAAAAGTTAGTAGATATTTTAATATATGTATATATATAGTTAAGTATATGGATATATATTTAATGAATATATTGCATGAGTAGGTTTCAATTGAAGGGTATGTGTAGGATCATCATGGAAAAAACAGGCCCTTAAGTGGCAATAGAACTCAAAAAATCAAAATTAGAAAACTTGACATAAAAATTTGAATAAGTTATCTATATTATTTAAAAAACATTTAAAAATAGAATCTGTAAAAAATTGAATGTAGTTTCTAAACTGCTAGACCTTTATTTTTAATTTTTAAATCTATTTGGTCAAAATTTGAAATTTCAATGTGGTAGTACTTAAATTTCAGTGTAAAAATAAAAAGTAGGTGTTTGTCTCACCACCATAACCACAATAAAATGATAATATTTTAGATATAAGTAGAGGACTCATGTCTCGATGTGATCCATATTTTTTTATTATTTTTTTTAAAGTAAATAATTAATTATGATTTTTTTATTACAACTTTTAAAAAATATAAAAACTCGTCTATCTAACAACCTTAACTTGGTCAAAACTTCATGAAATTCATTTAAAAAAAATAAAATCCTATAGTATGTGAAGCATATTTTGGATTCAAAAAATGGGATACCATTTGAAAGTTATAGATTTTTTTCAATTAGCCTATCAATCAAAACTTTTTTCGTAATTCAAAAAGAAAATGAATAATAATTATTTATTAAATTCAAAGAAAAGAATAATTTATATGGGTGGAAATATGAGAATATCCTTTAAAAACCCTTTTCGTTTCATCAATTTTCGGTAAAAAAAAGTCGTCAGCCACATAGGTCATCATATCACTTACATATCGCCACTTTTTGGCCCACCATGATCCTGCACATACCCTGAAGTATATTTAATATTCATTTTATTTTTACAAATTGCATGTAATCTAGCTTTGGACGGAGATTTTAAAATAAATAATTTGTATGCATGGATAAACTGATGGAGAAAATATATTTTTATACATTGAAGAAATTGCATGGTTTTAAATGGAAAATTGAAAGAGTTATAGAATTTTATTAGGGAAGTTGAAAGGATTTACATGCATGGATTTATGATGTTTTAAGAAAAAATTAAATATAGGAATTGATTATATTGATGATGCAATTAATTATTTTTATTTATTAAATTTCTATTAGAGCAATTAAATCATTGTGATTGGAATATGAAAGAGATACGGATTTAGAATATCCGAAAATAGAGATAACCTCATTATTGCCTTTTAGATTTATTTTCCTCGTATTTCACAAAGGGATGCGAGTTACAATTGATTAAGATTCCCAATTATAAAAGAGGAAATAAGGTTACATGATCATTTCAGATAATCCAGTTACGATGCTTTTGACCTTGCCAATGTTCCTATTGAATGAGTATGGATTTAGGAAATCCAAATAGTAGATTTGATTTATGACTTGAATGATTTTGTAGCTATGTCGTCAAGTTGCATTGTGGGATATGGGATTAAGTGTTAGTCCAAAATTTTAAGTCTTCCAAAAGATCTTAGAAGATGAGGGTTGTTGATTCTTTATGTCAACTAGTTGTTTTTCCCTTGGGTAGTGCACAGTGTCTTTTCAGTATTTACCCAGTTTTCACAAACAAGGATGTTTTGTACCTCCTGTGAAAGGAGTGGTTTATGTTCTTGTTGTCTCCAATATGTTTGGAGTGAGTTCTATTAATTGTTTCTTCCTTGAAATGGAGTGGTTATGATGCCTAGTTTGTATGCACTTGTGTTTCCCTTGGTGGATTGTTTGGGTGTGTGTTGTCGAATAGAAGAGTGGCTTTTGTTAGGTGTCGGAGCCCAAAGAGGTAAACCGGGTAACCTTCAGAAGTGAGTTAATCAAGTGATAATTAAATTAATGTACTTAGATGATTAGGTTCCTTCCATACTAATCAGGATAATGTAAGCCTCACTTATAGACACAAGGGCTCGTTTAGACTTGGGATGAGTGAGAAGGCTTGAAATGGCATAGTCATCTATCTTGTCAGTACGAGAGGTATTTGAGGCCGCATGAGTGAGTATGAGGGTTGGGATTTGGTTGAGGTCACTAGGATTACTAGAGGCTATGAAGAATGCCCAGAGGCGATCTCATGACTACTATGCGATGACACTCTGTCTAGGACAACAATTGGTAATTGTTTTATGTGTATGGTTCTCTGAACATACTTGATCTATTTTATGTCTGGAAGCAATGTGACCTATGTCAGTGATGTGAGAGTTGTACTTGTGTTGAGAATTTAATTGGTTATGTCAGTATGAGGTAGTATGAGTCTTCCTTTGGATAGTGGTTGTAGATCTTCGTCCATGTTACATTGTTACTATCTCCTAGCATGCGGGGTGGGCCTTCGGGTACCACTTGGTTGGGTGGAACATGCACCATACACTATTGGGTCCCCATCTATCTTTAGTACTTGGTGGTGAGACATCCAGATGGACAGCTCATGTATTCTTATTGTATTTTCTTGCATTTTAATATTTCTATTTGTATAAGTTATTTATCCCTCTTATGTTATGAGGTGGAATGCTGTAATTGTAACACTTATGTATTATTGCCTCATTCAGGGAATGAGTGATGTAACTATTGGATTTAGTAAATGATTATGAAATTGTATCTTGGTTGTTTATCTTATTATGTCATGTGGTATCCTTATGTTGTATGATTTTTATTTCATAAAGTATATAATTCTATGGTTATATGTTATATGTGTGTGTGGGTTTAAGTAATCCTAACCTTGTAGCCTTATAGGTTTTTGTTAATTAGTAAGTGAATGTGTATGTCAATTGCACTTTAAAAAAAAAAATTGGTTCATATAAGTCATTAATTACAACTTGCTTTAGGGTTACTTGGTGGGGCATTACACATGGTATCAGAGCCTAGGTTTAAACACTAGGTTCTCTGGGTACATTTGTGTCCACTATGTTGTCCCTGCGATTTGTTTGTAGAGTGATAAGTGATCACATGTTCATGGCTTTTAATTTAGCATGATGTACTCTGTGGAAAAGAGTAGCGTGAAAGTAACCTAATAAAAGGTTATGATTGGAAAGTTTTGATACGTATCCCATGGGTTATGGAATTTGATGATTCTATGGGTTTATGTATTTAGTAGTACTCCTTTGTAAATGTAAGAAACCAATAATTGTGTCTTGTTTGAGAATCGTGGATACACTCTGGGGCATGTGGATTGCATGATCACTCTGTGCCACATGAGGATTGTTATCATTCTAGTTGGACGTTGTTTCCTCCTTCCTCGTTGGTGGCTAGTATCTAGTCATACAATTGTTGTATAGTGGAATTTAAAGATTGTGAACTTTCTTTCGGTTATTGATGATTCTTTTCGGTTGATTGTGAGGGACGACACTTTGTTTATGTTTGATTATGAACGTTTAGCCACAACTTGTGATCTTATTTTCTTATAACCCTAGTGGTTATATATTTGATTCAGTGTTGAAATTATGTGCATTATTGCCTTATTGTTGAAATTAAACTTTAATTTTCTATTCTTTATCAACTTGGTGGCTAAGCTAGTTATCTTTGTTGTTTTCAATGTCGGTTATGTGTCGTATTGTGATTCCTCTCCAAGGTTGTTTGAGGCAAAATTGGTGAGTGTGTACGAGGAAGTAGATGCAGGAAACGTTGAGGATGGGGGTATGTGAGGCTCTTATGCAGCTATGACCCACTACTTACCTATGTGTGATGACTATCTCTTGGAGGCTAATCACCTTACACAACAAGAGACAAGGAATTGTGGTCTTGTTTGGATGGTCTCACCTTTCATGTGGCCTAACACCCTCAAGCCACTTGGTTGATGTTAGATTTAGTTGAGATGATTAGTTGTTCTTGGTTCATGGATCCTTCTATCATGGATTGGTATGGCACTTTCTGGTGTCCAGGTGGACCCTTGTGTAGTCTTGTGATGATTTATGGTGTTGTGTATCGGTACATATGTGTATTATGTATGATAATCCATGGTTATGTGTTTTTGGAGACTTGGTTGGTGGTTGCTTCACCATGTTGTCTTGGTTGGATTGCTAGTGTACTTGGCTGAGTTGTATATGACACGGGTTGTTGTTGTTTATGTGTTGAGGTATGAAGTGGTTCAGTTTGGAACCCTTGGCTATGTGTGGTTCTTCATTTTGGGAGAGGTGAACAATGTGTGTTCAAAGTATATGTGTGAATAAAGATCAAATCATTCGATTGTAGAGCAGAGTGTGAAGAAGATTGAGTGAAGTGTGAAGACTTGTATTAATATGCTTAACTGAAACTATAATCAGGATTTTCTAGAATCTAATTGCTCAGTTCAAATTCTTCAAATTGTTTTAATTTGAATGTCTTTATAAGACCGTGTGTCTTCTTTGAGCAGTGAGCTCTAGGTAGTGTGTCTGAATGCATGTGCATTCCCATTATTCATCTTTATACTTTTAATAGGGTATAATATTATGGACTAATATCAACCATGGTTTTCTCCCTTAACAGGGTTTCCACGTATAAAATCTTTGTGTTCTTTGTGTTTCTAATGTTGTGATTGTTTATGGTAAATTTTTTTACATCAAATCTGAGATTAATTTGGATAAAATTTAATAAGTTTGAATAATTTGTGACAAGTGATTCAACCCCCTCTTAGTTGTCTATCCTTGTTTTTCCAAAAGCTGGTATTAGAGCAGGTTCCTTTGAAGAAGTTTAATAGCTTGCGGTGATTTGAGATGGCATCTTAAAAGAAATATATTCCTAGATTCAATGGTACAAACTACTCTCTATGGAAGGATAGAATGGAGTGTCATTTGAAGTGCATTGGTGAAAATTCTAGAAGATTACAAACAATAGATAAAATATTCCTCAAAATGGTCCATCTACTCCTGATGAGATCAAAGAAGATGAAACAAATATCAAGGCTATAGAAACATTATTGAGTGCTCTGACAGATTCATAGATGACAAATGTGATGGGTCTAAAAAATATCATATGAGATTTGGAAAAGCTGGAAACATTGTGTGAAGGAGATGGACAAGTGAAAGTTGCTAAGCTATAAAGTTTGAAAGGCAAGTGGGAAAACATGAAAATGAATGGAGATGCAAACATTATTTCCTTTATGCAAAAAGTAAATGAGCTAGTGATGGGTATTAGATGTGTTGGTGGAACCCTGGAAGAAGAAGAGATTGTTGGTAAAGTCCTTAGATCATTGCCTACTTCCTACAAAATGAAAGCTAATTCCATTGAAGAGCTCAAGATAGTAACAAATGTGACAAGAGATATGTTGTTTGGTAAAATTGTTACCTTTGAGTTGAGTGAATTTGGTGAATCTACTGCTAAGATAAAATTTGCATTTAAAGCTATTGTATTTGGAAGAAACAAACAAAGATATGATATGAGAGAAAGTTCTAGAAAGACATTCAAGTATGAAGATGAGATGAAATAGATTGAAGATGAAGAAAGAGAGCTAGAAGAATTGGAAGCATTGATTGTGAAAAGAGAACCCAGAGGGCATGGTTAGTACAAAGGAAAGTCACCTATTAAATGTTTCACTTGTAATAAGATAGGTTATTTTCCATCAAGATGTCTTGAAAGAGTCCCTAGGTCTAAACCTGATAAGCCTAGATTTGAAAATAAATGTTATTTTGCTGAAGAAGGTGTTACTGATGATGAATTTGATAAAGAAAATGAAAATGAGGATGGATGGGTATTCATTGCTATCAAAGAAAATGGTTCGGTTTCCACTAAATCTGCTAGTAATGTGAATGTTGAGAAAGCTCTTGCATCCATAATTAAAGAAAAGGATGAGTGTGATTGGCAATAAATGCTCACATCATATGACTTGTGACAAGAGCAAGTTTGTAAGCCTGGAGAAATATGATGGTGGTGTTGTAGGATTTGGAGACAACACTTCTGGTGTGATTTGTGACTGAGGCATTATTTCTTTTGGTGGTAAACATAATACTAATGATGTCCTTTATGTAGAAGGTTTGAAGAATAATTTATTGAGTGTTGGATAGATGGTTGAGAAGGGATACAATCTTTAGTTCAAAGATGGAAAATGTAGGATACTCGGAAGTTTTGGAAATGTAATTTTTTTAGGTACAAAGACAAGAGGTAATATTTTTGACTTGAGTGTTGCTAGTGAAAGTTGTTTAGTTTCTCAAGTTGATGAAAATTGGTTATGGCATAGAAGGCTATGTCATGTGAATTTTGATAACATTGTCAAGTTAAGCTCCACTCAAGCAGTTAGAGATCTTCCTAATTTAGTGAAGCCTACTAACACTATATGCAAGGAATGCCAAATGGGAAAGCAAACTAGAGTTACTTTTTAGAGAAAACAACTTCATTCTAATGGAGTGTTGGAGTTGGTGCATATTGATCTATGTGGTCCCTCCAGAGTTATAAGTCTATAAGAATAAAGGTACTTTATATTACTTATTGATGATTACTCTAGGATGATATGGATGGATTTCTTGAGAGAAAAACATGAAGCATTAGAGAGTTTCAAAAGTTTCAAAGCTATGGCAGAGAATGAAATAGGTTTGAAGGTCAAATTATTAAGGTCAAATAGAGGAGGTGAGTTCACTTCTTGAGAGTTCAATAATTTCTATGAAGAGCATGGAATCAAGAGACAATTATCTACTCCTCGGACTCCTCAACAAAACAAAGTTGTAGAGAGAAAGAACATAACAATTCAAAATGCTGCTAGAACTATGATGTTGGAAGGTAATGTTCCTCATATCTATTGGAGAGAAGCTATAAGCACTGTTGTGCACACTATCAACTAGGTAAATGCCAATGGTAGATCTGGTAAGACTCCTTTTGAGTTGTGGTTTGGTCATAAGCCTGTTGTTAGATATTTCAAAATATTTGGAAGTGGATGTTATATCAAGAGAGATGAAGACATAGGAAATTTTGATGCTAGAAGTGATGAAGGAATCTTTCTGGGTTACTCTACTAAAAGCAAGGCCTACTGATGCTACAATATAAGACTGGGAAAAATGGTTGAAAGTGCAAATATCAGATTTGATGAGGACACTGTTAGATTATCTAGATACTATGGATATGATTCAAATGACAAACATGATAGTACTGATAAAGGAAATAATTCCTAGACACATAAATAGATTCAAATTGTTCTAATGAATCAAGAGAATGAAGAAGGAGAGATTAGTAAAAGTGCACAAGAGTGAACTGAAGAACCAGAAGTTTAAGAGAACAATAAAATTCTGAAGTAGGTAAAGCTAAATCATTCTAAAGATCAGATTATAGGAGATAAGAACAAAGGTATGTAGACTAGAAGAAAAATTGCAGAAGAGTATTGTCTGATTTCCAGGACTAAGCCTAATAATGTCAATGAAGCATTGAAAGATGAAAATTGGATGGAAGCAATGAAGGAAGAGCTAACACAAATAGAGAAAAATGATATATGGATTCTTTTTCCTAGACCTCAGAATAAAAATATGATTGGAACCAAATGGGTCTTTCGGAATAAGTTGAATGAACAAGGAGAAATGGTCAGAAATAAAACAAGACTGGTATGTAAAGGGTACTCATTTATGGAAGGTATTGATTTTTAAGAAACCTTTGTCCCTGTTGCTAGAACTGAAGCTGTAAGATTCTTTGTTTCTTATGTTTCTTTTAAGAACTACAAAGTCTATCAAATGGATGTAAAGTCAACATTTCTAAATGGTGAGCTAGTAGAAGAAGTATATGTTGAGCAACCAAATGGATTTCAATTGACTGATAAAGGATATATGGTTTTTCGATTGAAAAGCACTATATGGACTAAAGAAAGCACCTAGAGCCTAGTACATGCTAGACTAGATAAATACTTGTTGAAGATTGGATTCAATAAAGTCACTATTGGCATTAGTCTGTATTTCAAGATGGATCATGATAAAGATCTGATTATTGAAGTGTTTGTTGATGACATCATTTTTAGTGGCGATGATGACTTGTGTATGAAGTTTGCTAATGAGATGAAAAGTGAATTTGAAATGTATATGATTAGAGAGATGAAGCTATTTTTGGGATTTCAAATCACTCAGTTTGATAATGGAATTTTTATATCTTAGTCCAAATATGTAAGAGAGTTACTGAAAAAGTTTGGCATGGAAGATTGAAAGCCTATTGGTACACCCATGGTGACCGAATGTAAGCTAACATAGAATGATGATTATCCTAAGGCTAATCAAACAAGATATGTGTAAATGATTAGTGGATTACTTTATCTAACTGAGTCCAGACCCAACATCATGCATGTTGTATGCATGGTTTCCAGATATCAAGATGATCCAAAGGAATCACACATGACTACTATAAAGATAATTTTTAGATACTTGAAAGTGATAGTTGATTTTGTACTTTGGTATCCTAAAGATGATGATATTAATTTGAGTGCCTTTACTAATGCAGATTAGGTA
This sequence comes from Sequoiadendron giganteum, assembly GCA_007115665.2. Classification (NCBI taxonomy): domain Eukaryota; kingdom Viridiplantae; phylum Streptophyta; class Pinopsida; order Cupressales; family Cupressaceae; genus Sequoiadendron; species Sequoiadendron giganteum. The sequence continues at coordinate 61,410,637 of CM021107.1, read as the reverse complement.
GGTGATACGAATGGAAGGAAAAGTACTAATGGTGGTGCCTTCTTCTTGGGGAAGAAGTCAATGTCTTGGCTAAGTAAAAAGTAGAATTCTATTTCCTTATCTATTACTGAGGCTGAATATATTGTTGCTGCAAACAATTGTACTCAAGTAATTTGGATGAAGCAGATGCTGAGAGATATCAAAATTGAATATGATGAGCCTACTACTATATTCTATGAAAATTCAAGTGCAATAAACATTTCTAATAATCTAGTGTTGCCTTTAAAGACATAACATATATCTATCAAATATCACTATTTGAGAGAAAAGGTGAGTGACAAAGAAGTCAGATTGGAGTATGTGCATACTAAGGAACAAATCGTAGACATATTTACTAATCCATTGCCTAAGGATAATTTTGATTATCTGAGAGGGAAGTTAGGGGTGATTTACCCTCCTAATCAGAACTAAGATGCAAGTCTGCATCAATCTGTGCATTTACAGTTATATCTTGTTTCAGATTGATGTTTTGGTAGCTGCTACTCACGGGGAGTAGTCAGATGATTTAGATATGTGGTTCAAATCTTATATACCTTTTCCATTGATGTCAAAGGGGGATGAGAGCAATGTGAAAAAATATTGTAGAAGAAAGGAGGAGAAGAGTCATGTGGAAAGATGGAGAAAGACAACATAAGAAGTGCATGCGTAAAGGGAGATTGTTGGAAGAAGAGTTAGTTGTGTTGATGGTGTATTTTTCACATCATGTGTTGCCATCAATTCCAAAAGGGTAGATTTTTGGATGTTGTGGTTGTGTTGTTGATATGTGGTTGTCATTAATGTCAACACTATTAGTATTAGTTTCTTGAAGGTTGTATATGTCGAGGATATTGAGAAAATTATAATAAATATATTGAAGGCTTCCTGTGAAGCTATGAAGTTCAGAGTGTTGAAAATTTTAGTACATTGGTATTCAGGTGTTGTGCATTAAAGGGTTTGTTTTTGAGCCTATCTAGTTCATTCTCCAAAAGTTTTAGTGGTATGGATCAAGATTTGTTCAAGTTGTGAGCTTTTGTATTCCTATAGTTGTTTTGTTGTTGTAGCTGGTGTTTCTGAAAGAAGAGAACGAGATTCTAGTAATTTGAGATTTTCTGTATGCACTTGCATTGTTCGTGGATGTTTCTAGATCATTTCATCATTGTTTCATGTCCACACTGATCGATGTTATCATGATCAAAGATTTTTCCTTTGCATATTCAGTTTTTCATGTTCTTGGCCGACATGGTGGTTGTAGCATGTTGTTGATCTTTGTGAATTAATGCTTGGTTGTTTCGCATATTCAAGGATGTTGTTTTAGGTCTTCATTATCTTGTGACTAAATTTTTTTGGTGCGCATTAAGATTTGTTTATGAATTGGGCCGATAATTTGTATTCACTTAATATTTTATTTTTGGTTGACAAAGTTGTTAATGTAATTCCATGAAGCAGATATATAAGAGCAATTTTTTCTTTAGTTTGGGAGATGTGAATAGTGTGTGTGTGAAGTATATATGCAAACCAAGATTGGATCATTCGATTGCAGAGCAGAGTGTGAAGAAGATTGAGTGAACTATGAAGAAGTATTTTTGTGCTTGACTAGAATTGTAATCAGGATTTTATAGAAGCTAATTCCTTATTTCAAATTATTTAGATGGTTTTAATATGAATATCTATGTAACATAGTGTGTCTTCTTTGAGCAGTAAGCTATAGGCAGTGTGCTTGAAGGCATGTGCATTCCCATTATTCATCTTTATACTTTTAACAGGGTATAATATTGTGGACTAACATCCACCATGGTTTTCTCCCTTAATAGGGTTTCCACGTATAAAATCTTGGTGTTCTTTGTGTCTCTGATTTTGCGATTGTTTATGGTTAATGTTCTTACATCAGATCTGAGATTAAGTTGGATAAAATTTAATAAGTTTGAATAAATTATGAAAACTGATTCACCCCCCCTCTCAGTTGTATATCCTTGTTTTTCCAACACTTCTATAGTGACTCTTTAAGAGATAAAATAAATTATCAATTAAGAAATAAAAATTCATCTAGATTCTATTTTAGTCATATTATTTATATTATAATGAGGGAACTATATTCCTAGGTCAATCATCATAGCTTTATGGTTTCTTAGAAAATGACCCCATCAATTTTAATGGAGCTTAAAAAGTGTATCTATTAGTTTTGTAGATAACATATTGAATAATCACTAAAAAAAATATTAAATAAAAAGAAAATGTTGAATAGAAATAATTGTAGAGACTACCACTCTAATACAAAATGAAAAAAAAAACTATGGATATTGCATAAGGAAACAAATCTTAAACTTAAAAAATCTATTATTTATTTATATCAAATATAGCTTGTACAAAATATTTTTGCTTCCTACTATGTATGCTCTATAGAGATATTGTTATGTGTGTTGTCTCTGGAGATTTCATTATGTGTGCTCTCTATAAATCTATTTATAAGAATTAGGAGATCATGGAGATAAAAATAAACCACAAGTGAACAATACAAATCATGTATTTAGTCAAACCAAAATAAATTGATGATAAAGCCTTGCATATATAGGAACAAAGGAGGCAATCCACCTATCATGTGGATTGAAAAGTGCCCTATGAAGTGGCACAAATGAGTAGACAAGTGTTCTATAGGTGTCAACCTTAGGATCACTTGGAATGTGCAAACCAACAACCTATCTGACCAAGTCATCAACCTTGATGCCAAGTGTTGGGTGACCTTTGAGGTGAGATGGAAAGTATTCCAACCTCAAAAGGTAGTAGATGAGGTTTACCAAATAATTAGGTAACCTCTAGAGGCTTAAAAGGTTGCGCATTCAGTTATACAAGATGTTGTCTAACCACATCAACCTAAGTACACTTAAGCTATATTAAATAGATAAATTATTCACTCTAACACCACCCTTAAATGATACTTGGGAAGATCACAAAAGTGAAATTGATAAAAATGGTATCTAGCCATGGGGAGATGTTTGGTACCCATGTACAATGCATTCTCTCATAAATGGAGAAAAAAGAGAAAGCCTAGTAGGAACAAAACTCCTCTCCAAAAAAGAGAAAGAGAAGGATTTAAGAAATTTTGAAAAGATGTCCCATGATGGTAGGAACATCATGATGAATAAATTATAAACCACATTTAGAAGTTGTAAACTCTTCTAAAGATGAACTGGTGTTTTCTATAATAAATGAGCCTCCAATAAATGTAGATCAAGATGAGAGATACAAAATATTGCATGAGTGAACAAGTGAACACTACTGAACCATGAATACATAGAGAAAATAAAACTTTGTGAAGTTGAAAATATAGATAGTACTACGATTAGGAGTATATTAGAATCTCAAAAAATATGATCCACTAAAATTATCCCTCATTCGAGAGATAACAATAGAAGGTCAATGAGACCCCCCCAAAAGTAGAAGGTTCCTTCACTTCTCCATTAAAATAAGTTGCTTCATTAAAAGAAGCATTATCATAACACTCTCATAATCCACCCTTCATGCTAAGATATATAAGTGTAGACCAATTGAAGTTAAGAACAAGAGTGTGGAAAGAAGTTATAAGAAAAATTAGGTCCAAAAGATGTACAATAAACTGAAAAAGGATGTGCACCAAGATGGACACACATGAGGTGAGAATCACGAGGATCTATTGTTGTGATGGAAAGGAAAGACAACAAACACCATGTGGAAAGAATCATGAGGATCCATAACTATGATGTCAAATCAAGGCTCTACACAACCCCCCATTACACTTTATAATTAAGTGTAAATATAAAATTCCCAAATTTCCTCCCTAAGGAACACATGTAGTTTTTGTCTAGCACTTTATATGAGTGAATTTACAAACTCATTTGTTGTTGAGTTCTTACAAGTTTATGACATTTATGTCATGAACTAGATAATGAAGACATAGATTAAGTATGCCTTTCAAAACTCAAGAAAAAGAAAAATAGAAAATGAGAAACCTCATTAAAATGACCCCACCCCCTCCCCCATTTCCAAATTATTGTAAAATAAAAATGCACCCACTTGTCAATTAATAGTTAACTAAAAATGACCCCTCCTTTGCAAATCTTATAGTTAGTTAGTTGAATCCACTAATTATTTTGCTAAACAACACATAGTTTAACATTAAATGTAGTGGAGTATAAAACAAGATAATGATAAATAGAATTTAAGGCTAAAAGGAAACCAAGAAAAATTTGATAAGGAGACGTTTGAGATGATGTGGTCATTGTTGAATAATAGATCTACAAAAGAGATTAATGCAACACAAATAATAACAATAAAGAATGATCTTAGTGATTAGGCCAAATAGAGTAAATGGTGACAAATATTAATTCAACTTTCTCTAGTCAAAGGATACCTTCTACCTCTCAAATATGCAAAGACTCACACCTCTAAAAATGTCTTCCTTTGGCATTGGAAAAGAGTCACTTGAAGTAGTCAAGTTAAGGGGCTACATGGGAGATCTTGGTTGAGGTTGTAGCTGGCATGGAGGATATGGAGTGGGTGATGTAGACATGCAAAATATATGCATGCATCTAATCATACTTCATTCAACATTATTCCATCTATTAATTAAATAAACCAATATAATTAATTCATTTCTCTCAAAATTAAATAAATACAATTATTTAATTATCTCCAATAGTTCCCGATTTAATTAAATCACATATATCTAATTAAATCACTCAATATTCATTTCCTCTCATTTGATTTAAAAGAAATACAAAAAAATAAATCAAATGTCATATCACCTAACCTTTTGTTAGATTAACCAAATCATGATTAGTTTAATCCTAATTACATGCATCCTCTAGATTCATCCACTTGCACAATAAAACACTTATTTGATTTATTAAAGCACTTATTTTCTCTCATTAACTCTCATGTTTGAATTTTCTGGACAAACACAATTCCCCCCAAAAACCCTCAACCACATGCATTTATGGCCATTTTGAAATTTTGAATGGGCACATTAGCCAAAAATTGCACAAGCATAGGCCAATCCCATGGTGACAAGTGGATATCTCTTATTGGATGGGATTTAGTCCCACATTGCCTAATCTTGGCTTCTCCTCTCTCAACTTCTCCTATAAATGCAATGCATTTTCTCTCATTTCAACATCTACATTTTGGAGAGCATCCTCATTATAGGAAACTTGAGTTCACCAAGCATCTCATTGTCTATCATCTCACTAAGCTTATCAAGGATTTGGGAAAGGGCTCTTTCACATATTTAAAGAGCACCAATCCAATATGGGATAGATATATTTCATGTTTTACATGCTTTGTTCTTCTTTGTCATTTATTTGCATTTTTGAAGCATGATTTATTATCTCATATGGATGTCGAATATTTGTTTTGTTTGAAATACTAATGATGCTACTAACGGTGTGTGTTAGGATCAACCATTTGCAGATTTTCGTGTCCACAAAATGGCGCTAGAAGGAGGGCATGATTGATTGATAATGTGTTTATTTTTGATATCTCCATCTATTTACCTTTCTAAAATATGTTGTTTTTCTAATATGTGCAGCTATGAAGATGAGATTACTGTTGTTTTTGTCTTTCTGATAAATCTCCATTTTGCACATATTGTTATTACTTCTTCAAGCTTACTGCTTTTTTTAATCTATATTATTCACTATTTTGTGGAGCTTTACATATCGCCACACACCTTCATGAATTAATGAATTCCATGGGACAATGCGTTTTGATTAATGCACGTACCTCCTTTGCTTCTCCTTGTGGATATCTCTGTTTGCAGGTGTGTAAGTATCATTAGATTTTCTACATCTAATTAGATTTACTATTTTCTCGTGCCGTTCTACAATGGCCTTTACTCATACTCCTTGAATCACAAAGATTTCGTTGAAGACTTGCCTGGGCATTCTCATTTTTTTTAGATAAACAACCTCCATCAACCGTAGACACCCTCATCCTCATATCTAGCAATCAAAGTGTCATAGCTCAGTAAGTTGCAACCTCATTTACCATTCCATCAATCTAATTTTTTTTGTCTGGTTTGGTCAAATACCCTTGCCACATAGTCTACAAAATCCCCATGCTCACATTGCTACTTGTCTAAGATGGTTTTAAAACAAGGAATGAAGGAATAAATATGAGGTTTGATCTGATCTGATCAAGTATTCCTTTACATTGTAGTTTTTCCTGCACCTTGCATCATGCCTTAATCCATTCAGATATTCCTTTCCATATGATGGAACCTTGAATCACATATAGTTGATGCTCTCAAAATATGATATGTTACTAACATTCCTAAATCCGATTGATGTTTCATTGTTTATTCTTTATGACAGTCAAGATTTTTTCTTTATGACATGTTGCAATAGGTTCCTTTGAGGTGCACTATCATCAAGATGACAATGATGGAATATCTAACTGAAATATGTCAAGAAGCTTGCACTCCTTATTTTGACTGTGGAATGCAAGGTTAATCACTTCCAAGTGATAAGTAATATGTATATAGATCTTTACTAGCGATACATCACTCTTTTTTTTTCTTGTCAGGGGAATGCAAAATCTTTATTTATGTTCCTAATATGCTTCAAGCTTCTTGCACTATGTTGGGTTTTGAATTAATTTGCGTCTTATATTTCTTCCCTGCTTTTAAACTGGTCTATGCCTTAAAAATTATGGTGATGACTAAGCCTCTTTTACCATAAACTACAGTCAAAATCTATAGAAACCAAAGACTCCAAAGCTTTCATTCCATATCGCATTTTTTAAGGGTGGCTACTCATAGGCTTCAACTATAACCGAGATTTTGGGGAAGACTTTCTCATACAAAAGATGATATTCTAGATACAACGTGTGAATCCTATAGTAAATATTTTGTATGAAATTGTACTAATGTACTTATTTTCCACCGGGGCATCCGAAAAAACCAAAGAATTTTTTAATTTCGATGCCAACAACATCATTCTTTGAACCAATGCAACGAGTACATTGCTTCAAAGAGGGGCAAAATGTAGACATCCAAAAATAACATTATGCATTCCACTGTAACTAACATCATTCATTCGTTTCTTCTACTAATCAATTAAAGCAATTTATTGATTTAATCCTAAGGTTCATCAAGCTTAATTAAATAAATCAAATTATTTAATTAAGTTCCTAAGGTTCTTCTTATTTGATTTAATAAATCAAACTGATTTAAAATCAAATATCAAATCCCTAAAATCCCCTAAGTTAATTAATCTAAATTAATTAACTTCTAATCATGATTACCATTCTCTAGCTTTTGACTCAACTAGAGTCAAATCCAAACTCTTAACTAACCCACCCACTTGCACCAATAAATCATTTATTTGATTTATTATTTCCTCTAATTACATTCAAAATGGCATCAAAATGGAATATTCTTCCATTTTGAATCTTCCCCCCAAAAGGGACTTGTCCCTTCCAACAAGGTTTTAAATGTTATTTGCACAAGTCAACATAGCATTTATTACACCTTTCATCCCCCCAAAACATGTCAAGTCATGCAAAATTCAAATTCAAATTGGCACATTTGCCAAAACTTGCACATTCCTCACCCTCTCACAACTTGACAAGTGGCACCTTGTCATTGGTTTGTGAATTATCCCACATTCATCAAAATCTATCACTCTTCCTAATCTTGAATCTATAAAATGCAAAGCATTTCAACACAAATCCACAACAACACACAACACATCTTTATGCAAGGTCATTCTCTTCACTTGAGAATCAATCTTGCTCTTCATCATTTACAATCTTCAATTTGAGCACTATCATTTTAGGCAACTTGAGATCACTTAGCATCTCATTGTCTATCATCCATCATTTGGCAATTTTTGCTTATCAAGGGATTGGGAAAGGGCTGCCTTCTACACAAAGGATAGCACCAATCCACCATGGGATAGGAAGGATTCATGTTTTTTGCATTCTTTTCATTTGTATGGTTTAACATGATTCTACATATCTCATAGGGATGTTTAGGTTTGCTGATTTAAACTAACTTTTGTGCTAACAACATGAAATGGTTTAAGTCTATCTTGCAGATTTTGACGTCCTACAAATGGCGCTAGAAGGAGGGCATGTGTAGAAGTTTTGTCATGCTTATAAATATAATCTTGTTGTTTAATCATTTTCTGGAGGAGGATAGTTCTATGACTGTTGTTATTCTAATTTGAGAATTTATATATCTGATTATGAACAAGTCTTTTTTGAGTCATGCTTCTTTGTTAATATCTTCTGTACTACATTTATTTTTATGCTTAAAAACCTTTCTTCAGGCAATAAAGTGAGAAAAGAAAAAAAAAAAAAAGAAGGAAAAAAAAAGCATTATCTTTTGGATATGTGGTTTCTGGAGTATCTGTTTAGACAATCTATCTGGATATAACAGAGCTTTAGGGAATAGATGACCATAAGACTTCAATGCCTTCAACAATCATGGATCCCCTTGTCGTGAGAATGGCCACCATCTCCAGTCATTGCAATGAGTCTAACGGATACCCTCTTTGTCTGAACTATTCTGAATTGTAACCACCGGTCTGTCACTGGTTTACTTCTTCTTTTGGTATTTGATTGCTTGCGTAGGCTTGCTTGTATCTCATTTGATTTATTTAACATATTCTACCAGGCGAGCAGTCTTTCTCTACAGCACTTCCTCCAAATAAGCCATAGCTTTCCCTGCCACAAAAGTTGCACATGCCACTTCTATCAATAGACAAAATACAAATATTTCCCATGCCGCCTGCAACAAGCTTTGTCGTCGGCCAGTTGTAGTCTCTCACCAGAAACCCATTCTCCCGTATGCTGAAAACTTCGCTGGCAGTGAGGACTCTAGTGAAGGAGCATTAACAAAGCACACCATGAATAAAAAACTTTCTCCTCTTGTCTTTTCTATCCCCTACCAAGCCTGTTATCACCTCCGCCTTCCATCACCCATACCAAACTCACACATATAATTTTTGATGCTTCCTCCTTTCACATACAGGTCGGCTAGGGCATTACAACTGCAGCATTTGACGAGTCCCCCACCCCATTCTTTATGCTCGATGGTCTTTAATACAGTGGATCCAGATTTGAAACTACTGAAGCTTGTGCCCCTAGTGATCTTATGTCTGCTGTTGGTGGATCTTATGTTTGCAGCAAGCAGTGTCAACTATAAAGGTAGGGCGTCGAGCTTCAAGGAATATTGGATCAGGGTCGCAAACAAAGGTCATGGCGCATGGCTTTACATCTGACAACGCAGGAGGGAATCCATGTTGGTTTGTCTATATTTCTTATGTCACTCCAAAAATAAAAATAAAAAATCTCTGAACAGCACTGCGGCCAGTACAAAGGAAAAGCGAGCTAGTCATTATCATCATTTACGACTGCTGCCCAACATTAGATGCGTATCCCTTCTTTTTAGCTCAATAAATTGAACTTACTGAGTCTGACTTATGAGTTGTTGCAGGTTTAATGCGTGGGATTCAAAATTTACTGATCTAAAAATCTGCACATTTAAAAGCTTGGGATTTAAAATCTTTTCATGTTAATCTAAGAGCGATACTCATATTTAATGTTTGATTTAGTGAAAGGCTCACATCGAATCTGCATTTACTCATGCGTCCTATCATAAATTCATATTGCTGATTTGGTCACTCTAATAGTTGCTATCTTTTAAGACTGCTTTCCATTCTAAAGATCTTTTTTTAAAAGAAAGCTCAGAAATTAAGGTGGCTACTGTATCTAGTCATTTCTCCTCAAGGAACCATTCAAGGCTATTCCGTGATCTTCGCTGACTGCAAATCTCTCTTGAGGCATGGCGGGGTTCTTTCATTTCATTAATGCTGTTGTACAGGTGTGGCGTATGGTAGATTGTTCATAGTCCCCTCTCCCATTAATCTTCACGTGACATCCTATCAGGAAATTATCTGAAGTTCTTATTCTTGATGGCTTTGTCCTTTGGCTTTCCTTATTACGTGGTAACTCTAAATCTCTTGAATGACTTCAATTGCGCAGAATCATGCTTGCTTTTAATCCCCATTCCAAAATTTTATCAGCTCTTATTATGCACAACTACTTCTATATAGTAGCAGTCATCATTGCTTTCTTGATTTTATTGTTTAAAAGTGATTCACACAATGTGTAACCTCATAACTACTCCATTCGCGTGCCTTCTTTATGCTCCCTCTTATATGCCCGTCTATGATATTGTGTTTTAAGGAGTATATGGTTGCAACAAATGGGGGGAAGACCTTACGTATGCAGAAACCAAATTCAAAATAGCCTTGAATATTTGGAATAAATAGAGTCTATAGCCATCTAGCAGTAGTAGATTATAGGTATGTTTGCTGAAGGTCAATTCAATAATAAATAGTGTCTTGATTCCTAGCTTGTCAGACACTCGATGCTTATCATTAACCTTCAACAAACACACCTTTGAATTCACTGTCACACACATTAAAGAAAGCAGTGTTGCACTTATGCATTTGATGAGTACTATTATTTGCATTGATTTGTGCTATGTGCTAGATTTTGTTTTAATCTTTTCTGTTTTATGAACTGGGCTATTAGGATTCGAATTAATTGGGGCCTCATAAAATCTACCTTTGGTTGGTACCATTGAAACATAAGTTGGTATTTGGACACATTAGAAGAGAAAGATGGACTATCTTTATACTTTAAGGGTAGCCCAATGTCTACAAAGTCAAGTTATTAGTATATTTTGTAGGAAATGAATTTAAGTGCTTTCATGGACTGATATTTTGATATTGTATCATGCAGATTTTATTAAACATTTCAAGTCGGTTGACTAAATATTTGAATTTGGTTTTATAAGTTCAATTTGAAAGAGGTCTTGTGGAAAGCAACAATTGCTAAGAACGACAAGTCATAAATGTTAAGGGTTGATATTAGAATTGAACATTGGACTTCAGCAAGAAATGGGCAGATTCAAGTTGAAGACTCAAATTCTAAACAAAAAGCATTTTTTAATGCTTATCTTGAGCTTCCATTTTATGCTCTCATTTTCTGTTTCAAACCAAATCACCTTTTCAATTTGGGCTTAAAAATCAATCAATGACTTGATCTTTCCAAAGTTGGTTAAAATTGAACCTTAGACACTTACTAGATTTCAATTTGGGATTAAAATTGAAGAAGGCAACCTTCACACTTGGATTTTGGTGCTTAAAACGAATTCATCACTGCTTTTGGGACTTAAAATGAACAACTATTTGTCATATTTTGCAATCTTTTTCACAAAGTAATATCATCAAAAAGACGTATGCGCTTCTCTCGCGCCTCACGACGACCTTGAGAATCAAAAGTCTTTTTTTTGATATTAAGTTGTCAAAAATATTGCCTCCACACTTCGATTTGGGATCTAAAATTGAACAAAACATGCGAGTGTGAGCACGATATATTGCGGAGGTTCTCCCCTTTGTTTTTCAATGAAGGTTGTGTGAACGACGGGATATGTTAGCTCGCTATTGTTTAACTTAGAGGGCCTACCTTGTGGGAAAAAGTAATCACCCAAGGGAACGACCCAACTGGGAACACGCTAAAGCCAAGCGACTTCCACCCGGGATATAAGTGTGGATATTGGAACAAAGGCCAATATCACAAGGATTATTCCGACGAGATGGACAGCAATGGACTCTCGCCGACGTTGGATAATCCCCCACGAACGGAATGCCCGAATTAGAACCCCTTGTTTAGAAATTGGCCAAAACCTTATCTATCTTGTTGGTGCAAGAGGTCATGTCCTCTGAAGCCGCCCCACATAACATGCGGTCTTGTTGTGGAAATGGAAAGTATGCCATGGGAGATTCATGGGTACTAATGCTTGGCTGACCCGAATAAGTGAGTGCCGTGGAGGGGAGCCAGTGTGGTCAAGCATTTAGCCATTCGCACAAGATATGCGTAGCTGGATTTATCCAAGTGGGAACCCAACAAGATATTGCCTCATCATCCTAGGGTTGTAAAAGTGCTTGGAATCAAAAATGCATTGCTTGATCTTCAAAACAATGAAAAACAAACATACACAAGAGCCTCAAATTTCAAACACCTTGGAGGAAACAAATACCTATTGACAAACTTGCCCACTCTTGCTTTCCCTAGGAATCACATTCCTAGAGGTTTCTAAGTGTGCAAATTCTATCATCATTTGTTTCCAATAAGGATAAACATAAGGAACTTTTGCCCTATTTTCCTCGATTTCCACACAAAGGACATTGTGGGATGAGAAAGAGAATGGGACACTAGACATATAGTTTTAAAAACCTAAGCAAGCAAGTGTCTTGGATAAAAAGAACTTCATTTAACCAAGATAAAAAGACAAATTTGATTACACATGTGTTTTCTAACATGATCAAAATCCCAAAACCGAAGTTCAAAAAGCTTAGTGTGAAAGCTAGTGAGGAGCATCTTGAGATCCTGAATTGTTTGAAAGGTTTACTTTCCTCTCATAGGAAATATAGCGTGTTCCTCAACACCGAGGTACTTGTAAGCAGAAGTGTCATCTAGGTCAAGTCTAGGATCAAATTTAATCACTTTCATCCATCTTTCAACCATCAAAATCAGTCAAATTTCCATCTCACCAATAGCTCTTGGAATCTTTGTCATTTGTTATGCTAAACTTCTAGGCGAAATCAAATCACTTTGTTTGACTTAACACAGATAGTCAAACCATCATCCTATACACGAGTTCTCTCTTGGATAATACAACTTCCTAGGGTTTACGAGTTCATCTTGTTTGGCTTAACACAACTAGCCAAATTATCAAATCATCATCACGTTTGACTTGATGCACTTAGTCAAACTATCATCTTGTAGGAGTTCGCTCTTGGATAACACAACTTCCAAGAGTTTTACAATTACATTCATCACTCTTGTTTGACTTAACACATCTAGTCAAGCTATCAATCCAATCATGATCAATCAAAGTCCTAAAAGTTTAGCATTTCCTTCAAAGTTTCTTTAAGAGTTCCATTCATCCGTATCACTCATCTTTCGATTATCTCATCCTCATCATCACTTTGATCCTTCAATTATCCTAGTTCTTTGCTTCTTTAAGGTTTAGACCGATCTAAAGGATTAGAGGTTCATCTCTTACATTCTTGAAAATTGATCTTCATTTTATGGTTCAAAATCGATCTCAACACAAGAGGGACATGGAATATAAATTTGATCCATCCATCATGAGCAATTCGAGTCAACCAAATTATCCAAGCCTTGCAATACCATTTGATTTTCAAAGCTTGTACAATGCATACATGGGAGCTTTATCTCATACAAACATCAATGGTACAACGAATATGAGCATACCCAATCCAAAGTTTGGAACACCTTTCCCAATGATAGATTTAAATCTAAGTCCAAATCTGCAAATCTATCAACCAAACGCTCAATGCATGAGTTTTTCAAACAACATTATCCCACAAAATCCATACATACCAATTGCAACTTTACCAAACATGACCATTTCAAATCCACACTTGGTAAATTTTGGGGTAGATATGCTTGCAAATCCCCCTAATGTTGTTCAAAATCCTAGCAATATATTGGCAACTCCATATGTTGATTCAAGTCAAGGTAACAACATGCAAAATCAAAGTTACCTAAATCCAAGCAATATGATTCCCAACCACAACAATGTTCAATTTCAATCTATCATGCCAAATCAAAACATCATACCAAATCATCCCATCTTTCCATCGATATCGCAACAATAGATGGAAACCATCCAAGCAACCCCAACAATCAACACCATTCCACCACCACCGCCACCACTGCCAAAGCACAGCACGACCAATTCATTCTCCATCATGTTGCAAGCTGCACAAGAAGCTTCCCACAAAAAGGCACTCCAAGCCCAACAAGCTGCACAAACTCAAGCACAAGCGGCTCAAGTATCCCAACAAGTGCAAGCGCAAGCAGAATTCTACGCACTATTGCAAACAATCCAAGAAGAAGTAGCACAACAAAGAGCCCAACAAAAATCTTTGTTGGCACAAAAACAACATGACGAACAACAAGCGTTGTTGGCTCAGCAGCAAACGCAGGCCTTACCCGCTCAACAAAGCTTGCAACAGATTCCCACCACAATTGTTGAAAACAAAAATCAAGATCAATCTATCAATAAGCACTTTGAAGATGTTTCAACCTTGACCAATGATCAAATCAACATACACCAAGGGCTACTTTTCAATTATGATCAAAACTCACCAACGATGCCGAACAATGATGCAATTCAAGAAATATCAACATCACTTGATCATATGGTTGAAGACATTGGTAATCTCTCTTCCACAATTGTTTAAAACAATGTTCAAAATCTTGAAGATGCTTCTACCCAATCCAGTGATCAACTCAACATTCGTCAAGAGCCACTTTTTAGTGATCTATTTCAAGATGTGCTACAATTATTTGATCCAATTGACATAATCTACGATCCGTCAACCAATGATCATATCGAAAAAGTTTCTACATCGCCTTATGAGTTAGAGGAAATATCTCAAGAACGTATTCCAAAGCATGATCAAAATATTCCATCAAGGCCTAGAAATGGTCCCTCCCAAGGCATATTGACATCCTTCAACCTTACGATTGAGAATAGTGAAAGAATCTTTGACACTAAACTTAATCCAAATCCACTCAAAGCTCAAGAGAATATTGAACCACTTCCCAATGACGATGTCCAAGAACCCCTTTTAGACAATCCATCCTTTGAAATTGACCCATGTCAAGAACTTGATCAAAAGCATGGCGAAAGTAATTCCAGAATTAGTCAAAATCAAGAATTTGTATCTCCGAGATACTACAATGATCTAATGGGCACTCTTTTATCTATACAAGATGCTGCAAATGATGACCACATCCACATAGGACATACTCCTCCATCTACCCATGAGATGCTTTCTTTGGATGGACACATGGATGATCTTCAAAAACAAGAGTCTCATACTCTTCAAATCATTACCAACGAACAAGAGTCTCCTACTCTTAACATTTGTACACATGATCAAGATGTAGACAAATGCAGAGACATATCAGAAATGGGTCATGAAGAAGGTTTCTACAAAAGTTGTGAATTAGAAAAATCATGTGAAAGCATATCAAGAATAAATCATGAGGAAGACTTTTACAATGACAGTGAATCATCAATACCTCTGGAAGAAGCACTATATGATCTTATAATTAATGCTATTACAATCAATGTTGCTATAATCAGATTGTACAAATCTTTTTTGTGTGAACCCTACCATGTTGTTTTCCTATCTCTTTGAGGTTGTTTTTTTTTTGCGTTGATAGGTTTGTCAACCTTATTGGTGGTATTGTTGTCTACAAAATGGCACCTAAATCACAAAATTCACTCATTCCCTATGCCAGTAATAGTGACTGTATTGTTCGTATAATCCATGGCTTCTTTTAGAGAAGGAAAATTGATGATTCCTGCATAAAAACTTGAGTGTTGGTTTGGAAAGTCATTTACTCTCTTCCCTTAGAGCATATTTTTTGCCTACTACTGCATAATTTCAAAGCGTTCAGGATCCCGCCAGATAGAGGCCATTTCATGGTGTCATTTTACTAAGCTAATAATGGTGCCTAACTACTACTGCAACTTGTAGTCCTCTGAAGTTAATGTTTTTTGTTCAAAGTTTCTTTTTGGTTTAGTAATTTACTACTTTCCTTGATATTAAAACTACATTCTTGAATTCTCTGATGAACTTGCGTAACTCAGTTTTTAGACAAAAGACTTCCTATATAAATGTTTTTGTTGTCTTAACCAACTTGGGCCCTCTTATGGTCACATTATTGTCTTAGTCAAGCGTGTATCATCTACTTTCTCAATATTGGAGTTGCTATCTTAATGACGTTTTAATGAGTGCTAATTTAAAGAAAAATCTAACGCTTATGGTAATATACTATAGAACAAAATCTGTCAGCCTTTTATGTTTTCCAAGCCTTGCGCAAATCTTTAATGGCGAAAGACAAATCTTGTAGGATTTTGTATACCTACAAATCTTATTTGTACAAGGATTAATGTTGTTGTGGAAAGAAACCTCAACTTGCATTTAATCTAATTTTCATTAATGAGTTGTTTGTTCATGGAAATGGGATCCACATTTGATATGATGGGCTTTTAATGTTACAATTTTGCCATTGTCATTTTCATCAGGAAAAGGGAAGATCATTATCTATTTGAATAAAGTAGTTAATCTATGCTTGATTTTGTTATGCTAACTTAAATTTGTTGGGTGCAAATTGCTAAGGTGGAGATTGCTAATTAATTTTGATCAATTCTTCATGCTTAAATTGATCTAATTTGCATCAGGGTAGATAAATCCAGATAGACTTGAGTTGAAAAAAGAGGGCATTAAACTTAAACTTGAAATAGTGTTTTTTAATGCTTATTGTAATAGCTTGAAGCATCCATTTCTTGCTTTCATTATCTGCTTTAGAACAACTCACTTTCAATTTAAATTTAAAATTAATCACTGATTTGATCTTTTCAAAGTTGGTTAAAAAAAACCTTAGACATTTACTAGATTTTGATTTGGACTTAAAAATTAAACAAGGCAAACTTCACATCTCAATTGGTGCTTTTAAAATGAAGTCACAATTGCCTTGAAGAATCAAAATAAACATGTTTCTTGGTGTCTTGTAATCTTTTTTGCTAAGTAGTATTATTTGAAAAGGAATATGCACTTCTCTTGCACCTCACGATGATCTTGAGAATCAAAAATCCTTTTGGTGACACTAAATTGCATAAAATATTTCCTCCACATTTCAATTTGGGCATTTTAAAATTGAACAAAACATGCGATTGTGAGTATGATGTATTGCAGAGGTTTTCCCCTTTGTTTTTCAATGAAGGTTGTGTGAACGACGGGATATGTTAGCTCACTTTTGTTTATCTTACTTGGCCTGCCTTGTGGGAAAAAGTAGTCACCCAATGGAATGACCCAACTAGGAACACACTAAAGCCAAGCGAATTCCAACTGGTATATAAGTGTAGATTCTTGAGGAAAGTTCAAGAATCATGAGGATTATTCCGATGAGATGGAAAAAAATGGACTCTTGCTGATGTTGGATAATAGCCCATGAACGAAATGCCCAAATTAGAACCTTTGTTTAGAAAAGGCCAAAACCTTATCTATTTTGTTGGTGCAAAAGGTCATGTCCTTTGAAGCCGCCCCACATTATACATGCGGTTTTATTGTAGAGATGGAAAGTATGCCATGGGAGATTCATGGGTACTAATGCTTGGCTGATCCGAGAAGTGTGTGCCATGGAGGGGAGTTAGTGTGGTCAATCATTTAGCCATTCGCATAAAATATGTGCAGCTAGATTCGTCCAAGTGGGAACCCAACAAAATACTATCTCATCATCCTAGGGTTGTAAAAAGTGCTTGGAAGTGAAGAATACATTGCTTGGTCGTATAAACATTTGAAATTTTTTTTTCACAGGACCTTCAAATTTCAAACCCCTTTTAGGAAACAAATACCTTTGACGAATTTAAGCACTCTTTCTTTCACTAGGGATCATATCCTTAGAGGTTTCCAAGTGCTTGGATTCTATCGTCATTTGTTTTCAACATGATTAAACATAGGAAAATTTTGCCCTATTTTCCTTGATTTCCACACAATGGACCTTGTGCGATGAAAATGAAAGTTGGACATTAGACATACAGTTTGAAAGATAATCAAGCAAGTGTTTTTGGTAAAAAGAATACACTAAGACAAGATAAAAGACAAACTGGATTACACATGTGTTCTCTAAAATGATTTCTCACAAGATCAAAATCCCAAAACCAAACTTCAAGAAGCTTAGTCTAAAAGCTCGTGACGAGCGTCTTGAGAGACTTTTCAAATTTAGGGAAAGATTGGTTTACAACTTTTACAAAAGGCTTCAAGAAACAATCCTGAGTTGTATGAGTTTTACTATCTGTAGACATCCAAATTTGATCACTTACATATTTTCAAAATTGTCTATTATATTCATCTATCTCATTAATAGTGATTAAATAATTTATTTAATCATTATTTTATTTTCTACCTAAGGTTCCTAAAGTATGTAATTAAGTCAATTAAATACTTTACCTTATCCCTTTTCCTCTCTAAATTAAATAAATAAGACAATTTGTTTAATTTAGACATTTAACCTATTTGGATTAAAACTAATTTTAATTCCTCTTTTTCTCTCTCCTTGTCACATCCTCCATAACCCTCTTTTAAGATTAAGTATCACATCCTCCATAATCTCCCACTTGCCTCTAATCTCTCATTAATTATCCTAATCCTATGTTTGCACAACTTTAATCAGAATCATTAGCCATATTTGGCTTACCTTTTCTGGTCAACCTTCCCACTTACCCTTTTAGCCTGGACTCTCTTCCCCATGCAAATTTTTAATTCACATTTCTTTAACCAAGGGTTATCTCTTCCCCATGTGAATTTTTAATTCACATTTTATTCTTCCAAGGTTTACCCTATCCCCATGCAAATGTGACTTGTCATTTTACATGTGCCCAAGGCTTCTAGAACCTTGGACATGTCACATCACCCACATGTGAAAAATCTCTAGCTTTTTGGAGACCCTCTCTTATCCACTAGATTATTCCAATCATTGTGAATTTTTAATTCACTTTTATTCCTCCAAGGAATCTTCTCATCCCCCAATATACTTGTCCTTCATCCACCTCATGTACTTCTCTTCCACCTCATTTCCACATCATTCCACCCTAGGACATCTCACATTCCACATGTCAAGATGTGAGGGCTTGTGAGTCCTCAACTCACCATAGCCCTTCATCTTGATCTAGTTGGATCAATCCCAACCATTGAATTCTCTAGAGAATTCCAATTATCTTATAAATACCCCCTCATTTCTCCCATTTTGGAGATCAAGTCTTTTGCAACAAAACTCTTGCAAATTTACCATTCGAGCTTTCATCCATCATAACACTTAGCATTCTCATCCATCTTGCATCTTGCATCCATTTAACTTCATTTCCATCCAAGGAGCACACAAGACATCTGAAGATCAAGGGCCAACCAAGGAAAGAGCAGCATGAAGGTATAACAAACATTCAATTTGTTTTATCTTCCTCTCATGTTATCCATTTTCTTAGGCTAATCGTTGAGGTGCCCTTTTATCTTGTTATTTCCTCTTGTTGCATTATTAATTTTTATCTAGCATCTCACATTAGGACTTGGCATTTTATTAGGATTACACTATCAACAAAATCTTGAGATTTTTAAAAGGTTTTCTTTTAGGAAGTATAGTGTGTGTTCTTCAACACCTAGGTCTTGTAAGAAGAAGTGTTATTCTAGGTCAAGTCTAGGATCAAATTCAATCACTTTCATCCATATCTCAACCATCAAAATCAGTCAAAAATCACCTGACCAACAAATCTTGGAAACTTTGTAAACATATTTTATGCTAAAATTTTAGGTGAAATCAAAACCAGTTTGTTTGAATTAACACACCTAGTGAAACCATCATCTTATACATGAGTTTTCTCTAGGATAACACAACTTCCTAGGGTTTACGAGTTCATCTTGTTTGGCTTAACACACTTAGCCAAATTATCAAATCATCACCTCGTTTGACTTAACACACTTAGTCAAACTGTCCTCTTATGTACAAGTCCACTATAGGATAGCACAACTTCGTAGGGTTTACAAGTGCATTTATCACATTTTGTTTGACTTAACACATTTAGTCAAACTATGAATCCAATCATGATCAATCAAAGCCCTAAAAAGTTTATCATTTGCTTCAAAGTTTCTTTAAGAGTTCCATTCATCCGTATCACTCATATTTCATTTATCTCATCCTCGTCTTCACTTTGATCCTTTAATTATCCTAGCTCTTCACTTCTTTGAACCTAAGGTTTAGACCGATCTAAAGGATTAGAGGTTAATCTCTTACATTCTTGAAAATTGATCATCATTTTATGGTTCAAACTCGATCTCAACACAAGAAAAACATGGAATTCAAACTCGACTCATAGATCATGAGTAATCCAAGTCAGCCAAACTATCAAAGTCTCACAAAGCCACTTGATTATCAAAACTCACATTTAAACATGGCATCATTATCTCCTCCAAAATTCAATGATACGAATGTGAGTATGCCCAATCTAAAGTTTGGAACACCTTACCCAATGATAGATTTAAATCCAAGTCCAAATATGCAAATCTGTCAACCAAACACTCAATGCATGAGTTTTCCAAACAACACTATCCCACCAAATCCATACATACCAACTAAAACTTTACCAAACATGACCATTTCAAATCCACACTTGGTAAAATTTGGGGTAGATATGTTTGCAAATCCCATCAATGTTGTTCAAAATCGAAGCAATATGTTGACAACTCTAGGTATTGATCCAAGTGAAGGTAACACCATGAAAAATAAAAGTTACCTAAATCAAGGCAATATGATTCTCAACCACAATAAAAGTTCAAAGTCAACCTATAATTCCAAATCAAAACATCATACCAAATCATCCCATTTTTCCATCGCTATCGCAACAGCAGGTGGCAACCATCCAAGCAATCACAACAATCAACACCATCCCCAACCCACCACCACCAAAACACAACACGACCAATTAATTCTCCATCATGTTGCAATCCACTCAACAATCTACCTGCCAAAATGTACTCCAAGCCCAACAAGCCACACAAGTTGCACAAGCGGCTTAAGTAGCCCGACAAGATCAAGCTCAAGCTCAAGCCCAACACCAAGACTGATAGGGGCAAGCAGAATTCTAGGAATTATTGCAAGCAATCCATCAATAAGTGCATCAACAAGTAGCTCAACAACAATACCAATAAAAAGCATTGTTGGCACAACAACAAAATGACCAACAACAAGCATTGTTGGCTCAACAGAAAACACAAGCCTTACTCATGCAACAAATATTGCAACAGATCCCTATCACAATTGTTGAAAATAATGATCAAGATGAGCACATTGAAAATGTTTCCACCTCGACCAATGATCAAATCAACATACACAAAGAGCCACTTTTCAATCATGATCAAAAACCACCAAAAATACCCAACAATGATCAAATTCAAGAAATGTCAACATCGCTTGATCCTATGGTTGAAAAAATTGAAAATCTATCCACCACAATCATTGAAAATGATGATCAAGACCCTTCGATCAATGATCATGTTCAAAATGTCTCTACATCACCTTACGAGTTAGAGGACATATCTCAAGAACTTATTCTGAAGCATGACCAACATCTACCATCAAGGTCTAGCAATGGTCCCTCCCAAAGCATATTAACATCCTTCGACCTCATGGTTGGGAATAGTGAAAGAATATTTGAATTTACACTTGATCCAAATCCATTCAAAGAAAGAATCGATATTAAGCAACTTCCCATAGACAATATCCGAGAATCCCTTGTGGCCAATCCATCCATTGAAATTGACCTATGTCAAGAACTTGATCCAAAGCATGTCGAAATTAGTACTAAAATCACTCAAGATCAAGAATTTGTATCTTCGAGATACTACAATGATCTAATTGGCACTCTCCTATCTATACAAGATGTTGCAAATGATGATCATATCCATATAGCACATATTCCTCCATCTATCCACAAGATGCTTTCTTTGGATGGACACGTGGATGATCTTCATTCAAAACAAGAGCCTCATACTCTTGAAATCATTACCAACAAACAAGAGTCTCTTACTCTTAACATTTGTACACATGATCAAGATAAAGAGAAATGTAGAGAAATATCAAAAATAGGTCATGAAGAGGGATCCTATAGAAGTAACGAATCAAAAACATGATGTGAAAGCATATCAAGAATGAATTATGAGGAAGAATTTTACAAGGATAGTGAAGCATCAACACTTCTTGAAGAAGCATTACAATCTGATATCTCACAAGATCAAGCTAAAGATATCAATTAGGCATTCATCCCACATATGGAGGATCCAATCACTTATAAACTTGGATCACTTACCTTTCTTAGGGAAATTTATCTCCTTAATAAGGAATCAGTCACTTTTGAAGATCCACCACAGAGCAAAGAAGGATTAGAACCTTGTTTCCAAGGTAAATCATATCCTATTGCAAATAAATTTTTTCAGTAGATTAATTATCAAGGTAGAGGATTAGGCCTACATGAATATGATATCCTAGAACTAGTATAGATTGTTGGAAATCCTAAGCATCAAGTCCTTGGTTATTCAGAAATCAAGGGATGTAAACATATCAGTGATACTTCCACAAAAATGGGGCAACTTTGTCTTAAGCAAATGTCAACATAGGGAGCACGAAAAATCCTTATGATGAAACTGATGCCAATACTACAACCTGCCACACCATGAATCTTCATCCACCCATCACCCCATCCAGAAATTGGGATAAACATCAAAAGAAAGAGTTGAATCAAAACACAAATATTTCTATCAAAAAAAAAGAAGTAGCGAAGCGTGAAGGACAAATTAAATACATATAGATACCAAAAAATGCAAAGAAAGATTATCCTTATCAAACTCCATTAGTCAAAGAAACTACAGGGAAAAATAGAAAAGGGAAAAGTATCCATCAAAGAGGTCTAGAAAGACAAAAGCAAAATCAGGCTTCTCAAGCACCATACAAAGTGTATCGAGTTGTTGGTCCTTATTCCACACACACTTTCGTATCCACCCATCATTGCTAATCTTCCCAATTTTGGACAGTCAAAGGTTCCAAACTGTCAACCAATCCATCTTTTATACATAAACATCATCCATCCACGCCTCCCCAAATGATATCCAATTCTCACATTGACCATGTATTTGCAGCAACCCTTCATCATAAGGATTCAGAAGGCACTCTATCACGATGTGCGTATAAGGACAAAGTTAGCTCTGGTATCAGCAAAGCGGATCAAGAATCTCAAAAGTTGCTTTCAACTGCAGGTATCTTGGCAAAGCAAATTCTTCAAGGAAGATATCGATGGCAAATTATGACAAAAGCATCAATGTCAGCAATACCAGGTGATTCAACATCAGCTTAAAATCTCTTAGAAAATACAAAAAAAATCAGAAAAATATCCTAAAAAAATGGTCACCTTGATGAAAACCTGGCAAACAGGCATCTCGGTGACAACAAAAAAATTAAAAAATATAAAAATCCAAAAAAAATAAAAAAAAAGATTGAAAACAGTAAAGACAAAAATCATCCTCTAGTGAAGACCACTTCGGTGGTGCTTTGGACAAGTACCATGATGAAAACCTGGCAAACAGGTGTCATGTGTAGAATCAAGCATCTACGTGCATCAGGTCAGAAGAAAGCATCTTATCGCATCCATCGATATCATTCATTCATCCATGAACCATTTATCCAACCCATTACCATCTATCTACCTTATCTTGATCGTGATGAAGTTTTGGTAAACGCTTTACACTTGTTTATGGTAAACATATTGACATGGGTCATTTTTATTGATCCCCTCCTACCCAACATTATCTGAGCCTTGAAGAATTATCCAAATGAGAATCCTCTATTTGAACACCCTTATCTTATCGCAAGATAATCCATACACCTATTCAATAATCTACCCATGGTCATTCAAACATTGCTAGACACTGTGGGTAGATGTTTGCATCTAGCTGCAGGAATAAATCTTAATCTATATCTTCCAACTAATTTGATGATCTGAACATTGGCAAACGTAACATCAAATTGGTTAAGGCATTTGTGAACCAAAAAATCAAAATCACTAGCCCATGACATATTTTGATAGGAAGACCTTCCTTATCAAGCTTTATCTTTCATCGGCATCAATCTGAATAATCAATATTAGTCGCATCTAATGTGCACATCAACGTCACATCAAATCATCAAAACAATTTTGTTCCAAATCAAGCTTCATCAATCTTGATCATTTGAATCCAATCAATTATCACCTTATTTGACTTAACACACTTAGTCAAACTATCATTTTGTGCATGAGTTTACTCTAGGATAACACAACTTCCTCAAATTTACAAGTGCATTATCATCTTGTTTGGCTTAACACAGCCAAATTATCAAATCCATAATCACCTCATTTGACTTAACACACTTAGTCGAATCATCCTCTTATGTACAAGTTTACTCTAGGATAACACAACTTCCTAGAGTTTACAAGTGCATTATCACTTTTGTTTGACTTAACACACTTAGTCAAACTATCAATCCATCAATCCAATCAATCAACATTAAGCTTGGATTTCAGAAAAATCCCAAAGCAAAGCACTAATATCATCATCACATATCATATCCAAATTATCAAAATTATGCGAAAATTCAAAAAATTCAGAAAATAAAAAAATTAAAAACATTCAAAAAAAAAAATTCAAAAATCCAAAAACATGTCAAAATATCAGAAAATATTCAAAAAATTCATCATTGAGTCTTGTTAGTTTTTCACCTTGTCGAACTACGTCGTCTCTGAGCTTGAATGTAGGCAAGGTTGATCTTTGATCATCCCCCAAGACATATTAGGCATCCGTCGCATTGGCAATCTATTTGCCCATCTAGTTTACATTTTAGGATTTTAGGCATCCGTCACAATGACATTTGTCTACCCATCTAGTTAGGCGTCCGTCGTAGGGGCATTAGTTTGTCCATCCAGTTTACATTTTAGGATTTTAGGTGTCCATCGCAACGACATCCGTCTGCCCATCTAGTTAGGTGTCAGTCGCAGGAGCATTCGTTTGTCCATCGTTTTCACATATTAGGATTTTAGGTGTTTGTTGCAATGACATCCGTCTACCCATCTAGTTAGGCGTCCATCGCAGGGGCATTCGTTTGTCCATCTTTTTCATATTTTAGGATTTTAGGCGTCTGCCGCAATGGCACTCCGTTTGCCCATCTATCTCATTAGCAATCAAGTCAATTGGAGTCCAAACTACATCGTCTCTGAGCTTAAACGTAGGCAAGGGCATCCTTGATTGTCCCCCAAGACAAAAAATTCAAAAACATTCACAAATCTCAAAAATACCAAAAACATTGGAAAATCCCAAAATCAAAACAACCTCAAAACATTTTTCAAAACAACAAAAACATCCAAATATCTGAAAAAACCAAAATCGTGCACCTGACTCATCTCGCTTTAACCCGCAATAATAACCATTCCTAATAAATCAATTGTTGCCTTCATCCTTTGGTGAAACAATTAGAAGCAAGTTTAGTAGGTTCAAAAGTAAACACCTTATCGTCAGAGTCTCAAGCCTAAGTTAGTAAGCAAGCAAGTTGGTCAACTCAAAGTATCAATAGCTTATCACCCAAATCAGTCTCACCAAAACCTTGATCACTACATGCCCTAGGATGAACCTTTCCTATGATGGACATAAGCATCAGGTAGCCCACAGTAGTTAGTCTTCGCTAGCGGTACAAAGAACATTAGCTTGTTTGTTTACTTTATTTGGTCTTTTTGACTTATCTTATTTTGTACTCATTCCAAGGACCTCTCCATGATGCCTAGACAAATCAGGCTTAGAGAGAAAGGAATGGGGCAATGATCATTATCTTTTTATCTGCTATGCTTGTTGGATGTTCTTGTAAAAGAACTTGGCGAATACTTTCTTTGTTGGGTCCGTCCTAGCAAGGTTTCCATATGTCAAGTGTGAACAAGAGCACTCCTATTTGATTGTTGAGTCAAATTCCATCACACTAGGCGCAACACCATCCTGGTTCTTAATGCCTTGATGCATCACACCTATGTGTGTTATCAAACATAAAGAAATGTATGCTCTTTTCCCATCCTTGGATAAACAATACATCATCATTATTCATCATCATATCAAATAAAGTCTCGATGACTAGGGGACTTGTTGGACTTCTTCATCTTCTTGAATTTAAGGGTTGATCCTTCTCATTCTTCTATCCTCTTTCATGCTAACAATGCATCCATCCTACATCCTGGATAATCACGTCATATCATCATAGGACAACATCATCTGTCCTGCATCCATCTCCCATACATTTCATAATCATTTAAGTTGTTTAGGATAATATAAATTTGTTATTCTAAGCATCTTCCAAACATCTCATTTTCATCATCATTCTCATATAGATCATATAGTCTAACCATCCATACATTCATTTTGAACCTCTTTTTCACAAGATCCACCTCAATCTTTTCGCTCGATCTCTCGAGGGGGCAATATACTAACGTACTTCTTTTCACTGGGGCATATGAAAAAATCAGAATTTTTAAAATTTCGATGTTAGCGACATCATTCTTTGAACCAATACAATGAGTACATTGCTTCAAAGAGGGGAAAAATGTAGACATGCAAAATATACACATGCATTTAATCATACTTCATTCAACATTATTCCATCTATTAATTAAATAAACCAATTTAATTAATTCATTTCTCTCAAAATTAAATAAATCCAATTATTTAATTATCTCCTATAGTTCCTGATTTAATTAAATCACATATATCTAATTAAATCACTCAATATTCATTTCCTCTCATTTGATTTAAAAGAAATACAAAAATTTAAATCAAATGTCATATCACCCAACCTTTTGTTAGATTAATCAAATTATGATTATTTTAATCCTAATTACATGAATCCTCTAGATTCATCCACTTGCACAATAAATCACTTATTTGATATATTAAAACACTTATTTTCCCTCATTAACTCTCATGTTTGACTTTTTTGGATAAACACAATTCCCCCCAAAAACCCTCAACCACATGCATTTATGGCCATTTTCAAATTTGAATGGTAACATTAGCCAAAACTTGCACAAGCATAGGCCAATCCCATGGTGACAGGTGACTCTCTCCTATTGGATGGTATTTAGTCCCACATTGCCTAATCTTGGCTTCTCCTCTCTCAACTTCTCCTATAAATGCAATGAATTTTCTCTCATTTCAACATCTACATTTTGGAGAGCATCCTCATTATAGGCAAATTGAGTTCACCAAGCATCTCATTGTCTATCATCTCACTAAGCTTATCAAGTATTCAGAAAGGGTTTTTTCACATATTCAAAGAGCACCAATCCAATATGGGATAGATATATTTCATGTTTTACATGCTTTGTTCATCTTTGTTATTTATTTGTGTTTTTGAAGCATGTTGTATTATCTCATATGGATGTTGTATATTTGTTTTGTTTGAAATACTAATCATGCTACTAATGGTGTGTGTTAGGATCAACCATTTACAGATTTTCGTGTCCACAGGTGATAAGCAAGTAGAGACCATGTGAAATATGTGGAGGTCGCATACTCCTCTTCCAACTCATCAACCTCTCAGCCACCTTGATATGACAATGAGACAATAATGAAAGTTATATCTCCTTTCTCTTGCCTGTCTTCAGAAAGTCTTGAAGGAAAATTAATTCATCCTAGAGCAAACATCTAAAATTAGAAAGTTCCTTTGATAAGCTATGTTTCTTCAGTAAACCTCAATTAAAGAACATACTGCTATGCCATAAATCAGAATCCAACATAGTTTATTTTTCACCATTAATCCGTAGAGGAAAGGTCAATATAAATTTAGATCTTGCAAGATCAACTAGTTTAGACAACATGCATAAAATAGATTCAATAAATAGAATCATTAAACATGTAAGATAAAACAAAGACATGAACACAAAGATTTACATGGGGAAAACCCTTTCGAGTAAAAATATCCATACTCCAAAAGCATAGTTTCATTTTATTATTCACTAAAAAATACACAATTACAATACAATTGTAGTCTCTAAGCCTTTTCATGGAGATTTACATCTTGTTCCATCTAGAGAAAATCGAACAACATAACCCATGTGAATTCAGTATCTCTCATTTCATAACTCAAGAAAAATATCATATTTATAGATATTACATTGCAAAAATTAGAAATTTCTAAATCAACTTCCAAAGGCTGAAGATGCAAAATGGAAAGTGCCAAACCTACTCTACACACATAAGGGTAAGTTTCCATAACTGCACATCCAAAACTTGCATTTGCCAAAATAATTACACCTCAAAAACTCATGTTTGATGCAAACTCAACATAAAAATAAAAAATGAATTCATTCACAACTCCACCTATAAATCAACTTTCCAACTTGAATCCTCATTAGAAATAGAAATTGCAAGTTGTAACTCGTAAGATGACGTGAAAAAAATTAGTAACATTTAATATTTAAAAAATTAATGCTATGGAAAAATAAAAGGTTGAGACACCTTCATTTTCCTAAAATTCTCCCACTTTTCAAAGACCTTTAAAGAGTTTATAAAAGTAACAAGATTTAACTACTAAAATTCAGCTGATGAAAACACATCATCATAGCCGAATATTTAGACCTAGTTGAAGACCGAGGAGATGCCCCCTGCAGGGTGTTGGTGTAAATAGGCATGTTTTACCTATCTATTCATTAGTAGGTCAAATTTACATGGTTTACTTAGGTCCTAGGAGGGAATCTTTCTAGAGGGTGTTTTTTGTCATTAGATCTTATCTTATCTTTTGAATTTTAACACATGTGTCCTAGCTAGTTATGATAAGTTTCCACATGACATAGGATTAAGAAACTTGTCTCACCTTGGCTATATAACCAAGGGGTTTTCATTTGTAAATCAATTTTATTTAATATTCAATTCTATTGCAATCTTGAGCATTACATATTGTTCTCTTTATTTTTTCTATTTGGCCTCTAGATCTTGGAAGGCTATCTCCATAGCCAACTCTAACATGGTATCAAAGTTATTCTATACCAACTCCTTCATCTACTATTGTACCTAAGAATTCTTGTGTTGCCACAATTTTGGCTCCTTGTAATTCAATGTAGTAGGACATACATTATCTTCCAGAGATGGCTACTTGGGATGAGTACTTGACTAAATACATATTTGAATTTTTCATTATGCTTTATTTTTATCTCCATGATTTCCTAATTATTATAGATTATTGACCCATAATAGTACAAATCCATTTCTCATATGCATGAATGGTTCACTTAGCACTCATTGCATCTAGGTGATGCTTATAGAGATGATATATTAATGCAAGACGTCACCTATCTAAATAATAATTTGAATTTGACATTTTTAACCATAAAATTTCCTAAAAGATCATGCCCACTTAATTTCCTAAGTCATTTATTAAACCTTCAACATATATTGTGTCTCATGATTTATTCATTATAGAGCTCCTTAGCTTATTATTATAAAAAGGTGGTGTTTTTTATAGTGTGTCAAATATGATTCTCAAAGATAAATATTTAATCCTTTAATTGGAGATTTTTGTACAAATTTATGTAATACATATTATTTTTACAACTCGATATAGGAGCATAGGTCTAGTTTAATATCTCTTTTGTTAAGAATTAAATACCAAGGACTATTTATTCTACCAAATCTATTTAAGACATGATCCCAACTTCGTCCCTTATTTAAAACCTAACAAATAGTATAACCAGTAAAATATAATAACCTCCATCACCAATACCAATTATACTTAAGCATTTAAAATATATTCTTTTATATTTAAATTTAAATTATTTATTAATTTGATGAAAATTTACAACTATGGATACCTAATGACCACCAACAAAGGATAATGTAAAATTTTTCAGATCAAATAACTCAAGAATCATAAGATTATAAAATATTATGCCTTGTAAAAATTAGTTTATTTTATCATATACTAGCACTTGTACCTTTAGTTTGCTAAAAAAATAACCATTCCTAGTTGGAATCTTAGGAATGTATAGATGTGATTAATTTTATTTTTCTTTAATCTATTATGGAATAGGATGAGTTCTATGTGGAATCTCTCCCAAGCCACGGGGAACTCTACATCCAACTAAGTTTTCAACTTTGTTTGGAAGATGATATTCATGTAGAAAAATAATGAAATTTTGAATTGATGGTCATCCTCTTGGGGACTTCATTTGAGGGTCTAGTTAACTAAAAATTCCTAGCATATGATAGAAAGTTTGAGATTTCTTAAGCCATCAATATAGAAAACTAGTCCAAGTAGAGGGTAAAACACACTATTATTTAATTTTGAAAGTACTAATGCATTCTAGCTATGGATTTAATTTTTATATAATTTAATAGGGACCATTCCCTAATTCATTAAGGGGTTCATAAATTTAATGCCTAAATATTTATTTTCAACTTTAATTATCATTCAATATAGTAGCTCAAGTTTTTAAACATATAGGTGGCTCTTGGAATTAAATTGTTAGACAACTAAAAACACTATCATAAATTTGAAAGAGATGGATGTGAAATTTATTGGCATGAGATGTTTTTTTAGCATATAGAGATAAATTATTAGGCATAAATGACACAGAAGAAGTCACTTGATTCATTTTTCCCCATTTGTATCCCTCATCCATCCTATGTACAACCAAATTGGTTCATTTTTTATGGAATGCTTGTAGCCTATGTTGGGAAGGATGCTTTGGAATAAGATATGGACATCAATAAAAGCATAAATAATAGATAAATTCAATTAGATGTTGTGGTTGCCACTACCCTAGTTAAAATATACATGAAAAATGTGGGAACACACATAAGACAAAATATTTTTTATTACTAATTATTACAAATATGTATTTTTTTCAAGTTCTATCATTTGACCAATATATATAAACTAAAAATCCAATCCTAACTTGTGAAAGGGGTTCCTAAGTATTTAATTGTACTATGTTGTGATACTATAATTATTATTCTTGATATCAGAAAAAATTAAAAAGTACTGAGTTAAAAGATCATGCAAATATTCTACAATAATACTTAAAATTATAGACTCAAAACATAATTGGTCAAAGGGATGGTTACTAATAGATGGAATAGGACTTGTATTCATATGGTGGCTTTTCATGAGAATGAATTTCCAATAGTGGTAGTGCAATTAAAAGGTTGGTATAACATTCATTCCTTGCATTTGATGTTGATAGGTGGTTGGTTCTCTAGATGTGAAATGTCATTTTATTTTGGGGCTTGATGTGGGAGGTCTCATTTTTTAGTGGAGAAGGTTTTGAATGATTTTGAGAAGGCATTGTTACTAGAAGAGTAAGGTCTCTAGTGAGGATATATTGGTAAATTTTATAGCAGTGAAAAATTAAAGGCCATGATCTCAAGCATTGGGTGGTTCATATTTGTGAGTTGGTAGGGATCTTGATGGGGTTTAATGTGTTAGCAATCAATCTTTTAGGGAATTTGTTTTATTAGACATAACACATATACATGGAAGGAGGAATTTGTTTGATGTGACACAAACAATATATCATGGCTTAGTGCTGTCAAATATATTTAGTTCCTTCCTCATCCATGATGATGATATTGAAGATGACGTTCACTAGGAGGAGGTGTATTCCAACTATTTCCTAGCTCACCTATATGCAACAAAGAGGAGATATTTTTTTTGCAAGAGGTGGTGGAAGCTATAAAACTTGCAAGAAAATTAATTGTAGTGTGAAGAACCTTGGTGGTGCACTAAGACCTATGTATTTTTTCTTATCGCCCTTTTGAGTATTCCTTATTGTTAGTGGGATAGTTTTTGTGATGCCTTTATGAGTTGGTTCTTGCTTATTGTTATGTTTGATATTTTGTGTCACTTGATAAAATTTAGATTTTTTATTTTTTATTGTTTGGATTGAAGTGAGAGTCTAGACCCCCTCTCTTTCTCTCCCTCCACCTCCCCTCCCTCTCTACTAGTTTAACTTATGTGCCAATAGAATTTTTGATTTTTATGATAATTTTTACTTAATTACCATTGACACTAGCATCCCAAAGATAAGCCTTTTTTCTTTGATCAATTATTAAATCTCAACCAATATAAAGAAAAAAAATTGTCAAATCATTTTACATAAAAAAGATGATTATTATTGCATTTCCTTAAAATTTAAATATTTAGCAAATACACTATTTTGTTTCATCTTTCTGCTAGGATTTTCGTCAGCCCAGTTGTGAATTGGATTTTCTAGCACCGAAGGTGTCTCAGTCAGTGGGGACTTCACCGAGTTTCTATTTGGCGACGTCGAGGTTGCCAATTACATGAGTTGGCAGTGGTGGAGTTGGTGTCCTTGATACGTGGAAGCTAAATGGCAAGTGTTTTCTCCTGTGAGGGTTAATGCATCCTGCCATTGGTGTATGTTGGTGACAGGTGAAGTAAATGCAATATTTAATGTTGCAATGTGGGAAAGTATACTTTTATTAAGTTGCATTACTGAAAGAGCCATTGTGGTGTTGGTTTCATAGCAGACTATAATCGTCGGCTTTGGCACCATTTTTTGGGAGATTAGAGGGTTTTAGAACTATTGCTCTGTGGAATGTGTAGGCCATTTTACATTGGTTTTTTGTATAAATGATTAGTAATTTATTGTTTATGTGTTTCGTTCTCTTGTTAGTGTTGCTTTTGATACAAGGTTCGAGGGTTTTAAAACTGATGTGCTAGGAAATGTGTGAGAAATTATATCGATTAAGTTGCATTGTCAAAAGAGCCATTGTGCTATTGGTTTGATAATAGACAATCATAAAAAAAATCAGTTTTGACTCCATTTCATAGCATGTTGGAGGCTTTTAAGACTGTTGTGCTTCAGAATCTATAAGTCATTTTACATGGTTTTTTTGCGTAAATGATTAATTTATTGTTCATGTACTTCACTCTGTGTTTATTGTTTATTGTTATATGTTTGTATCTTTGCCTTTATACCCATGTTGGAGAATTTAAAGAGATTATAGATTTGTATGGATGGATTTATTGCAGTTAAATCTTCTTTCTTTCACGAAAAATTATGGTTAGGGTTGGTAATTCTTTTGTGTTTCATTTATTGTTTGTAGTTATTGTGCTCTAGAATTTGTAAGTTGTCTTACATGGGTATTTTGCATAAATGATTAATTTATTATTCATGTCAGTCACTCTCTGTTTATTATTTCTTTTTATATGTTTGTATCTTTGTCGTTATACCCATGTTCAAGACTTCAAAGAGATTATGGTGGTGTATGGATGGATTTATTGTAGTTATATCTTCTTTCTTTCACAAAAAAATATGGTTAGGGTTAGTAATTTTTTTGTGTTTTGTTTATTGTTTGTAGTAATTGTGCCCCAGAATCTATAAGTTATTTTACATGGGTATTTTGTGTAAATGATTAATGTATTGTTCATGTCTTTCACTATCTGATTATTGTTCCTTGTTATATGTTTCTATCTTTTCCGTTATACCCATTTTGGAGACTTCAAAGAGATTATAGCTCTATGTGCATGGATTTATTATTGTTAAATCTTCTTTCTTTGGTCAAAAAATATGATTACCTGGTTAGTAATTTTTTTGGGCTTCGTTTATAGTTTGTAGTTATGTTTATGCATCTTTTGTAGTATACCCATTAACATAGGAGTGATTGCATATATATATATATATATATATATGCACAGGGTTAGTATGAAAGTTGCTAAGTGTCATTGCAATAGCTCTTTTAGAATTTCTCTATTTGTGTAGAAGTTCCTTATAAGAAACTATTATTTTTTGTGGTTGTTTTGTCTGGATGGAACATGTTATGTCTCTTGTATGAATATATTTCATATATTCTATTTTTTTTCATGACTGTTTGAAGTTCCCCATAACACACAATTATTCATGGTATTATTTTTTCCACTTCACCATAGAAAATTGTTCATTATCATAGTTTTCCTGTTGTATTCTTCATATTTTAAAGTTGTACTTAATGTGGGTTCTTGAAGATCTGCCATATTCCTGTGGCTATTAAATTTTTTTATAATAGCTCTTTTCCAATATCTCTTTTTACCTCAACTATTTGAAGTTCCCCATAACAGGTTGTTCTTCATGATAGTCTTTTTTTCAATACCATAGCAA
Source organism: Sequoiadendron giganteum (assembly GCA_007115665.2). NCBI lineage: Eukaryota > Viridiplantae > Streptophyta > Pinopsida > Cupressales > Cupressaceae > Sequoiadendron > Sequoiadendron giganteum. The sequence goes on along the minus strand of CM021107.1, from coordinate 61,376,760 downwards.
ACTATTTATTATCATAGCGTGTCTCTTCTATTCTACATATTTTAAAGTTCTATTTAATGTGGGTTTTTAGACATCTATCATTTTGTTGTCTATAATATTTAGTGCCAATTATTGTCTACAATATCTAGTAGCCAGTATGTGTTATTCTAATGGTTGTCATACAATTTCTCTATTTGTGTTCAATATATATATATAAATGTATATGTATCTGTCTATGTTTGGAAGCATCATTGATTTTCACATACAATTGACATTGTATGTAAATATATATATGTGTGTATATATATGTTAATATATATGTGTATATATATTTATACACACATATATATATATATTTATTTATTTATATACACATGTATGTGTATATGTATATATATATATATGTATGTATAACTAATAGTTCTCTTACAATTTCCCTATTTTTCTATAATACTAAGTCCTAAATAATGCAGGTTGAATTTAGAATTGAAAATCCAACTGTTACATATATTTCTTGTCTTGTATGAATATATTTCATGGTACTCTTTAAATTCCTTGTTATGTTTGAAGCTCCTTTTCATGAATTATTCTATTTTTTTCTCGAATATTTGTCATTTTCCTATCTATAATATTTGGTGCCAATTATAATAACTCTCACACAATTAATCTATTTTTGTTCAATATATATATGTGTATATGTATCTGTCTATGTTTGGAAGTATTGATTTTCACATGCAATTGACATTGTATGTAAATATATATGTGTATGTATGTATATATATATATTTATATGCACATCTATGTGTATATGCATATATATATGTATGTATGTTTAACTAATAGTTGTTTCACAATTTCCCTATTTGTCTATAATACTGAGTGCTAGATAGTGCAGTTGAATTTAGAATTGAGAAGCTAGTTGTTTCATGATACTCTTTTTCCTCGATCTATTTGAAGCTCCCTTTAAAAAATTATTCCATTGATCTTGTAAGAAGGATTGTTTTCAATTTTCTAAATTGTGAAATTTTTGGGTTTCTAGTTGTGTGTCATTTTCCTGCGATTCTTAAATGTTTTGCTATGAGTTGAAATATTTTCCCAAGAAATTCTATATGTGGGCATGTGTGTATGTGAAAATATTGCAAACAACATTCAATGTGAAGAATCCAGTACAAATGGAGAACCTAGTGCAAGTGAATAAATTGTTGTTAGGCCTTGTTGACATACTGATAGAATTTTAGATGTGGTCGAATATACTCTAAACTAAAACTCTATCAGTATCTAAACAAGGTGTAACAACGATTTCTTCAATAGGCTTTGGTTCTTTATTTGAATCAGGATTAACAAAAAATTGTGGCCAATAGCAGAGGTAGAAATATATATCCATATATATAGATAAAGGCCACTGTGGCTTGTTCCATAATGCAACAAGAATAGAAAAATTGCAAAATTATGAAAGACCTATTACGTGATAAATCTTGTTGACACTCAGGTTGACAAAAAAATCTTGACAAATATTTTAAGCAAATAAATTGAACAGATAAAAGAGATATTAGAAAGAATAATACTTAACAACCAGAATACTCTACTATCAAACCAACACAACAATGCCTCTTTCAACAATACAAATTAATCAATATATTTTCTTGCACATTTTGGAGTATTCTATCCAATACATATATATGTCTATATATACATACATATGTCTATATATACATATACATATATAGACACAAACAGAACACCTATGGGGTTGGTGCTTGAAGGTTTTGTAGTAGAGTGGGAAGAGCTAGAGTCTGTTGTCATGAACTGGGAAAAGAGAAAAACATGAAGAACAGTCTTGCGAGCAAACACATACCATTCAACTTTTGTGTATCAAGGACACCAATTCCACCACCACTTGCCCACATAATTGTGAGGCTCCATGTCACCACAAGAAAGCCTATCCAAATCCCCATTGGTTGGCAAATTCCCAGCATTGAAAAATCCAATTCACGCCTGGGCTATCAAAAATACCAGTGGAAAATTCAAACAAAATAGTTGATATCAAAAACTAGGAGAAATGAATAGTTTGATACATATTGAAAAAAGAAAGCTTCCTAACAATTGGCTTGTCAATTGAAGATTCAAGCTATAGATTATTTGGTACTAAATATGATAGGCAGGAAGGGGAATTGTAAAAGAGCTATTAGGAAAATAGTAAAAAAAATTAAATGGGAAAAGGCATGAACAATAAATTAATCACTCCAAAACCTCTTATACAATTTCTCTACTTGTCTTCAATATTTATTACCGAAGAACTTAGCTTGAATCTTGTATTGATGTGTTTAATGATATTATTTTTTTTTCATCTATTAAAGAGCCATCCATAAAGCTTCACTCTGCACACTAAAAAGGTGCATAAAGATGCTCGGAGATAGCTACTCATTCAAGAGAAGCAGTCTATGTAGCAGTCAAGCTGTCAATTAAAAATCTGCAGTACATTCTTTTGTAGTAACTGTACAATAAAAAGAACTTGTAAAGGAAATGGTTCATACCTATTTTATATCAACTTGGATGATTTTAAAAATGTTGTGCTTCAAAATTTGTGAGTTGTATATATATATAAATGTATATACAAGGCCTTTAATAACAAGAATGAAATTTTTTGTAGACTCAATGTTATTCTACAACATGTAGAGATATTTTACTAGAATTTGTAGTGAACTAGTGGCAGCTTCATCAAAATCAATACACCAAAGGTTGGTTGAATTGTGTTGCAGCTTTAACTCCAGAAGATATTGATAGATGCATTCCTCAAATTGCATCTAGAAATGATCGCAAAAGAAAACATCAACATGGGTTCCTATGCATTTCTTTTGCATTCATCCCCATTAACCAACAAAGGGAAAGCAGGATAACAAAAAGACTCTATTTTTGCAATTTGAATTCTTGCTTTAAAAATGGCTTCAATAGTTTCTGGCAAGCCAAGGCAGTTGTTCAAGATTAATGTAATAGTAACTCTATCATTTACCTTATAGTCTTGGGTGTTTTGTAACAACTGTTTTATAATTTATCTATTTCTCTATAATATTTAGTGCCAGACAATGTACCTCCAATTTTGAATTTTCAAGCTAGCTATTATATACATTGCTTGTGTTGTATCAATATGTTTCATGATATTGTTTTCCGCACTTTCCCGTAATACACTATTCATTATTGTAGTTCACATGTTCTATTCTCTATGTTTCAATATGTTTTCCTTGGCATGACACTTTATAAGTTCCTTGCTCCACATGTTAATCATGTTGATTACATGTTGCATATACCTCTACTTTACCAAAACCCAACCCCAAAAACAATTTCATCACTACCAAGTATACAATGTTCGCATATCAATAACCCAATGTTATTTTCGACCCTTCTCTTGTGTATGCTTTTATACTTTGATATAGGGCAACATTGAACACTTTTTCCTGATAATAGATTATTTGTTATTGTAATTTTATGTTTAATGTGGGTTGATGGTCATCTATCAACTTCATGTGCTGCTCATGTGGTTTTCTAACATTTCTTTTGCAGTTTGGTTGATTGTTGATAATATTTAGTGCTAAATAATGTAGTTTGAATTTAGAATTGACAAGGTAACTCTTGCATAGATTTCTTGTTCTCAATTTAATATCTTTCATCATATTTTTTTCCCATTCTTTGCTTCAAGTCCCCTATCAAAAAATTTTCATTGCAATCGTTTACCTCTTGTAGATTCTAAAATTTTGTAGACTTAAAACATATAGCTCTTCCTTGTAAACTTAAAATTCTTATGAAGATATATGTTTTGGTTTCATTGCAATCGTTTACCTTTTCCTTGTGTATGCTTTTATACTTTGTCATAGCACAACATTAGACACTACATTTACTTCCTCTCATTCCACTGCACAACAACGCTGACATGCATAGACCCTTGTGCGAGCAACCACTTTCAATTCATAGCTGCAGGCATCAGCCTGATGTGCAGGAACTTTATGAAACAATTGATGTGATTAAGGAGTAGGGTGTCAAGAGTACGTAATTTTTCATGAAGACTTTGTGCATCAAGCTCATGGCATGTAATTGATAAACATAAAACTTTTTTTCTTTGGCGAGCATGTTGTTTTTGTAGATAGAGATTTAGATAATTGTAATTATGGGTTATGTAGTTCATTGGTTGAATAATAATGCAATGCGTATTGCACTAGAGATTGCAAGGATGAAGAAAAGGAGGAGTTTTTTTTTCCATGTAGAGCATGCATGCATGTGCTATGAAATTTGTGGTGTTTTTCATGGCTATAATTAATGGAATTTTCAAACAAATGATAAGTCATGCTATTCACTACTGATTTTATATAACTTCTACCTGCATGCTTTGCAGGGGAAGAGTGCTTTGGTGTGTGTGCATCGGACTTCCCCAGTTGATGATTATGTGCATTGCATAGCATGTGTTGTTTGGCCATCCTGTTGTTGTTGTGCACTAGGGTGAGGGGAGGTAAATGCAATATTCAATATTCCAATTTGAGGATGTATATTATTTTGAGTGTATTATGAAAATGACCCATTGTGAGGTTGGTTGGATAGAAAACTATTAAAAAATGGTGTCATGCACCTTTGTTAGATAGAACATTGGAGGGAGGTACGAGTGTTGTGCTCCACGGCTTGCAACATTTGGCCTCTTATTTTTGTTGTAAGTTGTGTTGCAATGTCTTTTTCCCCATTCCATACACATCTAAGAAACAAGAGACATTTTGATAGATTGAAATAAAAATTTTCTTTCGTTGTAAGTACAAACAAGGTTTGTTTTATGAAATTATATTTTACTAAGTTATACATTCTACTATTTTCTTCATGCATGGCTAGATAGGTTCTGATGTATTTCTGTTGTACCCAAAATGAAATTTTTGGCATTCTGCTTAAATTGAGCTAAACAATCTAAAAATGCCATCGAAAGTATGTGTTAGTTAAAAACAAACATGAATTATTTGTGGGTTTCTGTCAAGGAACCTATGGTTAAAATTCTAAGAAAAAGAAAATTAGGGTTTTACGCCCCTATTTTTAAGGAAACCCTTAAAAATAGGACCTTCTCAGAAATAATTGAAAATAATTCTAATAGGGTTAACTGCCTTCACGATTACACTGATCAAGTCAGAATTATCAAAATGCATTTTCTAGTCTAGTGGGTGTATTTCTATTTTTCGAGGACCAAAGTTAGGAGCTCCGCAACAATTAATGGCAAATTGGCCAGTACCAAGTGCTGAAAGCTAAACCTCAAAAGATTCAACAAAGAAGCCATGGCAGAAAAGGTAAAAAAGATTCTGTTTCAACAAAGGAGATTCTCAAAATGGAAAAGGCCAAAATTTGGCTAACTTTGGAGGATGGAATTTTTGTCTACCAAGGAAAAACACAGTCTACAGTTGAAAAAAGGTGCCCCTCTTGAAGAAAGGTGCCCTTGGATCTCAGAGGGAAAATGTAAAAATTTGGCATCTTCAACTCAGTCATCCTCTTCACTCTCATGCTAGCTCGACAACGAAACAATCAGCAAAATCATTTGAGTCAGGGATCATTGACCAACTGTCAACAAAGTATGGAGGATCCATCAATGACAAGGATGCCAAATCAGAGAGCTTCAAGGTAGAAGCGCCCTTGCTGACCAGGGGTGCCCCTCAGTTGCAGGCACCAAATGAATCCATAAGCATCGACTCTATACATGATATCTTTCCAGCTTCCTCCCAGCTACGTGATCAATCTGACAGTAGGTCCATAAGACACACCAAACGATCACGAGTTGAGATCAAGTAGAAAAAGCTAAAATTGAAGAACTGGAAAGATAAGCCAGAAATTGGCTAAGGCATGACTAAAAGTGCCCCTATTGAAGAAAGGCGCCCTTTTCTGAAGGCATCCAGATTTAGCTAGAATTTTCATTGCTTCCTAGGATGACCTTCTCAGCTATGACCTATCTAGCCAGTGAAACCATTAGCAAGAACTTCTGACAAATCGATCATTAGATATAGGAGGTCAAAGGCAAGTAGTTCACAACATGAGTATAAATAGTCAAAATCTAAAAGCGCCCCTGCTGGCCAGGGGTCCCCTTAAGCTTGAAGGACCTGAACTTGTCTTTTCCAACTCAGAAGTGAGTCATCCTGAGCAAGACCAAGTTGGCTACCTGATGCATTGTCAAGCAGAGTCATCCGACTCATCCATCAATGAGAATGTTAGATCAAACCATAGAGGGTCTGAAAAGGCCAAAACAAAGAATAGTCAATGAAAATTGACTAAGGCACAACCAAAAGCGCCCCTCTTGAAGAAAGGCTCCCTTCATTCTAGAGGCTCAAACTTAGTTCTCTGAGTTAATCTCTCCCAGGTATATCTTGTCAAGATGATCCCATCTTGACAACGAATCCGTCAACAACTTTTGAAGATCAACTAAGCAGTTAGGATCGAAGATCAAACATAGGCACTTCAGCTTGCAAAAATGATCAAAACTCCAAAAGGGAATCCTAAGAAAGTCAAAAGCAAATGTTGACTTCAGTTAACAAATTTTGGAGGAAAAAAGAGGCCAAACACTCCACAATTAGTGGAAATCCCCTTTTTGAACTCCAAATCAGGCTCAATCATGAGTTGGATGCCCAATTGATGCTTGCAACTCCAAATTGACATATCAAAGCATCTAGGCATCCATTATTAATTATTTCTTTGCAAGTTGAGGAGCTCAAGAACAAATATTTTTCTTCTCCAACATTTTTGAAGATCTGACAGAGGGGTTTTCACTGTTCTTCAGATTTTTGAAGATCTATTGCATAGAGGAATTATTTATCAGAGTTTGCATCAAAAGGCATAATTCTTGCAAAGTGGCAGTTTATAACTTCCAATCCATCTTCTATCTACTTCCTCTATTTTTGTCTATATTTCTTTGCATGTCATAGGAAACGATAGATAATCACAGATCTAGCCAACTGGGTATGATCAACACAACTTTTTCAACAAAACCTACATGTTGGATTTTTCCAAAAAAAGTAGCCCTGCAGCCCCCTATTTTTTAGGGTTTCCAGAAAAAGTCATAATTTTGAATATCAAACAATCTAGGTTTGTTTAGCTTTGAAGCACGAACAAAACCCATGTGTTGGATTTTTTCGAGAAAAATCACTTTCTCATGCCTCCCTACCTTTGCCACAAAAAGGCTCTTGCATGTCAAAGAAAAACTCATTTTTTTGAATTTCTGACAATCTGGGTTTGTTTAGAGAATTATTCTCAACAAAACCCATGTCTCAGAATTTCTCGTAAAAATTACGCCCTGGCAAGGCTATTTTTAGCAGTTCTAGAAAAAGTTGTCCGAATAGCATCGTGTTCATAGTCAATCTTCAAGGTTTTTAGAATGCAGTTTTCCCAAGATGAATACAAGACCAAAATGGTCTTACTGCATGATTTTCTGAAAACGACTGGCATCGATCTACGTCGGGCACACCCAAAGGTCAATCTAGCAAGATTGACAAGCATAGAAACAAGTCCACATGTTCCATAATGGTTTCACCTCGTATATCTGATTTCCTTCTAAGGCTAGTTTAGAGGATTGTAACCGTTGGAATTTTACACATGCAACAAGTTCATGTGCATTTCTCATGGTTGGAGTGATCATGGTCAAACTTTGCGGTTTCATCATCAAGCTTCGCAGTTTCATCATACAACATTCTTCCATTGAGAAAGATCAAGGAAAATGTCAAAGCTGCAAAAGAATGTGGAAGGTAGTCATTTCCAACACAGGGCCTCCATCGGTTAATACTACACTATCTTCCACATCAAAATGGAAACATAGATAAAAATAAAAGGAGTAACCCTCCTAAGGGAAGCAGAATGAAGGAGATACATACATCAAGTTGCTGACAAGTGGTAAGTTGACAATTGACAGGCATGTAACAGTCTCCGTATGAAGAAGTCAACAAATGAACAAAAGCACTGTTGACCAATGGTGGTGAGGTGTCAAACACCTCAAGAAGGATGTCCTACCCTCCAAAGTAGAAATAAATATGACTAAGTCAACTTGATGCCCCTTTCCAAGTTGACTCCAGATTTCCACAGATCATGCATGTCAGATCCGACTAATCTAGGATGTCTCATTGACTCCCACGATTTGTGGATCTCAGATGTGCATTAAAGGTGGATGTCTATTTTGGAGACACATTTTTAATTTAAGTCCATTTTAGTTAGGTGTGAGTCAACTGAGGTAGACTTCCAGTTTGACTTTTGTTTAGTTTCAGTTAACTGAAGTAGATTTCCAGTTAACTTTTTGCTCACCTACTTTTAGACAGAAATAAATCTTGTTGATTGGAAAGAACTATTTGTTAACTCAAGGAGATTTTAGGGTTGCCTACTCCTTTGAGTTTCTATAAATAAGAGCCTTAGGTTCTTTATGTGTTTAACCTTTATTTGCTAAGCAAAATTGTTGCGCCATTGATGCGAGAGTTATATTGTTTAAATTTTTTCACTCTTGGATAAGAGTTTGTTGGTTGATCATAATTATGCATGATTTCATGCCTTTACTGTCCCGACCTTTGTAATTCTTTGGAGAAGCTTGAAGAAATAAATTAGAAGGCACATGCTTGCTTGATCTAAATACCTGAGTTATTCCAAAGTCTTGTTTTCAAATAGTGTATAGTTTCAATCTCCTCCTTGGACAGGTGTCGTTGCCTCCTTGGGTATTTTTTCATTGATCATTATCATTTGATGTTGTTTAATGATCTATCTTGTAGCCTACACTTTGGACAAGTGTTGTCACCTCCTCAGGAATCCTATTAGAGAGGCCATCATTCCTTGTTGTTTCCAGTGAGTTGTTTCTAAGCCTACACCTCAGATAGGGGTTCCTCCTCCTTGGCAAGTCTTAGATCCAGTTTACTTGTATCGAGCTCTATCTTTGTATATATCCAAAGGTTCAGAGCCTCGGCCATATTCCATTGAGACGAAGGATTCAAGTGATCCAACCAAATCCATTTCTCTCCTATGCCCTCATGCTTTGTTATCTTGAGGAGGTAGGATAGTCTAGAAGCTAGTTAGTCGTAGTTAGGATATTTGGAAACCAGAGAAAAGCTTAGCTACGATGCATTGTGTTTATCCACCCTTGTGTCTTGGCGCTGAGTAAAAAATATAGGAACCTTAGTACACCCCTTTTTTATAGCAGAAAATAAGAGCCCATGAGGCTTCATGATGTCAATAGGGCAGGGAGGAGAATGAGCATGGGTTTTTTGGTTTTTCCTTTCACCATCGTACATTCGCTACTACAAATACACAACATTTTTTATTTTCCCGACTAAATTTTATCCATGCTTATAGAGCTATCCTTTTAGCTTAGCAATTGAACTGTTTAAACCTGGTTGTTTATGATGATACCTATTTTCTATAGGTTATGACAATAATTATATGATGTGATCTTAAATGTTTGTGTCTTAAAATCTATACATAGATAGAAAAATTTGAAACATATTGATACAAGATTGAAGTTGTGTCCTTTGGTGGTAAATATTGAAGACAAATGGAGAATTGTATAAGAGATATTAGAATAATAGTAATTTTCTACTAAATATTATAAACAAAAACCCACATTAAATAGGGCATTACAATATGGAGCATAGGAGAGGAAGACTACAGTACTAAATAGTTTGTTATGGGGAGCTAAAAAGAACAAAAACATGAAGAAGAGTTTTGTATCATGAAGTTATGTTGTTTGATATGCTTTTTGGGCAAGTTTATTCAAAGATAAGGGTTGTCTTGTGTGTGATTATGTCTAAATGAAATAGTCCAAGTGCAACAAAATGAAAATATAAGCTAACTAGTAATGTAAATCTAGAAAATAAACTAAGTTGGAAAACACATTGTGATATACAAATATCCTAAGAAATGTAAACTAAACTAAACAAAAATGAATGAAATAGAATGTGTGCAGCTAGAAATGTATTGGAGAATTGGGGGAACTCTGAAATTCTTGAAAATTTTATTTTTGAATCTGGCGAGACACTTGTGCCAAGCTGGTCAATTTAGTCCTTCTTCGGGCAAATTCTAGAAAAATGCTCTAGAGTTTGTTTCAACCATAAGGGTATCCAGATCTACCAATATTTTTGAAAAACAACTTCAGTGGGACTAGCTCACCATAGGTGGTAACTGAGTCCTCTTCTGAATTTCTGTGAATCAAAAGATGGGATTTGAGGCCTTTGATATGTGTTTTTTGGTCCTTTAGATATCGAGTCTCAAAAGTGAAGATTCTAGTCTATGGAAGTATCCCAAGCTTCAACTGAGCTTTCTTCAACCTTAGAGAGATCAATCAACTTTTTGAATGATCTTCAAGCTTCCAATGCACCTAAATATGCAAACACTCACAAAGAGAAAGAAGAAATGGTTATTGTTAGAGTATGGGGGCTCTACTTGGTCAAGCCCCTTTGTAGATAATTAAATCAAATCATGAAAAAAATTAAGAAAGAAAGGAATGTGAAGTAATGTACTTAGCTACCTTGACATGATGGTTGATCTTGAGTTGCAGCAATGAAGTTTCAACCCTTGAGTGCTTAAGGAATGATGCCTTGATGACCTAGAATCTAAAACCCTAGTTTGCTTGAGAATAAGGAGAGGTGAGAGATGAGAGGAGTGTGAGTTGAGGGGTGCATGTAATGATAAATTAGGGTTTCTAGGCTTATTTATACATGTTATGCCCCAATTTTCTTGAAACAACACCATACAAGCAGACCTTAGGGTTTTAGAGAGAAGAATCTCGAAAGAATTTAAGTTAAAATTGAAATTTATGCCATATGGGACTAGGTTGCCGAAGGTGGCAACCTAGTCCACCTAGGAATTTTTCATTAGTTATTGGTAATTAAAATGTGATTATTTATGGCTTTTGGGATTGTCTCACAAAACACACTGAAGTTGGACATGTGTGTATATTAAGGGGTCATTATAGCATAAGGAATTTTTAATTTACTAATGACAAGCCTAGGAGAGTATGAACTTTTTTATAGCACCATACAATAGTTTGGCACGAGGTTTGAAAAGGGGTAGAAAGAGGTTGAAATTGGTCCAAAATCCATATACAAAGGTCCAAATGAGTGAAAAGTGTCAAAATTCTATACTTTATGGTGACACATTTAGCCCCCGCTTTAGTGAGAGAATGAACTTGCTTCAAAATCACACTAAAGTAGCCCAATGGAGATGGTGAATAATGACAAAGAAGAAGAAGAGGAAAGATGAAGGAGGTGTTCAAGCTCCCAAGTATTTGAGATTATAAGTCAACTAAACATAATCTCAAGAAGAGACATTCAAGGGCGAATGGATTATAAAAAACTAAGATGCATGATCATGCAATGATGAGGATTTAGTGTGAAGAGAAAGGGTGAAAAAGATGTGCTCACTCTGGGGCCAAAGGACATCAGGTTGTCCACGAGGTGATTTGTCCCAAAGGTGAGAAACATACACATGGTAGGTACTCACAAAGGTGGCTATGGGGAAATTCGTTCCACTGGTTGGGATTCCTACTGAAACCATACCAAAGTTATACCTCATGATAAATTTGATAAGGCGCCACAAAAGAAAGTGATGTTTGTTAATGATGGTGTTCAAAGGTATTTTTATTTTCTCATGCAATGTCTCAACCTAGGAAACATTATGTGCAATTTCGCCAAGAGAGGAAAAGTGCAAATGTACTCATCTTGTATGCAAAAGAGGAAAAATGCAAATGTCTCATCCTAAACAATATTGAGCATAATGTTTCCAAGAGAAGGAATCACAAGAAAAAGAATATTGCACAGTGAAATGTGAGTGGTGATATATGCCCCCACTTTACAGGAATTTCTACACTCCATTCTATGAGCAATTAATTTAAAGAAAAAGAGGAAAAGGACATGGGAGCTTGTTCAGAAAGCCCTATGCCAAGTCATATGTTTTTGAAAATCTATGTGATGAAAAGGAGTAGCATGTCACATGCGAATCAACTTAAGACATGTCGTCCACATACCAAGCTTTCTCTTTTATGTTCATGAAAGGTTAACGACTAGTCAAAAGAGACAATGACACGTGACATATGACCTGGAAAAGGCTATCAAACCCATTGCCGCCACTTAGTGCAAAACAAGAGTGAGCCAAAAAGGTTGAGGGAATGTAAGTTTGAGAGAAAATTAGTATGAATTAGAGGAATGAGGTGCCCCCTCATAGGGGAGAGTACCAAGCTCCATTAGATGTTGGATCCTACTACTCAAGACCTTACACTCATTAGTGTGATGACCATGAACTCGATGGTAAGCACAAAAGGAATGTTAGGTGGAACATATCTTGCGAGTTCTAGTTCGAAGGGATATCAATTGATCTTGGAGGAGTCTCAATAAGAGACTGGCTTGATCAAGGGTAGAAGGTGATCCTTGGGTTGGAAAAAAGGAGGGATCTTGCTTAGTATAGGATGGCATACCTACACAAGGCTCTATAGATTGTGAGATTTTGTAGACTCCTTTGGAGGAGTGTGTAAAATATGAATCAAGATGAGGTTGCAATATGACATTGATGTTCAGCAAAGAGTCCTTTGTTAGTTGAAAAGTATCATTTCGAAGGTTGGATTAGAAGGGTGATGAGGGATAGATTTGGTGTGAGGGGAAGGTTTGATGATTTCAATGAAAGGAAAAAATCTAGGACCATGGCTGGATGTTTGTGTTTGAGGCTCGATAGGGTTGTGGATGCCTTGTTCATTAGCACCTCAAAATTTTACACTATGGCCAAGTTTCTTTAGGATCTCTTAACCTTTCCATATAGAGCTTTTTCAGCCCTTTTGGATCGAGTGAGGGTTTGTTGTTTGCATTGGTGGATAAAGTAGTTGAGCGAGATTCCTATGAAGGACTAGTTGAGTCTTGTGTTGTCAGGACTACATGTCCCTTTTTAGTCTTTTTTGGTGATCTTGGAGTCTCCTAGTAAAGGAGGCATGAAGTTTATGGAACCCCAATCATCACCTAAGGAATTTGGTTGTACGGGTACCACATGTTGGGTGGGTGTAGTGGTAAAGGGTTTTGATTTGTTTTTCTCAAGGTGTAAGATAATTTAAGGTTCATGATAAATGTCAATTATACACTTTTTTTTTTGTAGATGTACTTCATCTTGCGATGAAGAGTGGAAGACACACCATTCATTGCATGAATCCATGGCCTGCCCAAAATGAGGTTAGATGAAACATAATTTGGCATAACATGGATTGATGTGTTTAATGTGGCCACTCCAACTGTAAGAGGCAAAGTGATCACACCAAGCAACTTTTCTCCTTTATTGTCAAATCTAATGAGAGATAAGGAGGAAGGTTGGATGGTTGATTTACCAATATGGAGCTTATCCAGGAGGTTGACACTAAACACATTAACTGCGGAGCCATTATCAACAAGGGTTCGCTTGATCCCTATGTGTTTGTATTGAGATATGATCATGAAATCTTCATCTTTTTTTGCATTTCCAAAGGAGGGGGCTCAGTTTGGTGGAAAACAATGTTAGCATTTAAGCCTTGGATCATAGCTGCAATGTCATTTGTTTGTGCATTAGAACGAACAAGAATTTTTTGTAAGGCATCATGCATCATATTGTGAAAGTGAGGGGAGGCCTAAATAAGTTCCCATAAAGATATTTTAGTGGGAGTATACCTTATTTGGTCAACAAGGTCATACTCCCTTTCAAAGGAATTTAAGCCAGGGGCAACAGGAAGAATATGTGGGGATGAAGGTAAGGGTGTTGAGGTTGATGGTTGGGAACATGAGTTGTTTCAGGTGTTATGTGTTTGAGCAATGGTATTATGACTCAATTTCTGCAACACATTATGCTTAGGTGGGGAGAGAGTGAATTCAAGTTTAGAAGGTGGAGAAAGGATGAGTTGAGGTTGGATAATATTAACATCCCCTAGGGAAGGAGAGTCTAATAGAGACTCTACATCTTCATGTAAGGGCATATTATTATTAAGGAAATTATTAATGGTGGAATTATTAGGAGAGGAAGGATTAGGATAGGAGTCTATTTGATCATCAAAGGTCTCATTGTCTTGTTCCAAATAACCTACTCTAGGAGGAGAGCTTGGAAGAGGTTCTTCAGATGCTTTAATACAAGAAGAAGAGGCATTGAGAGAAGGACCACTATGATTTTCAAATAGGTAGGGAGGGTTGAGAGTTGTGGGACTTGGAAGAGGTATATTTTCTAACACCAACCTACTCATTTTGCATCGAGGAGGGATATTAGAATAATGGAAAGGTTGATCATCATGCTTAGGGAGACTAGGTAAGGTAATGTTTAGGAAAGTGTCTATGATTTCATGTTCATGTGCTAAAATATCTTCCCAAAGGGGATGAGGAGAAGAACAAGCAATACCTTCATTATTCTCTACAATTGTACCTTGTTTTAACAAGATACCTTCATCACTAGAAGGAGAGATATTGAGAGAGGAACACTTATCATCATCATGATTGTCTATGTTTGTATTTTCTTCTAACACATCATCCTCACAAATAGGAGAGATAGAAGGTAGTGTATGTTCAAGACAACTATAAACATTTTCATTTGCTAGACTCTCGTAAGCAGGGAATGCATTAAAACAATGATTAACATGTTTATTTACTAACTTATTCATTGCAATTTTAGAAAGGCATGAAACAAACATGTTTGAAGAACTTATAATAAAATGTAAAGACTAAAAATAAAATACAATTTTCATATTACAAAGAAGGAAATGTACTGATTACACTATCAATGCTTTGAAAATGAATTGTGTAAATGAAATAATTGAAAATGCATGAAATGAGCTAAATTAAGCTAGTTCTAATAAAATACATGTAGCAGAAACACAACCGATTGATACAGGTAGGTAAAGGCACAAATCAAAAGCTTAAAAAAACTAGGTTTTCAACTCTGTAAAGGGTACTTTTAGAAGCCTAAAGGGACTAGGTCGCCTAGGGTAGCGACTTAGTCCTAGTGAATTTTTTGAGATTTTTTTAGGTGTTGTGGATTGAGTGAGGTGTTTGTGTATAGGGACTGTAGACCTGAGATGAAAATGCAAAATTTTAGAGATATGTAATGATTAAGAATGCAAAAATGCAACCTATTAGGCAATTTTCACTAATGCAAATTTTGAAACCCTAGGATGCAAAGTAAACCATGCATAATGTGACGCAATGAAAACTTAGGATGCTCAAGAGGTCCAAATCAGAAAAGATGGTAAGAGAGTTGGGTTCACCAAAATGATATGCAAAGAAGAAGGGAAAGAGGATTCCCTAAATAGGCTCCTAGGGTTTTTCACCTAAGGAGCACTTGGTTAGGAAATGACTCTCTTTGAACTTTGGCAGTATGCATTTTGGGTGATTTCATTTAAAGATAGGGGTTGTGTTGTGTGTGGTTATGTCTAAATGAATTATTATAAGTGCAACAAACTAAAAATATAAGCTAACTAGTAATGTAAATATAGAAAATGAACTTAGATAGAAAACACATTGTGATATACAAATATCCTAAGAAATGTGAACAAAAATAAACAAAAATGAATGAATTAGAATGTGTGCACCTGGGAGTGTATTGTAGACTTGGGGAAACTTTGAAATTCTAGAAAATTTGATTTTTGAATGTAGTGGGACACTTGTGCCAAGCTAGGTGATCTAGTCCTTCTTCGAGAAAATTATAGAAAATTGCTTTGGAGTCCATTTTAGCCAAAAGGGTATCTATATCTACCAAGATTTATAAAAAATAGCTTCAGTGGGACTAGGCCGCCCAGGGTGGTGACCTAGTCCTCTTGAATTTTTGTGAATCAAAAAGATGGGATCTGAGGCCTTTGATCTGTGTTTTCTGCTCCTTCATGTATCCAGTCTCGAAAGTGAAGATTTTGGTCTATGGAATTATCCCAAGCTTCAACTAGGGTTTCTTCAAACTTAGAGAGCTTGGTCAACTTGTTGAATGATCTTCAAGTTCCCAATGCACCTAAATATGCAAACACACATAAAGAGAAAGAAGAAATGTTGATTGTTATAGTATGGGGGCTTGCCTTGGTCAAGCCCCTTTGAAAAAAATTAAATCAAATGATGAAAAAAAGTAAGCAAGCATGGAATATGAATTAATTTACTTAGTTACCTTGCCATGATGGTTGATATTGAGTTGCAGCAATGAAGGTTCAACCCTTGAGTGCTTCAGCAATGATGTCTTGATGACCTACAATCTGAAACCCTGGATTGTTTGAGAATAAGGAGAGGTGAAAGATGAGAGGAGTATGAGTTGAGGGGTGCATATAATGAGAATTAGGATTTTTAGGCTTATTTATACAATTTATGCCCTAATATTATTGAAACAACTACATACAAGCCAACCTTAGGATTTTAGAGACAAGAATCCTGAAAGAATTTAATTTAAAATTGAAAGTAATGCCACATGGGACTAGGTTGCCTTAGGTGGTGACCTAGTCCACCTAGTCATTTTTCATTAGTTATCGTTAATTAAAATATGATTATTTATGCTTGTTAGGATTGTCTCACAAAACACACTGAAGTTGGACATGTATGTGTATTAAGGGGTCATTATAGCATAAGGAATTGTTGATTTAGTGATGGCAAGCCTAGGAAAGTATTAAAATATTTTATAACACCTTACAAAACTTTGATACAAGGCTTGAAAAGGGGTAAAAGGAGGCTAAAAATGGTCCAAAATCCATAGGAAAAGCTCCAAATGAGGGAAAAGTGTCAAATTCTACACTTTTTGGTGACACAAAATGAGACTTATCTGGTGCTGAATATTATACAAAAAACCCATATTAAATAGAATTTTAAAATATGCAACATAGAAGAGGGAAATTACTAGAATGAATAATTTGATATGTGGATCTTGAAAGAAGAGTGCCATGAAAAACAACTTGTGATGGGGGACTAAAAATAGACAAGGGGAGATAAATATCATAGCAGATATTGATAGAATGCATATAGCATGTTCCATCCACATAAAATAACCATGACAATTAAAAGTTTGTTATAAGGAGCTTGAAACAATTGAGGGAAAAATAGTATCATGAAACATATTGGTGCAAGACAAGTAGTCTATGTAACATTTGCAATGTGTATTAGAATAAGACTTTAGAATCACACATAAATGGTTTTGTAATAGCTCTTTTTCGATTTCTCTATTTGTCTAAAATATTTATTGCCAGGGAATGTAGATCAAATCTTATCGATTGAGTCTTTGGCATTATAGGCATTTTGTAAAATTTATTGCTACTTATTGGGTTCACGAGTTCTATTTAATGTGGTTTTGGTGCCAAAGAATGTAGCTTGAATTTTGAATTGACAATTCAACTCTTGCATAGACTGCTTGTCTTGTATGAATATGTTTAGTGTGCGTTTTTAGTCATGTGTGATGAATGGGAAACTTCAAACGTATAAGCATCTTTGGCGATATAGCCATTAACATAGGGGTGATTGCATATATATATATGCAAAGGCTTACTATGAAAGAAGTTAAGTGTTATTCTAATAATTATTTTAGACTTTCTATATTTGTGTATAATATTTAGTGCAAGATAATGTAGCTTGAATTTTCAATTGGGTCTGTGGCATTATACACATTTTATACAATTACTTCCTTGGTATCTTTCTAATTGATTTAACTTTAAATCCTTACAAAGAGGACGGTGTAGATTGTGAACGGTATGTGGAAATAAATGCTTTGAAACATACATAGACACATTTGTATATATATATAGAAGACAAATACAACAAAACATTTAATTAAGAATTGTTTCCTTGTGTTAGGTTTTCTTGCTTGGCATGAAACTTTAGGAGTATCTTATTTTATTCTTCCTCTGACAAGAACTATTTTTGACTTTCAAATTTATGAAATTTTATGCTATTATTAACTATGTTTATACTACAATCTACATAAATAAAAATAAAGATAGCATACAGAACTATTTAGACATACATGTGTATATATAGATTACTGTTGCATTGTGAAATGAGCCATAGTGGTTTTGGTCTATATATATGGATATATATTTCTACCTATATGTATATTTTTAAATATGAAAAGGGAAATTTCAATAAATAAATATATATATATATACACGCATATATGTATATATCTATGTTTCAAGTAATTCAATACCATTTCCCTTTTTCTCAATAATATTTAGTGTCCATTTCTTGCTTTGGGGTTTCGATAGAGCCTTTGAGGCTTGATGATGTGAATATGGTAGGGAGGAGACTGACCATATGTTAAGAGGTTTTGAATTTTACCATCATATATTTCTACCTGGTTATATACATGAACACACAAATTATCTAGTGTTCTTGTCTGCATAAAACATACACTATTCGATCGATCACATTTGCAATTGTTTCCATAGCTCCGTTTCCACGTTCCCAAATACATCCCTTATTAATTATTCTTTACCAACATGGCATTTACTCAAAATTTTCCATATTAAATCTTTTTCTATTTAGAACACATGGTGCTAACCTCTATTATTGTATATCTATATTGTTTCATTTATAGTGTTGCACAAATACAATAGACATTCAAAATAATTAGTCTATTATAAACTGTCTATTCAAACTTCTTTCATGGTCGAAGAACTCGATCCAATACATCTTGTCCTTGTTAGACACCATCAATAGTACATATATATGTGTATATTTATATATATCTATTTGTATATACACACACACACACACACACATATATACATACAATCTAAACTATATGTGAAAATCATTGCTTGGAAACATAAACAAATACATATATATATATAAATATATATATATATAAATATAAATATAAATATATATATATATATAAATATATATATATATATATATATATATATATATATTGAAGACAAAAGGACTAATTGTATTTATATATATATGCAGCTTGTCCTCATTAAACACCATCAATAGTGCATATATATGTGAATATTTATATATTTATATATGTGTGTGTGTATATATATATACACATACATGTATATATATAGACACATATATACATACAATGTAAACTATATTTGAAAATCAATGCTTGGAAACATAGACATATACATATACATATACATATATATATGTATTGAAGAAAAAAAAGACTAATTTTATAAGTGGTGTTCGAATAACACATATATTGACTACTTAATATTGTAGAAAAAAACCGAAATTGGAAAGAAGGGTTGGCGGTAGTTGAGTTACTTGCCTCATTGTGTAAAAAGAGCATGTTAAGTGTTTGCTTGTGCAACCATTAATGCATCCTGCCTTTGTTGTGTGATGGAGCATATTTTTACAAGGCAAGAAACCCGTGTATCAGTTCTAAGGGGTATTGGAATAACATTTCACAATCATGCGTAAATGACTGGTGGACAAAAACCTTTGCCCTCTTTTCAATTTCTTTGGTGTGTGTATATTTTTGTATCAACTATCATTTACCTGTTGTAAGATCCAGATTTGATAATGGAGTTGAAAGATTGAAATGAGGCTAATAGCTGCACAAATTCGAATGATTAATTCTAAACTAACAATCTAAATCAAAACAACAAAGTACGAAGAAATAAACAATGAATAACAAAACAAATAACTTGGAAACCTCTCACTAAATATGCATTCACCCCTTAGAATTATCTCGATTGCTCTTCTCCATTTTGCCTTTTCAGTATACTTTCCCTCAGATTTTTGTGTTTGATGCAAGTATAACTTCATCAAATTTCTAAGCAAAATATCGAAGATAAGTTTCTTCTCAAAAGTGTATGATTTTGGGAGGAGGAATAATGATAATGACAAGCCATTTTATAGATTTTGGGTTTTCGAACTATCGGCTCAGATTGAAAGAGAGATCGATGGATGAGATTAATGAATGCCTTACGATTTGAGTTGTGTGTTAGATAGAACGTGAGTTAGAACATGAGTCAGGAAAGACTAAAAATGGAACAAGATCTTAATCTTCAGTTAAAAGTCTTCAAAAATAGAAGAACTATAATTTGCATGTCAAAGACAAAGTCAGAACTCGAAGATGAGGAATTCAAATGCATAATTAAATTAATTAATTAAATAAAGGATATTTAATTAATAGATGCATACATGGATATGAGTTAGAACTAGTTAACCGACTAGTTGTGATAGAGAGTCTTCTCGCAGAGATGATCAACTGTTGAATTTGAAGATAAATGGAGAACTAAAAATAGATCTCAAGTCAGAAGGTAAGTGGACGATTAGATAACTGATTGACAAAAGAATGTGACATAAATGATTAATAAATGAATTAAATGTTAATTTAATTCAACATTTGAAAATAAGAAGATTAAATTAAATAAATAAAGATAATTTATTTAATTGACTTTCGAAAAGGGTGGAATTTGAATAATTAAATAATAAATATTTAATTATGGATAAAGATTTTTAAATGAATAATTAAATAACAGTGTATTTAATTATAAAAGAGGAATTTAATAAGTTAGCAACATAATTAAATAAATGTAATTTATTTAATTAATCAAGTTGAATAAATGAGTTAATGAATTAATGAATTAATTAAAAAAGGGGTATTTAATTAATAGAGGAAATATGTATTAGAAAGGGTAATTAAATAATTGACATTATTTAATCATGACCATGGATAAATATAAAATTATGTTGAATGTGTACTCGCAGGCCTAGACCAATTTTAGGTATCTACAGTTTGCCCCTCTTTGATAAAATTTTGTTTAGGCATTGTGTCAAAGAAAATATGCCTCGGTCATGCCTCAGCATGAAACAGGGTAAGGTATGCCCCCTCGGGAAAATTGACAATTTTTGAAAAGTTCAAAAAAAAATCAAGAAAAATTCTCGATAAGTCAATTTGATGGTTAGAAATGCTATGGAGTTGACATAATTGAATTTGGAGATGGTACAGACGTGTATGGGTCATTTGAAGTTAAAGGTTAAGCGGCCAATAGACTAAGTCAGAAGGAATGCCACCCAAACCTTAGCTATAAATAAGAATGAGGATGAAAATCAATTCATTTGCACCCGGTGAGTTTGAAGAACATACAATTTTGCTCTGACTAGCTGACGAAAATGGCTCCCATTCCCTATGTTGCGCATTGAGGATATCAGATCCAGACCTTCAGGAGGCCAGCCGATGCAGGAACTGGTATGTACCCAAAAATGAGCCCTTGAAATTTATTTTTGCATGTAGATTTAGGCTTTTAAAATTTATTTTTCAGATGCAGTCTTTAGGAATCAATGCATATGCTATCGTATGCACCACATTTGACTGCGGAACGACGTATATGTAAAAAATTGTCTAGGCTAGGTTAGGCAGACTAGGGAATCAATGCATTTGTTTTGAAATGCATTGCATATGTTTTTCTGAAACACATTTGCATTTAGAATAAATGCATTTAGTATAGTGAACCACATATGAATTTGTGTAATGCATATGTAGTAGATGGAAAGGTTAGATAAAATGCACCACATTTGTATTTAGATGGAACATGGATGGGGATGTGCAATGCATTTGAAATATGTGACACAAATTCTTTTTCATGCAACGCATTTGTAAGAATGCACCGCATTTGGCTGGTTAAAATTTTGAAAAAGTTTCTAATGAAAAACTTGAAATTTTTAGACATGTGGGTGAAATGTAGGTTGTCTTGGATCCTATATATACTCAGGAGACTCGGCAAGATACTTTCGATCTGAGAGATCACTTGACTAGTGGAGAGATACGGTTGCTATGGAGACTTGGTCTATGTCATTCTCTCTTAATGCCTGGCAATCGGGAAAACATAGGGATGCTCACTGTGTTATGTGAGCGATGGCACTCAGAGACCTCATCATTCCATCTATTGACTGGGGAGGCGACTGTCACATTAGAGGATGGGTACATGATTTTGAGACTGCTGATCAGAGGAGATCGGGTTATGTGTGATACCCAGTGAGGATTGACGGAGCTAGCAAGATTTTATCAGGTGGACGACATTAGGAGGCTCGAGATCGAGCACTATGAGATCAGATGGCTGATGTTAGCAGGTAGATATGACAAGATTGACTATATATTATTTACATTGATCAGTGGGATAGTTCTACCAGATCGATGGGGTCACGACTTTCTTGTGGGATGGGGGGAGATGTTGGTGGGCATGTTGGAGAGGGAGACATTATATGCATGGGGTCTATGTCTACTAGGGATGCTATATTTTCATCTACATGGCATTGCATACAAAGACGCACAGTCATTGAGTTGTGGGACCACCTTGCTGATGGTGTGTGCATGGGAGAGGATAGCTTGTATTTTGTCCTCCAGTTACTGTAGGGAGATGAGAGAGATATCCGTATGTTTTGCGGTACATGGGAAACATCACACAGAGACATGTGGGGGACATCGGATATTGGAGACATGCTCTTGACATCTTAGATCATTTCACATGGAGACTGTACATGGATTGTGAGGAGTGGATGGATGATGAGAGACATTTTCTATTTTGCCAACAGACACGGTATCTCATTGGGAGGACTGTTTTGAGTGTGCACATTATAGAGAGACATTTACTAGAGTGGGTTATGAGATAGTTTGGAGAGGTTCAACATGAGCCTCGAGGTAGAGTAGAGTTTTCTTGGTCGTCGAGAGAGGTTCCATGGTGGAGACCCATGATTCCAGTGGCTAGTACGGAGACAAAGATATAAGCATTACAACCATTATGTTGGGGATGGAGAGATTGATTAACACATCCAGGGACTACAGCTGCATACGACTCATGGTGGGTGGAGCATCGTCTGATTCCCTACACCGATCATGATCAACCAGCACCAGTTGAGAGATGAGGCATAGGTTCGAGAGGACGACAGAGAGGTGGAGGTGCTAGAGTTGGTAGAGTTGGAGGGAGAGATGATGGAGACGATGGCAGAGGCAAAGGTGGTGATAGAAGTGCGAGACGAGGATAGAGAGGACGAAGGGGGGGTTAGGTAGGTGGAAATTCACCTATCTGAGAGGTAGTAGCAGATGATGTACCAATGTTGGACATCGAAGGTGGAGCGAATGTATAGGCTGGGGATGAGCATGATACCAAGGAGGTAGTAGTAGAGGAGCGTGCAAAGATAGATATTGGAGTAAAGGATGATGCAGAGGATGTAGATATGGATATGTCTATAGACCCTCTAGGTATTTTAGTAGGATATGGAGAGGATGATGCTGAGCATGATGTTGAGGAGGAGGCACCGATGGAGGAGCAGGAGAGAGATCTTAGGGATTGGATGATGCTCCTAAGGATGGAGATAGAGAGGCTCTAGAGGAGAGACTCAGACTTATCACAACAGAGTTTGATTCTATGAGGATAGAGAGAGGCAGTGCACTCTCGAAGAGGGATAGTGAATTGATGGAGAGGGATTAGGCTATAGCTTGAAAATAGGAGGTAGAGTACTAGTTTGCAGAGGTCAAACGTCAGTGCAGTGGATCTTCATCTGATGGCATGGTACGGGAGTTAGTCAGATCAGTTGAGAGAGCCACCTATTACAAATATTTATATGAGGTAGTGGTGCCAATAGAGAGACAAGCTCCTAGCTTCTTAGAGGTGCGTAGTCAAAGATCATAGGGCAGGAGTCACACTAGGACACAAAGTATAGAGGGTGTGGTAGGACCACCGAGGACAAGTCCATATGAGAGGTCGTCTACTTCATAGAGAGGAGCTCCAAGGATTGTTCCACCACCTTCACCGCGTGACAACAGTGGCAGTGGGACACAGTGACACTTATTATTATGTAGACATGTATTTTGATCAAAGAGCCTGCGAGCTCATTTTATTTATGGATACATTCTGATCTTATACTGTGACACATTATTTTGAGCGATCTATATATGATTTTTGGCGGCTTTTATATGATATGCAATTCTATTTTATTGATGATGCATTGTTTCTTTATGATTATGTTTCCTAGATGATCATGTAGATATGTATTATGAATGGATGCTTCTACATTTTATGGGTTTATGCGATTATGATTCCTATGATGATGGATGTAATAGGCTATATGATTTTATTTATATGTGATGGTGATATGTATATGCAATTTTTACATTATGTATCTTATAATGATGAAATGCCTATTATATCATTATTTCTAATGTATGCAATGAAGATGTTAATGTATGCAATGAAGATGTGGATGTTACTATCTACATGTAAGAAATTCAATGCAACTATATGAAATGTTTTATAAAATGTATGTTTATGCAGAGAATATAATGTTTTTGTTATGTCATAGGACCTTATCACTATGTCAGAAAAAAAGAAATGTTAATGAATGATTTCATAATGTTAGTAAGAAATAATTAAAGTGGTTGATTGAGAATAAACATGTGATCTTCGATATTTTTCCAGATACGCTATGCTTTCTATTTTTATCATCATTGGGTGGGACATGACACAAATGGATAATACATACCATGATACAAGATAGACCATAGTGTACAAAGTCATCCATCTGCAAAAAACAGACAGTCATAGACAAGGAGTTTCTTAACTCATACTAAGGACAAGATTGCCCCAATCATTTTGTCAAGACAAACCATAGACAACAAACAAATAAAAGACAGGTCATCAGACATCATTGCTCCTCTAAATCCTTGATAGGACATCCTTGAGGAAATGAGTAACATGACTCAAAAAAAGAAGTTAAAAAGATAGTTGATAGACAACATTCAAAGAAAAAGAGTCCTGAGACATCCTTGAGAAAGCTAGTAACCAGACTAATTCACAAATCGATAAAAAGATAAGACAAAATAAGATATAAAGTCATAAAGCCAAATAAAAGTATTTGCCAAAACTTGATCTTGTATGATTGTTTGATTGTTTGATGTTTGAAATAGTGTAATGTGAAAGCTGACATACACCACATAAGACATTGAGTCTGGTTTCGACTTGGTGACTATCTGTATAAGGCATGACAAAGCCTAGCTTTAAAAAAGACACATGTCGTATAAGACGTTGGAGCTTGATGAGGTTGATATGACAAGCTACATGAGGCTATGACAACTTGACGATGCCTGTTGACAAGAAAGACATATCTTGTTGAAGACGTAAATTGATCATTCTGACAATGTGATTGATATTGAATTGATGACTTCAAGATTTTTTTTCCTTGTTGATGCATGACTTGTGTTGATTCCTTGACTAATTAAAATTGTTTTTACACAGTGTATGACATGATACAATACCCTAAAGGACTGAAGATATGTACTTGTGCCTTGATATGCAACGTGTGTGATAGTGAATGAAATAAACCCTATTGGACTGACCTAGTGCGGTCTCGAGGGCTTATTGATTGATTAGCCTTGCCTGCATTGTACACGAATGGACCTTGTAGTTTGACACGACCAATGACTTTGAATATACAAAGAGTCATGATTTTAAATGTGTGTGATACATGAAAAACCTAGACTGACAGACCTAATGCCTCAAGGGCACATCGATTGATGGCCTTGCCTATGTCCCGGTCATAGAGGCAACGTAGTTCGACTATGTCTACAGCTGCCTTAACATGACTGACTTGACTCTGTTTTTGGTATTTTGTGACATGTTTTGATTTTTTGGGTTTTTTGAAGTTTTTCGAATGTTTTTGGGATTTTCTCAGGACATTTTTGATTGTGTAATGTTAGGATGAAGGTCTTCATGGTACAAAATAAGGATTTTCCCCTAGTTGGGAATAGGATGTATGAGATGGAAATGGGGAATGTGACATAATGGAATTTGATGTCAATCATTCCAAATGATAGATATGACAACCATTTATTATGAGGGATGTCGTAAAACTCTGCTTAGAGTGTTGGTAGACGAAAGAGCGATTTTGAGTACACATGGCGCCTATTTTCTAGGTTTTCACCAAGGTACTTATCCATAGTGCCACCGAAGCGGTCTTCACTCTTGGACGGATTATTTCTCTTGAATTTTTTTTTTTGGTGTTACACTGACGCTTGTTTGCCAGGTTTTCATCAAGGTAACCTTTTTTTTTGTTTTCTCTTTTTTTTTTTATATTTGTATGTTCTAGTTTAAGACACGGATTCTCAAAAGTTACACATATACCCTCTTCAGATGAAGACTGTTGATGGGTGACATAAGTGGCTCTCCTTTAGGAGTAGACAGTTGATATGCTCGTGATCCAAAGGCTACCATGACAATATAGAGCCCCAACCAGTTAGGTTCAAAGTTACCTAGTTTTTCTCATTCAACTTGATTCTTAGGGTTCTCCATTAAAACTAGGTCACCAATGTCAAAGTCTCTATTCAAAACTCTCCTATTATAGATACGACGAAGATGATTCTGATATGCTTGTAAATGGTCTAGTGCCTTCTATCTTTGTTCATCTAGTAATTCTAGCTCTTGTAGCCTAGATACATGGTATTCTTCATCGTCATGTGACCTTTCAAGGAAACCCTAAGGGAGGGAATTTAAACCTCAATAGGTAAGATAGCTTCGGACTCGAATACGGTGAATATGGAGTGGTGCCAGTGGGAGTGAGGATGCTAGTGTGGTAAGCCCATAAGGCAAGATTAAGCTATAGGTGCCAGTCATGACCAACATCATTGATAGTCTTTTTCAAGATTCTAACAACGGTTTTATTAGACGCGTCGGCTTGGCCATTACCTTTGGGGTAATATGGGGTGGAGAAATTGTATTTGATATGGAACTCATCAGATAGATGGCGTACTTCTTGGTTCTTGAATGGGTGACCATTGTCTGTGATTATGGATTGGGGTACACCATACTAAAAAATGATATAGTTGAGGATGAACTTGGATATTTGCGTATTGGTGATGTAGGTCATGGGAATAGCTTCATTCCACTTGGTGAAGTATTCAGTGGCAATTATGATGAATTTATGACCGTTGTATGATGTAGGGTGTATCTTACCAATGAGGTCAAGTCCCCATTAGGCAAAAGGCCATGGTGATGTAATCAGATGAAGCTCTTGTGCTGGTGCTCGTATCAAATCTCCATGTATCTGACATTGTCTACATTTCCTTACAAAGATGTATGAGTCTTTCTCCATTGTAGGCCAATAATAACCTAGTCTCATACTCTTATGGGCTAAATTAGGACCACTCGAATGGGATCTACATATACCCTCGTGCACCACTCTCAAATTTGTTTGTGCTTCTTCAACATCGAGACATCTCATTAGGGAATTATCTAAGGTACGTCTATATAGGGTATCTCCGATGATGGTGTATTTAACTGACTTTCGGATAAAGGTTCTGCGTTGGTTATTGGACAAGTCTAAATGTAAGGTTTGGTCTTCCAGGTAGTCAAAAATGTCTTTATACCAAAGGGATGTAGGACCAAAAATTGTACACACTATCGCAGTATCGAGGACATCGTAGGTAGGGACCAACAACTACTCCATCAAAAACTCAAACCTAGGCACGTAACTTGGAATATCTAACAAGGAACCCATGGTTGCCATAGCATCTACAACTATGTTTTGAATACATGGTATCTGTTGAAAGGTAATTTCATTGAAGTATTGCTTGAAACTATCATCCATGCATTTGTAAGGAGCCAGTTTCTCATCCTTAGTCTCATAATCATCATTTACTTGTTAGATTACTAGTTGAGAATCACCAAAGACATGCAGACTCTTAATTTTCCATTGTGCTACCATTCTTAGTCCTATCACTAAGGATTCATATTCTGCTATATTATTAGTACAAGGGAAAGCAATCCTTAATGACTTTGGAATAGTATCTCCTTGAGGTGTAACAAATAGGACACCTACTCTTGAACCACGATTTGTATGTGACCCAACCAAGTATAGTTTCCATTTGGTTTTAATGTCAATGTTGAAAAGAAATTCATCAAGAAAATCTGCCACTAAAGGATTATCTGGCTTCATGGGTGCATCTACTAACTGATCTACTATCACATGTCCTTTTATAGCCTTCCTTTCCACATATTGGATGTCATACTCACTAAGTATCATAACCCATTTAGCCAATCGACCTGTTAATGCTGTCTTACTTAAGAGATACTTGAGCGGATCAATCTTGGCCACCAACAATGTCTGACGATTTAGCACATAGTGCCAAATTTTTTGAGTAGCAAAGACTACTGCAAGACAGGCATGTTCAATTTTGTTGTAATTCAATTCATATCCTACCAAGGTACAACTAATATAATAGACTACTCTTTCACAATCTTGATCATCATTTTATGCAATAAGAGCTCCTAATGCCGACTAAGTTGCTGGAATTTATAGTATCAATGGATTTCCATCTGTTGGTGGCATTAAGACAGGTGGAGTGAGAAAATAGTCCTTTTTTTGTTGGAAGGCTTCCTGAAATTTAGGCGTCCACACAAAAGGTACTCCTTTCTTGAGTAGATGTTGGAATGGGTGTATTTTATCTACCAGTCATACTATGAAATGCTTGATGGATTGTAATCATCCTTGTAGTGTCCTTAGTTGACCTATGCTGACTGGAGGAAGAATTTTTATGATAGCTCTTACCTTCTCAAGATCTACCTCTATGCCTCTTCTAGAAATGATATACCCTAGAAGCTTCCCTGATTTCACTCCAAAGACACATTTCTTCGGATTTAGTCTGACATTTTAATGCTCTAGCCTCTAGAATATCTTTTCTAGAACCTTCAAATGATCTGCCCTAGTTTTTGATTTAGCTATAATTTTATCTACATAATCTTCCATGAGAGTATGTATAAAGTCATGGAAAATAGTAGTCATGGCCCGTTGATAGGTAGCTCTTGCGTTCTTAAGGCCAAAAGGCATGACATTCCAATAGTATGTGCCCCATGGACATGTGAAAGTTGTCTTATGTTGGTCTTCAATTGGGATTCTGATTTGGTTATATCCAGAGAAACCATCCATGAGGGATAGCATCTCGTAGCTTGCTATAAGATCCACTATCATGTCTATGTTTGGCAAAGGGAAATTATCTTTAGGACATGCCTTGTTGATGTCTCTAAAGTCTGTGCAAATGTGAATACCCCTAGTTGGTTTAGTCATTGGTACAAGATTTGATATCCAATCTGCATAGTCTATGGTCTTTATGAATCCAACATCTAGAAGTTTCTTAAGTTCTACCTTGACTAGTAGAGCAATCTATGGACGCATTTTCCTTAACTTTTGTTTGACTCTCTTAATACTTGGCTGTAGAGGTAGATGGTGCAATATTAGGTCTAGATCTAGCCCAGGCATGTTAGCATATGACCATGCAAAGTTTATTTGTCTCTTCATAAATAAGTCCTTAAACTTAGGTTGTTCTGTCTCTATTAAAGAAGCTACAAAATACACCGTCCGAGGATTTTCTTCTGTAACTATGTTGACTGCAATAGATTCTTCAAATAGCATTGGTGACTTTTCCTATTCAAGGGGGAGAATATTTAAACCTCTATCCTTGGGTGCCTTAAAGAGCTTTTCGCCCTCCGATGCGTCCTTTATTTTGATTATTTCTTCGTCCAAAGGTGCCTTTCCGTTTTCACCTAGGGACTCATCTTTTTTATTATTTTCATCTTTTTTATTTTCTTTCTCATTTTTGTGACTAGAGGTGTAAATAGACTCCCCAAAGTATGCCTTATCATCCAAGTCTATGGTGAAACCAACTTTATGATCCCCTCTAGGTATGCCTTCTCGAAGTCCCATGAACTCAGCTAATGCTTGATCATTCTTGAATGTGTCTAAAATGGGTGTACCTTGTTGATCCCAGTCAATAAGTTTGGGATATAAAAGAGGCATGTCATCATAAGAGTTTTCAAAGGTGGAAGCCAACAAGGTAAATATGGAATGGTTGACATGGTCACATAAGTTCTGGACTAACTCCTTCTTGGTATTTTTCTTAGGGATAGGTTTATTCTGACATGGGACACTTGTAATGGTTAGGTCTTGAGAAGATGGTTTGTTAGGTGCCCAAGATGTGTGATCAAGGGTTTCCCAATAATAGTTCTTAAGCCACTCTTCTTTGGACAAGGATTCCTGATTACAGGGACTAGACGAATTTGGTAAAGATTTAATCATGAGGTCAAGTTCTCCAAATAGAGTGTCTAGGTTCATAGTACTGGTAGAGGAAAGGGAATCCCATTAATACTCATCTGATTCAGGGGATTCATCGTAAACTGGAGATTCATCATAAATTGGGGATTCATCATAAACTGGGGGAGGTGGTTCATGAGATGTATCGATATCTGCATAAGAACTCACTTCCTCTTGAAATGATGATGAAGTACCAGGAAAACGAATTCTAAGCAGTTGAAACCCTAGACCTAGATATTTTGGTTGTGGAGAGACAATGATTGGTTTTGTCCTTCCAATCTGATTTAGTCCTAACCCACTATGTCTGTCATAGCCTTAACTTTGAATTATTCTAAATCCTTTTCCATATTGATTCTTTTCTATTTGAATAGACGATGAGGGGTATTCATTATCTTCCTTGTACAGCCAAGAGGTAATATAACTTTGATCCACTTCCTCTTCACTTAATTCTCCCCATTTAGCCAGTGTCATTGTAGGGGGAACATGAAATGTGACTACTGATCGTTGTCTATCTGCCATGGGTAAGCCATATGCCTTAGGTGGAACCAGCTGACTGATACAATAGGTTGTCTTCTTGGAATATTCTCCACAACCCTTGTCTTGGATCTTGACCTTAGGAGTGGATGACGGGAGTTTGAATGAAACTGACTTAGTAAGATGTGATGGATTAATGTATGGGGATAAAGTGGATGATGGTGGAGCTTCTTGATTAATGGGTACTTGTCATTATGGGATTCTCTTTAGGCTTGTACAATATTGAAAAGGGTCTGGATCACCATCAATAGTGATCTTAGTGTCGTTATGCAGGAATTTAAGACATTGGTGGTATGTGGAAGGTACGAATTTCATGGCATGAATCCAAGGTCTACCTAACAATACGTTATATGGAAGTGTGAGATCTAAGACTTGGAAGCTGGTGTTCATGACTGCTAGGCCAATCCTGATAGGGAGTGTAACAACTCCATTGGATGATCTTTCCTCATCATCATAAGCCTTAATAACGATAATCTTTGAGGTGTCTACAAATTCTTCTAAGAATCCTAATGCCTTAAACAATTTTATGGTGCACAGGTTTAAACCTGCTCCTCCGTCTGCCAAGACTCGCCTAACTTTGGTTTGATGGACTTGGACTTCAAGATGTAATGGGGCATTATGATCAGTCTTTTCTATCAAATAGTATTGCTGGGAGAATATGGCGTGATGGGAGTTGGTTAAAAATCCTACCATTTCTTCGAAAGGATTGACATCTAAGTTGGTAGGAACAGTCATGTTCTACAGAGCTTTGTTGAGAATAGCTCTATGCTCAGATGATAAAATCAACAATTCCAAAATGGATATTTGTGCGGGGGTCTTGCTCAGTTGATGAAGGAGATTGTATTTAGACCTGGAGGACTATTTTGGTGGTTTAGAAGAAGGACCTGGAATGGTTATCTTTCTTTTGTGTGTGTTCACAACACATTCAGGATGCTTCTTAATGGTGAAGGTATCAACATGTTCATTTGCAGCTCGAAGGGTATATATGATCGTTCCTTTTCCATAGTCATACTTGGTGTTTGCATAGTTGGCTGAGGAAGAGTTCTTGGGTTCTGAATTGGAGGCCTTTCCTTTCGTGTGGTCATGTAACGGGTTTGTGAAGACCTTATGATCACCGTTCTTGGTATTTTTTTGACCACCAAACTCGATAGTTCTATTTTCAACAAAGTCTTGTATAATGTTCTTCAGTTGGCGACATTGTTGTAGGTTGTGTCCTTCCATTTGATGATAATCACAAAAAGAGTTATTGTCCCACCATGAAGGTTTAAAATATCCAGGATCATATTCTCGTGGTTCCAAAGGTTTAATGAGATTATTTTTAACCAACTCTTTGAAAATTGTCTCGATTGGTTGTCCTAAAGGGGTGAATTCCTGTGTAAGAAATCTCCTTTGTGGCCATTGTTGCTGTGAATTTTGGACATAATTTGCCGTTTGATTTTGGAATATTTTTCATGTCTTGAGTGGGGTTATAACTTCGATGTGTGATAACTGGTTCTGTATGTACATGTTTAGCATCAACAATGCCATCATTTGTAACATTTTTGTTTCTAGGCCAAAATTTATTCCTATCATTGGGTGTGATGTGATGTTGAACGACAGGATTTCTTCCTGGTACTTTAATTTCTCCTTTGTCAATAAGGCATTTTTCAAAGATGATGCCCTTTTGTACCAAGTCTAGGAATGAAGTACAACGATGTACCCTTAAGTCACTGCATAGTTTTGGAGTGATGTTCTCAAGGAATATCGTGACTTTTTGCTTTTATGGTATTTTGACTAGACATCTGCTAGCTAGACTCCATCTCTGGAAGAAAGTGATGAAATTTTTACCATCTTCTTGTGTTGTGTGACACAAGGTTTCTATGGTTATTTCATTGTCTATGTTAAAGGAAATTTTTTCAACAAACTTCTCAGCTAATTCACCATAGGATTGTATGCCATATGGTAGTTTGGAGAACCATTCCAATGCTATCCATATAAGGGTTCGTGGAAATAGTCTCATCAAGTATGTGGGGTCATATGATATGTCCATGCACACCGTTGAGAATTCTCTAATATGTTCTAAAGGATTCTTCCTCCCATTATACTTTGGCAAATTCAGTATAACATATCCATGGGGAAAAGATGTCATGTAAAGCGCTTTGTCGAAAGGGCATGGACATAGGTCTTGTGCTAAGATAGTTCATTTTCCTGAAATAGAAATGTTGTCCATTTTTTGTTGAAGCATTTGCATCTGGTTTTGGAGAACATCTACTTGTGTCAAGGACATGTTGCTTGCATTGCTTGGATCAATGTAGGTGTTTTGACATGTCATGTTTTGTGACAGATTGAGATTTGACAAAGGAATATGTCCTCTTAGAATTTTTTGATTTGGAATAGGAATACATATTGTCTAAATATTCTGATTTGATATAGGAATATGTATAGTCTGAGTGTTCTGTTGTGGTATAGGAATATTTCCAGTTTGAATGTTCTATTGTGGTATAGGAATATTTCCCATTTGAACGTTCTGAATTGGAATGGGAATTATCTTGCCCATGTTGGATCTCTTACCACTAGTGTTGGAGCCAAAGGGGTTGGAGGATGTTGCTCCTGTAGTAAATTGCATGCCTTGTGTTACGTTGAAAGGGATTGTATTGACAATTGACGATGTTTGTGTAGGTATGCCAGTTGAGATTGCTGCGGTGATTTGGGGAATAACAACATTTGACGTCGCAATTTGCATTGGTTGAGTGGACTATGGTTTCAAAGTATGAATATCAAATCCTGGTGGTAGTGTGACACCTTCTACTAGCAAATTTTCTAGATATCGTTGGGGATAACTTGCCAAACACTCATCCATGAAGGATGCAAACTCAAGATCTTGTACGATAGCGTCTATGTCTTTGTCAACGATTTGTCAAG
The DNA here is from genome assembly GCA_007115665.2 of Sequoiadendron giganteum. Classification (NCBI taxonomy): domain Eukaryota; kingdom Viridiplantae; phylum Streptophyta; class Pinopsida; order Cupressales; family Cupressaceae; genus Sequoiadendron; species Sequoiadendron giganteum. The sequence goes on along the minus strand of CM021107.1, from coordinate 61,343,323 downwards.
GGTATGTCTAGTGACATGTTTATCAATAAAAACTTTTTGTGGTCTCTCACTCCCTGATGGTTGATTTTCGAAAGGATTGATAAATTCATTAGGGTTTGACATTGCTTTGTGTTTCTTTTGAGACCTTGTTTCGACCGTGAATAGTTGCTCAAACCGGGGTAATGCAGACTATGCCTAAAAACTAATATGACCTATCTCTATGTTTTATGGATTTTATTGACAAATAAGGATGTTTCTAAAGACTTCTAAAATGACGTATACTAAGATGACGTAGGATATGACAGACAGTTATGGAAAATTTTGAATGGACTATGATGGTAAATGAATCTAAAATAGGATAACCTACCACCTATGGAGTAGTGTATGCAGTGATTTGCGTTGGACCAAGGAACCTGATTGTAGGACAAGGACAGTTGACAAGGTGAATTTCCCAAACTAGACTGTTGAGCTAAGAAGATTCAATAATATGACTAAAGTGACTAGGTTCAATGATGAAGACAAATCACGACATAAACATATCCAATGATGCTAAAAGTTGTTCTATTCTGCTATATGCAATTTCCTAAGAAGTATCTATATGCATGCAACTTAGGATGATGATGACTATGACGTATATGACACCTAGTAATGCAAGGTTTTGAGAAAAATTTCAAGTTTTTTGTCCAAGGTTGATCTTCAAAAATAGAAACGAAAATGACAGTGATGTTTCAAACACGATTGTTGTAGTTTTCGAGGTTTGTGTTGACAATAAAATATGGTTTACCTATCAAATGTGGTTCTAAGTTTAATAGATGCAGTTCACGATCATGCATGCGGTGATTTGACTAAAAAACTAGTTTCGGTGTTTGACAGATAGTTGTAGTTTTTCCAAACAGGTGTTGTTATCTATTTGGCAGATGCGACTTTCAAATACACATGTGGGGTTTTGTCTAAACCTGGTTCTAGACTTTTCCAAGTGGTTGCAGTCTTTTGTGATAGATTGGGTTTTTTAACTGACAAATGCAGCTTATTGAATCATATGCGGCTCAAAATATGGAATCTTTAAAATATGTTTAACAGATGTGGCTTGCATTTATAGATGCGACCCTAAACTTGACAGTTGAGGCTCGATATAACCAGAATATAAAAAATGAATTTTCTAACAGACAGATGTAGTGTTTACCCTAACAGATGCAAGTCACTAAGACATGCGATGTTTGAACTGACAGTTGCGACTCATTTTTTGATAGGTTGCAAATTTTTTGAAAGTGGTTTTGACTAACTCCATTTGTTGATCAAGATTTTTGATGAATATAGTAAACACAAGCACATAAATCAATGTAGTTTTAGTTTGCGATGATAGAACTTGTTAAGAATCGAAAAAAATTTACAACCTAGGCTTTTTGGACAATACTTGCTGAGTTCTTACTTGGATTTCTCCAGCTACGCATATTTATGGTGGATGACTAGTAGCTTGACCCCATTGGCTCCCCTCCATGACACTCACTTATATGGGGCAGCCAAGCTATTGTACCCATGAAACTCCCATGGCATACATCTCATCTCCCCACATAAACCATAAGAATGCAAGACGGCTTCATAGGGCTGACCCTACTGCGCTAGCAAATAAATAGGATTTTGGCAATTCTACAACAAGGTGTTTAGTAAGGGCTATCCATTCATGGGACACTATCCAATGTCAATGAGAGTCCATTTATGTCCATCTCGTAAGAATAGTGGGTGTGATTCTTGGGCTTTCCCCAAAAATCCACTTTTATATACCAGCTGGAAGTCGTTTGGCATCTAGCGTGCTACCGGTCTGAGTCATCTTGGGGTGAGTAATTTTTCCCACCAAAATAGGCCCAAGTTCTAGAGTTAGAAACTATTTCTCTTACACCCAGGATCATACAAATGCGCAAGGGGAGAGGATACTTCGGTGTACCAAATCATAAGGTTACAAAAACGTGCTTTCGCACCAAACAAAAATTATCTATCTACCAAACACAAAGCATGCTTAAATGAATAAAAAGAAAGCCACTAGTTCCTGCATACAAATGGATTAGTAGTTAAATGTTCTTGTCTTCGGCTTTCATCCTGTAGGAAATTGTGTCTTTGGTTTTTATTGTCTTCTATAGTTCGTCCTGCAAACAATAAGCTAATCCCCCTAAATACTGCTGCGAACCAAGATTAGCGAAAAACAAAAAATCAAATGAAAAAAAGAACAAAAAAAGAACAAGTAAAACGCGGATGTACAAAATTAAAAAAGTGAAAAAAAAATTACCAGTTGGATGCAGTTTTCCAAGCCATAGATGTGGCTTGAAACCAATTGACGAATGCAATTCAAGATGATAGTCTCAGGTCAGAAATGTTGACAGTCGGATGTGGTTCAGAAATTTGGGGATGCGGTTCATGACTGTAGATGCGGTGCAAGTTTCAGAAAACGCGGTTCATCGATACAAATGCGTCATTTTCTTTAACAGATGTAGTTCGTCATACGATTCCTACAAAAAACTAGAAAAAAGAAAAAATGGAAAAATAAAAAAATGAAAAGAAAAAGATGCACGGATTAGAAGTGTGATTCATGTCGGGTTCACCGAATGTAAGATCAAGATTTGATAATGAAGTTGAAAGATTGAAATGATGGCTAATAGCTACAAAAATTTGAATGATTAATTCTAAACTAACAATCTAAATCAAAACAAAAAAGTACAAAGAAATAAACAATGAATAACAAAACAAATAACTTGGAAACCTCTCACCAAATATGCATTCACCCCTTCAAATTATCTCGATTGGTCTTCTCCATTTTGCGTTTTTAGTATTCTTGCCCTCAGATTTCTGTGTTTGATGCAAGTATAACTTCATTGAATGTCTAAGAAAAATATCGAAGATAAGTTTCTTCTCAAAAGTGTATGATTTCGGGAGGAGGAATAATGATAATGACAGGCCATTTTATAGATTTTGGGTTTGCAAACGATCGACTCATATTGAAAGAGAGATCGACGGATGAGATTAATCAATGCCATGTGATTTGAGTTGTGTGTTAGATAGAATGTGAGTTAGAACATGAGTCAGGAAAGACTAAAAATAGATCAATATCTTAATCTTCAGTTAAAAGTCTTCGAAAATAGAAGAAATAGACTTTGCATGTCAAAGACAAAGTCACAACTCAAAGATGAGGAATTTGAATGCATAATTAAATTAATTAATTAAATAAAATATATTTAATTAATAGACGCATACATGCATATGAGTTAGAACTAGTTAACTGACTAGTTGTGACAGAGATTCTTCTCGCAGAGATGATCAGCTGTTGAATTCAAAGATAACTGGAGAACTAAAAATAGATCTCGAGTCAGAATGTAAGTGGACGATTAGATAATTGATTGATAGAAAAATGTAGTCCATAAATGATTAGCAAATGAATTAAATGTTAATTTAATTCAACATTCAAAAATAAGAAGATTAAATAAAATAAATAAAGATAATTTATTTAATTGACTTTCGACAAGGATGGAATTTGAATAATTAAATAATAAATATTTAATTATGGATAAAGAGTTTTAAATGAATAATTAAATTATAATGTATTTAATTATAACAGAGGAATTTAATAAGTTAGGGACATAATTAAATAAATGTAATTTATTTAATTAATCAAGCTGAATAAATGAGTTAACGAATTAATTAAAAAAAGGGGTATTGAGTTAATAGAGGAAATATGTATTAGAAAGGGTAAGTAGATAATTGACATTATTTAATCATGACCATGGATAAATATAAAATTATGTTGAATGTGTACTCGCAGGCCTAGACCAATTTTACGTATCTACACCTATGATTCTTGTTTTTTTTCCTAATTGATAGAAGATGAACAATCTATCTAAGGGTCAACTTCTCAATTCTAAATTCAAGCTACACTAGTTGGCACTAAACACTATAGCCAAATAAGTAAAAATCAATAGAACTATTAGGAAAACACTTAAGAACCATAAAAAAATAACAGATGGTCGTAAATTAACTTTAAAAAATGGAGCATAGAAGAGACAAAATATGATAATGAACAGTTTGTTATGGGCAACTAAGAAAACATTATCATGAAGAACACTTTGTTATCGCAAAATTCAAACAGATGAGAAACAAAGAATATCATGAATTTTTTTGATAGAACACATATAACATGTTCCATCCAAACAAAATAACCACAACAATTTTTTTTTAATTTTAAAAATTGAAAACAAACCTTGTTACAAGAAAAATAGACTAAATGATTACATGGACCTTCAAATAAATGAGGCAAAAAGAATATTATGCAAAATACTGATACAATACAAGCAATCTATGTAATAGTTTCATTGTCAATTCTAAATTCATAATTTTTTTGCAATTCTTATTAACCAATGAGGGACATTTAGCAACATACTTTTTTTAGGACCTAAGCTCCACACCATCATTAAAAACCCCAAACAAGTCTCCTCTATTTCTCTATAATATTTGGTACCAAGTGATGTAACTACAATCCCAAGTTAACTATGTGACGTTATAACCATTTTGCACATATTATGACTACCCATTGCCTTTACAAATTATTTTTGTTGTGTGGTTACTACAAAATAATGTACTTCAAATTTTCAATTGACAACTTGACTGTTGCACAGACTGCTTCTCTTGTATGAATAGCTATCTCTGAGCATCTTTATGCACCTTTTTAGTGAACCAAATGTAAATACCACTAATTGTGTTTAGTTTCACATTGAGTTAACTGGTCTTGCACATATACTTATTTACTTTTAATACTACCTTTTTGATTCCAATCAGTCCAATAGAATATATTTTTTGAAGTCAAATAAATCATTGTTTCCCCACAAAACAAGGCATACCTTTTTATTCAATTATTGTGATTTCACAAAATGTGTGTCGTTCCATCACAACCTTCCTTTGATGAGCTTTGTTTATTCGTTTTCTATCAAAGATTTTGTAAGTTAGTTTTCAATTGGACTATGCACATCTTTCCTCTCCAATTTCTATTTGACTATCCATTTATTAGTTTGGTTTGACTAAGCACTCATAATTTTGTTCATACACCAATTATAAAACATCTTTTTACTAGAATCAATCAATAAAAAAATGATATTTTTAACTTTCAATTTCCTTCTAATGGACTAATTTTGAATCCTTTATGCTTCTGACCATTTTTTTATACTGCACTACCCCATAAACCGCATGGATAATAATTCTTTTATTTACAAATTTATGGGCTAAATACTATTTACCATCATAACTAATATTCAAATAAGAAATAATCACAACAAATACCCTGAAAGTAATAAATTATCTACTATCACACAAGCATTGCAACAAATATTCAATAACTAAATTTACGGACTAACTTTTTAATTTTTATTTATTTATTCAATAATAGTAATAAAAGGGATCACTATTAAATCTTTAAATTTTTATTTTTTTATAATATTCCATACTTTTTATAAATATTATTTAATCTAGAACTTGAAGTTTTCCATGTACTAGTATCCATATTTATCTTCAAATATTAAATAATAATCAATGAATTCATTGAGTAACCTAGACAAAAAACATCATATATAGATGTGCATCTAGGCCTAACAACTATAAAATAAAAATACATACAAAATTACTATTTTGGAGAAAAAAAATTATTAGTAACAAAACTAATTGTTTAAAAATTTAATTTGTATTTTATTTTGCAAGTGTAATTTATTAAGAAATTTTTTCTTGAAAAATCATTTTCGAAAAATTATTAATTAAAATAATTTTTAAAAAAAAATTCTTCTTGCCATTATTATATTTTCAAACTTTATAAGGAAAAAATTTATTCATGTTTAATTGCTTAAGATTCCAATTCATAACCAATTCCCAACTAAAAAAATATTGACGTGGAAACGCAAAGATCAATTTTCTGTTTTATGCAAATTCTTCTTATTCTGCTATGCAATTCGTTATCTTAAGATAATTATTTACCATTTTTTTGAAATGGTTCTTAATCTACCATGCATTGCTTGTTAGATAACAATTTAGAAGTGACTATAACATGGGGTTTAAATGTTGTGCAATGGTCCAATCAAATGCAAAAATATAAAATAGTTTTTTCACCAAAGTTAAGTGTTTTATAACATCTTGAAGTTACGTGAGTCAAATTCATATCTTTTAATGGACACATAGTTTTGCTTTAATTGATCCATCCATCTAATTATTGATAAAAATATAAAAATTAATTTCCAAATATCTTAGTTCATTTCAATATACTCGACGAATATTATCTGTGATACACCTCCTACTATATACTAACCTCCATTATAAATACACGTTGCTTCCTTGATTCCCATGGAATAGTCATTTGCAGTGGACCCCTATCGACTGATTGTTGCATACCTGTACATTATAAAACATTCTAAGAAAAAAATATAATTAATTTATTGAAACTAGAAATTTGTTTGAAATATTGCAGTAGTTCATGGCAGTGATTGATAACAAGCGAAGTTTCTTTGCTGTAGCGAGCTGGACAACAAAATCATGTATGCCTTATACACGTCCTTTTCCTCCTAACCATTCGCACATTAACTTGCGACAAACATAATATTGTTAGAGACTCAACTACTAATGTTTGTATCCATGCTAGAAGCTTATCCTAATGAGCGATGACTACCGTCAGCCTGGCTCTGATAAGAGTAATCTATGATTACAGATAAGTCAGGCCCCAATTGCATGCCACATATCACCTACTCCAAAGCCCATCTATAAATCACATCAATTCCCCACGAGGGAGAGCTAACAAGGGATATTTGAGATGGAGGGAAAGGCAGAAAAACTAGAGCGACTTGGCGCCTTAGGGATTGTGGCAGAGTCCATCAGAATCCTTCGTTGTTGTCCACAAATAATAGGGGCCATCACACTCACCTTCGTTCTGCCTCTTTCTTTGGCCGCTCTGCTGCACACTTTGATCTCACTGCCTCTTTCCGCTAAACTCCTTTCTGATGAATTAAATTCCTTAACAAGTGAAGATGTCAATGAAGGAGGCGAATCCCACTGGCAATTAGCTGTATTTTTAGCCTGCGAGACGGTGTATGGAATTTCGGTTTATACACTGTCGGGGCTATTGACGGCCGCCATGGCGTCTATTGTGGCATCCGCTTACAGCGGCAAACAGGAACCCTCTTTAGCAAGGCTTATGAGAATTCTTCTAATGACCTGGAAACGAATGCTCATAACGTCCCTGTGGGTTTTCGTTTTATTAATTTTGAATATAGTTGCCTTTGCTTTGGCTGTGAGTTTATTCATATGGGGTTTCAACCATTTCAACGTAACCTCTGCTGGCCCATTTAACGCTGCGCTGATATTAATTAGCTTGGTGGTCGTCCGCGTGTGGGTGAATATCATTGTGATTTGGAAATTAGCGTGCGTGGTGTGTGTTGTGGAGAAGAAAAGTTACGGTTTGGAGGGTCTGAAGAAGAGCCTGCGTCTCATCAATGGGAAGGATTCTGCAGCCTTACTGCTTACGCTCATGTGCCTCGTCCTTAAATTTGGTTTCAGTTATGCAGTTGTTGGAGGGAATTGGGATGCAGTTAACGTCGAGGGGAGTAACGCGTATGGAACAGTTCTAGTGATGTTGCAGTGTGGAGTTGTTTTGATGGGTCCTTTGACGCAGAGCGTTCTGTATTTTGTGTGTAAATCTTATCATGGTGAAAGCATTGATAAATGGTGGGTAGTGGATCAATTGGAGGACTATTATCCTCTTCAGTATTTGTCTGTGTAATCCAAGTAATCAGATCGACAAAAAGACGATTACGCATTACTGTAATATATGTATTTTCATGTAAATATCACTTATAGGCTGCACACAAAATCTTTAAGCTTTTACAATGAACATTATACATCTACATAGTTCATATATACTCTCACCTAATTACTAAGATGACAAAAGATGCTTGCGACAATCTTCCTAAATCATATTAACTTTAAAGGTTTTAATTATGGAACACAGCCCTTTATAAAATGCCCCCCTAAGAAAAACCGTCCCATTTCCAACAAATATGTTCGTGACAGCAGTCCATGATAGATACATTGAATTACAGTAATGCATTATCACGGTTTTATCTACCTAATTACTTTGACAGCATATCGATGCTCTTACAGGATATTCCTACAACTGATCCACTTAAAGAAGTCCATCACGATCATCTTTCATCATCTCATTGATTAGGTGAGAAAATATCTGAACTATTTAGTTCCTAGACGTAACATATCTTTCTTGTCAGTGAATCTTTGAACGCTTGGTACAGCGGCATAAATTGATGCCGTTTAAACTGAAACAATAATAAATAGGACGATTATTCATGAATCTTTGAATGCTTTACGATTTGTCATGAATTGGATGATTAAAATAAAAGGAAAAGAGAGTGTGCTACGATCATCTTCCTTGTTAAGTGATCTCTCTTTAAGTCTTCGTTAAGTAGAATGCTTTACGATTTATCATGAACTGGACAAATTATCCTTGAACGTACGTACCTTTCCAAAGGTATCATTTACAGTCAAAGTAAGTCGGTAGATGAAACCAGGGTAGTTATTATATTTTCCAGAATGCTCGCCTAAGCTTTTTTGTCAGAAACGCAATGGTTCTATGAAGGACAATAGAAAGTAAAAACTTTAGTAAAGTAGCCGTCATGACAAGGCAGGTTGTTCAGTCCATGACTGCGCAAGGGCTTATCTTTGTCTTAGGGATATCTACCGACTTGATGTGGGCTTCTCGGGATAGATGGAATCATGTAAGGAAAAGGAGGCAGGTCAATCGATAACTTCTGCACAAGGATAATATTGTTTTTGAAGAATTGATAAGATGTATTTTGTTTTTGTTGATATTACTTTAAAAAATATTTTTTAATAAGATGTTATTATTAATAAATTATATTTTATATATATTTTTATGTAAACATTTATCTATTGTAAATGTTAGGATGTAAATTTTTTATATAAAAGTATTTAAAAATAAAAATTAATTCATATCTTATTTGATTAATTTTTGAAGTTTATAAAAAAGTAGAAATGAATTCAAATTTTTATTTAGGATTTATGTTCTTAAAATTATTCTTGATATTTAAAATGGTAATTCAATTTGTGAATTGATTTCCTTTGTTGAATATGTGGTTGATTTTGACACTTAAATATTTGTCAAAAAGATCAAGAGTTTCTTAAAGAAGGCTTTGGACACTCCACTTGTTAACTTCTCAAAAAAACAAACTCTAAATAATTAGTTTAGAGTACCCTTCGATAGTGACTCTTTAAGAGGTAGAAAATAAACCAATTAACAAATAAAAATTCATAGATTTTATTTTAGCCATAACATATATTCATAAAAGTGTATAAATTAGTTCTATATAAATAAGATATTGAATAATCACTAAAAAATAATATTAAATAAAAAGAAAATAATGAATAGAAATAATCATAGAGACTACTACTCTAGTACAAAATGATAGAAAAATAAGACTATGGATATTGCGAAAGGAAACATATCGAAAAACTTAGTTAATATGTTATTTATTTATATCACGTATAGCATGTATAAAATATTTACAAACAAATTTTATAATGCCAACAAAATATTTTTGCTTGCTATTATGCATGTTCTCTAGAGCTATTGTTATGTGTGTTGTCTCTAGAGCTTTCACTATGTATGCTCTCTCTAAAGCTATTAAGTGTATATACATGTGTTATGTGTTTTGTTGACTTTCTTCTTTATTATTTTCAATAGATGCCACCCTATTTCAATTGTGTTATACTATTTTTTTTCTACCCTTTTAGGTTTCCACCTACGAATAATTAATTTTCTCCCAAAATAATTATTGTTTAAAAAATGACTCAAATTTCAGTACCCAAAATTGAGCCTCCACATATAAATGAGGTTCGATGGATGCTATAAGATATGATGTCTCCAAATTCAAGAGATCTTGGAAAAGAATAAAGAAGATGTAAGAAATTATTTCTCCAAATCAATGTTAGCTATTTACAACACCCCCCTTAATCTTGGGTCTCTTTCATGCTCATTGAATATTTGTAGAGCTAAATTATGTATTTTTAAAGATGTCATTTTGTAGCTTTTTGGAGTTTTTGATATGTGATTTGTAGAGAAAATTATGAAGGCTTCAAAATTATTTCCATTATGTCCATGATCCCCTAACTAATTATGAGGCGTTCAAACCTATATTTTAAGAGTGGCTTGGTGAAAATATCTATGAGTTGTTATTCATATTCACAAAACTAAAATTTGATTTTTTTGTGTTTTAAGAACTTCCTTATGAAATAATAGTGAATCTTAGCATGATTTGTTAATCCTTGACAAACTAGTTTCCTTTTCAAGGCTATTGATTACACATTGGCAAAATATATGGTTGTACAATATTCTTGTTCCTCCAATTTTTCTATGATCCTTATATGTCAAATAACTTAAAATGACGTTCGATTCACCATGATATATTGAAATTCTACTATATTAAGAGAAACCATAGGTTGTTTATTTGATAATCAAATAGATCCTAAGAAAAAAATATTTATTTTTGTTGAAGGGATAAATATTTAAAATGTATTAATAATCTCTTTGTATTTGGGAAATACATGAGGATATCAAAATCTACAAATAGCTAGCACAACTCCAATATCCTCATAGAATAATACAACATTCTTCAAAATAAATGACAAAAATAATCCAATCATGTAAAGAAGACATATAGTATACCTATTCTATGATGGATTGATGCTATCCTTTGTGTAGAAGATAGCCCTTTCCCAATCCTTGCCAAGCTAAATGATGAAATGGACAAAACTAGTTCCCAAATGAAGAGAATAACTTTGCATGAGAGTGTGTTGTGTGTTTGAAGGAGATAAGCCTTGAACTTATAGTTGAGTTTGAAGAGAGGAGAGGCCAAACTGAAGAATGTGGGACTAATCCCCAAAAAATAGGAGAGAGCCACTTGTCACAATGTGATTGGCCCATGATTGTGCAAGTTTTGGCCAATGTGCCCATTTCAAATTTGAAAATAGCAATAAATTCTTGTAGTTGAAAGATTTGGGGGGGGAAATTCGCTTGGCCAAAAAAAGTCAAACAAGGGGAGTTAAAGAGGGCATATTCCTTGGGACTATGCCTTGTGAGGAAAATAGGGGTTTTAATAAATCAAATTAAATGATTTATTGTGCAAGTGGATGGGACATGGGTTAGTCTTAAAGAATTAATCAAATATTTGACTAATTAAGCTAGTGATTAGGTGGTGTGACATTTGATTTGAATTTTTGTATTTGTTTTAAATCAAATGACAGGAAAATGAATATTAGTCTTTTAATTAAATACATGTGATTTAATTATAACAGAAAACTTTATGAGACAATTAAATAATTTAATTTATTTGATTAAAGAGATAAGCTTAGTGAATTAATTTAATTGGTTTATTTAATTAATAGACAAAATAATGTTGAATGAAGCATGATTAGATGCATGAATAAATTTTGCATGTCTAAATTTTTCTCTTCTTTGAAGCAATGTACTCGTTGCATTCGCTCAAAGAATTTTGTTGTCGACATTGAAATTAAAAAAAATCTGATTTTTTCAAATGCCCCAGCGAAAAGAAGTGTGTTAGTACATTGCCCCCTTGAGAGATCGAGCGAAAAGATTCGATTTGATGTTGATCTCACAACAAAGAGGTTAAAAATGGATGTATGGATGACTATGACTAACTGATGTATATGATAATGATGATGTAAATGAGATGTTTGGAAGATTCTTAAAACAAAAAATCTATATTATTTTAAACATCTTAAGAGATTATGCAATGCAAGTGAGATAAATGTGATGGATGATGTTGTCCTATGATGATATGACATGATTGTGTAGGATGAAAGATGGATGCATTGTTAGTGTGAAAGATGATATAAGAATGAGAGGGCTCAACCCTTGAATCCAAGAGGATGCAAAAGTTCAACAAGCCAACTTTATTAGAAATGATGATGAATGATGATGATGTATTGGTTATCCAGGGATGGGAGAGATGAAGAGCATAACTTTCTTTATGTTTGATAACACACATAGGTGTTATGAATCAAGGTAAAAAAAACTAGGATGGTGTTGTGCGTAGTGTGATGGACTTTGAATTGACAATCAGATAAGAGTGCTCTTGTTCACACTTGGCATACAAAAACCTTGCTAGGATGAACCTAACAAAGCAAGTATTCACCAATTAATTTTACAAGAACATCTAACAAACATAGTAGACAAAAAGATATTGATCATTGCCCCATTCATTTCTCTATAACCCTATTTTGTTTAGGCATCATCGAGAGGTCCTTGGAATGAGTGCAAAATAAGATAAGTAAAAAAGACCAAGATAAAATAAACAAAAAAGCTAATGTTCTTCGTACCACTAGCCAAGGCTAAACTAAGGTGATACCTAATGCTGATGTCCATCGCAGGAAGGTCGCATTCCTAGGACATGTTGTGATCAAGGTTTTGATGAGATTGATTGGATGATAAGCTATTAATACTCTGAGTTGATCAACTTGCTGACTTACTCATCTAGACTTGAGACTTTGACGATTAGGTGTTCACTTTTGAACTTGCTAGACTTGCTTCTGACTGACTCACCAACTGATGAAGGTGATGATTGATTTATTAAGAATAATGATTATCGTGGGTTAAAACAAGATGACATGGGTGCACCATTTTGGGTTTTTCAGATATTTGGATGTTTTTGGTGTTTTGAAATGTTTTGAGGCTATTTTGATTTTTGGATTTTTGAGTGTTTTTGGGTTTTTTACAAGATTTTATGAATATTTTTGGATTTTGTGTCTCAAGGGCCAATCAAGGATTAGCCTTGCCTACATTTAAGCTCAAAAATGACATAGTTCAGACAAAAATTGACTTGACTGCTGATGAGATAAATGGGCAAACAGATTGCCATTGCGACAAACGCCTAAAATGTGAAAGAGATAGGCAAACAAATGTCATTGCAACGAACGCCTAAATAGATGGGTAGACGAATGCCATTGTGACAGATGCCTAAGGACTAACCTAAAATGTGAAATAGATGGGAAAATGAATGCGATTGTGACAGACACCTAAATAGATGGTCAAATGGATGCTATTGCGATGGATGCTTAAGGACTGACCTAAAATGTCTCGGGGGATGAGCATAGATCAACCTTGCCTACGTTCAATCTCAAAGATGACGTAGTTCGACAAGATGACTCTATTTTCATTTTTTACACTTTTTAAATGTTTTGGATTTTGATATGATATTGACAATTTGGATGTGGATACATGATATCTATGCTTTGTTTTGGGATTTTGTTGAAAACCAAGCTTAATGTTGATTGATTGGATTGATGGATTGATAGTTTCACTAAGTGTGTTAAGTCAAACAAAAGTGATAATGCATTTGTAAATTCCAAGAAGTTGTGTTATCCTAGAGTAAAATTGTATAGAAGAGGATGGTTTGACTAAGTGTGTTAAGTCAAACAAGTTGATGATGGATTGGTTAATTTGACTAAGTGTGTTAGGTCAAATAAGGTGATAATGCACTTGTAAACTCTAGGAAGTTGTGTTACCCTACAGTAAACTAGTACACAAGAGGGCGGTTTGACTAAGTGTGTTAAGTCAAACAAGGTGATAATTGATTGGATTCGATTGATCAAGATTGATGAAGCTTGATTTGGAACAACATTGTTTTGATGATTTGTTGTGATGCTGAGATGCACATTAGATGCAAATGATATTGATTGTTTGGATTGATGTTCGATGAAATATAAAGCTTGATAGGGAACATCATCTTGTCAAAATATGTCATGGGCTAGTGACTTGGATTTTTGGCTTACAAATGCTTCACCAATTTGATTTAATATTTTCCAATGTTCAGATCACCACATAAGTTGGAGGATATAGATTAGGATTTATTCCCAAAGCAAGATGTAATTATGTGCTCCCAGTGTCTAGCAATGTTTGAATGACCATGGGTGGATTGTTGGACGAATGGATATGGATTATCTTGCGATAAGATAAGGGTGTTCAAATAGAAGATTTTCATTCGGATAATGCTTCAAGTCTCAAATAACATTGGGTAGGATGGGATCAATTAAAATAACCCATGTCAAGATGTTTACCATAAGTGATTGTAAAGTGTGCACCAAACCTTCACCAAGATCAAGATAAGGTAGATAGATGGTAATGGCCCGGATAACCGGTTTATGGATGAACGAATGATGGCTTTATTGTGGATGTGATAAGATGTTTTATCCTGAACTCGTGCACACAGATGCTCAATTCTACACATGACACTTTTTTTCCAGGTTTTCATCATGGTACCTATTCAAAGTGCCACCGAAATGGTTTTCGCTAGAGGACAGTTTTTTTCTTTACTATTTTCAATCCTTTTTTTGATTTTATTTGGACTTTTATATTTTTGATTCTTTTGTATTTTCTGAGAGATTTTAAGTTGATGCTAAACCAACTTGTATTGCTAACATGATGCTTCTTTCATAATGTGCCATCGATATCATACTTGAAGAAGCTATTTTACCAAGATACATGCACTTGAAAGAAAATTTTGACAAATTTGTTTTGCTTTGCTGATACTGGAGTTAACTCTATCTTTGTGCGCACATTGCGATAAAGAGCCTTTTGAATCCTTATGATGAAGGTTCATTGCCAAAACATGGTTAATGTGAGAATTTGATATCATGCGTGGAGGCATGGATGAAGCACGTTTAGGAATAAAAGATGGATTAGTCAATAGTTTGGAACCTTTGACTCTCCAAACTCAGGAAGATGAGGAATAATGGGTGGATACATAAGTGTGCTTGGAAGTAGGACGAAAAACTTGATATGCTTTGTATGTCACTTGAGAAGCCTACTTTTTCCTTTGTGGACATATTTGATGGATACTTTTCCCTTTTTGATTTTTCCCCATAGTTTCTTTGACTAACGGAGTTTGACAAGGATAGTATTTCTTTGTATTCTTTGGTATCCATATGTATTTGATTTGTCCTTCATGCTTCAATACTTATTTTTCTTTGATGATTTTCTTCGTGCTTGGATTCAAATATTTCTTTTGTTGTTGGTCCCTATTCGTGGATGGGGTGATGGGTGGATGAAGATTTGTGACGTGATGGGTTGTAGTACTGACATCAGTTTAAACATAAGGATTCTTTGTGCTCCCTATGTTGACATTTTCTTGTGATAAAGTTTCCCCCAGTTTTATGGAAGTATCATTGATATGTTTATATCCCTTGATTTTTGAATAACCAAGGCCTCGATGCTTGGGATTTCCAAAAATATGTAATGGTTCCAGGATACCATGTTCATGTAGGCATAATCATTGACCTTGATAATTCATCTATTGAAAAAACTTATTTTCAATAAGATATGATTTACCTTGGAAACAAGGTACTAATCCTTCTCTGTTATGTGGTTGATCTTCAAAAGTGTCAGCTTCTTTATTGATGAGATATCTTGCCCTAGGAAAGGTAAGTTATCCAAATTTATAAGTGATAGGATCCTCCATATGTGGGATGAATGCCCAATTGATATCTTTGGCTTGATCTTGTGAGATATCAAATTGTAATGCTTCTTAAAAAAGTGTTGATGATTCATTGTCCCCATAAAACTCTTCCTCCTGACTCATTTCATAGGATGTTTCTGATTTATGACTTCTATAGGAGGCTTCTTCATGATCCCTTTTTGTTATGTCTCCATAGGATGTTTTTGATTCACAAATTTTGTAGAAGCCTTCTTCATGCTCCATTTCTGATATGTCTCTATAGGATGTTTCTAATTTGTAGCTTTTGTAGAAGCCTTTTAATATTTCTCCACATGATGTCTTAGATTGACAACTTCTGTAGAAGCCTTCTTCATAATCCACTTTTGTTATGTCTCTAGATTTTTCTATACTTTGATCATGTCTACAAATGTTAAGAGTAGGAGGCTCTTGTACCATGGTAATGATGTCAAGAGTATGAGACTCTTGTTTTGAATGACGATCATCTACATCTCTATCCAAAGAAAGCATCTCACAGGTAGGCAGGGGAATATGTTATATATGGGTATGATCCTCATTTTTGACATCTTGTATAGATAGAAAAGTGCCCATTAGATCATTGTAGTATCTTGGAGATACAAATTCTTGATCTTGTCTAATTCTGGAATCGCTTTCAACATGTTTTGGATCAAGTTCTTGACATGGATTCTTGGACATCATTATTAGAAATGGGAAGTGGATCAATATCATGTTGATCTTCGAGGATTCCTTCACTATCCACAATCATGAGATCGAGGGATGTCAGTATGTCTTGGGAAGGACCATTGCTAGACCTTGGTAGAAGGTGTTGATCATGCTTTGGAATATATTCGAGAAATATTTCCTCTAACTTATAAGGCAATGTAGAGACATTTTCAATATGATCATTCGTCGATGGATCCTGGATTATGTTAATGGGATCAAATAATGTTAACACATATTGAAATAGATTACTAAAAAGGGGCTCTTGATGAATTTTGATTTGATCAATAGATGGGTTACACATATCTTCACAGTGCTCATTGATGAATTTATTTTGATCATTGTCTTCAACTGTTATGGTGGAGATATTGCCAATGTCTTTAACCATAAGATCAAGTGATGTTGACATTTCTTGAATTGGATCTTTGTTGGGTATTGTTGGTGAGTTTTGATCATGATTGAAAAGTGGATCTTGGTGTTTGTTGACTACATCATTGAATGAGACGGAAACATCTTCAATGTGTTCATTGATGGATTCATCTCAATCATCGTTTTCAACAATTATGGAGGAGAGATTGTTAACACTATCAGTAGTGGTTGAATTCTGATTATTGTCCCCAATAGAGTTATTAGCTTTTGATCCATCAGATCTTGGATTATATTTCTAAGCTGAATAGAATTTGATGTTGTGTGATACCATGGGCTCTTGATAATTCACATAAATGGGGATTTTAATGACATTTTCTCGTATTAGTTGTTGCAAGACAGATTCAATTGGTTCCCCAAGTGGTGTGTATTTTTGTTTGTTACCTTGTGCGATTCACACTTTAAATTGACCTTGTGGTGATTAATTGTGAGACGTGGAGGTTGGTTTTGTTGTTGATCTTGATATGGTTGACTTGGCTATAGAGCAAGCAGATTTGGAATGCACCCTTGTGGTGTTTTCTTGGGATTGTGGGCAAGTTGATTCTGGATAATGCTCTGATTCAGTATGATAGATTGAATTTGAAAATTATTGTGGTTGGGAATCATATTCCCTTGATTTAGGTAACTTTGATTTTGCATGGTGTTACCTTGACTTGGATCAATACCTGGAGTTGCTAGTATATTTCTTGGATTTCAAACAAAATTCGTTTGATTTGCAATCACATCTATCCCAAAGTTTACCAAGTGCGGATTCGATATGTTCATGTTTGACAAACTTGTATTTCACATGTATGGATTTGGTGGGATAATGTTGTTTGGAATAAGACTCATGCATTGATTTTTTGGTTGATAGATATGCAGGTTTGGATTTGGATTTGAATCTACCATTGGGAAAGGTGTTCCAAACTTTAGATTGGGAATAATCACATTTGTACCGTTGAGCTTTGGAGGAGATAATGATGCCATGCATAAATGTGAGTTTTGATAATCAATCGATATTGCGGGACTTAGATAGATTGGTTGACTTGGATTGCTCATGATGTATGATTCAAGTTTAAACTCCATGTTCTTCTTGTGTTTTGACCTTGTTGACCTCTGAGGCGTTTAGGACCAAGGATGAGATGAAGGATGAAAGGGGTGAGTGATATGGGTGTTTAAAATTTTAGAAACTTTGGATCAATGCTAGACTTTAGGACTTGATTTGACTGGATTTTGATTGAGGATAGTTTGAATAGGTGTGTTAAGTGAAACAAAATGATAATGCACTGGTAAAATCTAGGAAGTTGTGTTATGCTGGATTAAACTCATACATGAGGGGGGATTTTGACTATGTTTGTTAAGCCAAACGAGGTGATAATGAACTTGTAAACCCTATGCAAATGTGTTATCCTAGAGTAAACGCATGCACAAGAGGATAATTTGACTAATTGTATTAAGTCAAACAAGGTGATTTTAAATTTGCTGAGAATTCTAGCATGAATGATTTTTTCCAAGTTTCCAAGTGTTGTTAATGAAATAATGTTGGTTTCGATGGTTGAGATGGGTGAAGTGTTTGAATTGATCCTAGATGAACTTAAGAGGACTTGCTAACTAGACCAAGATATTGAAGAACATGCTTTTTCCTAAGAGTAATTCAACTAGAAGATCAACGTTCACATGAAAAACATATGACCCAAAATAGAACAAGCACATGTGTGGTTTAGTTTTCTATTATATTGCTTAGATTCAGTTCTTTTTGACACAAGAACTTTTTTTATTATGTTTTTCAAACTAAATGTCCAATGTCCTAACTTTCTTTTATCCCACAAAGTTTATTATGTGGAAATCAAGGAAATCAAGGAAAAGGTTACCTAATGTTGAGTTTGGGAGAAACAAATTGAGATGTATGAATTTTTAGAAGCCTTCTAGAGATAAGAACCCCTAGGGACAAGTAGTAACATGTGGGCACCTCCAAGGTATTTTTTCTTCCAAAGGGTTTGAAATTTCAATGATTCATTGAATCTTTGTTTTCCACTGTTTTGGATCCAAGCAAAGTTTTTTCGATTCCAATAACATGCAAAATCCTAGGATGAAAAGATAGTATTTGTTGGGTTCCCACTTGGATAAATCTAGCTGGGCATATTTAGAGCGGATGATTAGATGCTTGACCACACAAACTCCCCCTTACAATGCACTCGCTTCTCATGTCAGCCAAGCATCAATAACCATGAATCGGCTTCAAAGGACATGACCTCTTGCACCCACAAATAGAAAGGATTTTAGTCTTCTAAACATAAGCTTGTAGTAAGGGCATCCAGTTTAGGGGGTGCAATGATAAAATCCTTGTGCGAGATCTCCCAACCCTTATAACAAAGGCTTTATGCATCATAAAGATATTGGGGGAGATTTATCCTGCACCGCTTCCCATTGTCCATGGCTTTCACCGTGAACACAAATTTACAATTCCTAACAATAGATGGATTAGGTAATATCAGTAAACTGAAATAAACCCCTCCCTATGAAATTGTTGATCAAACATAGAACAAAAAAACATGAAGTAAAGCATGTGAAACCTAAAATATGTAAATCTAATCCAAGTTAACCAACCACCATCCCATAGGGGTATTGGTGCCCCTTGATGTGAGAAGAGAGCCCTTTCCCAATCCCTGATAAGCAAGTGATGAAAATAAAAAGATGTGATAATGGACAAAATTAGTTCTCAAATGAAGGGAAAGCTTTGCATGAGAGTGTGTTGTGTGTTTGAAGGAGAGAAACCTTGAACTTATAGTTGAGTTTGAAGAGAGGAGAGGCCAAATTGAAGAATGTGGGAAAAATCCCCAAAAAATAGGAGAGAGCCACTTGTCACAATGTGATTGGCCCATGATTGCAAGTTTTGGCCAATGTGCCCATTCCAAATTTGAAAATGATAATAAATACTTGTAGTTGAAGGATTTGGGGGGGAAATTTGCTTGGCCAAAAAATCAAACAAGGGGAGTTAATGAGGGCATATTCCTTGGGAATATGCCTTGTGAGGAGAATAGGGGTTTTAATAAATCAAATTAAATGATTTATTGTGCAAGTGGATGGGACATGGGTTAGTCTTAGCAATAATCATAGATTTGACTAATTAAGCTAGTGATTAGGTGGTGTGACATTTGATTTGCATTTTCGTATTTGTTTTAAATCAAATGTGAGGAAAATGAATATTAGTCTTTTAATTAAATACATGTGATTTAATTAAATCAGGAAACTTTAGGAGATAATTAAATAATTTGATTTATTTAATTAAAGAGATAAGCTTAGTGAATTAATTAAATTGGTTTATTTAATTAATAGATGAAATACTATTGAATGAAGCATGATTAGATGCATGAGTAAATTTTGCATGTCTACAATACATTATAAGAATAAATGAACAAACTTCATATTTCAATAAGAATTCCTCTAATGTTGTCAAGTGTAGGTTTAAAATGACAACAACAATATAAGAATATATGAAAATTAAGTAATATGTTACTTCTATTAAATCATGTACTTTCTACCACTATTGGTTTAACAAAAATTTCTCCAATCCCTTCATTTTCTCATGCTTGTAAACACTAACTCTCGCTTCAAATAGTCTGGTTTTTGAAAATCCTTAAATAGTAACGTTCACCACTCAAAAGAGCATCAATTGACATCAAAGAGGTTGATCATTAGGATTTCACAATAGCTAATTATGTGATTGTAGTATTTTGTAGCTCCACATGTCTACTAAAGGTTTAGCTATTACTAATATACTTGCATGTAAAATAGTACATGTGTCTCCCTTAGAAGGAATGTAGATGATTATCTACACACATCATCAACATTAAATTACTGTGTTTTGAAAAAAATATAATAGCACATATATTGGAGAGTATGGGATAGTGGTAAAAATAATTAGCTTAAATGTGTTTCTCATATATTGATTGATTTAATTTATAGAAATATTTTGATATGGATGGACTTTTGGAGAATTTAACTACCTAAGTTTAAAGCTACTAGCCTTTGAAATGAATACTTATTCCCCTAACATCTAAATATTTGCAGTCACCATAACTTTATCAAAAATATGTATGTATGTATGCTTGTAGTATAATTTTTCTTATATTACTAGTATTGGTTAGGGAGATACTGAGTGGATTTTTTAATTATATTTCTCTTTGTCATTTTGGACAAACCCATCCATAAAATTAAAAAATAACCTTTTCATCTATTCTACAAGGCCACACTAAAAAACTCATCATCCATAATATTTGTGGCATATTTTTTACTTTGATGCATGTTATATGTGTAAATCATAGTATTGGATATGACTTTTTTATTTTATTTTATGACAAATGATATTTATTTAAATTATTTTCGATGGGAGATTGGGGCCCATTACCCATGTGAAAAACCATGAAGAGACAAGGATGATGCTTTGTGAATAGGTTGGTGGTAGGTTACCAATGTGAAACCTACCATGAATTAAGAGATAGAAATAGTATTGGGTGTCACAAGGTCCCTTGTATATTTTGGTAGAAGAGAAAATAAATTTAAACATGTTCGAGTCCACCCTTGAAATATACTAATCAAGGATGTGAAACACTTTGGTCACCAAGCATTTCATGTTACGAGCATGCAATTTCGAATAGATGGAATTTAATAAAATTTGAGTTTGTAGTGTGTTCTTTTAGTGGGTGCTTGGATTTGATCCTTATGCATGGGATGTTGGAAGTTCGAGAGCTAGTTAAGTGGTGTCCATGTTGAAATGGTGCAAAAATGTGGAGGAAGGTTGGTGGTTGCTTTGTGTCGTAGCTTAATGGAAAAGAGATGGGTGCATGGGCATGCCATAACAACATTATTGGTAGACCAACTGGCACAATAGTTCAAGGTTGGCAAGTCAAGTGCGTTTAATTGCATTACATAGGGTTTGTAGGATTTAGAGCCGAGTAAGTAGGCACTAAGTTTGAAGTTTTTTGAGCTTTTGGTGCCGTGTCACAAACAAGTGGGTGTAGGGGCATGCCATGGGGTGGCGTAATGGGCATGCAAGAGAAACAAGGAGGATTCAAGGGTCACTAGTGATGAAGTATGGAAACTCAAGGAGGATGCATTTGGAATTCAAGGTTGGTGATAGGTTCTTCTTGAAGATGGATCAGATTTAGTTTAAACCACATAAGGGTTTGAGTCCAACATTGGCTTGAAGGTATGATTGGCCTTACACAATTGAAAAGAAGGTTGGTAAGGTTGCATATAAACTGAATTTGCCAACACATATGAGGGTTCATAAGTTTTTCCATGTCAGTCAGCTTCGTCCATATCATGAGGATAAATAGGACAACTATAGGAGTGCACCAACAAGGGGAACAACAAATGTCATGGATAGGCTAGGTTTGGAGGTGCAAGAGGTGATGGTTGTCAGGTAGAGAGGATTTGGGAATAGAAAATGGAAGGAATTCTTAGGCCATTGGCAGGGCCAACCCAGAGATGAGGCATCATGGGAAAGAGTTGAGTTTGTGGAAGTATGAAGACAAGGTGTTGGAGTTCTTGGAAAAGGACTCCACCACTCCCTTTTAACTACTCAGAGTAGAAGAGGTACCTTCGCATTAATGTCCAGGATAGTGGTGTCGACGTCATGGATGTCACCTAATTTAGAGTGGGGGAGGATATAAGGGGCTGTAGTTGGTTGGAGGGGTGCACTTGCACTAGCATGCCATTCTAGCTCCAATGGGTTGTCCAAGGGGCATTCCAAAATAGTGTTCCAAGGCGTTTCAGGGTTCCTCTAGGACGCACCAAGGTTCACACCCGGGTTGCACCAAACCATTCTAGGGATGCACCAGGCATCACACCAGGGTTGCACTAATCAATTCCTGGGGTGCACTAGGGCTACACCAAGGGTGCACCGGGTTGTTCTAGGGGTGCACTGGGTTTGCACGAAGGGTCACACCAGAGACCAAAACAAAATACTAAGGGGAGTACCAAGGGTGTTCCAGGTGCACTAGGGGTTGCACCAAAGTGCATAATAGGGTTGTTTGAGGGGAGAAAAAAGGGTGTTACAAGTGCACCAGGGGTTGCACTAGGGTTCAAGACAAGGTCCAGTTTAGGGTTCCAAAGTGAGTATTGGGATAGGTTATTACTAGAACCAATTCCATGGGTGAAACCAAAGGAGGGTTATAATTATATTTGATGGATGCAATATTATTCTATGGCCATTATATTGTGATAGATTCTTAAGGATAAGTAAGGGGGAACCATGTGTTAATGGTTTCCCAAGCCAAAAGCGGAAAGGTGGATATCAGGGGGTCCGTAAAAAAATGGAATGCTTCCTATAGTTGTAGGGATTCAAACAAATAACTCTTATAGGGGGAATGAGTTTACCTCACCACTATTTGGAATAGTATTCTACATGGTTTTCTATCTCTCATAGGCAAAGTGTCATGGTGGAGAAATTCAAGGAGGCACATAGAGAAATCACAAAGCAATCAAGTGCAAGGTGATAAGGCTATGAGAATAGGGAAGGGGCAATGAAGAGGAAGAATGAAGAATCCATTTTTCTATCTGCACTAATTGGGGGTTGGGATGAATTGGATTAGGTGCAAGAGACACTAATCTTACAAGAAGTAGAGGAGATCATCATGGAATTTGAGGATGTGATGCCATTGAAATTTCCTCCACAACTTCTATCGAGAAGGGTAGTGGATCATAAGATTGAGCTAGAATCGAGGGAAAGGCCTCTAGCCTAGACACCATATAGGTTTTCTAGTCTATAAATGGTCAAACTTAAGTAACGGTAGGAGGAACTGTTGCAAGTGAGGTATATTAGAACATCCTGTTCTCCATATGGGGTAGATGTTTTGTTCCAGAAGAAGGATGGCTTGTTGGTATTTTGGTGATTGGTGTGTGCAGGTTTTGGAGCATGGCTAGTTACACGCATAGTCTAGATTTGTTAGGCACACTAGATTCTCACAAACAAGTGAAGAAGAAAGTTTTGATGCCGCGGAGAAGTGTGGCCCTTGTTTGATTAGATTCTAATAGACAACTTGTGTCTAAGCTTGAAACATACTTAATGGATTTGGTAGCCCCAATAAACTTTATTTTACCCCCACCATAGGACCAATTATGTAGGCCAGTATTAAATTTAGACATCAAGTTATGAAAAATAGGATTAATGATAAATTTTGATTTGTACTCGATCATGTATAAAAAAAGAAACGACATACGATTAATAGATAGAAGAAACAATCAGCATGCAACCGGAATAAAATAAGCTTCTTACATGTATGACATAATGAATGTGTCCCCTAGGAAAAGGGAGTATGATCATCTAAACAGAACCAGAAACTCTTATCGCTAAGATTTAAGAAACAATATACTCCAATCCCTTTCTAACTCCAATTTATACCCGAATTTTCTTTGCCAATTTTTAATCAAATTTGTGTTCCTTTCAAATCTCCGTTTTGATTACATGTGAAACAGATTGCAGATGCCTATTGATGTGCAGGTGCGATAGTGATGACTACCGCCAGCCTGGTTTTGATCAAATAATACGTGATTGCAGATAAATCACGTCCTAATTACATACCACAGATCACCCACTCCAAAGTCCACCTGTAAAACATAGCAACTCTGTAAGGTGGGGAGCTAACAACGGATATTTTTAATGGCTTTTAGTACGTGAAAGGGTTGAAAAATTCTAGTAATGTGGAGTTATTATGATGGGGCCCTTGTGTTTAAATCTTATGATGGTGAAAGCATTGATAAATGGTGGGTAGTGGATCAGTTGGAGGTCTATCCTGTTGAGTAGTTGCCCGTGCAAAGAGCGTCGATGTGCTGTCAAAGGAATTAGGTAGACAAAACCATGACTATGCATTACTGTGATTTTTTTTGTATTTTGTCACGGACTGCTGTCACAAATGTATTTGTTGGAATGGAACATTTTTTCTTTGGGAGAATTTTAGAAAGGCCTATGTTCAATAAGTAGAAGCGTTAAAGACAGTTGTTAGTTTGTTAGCTTGGAGAACTGTTCATCCATTTGCTAGGATTAGATAATAGTTATTTTATTGTTGAGATGTGATAATTATTATTTAATTATTGATTTCTTTTAGTGACACCTTGCAACCAAATTTGTTGCGGTTGTCAAGTTGTTATTTATCTCAGCCGTCGATTGAGAATCGATCTTGGCTGTTGGTTTTCCAATGAGAGGAGTATAAAAAGGGGTCATTGGGCATATGGAGAACATAGAAGTTTGTAGAAGCATTTGTAGTGCTAGCAAATGAGTTTGTGAGTTTGCAGTAATAGCAAATAGTCTTGCAGTGTTAGCAAGGGCACAGTGATAGCGTTGGGGATAGCAGTGGGGGAATATCAGTTGGAAGTTGGGAGATTGTCGGAGTTCTGCTAGTAAGAGGCAAGAGATCTTTGTGTCTCTTAATTTGCTGAAGTTAATATAATTCCTCATCTGTAGAACTGGTTTTCCCTTAGGGGTTTTTCCAGGGACAATTTGTTCGAAAATATTGTGTTCATTGTGTTACACATTTCTTTCCGTATTTTTATTAGTGAAGTTGCAGTTGTGTTATTTTTCGATATTAGCTTTGAATTAGTTTTCAGCAGTTAAATAATCTTTTAAGATAGGAGATTAATAATCAGTGACTGCAATAGGAATTTTCAGATGGTATCAGAGCTGTGTTAAGGGTAGAAAAGGTTTGCTCTAGGAAAGAAATTGAGGGTTTCTATAACCTAGTTTGATCTTTTAAATTATTATTGCTTTTATCCTTTGAGATGGCTTCAGCTAGTTTGAGAGATCAGGACAAATTAGATGGTGCCTCGAATTTTGGTGTCTGGAAGGCTAGACTTTCTTTATTGTTGGAAGAGAATGGTATCAAGGATTATGTTACCACTGTTGTAGCTGTACCTACAGACACAACACAACTTGTAGCATACAAGAAAGAGGATTCCAAGGCGAGGAGGATTATCCTTGATGGTGTCAAGGATCATATTGTTCCGCATATCTCCGAGTTAGATACGGCGAATAAGATGTGGGATGCCATTATGAAACTGTACCAGAATGCTACCACTAATAGGAAGCTGATTCTCAGAGAAAAGTTGAGGAATTCCCGAATGAACAAGGGAGAAGACGTTACAAGTTACCTCACCAGACTTAGACTTGTCAAGGATGAGTTAGCAGCTATTGGAGATAAGCCAGAAGATGATGAGCTAGTAAGGATAGCCTTAAATGGGTTTACTAAGCAGTGGGATGTCTTTGTTCAAGTTATTAATGGACAAGAAACCCTACCGAGTTGGGATCAATTGTGGAGTGATTTCACTTAGGAGGAGCTTAGACTAAGTCTTGTCAATGGAGCCAACAACAAGAGTCAGAAAAGTGAGGGTGAACAAGAAAACGTTGCCCTAGCGGGAAAAGGGAAACCAAAGAAGGGATTTAGAAAAGGATCAAATTCTCAAGGTGAGAAGAAGAAGGAACTATCTAAGGTCAAGTGCTTTGGTTGTCACGAGTTTGGCCACTATGTCAGCGATTGCCCACAAAGGAAGAAAGATAAGAAGGGAAAGAACCAAGTGGCAGCTTCAGCAAGTGCAAAGGAGCTCTCTAGTAGATTGGAGGATGAGTTTGCACTCATAGCTTGTATGATTAGCTCAACCTCACAGAGTGTCTGGTATATAGACAGTGGAGCATTATTTCATATGACAGGAGTTAGAGAGTACTTCTCCAATTACAAGGAGGAGGAAACCAATATCCAAATTTCTATGGGGAACTTGTCCAAGCTCAACCCAGTTGGGAAAGGGACTGTTCAGTTTCAGAGGGAGAATGGGAAGATAGTTCCACTTCATGATGTCTTGC
The DNA here is from genome assembly GCA_007115665.2 of Sequoiadendron giganteum. NCBI lineage: Eukaryota > Viridiplantae > Streptophyta > Pinopsida > Cupressales > Cupressaceae > Sequoiadendron > Sequoiadendron giganteum. The sequence continues at coordinate 61,316,794 of CM021107.1, read as the reverse complement.
ATGTTCCAGGCTTAGGTATGAATCTGATTTCTGTATCTGTTCTTCAAGATAAAGGGTATAATGTACTTTTTAGAGGAACACATGTGTTGATTAAACACAAGGATTGGAAATCACCCATAACTATTGGAGTTAGGAGTGGTCGCATTTATAGGTTACAGTTTGATACTCCTAAGGCACTCATGAGCAGTAGTAATCCTAGAGATCTTGGAGAGCTATGGCATAGGAGGATGGGCCATATTCATCATGGAGCACTTAAATTGCTTCGTGAGATAGTGATAGGTGTTCCAGAGGTGAGCACAGAGCATGATGATGTATGTAAGGGATGTGTATTGGGGAAGTTTGCGAAAGAATCTTTTTCAAGGAGTGACAATAGATCTAAGGGTGTTCTTGATCTAGTATATTCGGATGTATGTGGACCAATGTCAACAAAGTCTTTCAGAGGATATGAGTACTATGTTACTTTTATTGATGATTTTTCCAGGAAGACCTGGATATACTTCTTGAAGACCAAGGATGAGGTTTTCAGTTGCTTCCAAGAGTTCAAGGCTCTTGTGGAGAACTCGATAGGAAGGAAGATAAAGGTTCTTCAGTCAGACAATGGAGGCGAGTACAAAGGAAATGTCTTCTAGGATTTCTGTACCAGAGAAGGAATCAAGAGAGAGTGGACTGTTCCTTACAATCCACAACAGAATGGAGTTGTTGAGAGGAAGAACCGTTCTATATCGGAGGCAGCAAGGGCTATGCTACATGACCAGGACATGTCGCGTTACCTATGGGTAGAGGTGTGTAGTGCTGCAGTTTACATTCAGAACAGGGTTCCACACAAGGTACTAGGGAAGATGACACCAGAGGAAGCTTTCACAGGGAAAAAGCCAGATGTTAGTCACTTGAGGATATTTGGGAGTTTGGCATATTGTCATATTCCAGGAGATACACGTACCAAGTTAGATCAGACTGCAGAGAAGGGGTACCTTGTTGGGTATAGTGAAACTTCAAAGGCATTTAGGATTTTTATTCCAGGGACCAGAAGAATTATTGTCAAACGTGATGTCAAGTTCATGGAGGACAAGGCGTTTAGAAGGTGCAGAGATTTGCCAGTAGATGATCAGAGTGAGCAGCCAACAAAAGCTCCAAGTCCAAGTCAAGGGCAACAAAGCTCAAGTACTGTTACTAGTACAAGCATAGACTCAGGTAGTGAAGATTCACAGAGTATGGAGCAACTGGTGCAACAAGATATGCATCTATAAGATATAGAGGTTGATATTTCATCCTCTACAGTTGGCAGCAGGAACTGTGAGGTTCAAGACACACAAAGGGATACTCAGGAGTCTATGGGAGCTCCTATGAAGAGTACAAGACAAAGGAGAGAACCAGCCAAGTTCAATGACTATGTGGCATTAGTCAGCCAGTTGGTAGATAGTGAACCATCCAACAATCTAGAGGCTTCACAACATCAGGTATGGCGAGATGCTATGGTTGAGGAATATACTTCAATAATGTAGAATGATGTGTGGGAGGTAGTGCCTAGACCAATAGATAGGTAAGTAGTTGGATCACGCTGGATCTTCAAGATAAAGCACGGTGCAGATGGTAGCATCGAGAAATACAAGGCAAGGTTTGTGGCCAAGGGGTTCTCTCAGAAGGAGGGAATAGACTATGAGGAGACATTTGCTCCAGTGGCCAGGTATACTTCTATACGAGCTATAATCTCATTTGCAGTGCATATGGGATGGCAGATCCATCAAATGGATGTCAAGACAACATTCCTTAATGGTGAATTAAAGGAAGAGGTATACATAGAACAACCAGAAGGCTTTGTAGCACACAACAAAGAGACCCACGTGTGCAGATTGAAAAAAGCCTTTTACGGACTCAAACAGGCTCCTAGAGCGTGGTATGAGCGCATTGATACATACTTGCAGGAAATGGGCTTTGTGAAGAGTAAGGTAGATGCTAACCTCTACTACTTGGTGGTTGGGGGTGAGGTTCTCATTCTTGTTCTATATGTAGATGACTTGTTTCTTACAGGTGCACTAGGGCTCATAGAGGATTGCAAGAAGGACCTTGCAGAAGAGTTTGAGATGAAGGATTTGGGACTCATGCACTATTTTCTAGGCATGGAGGTGTGGCAGACAGATGGAGAGATTTTCCTTGGTCAAGGAAAATATTGCATTGAAATCTTGAAGAGATTCGAGATGGAGGATTACAAAGCTATGTCTACACCTATGATCACTAATTGGAGGAAGGTAGATACATCTAATGACAAAGATGTAGATCCCACCTTATACAGGCAGTTAATTGGTTCGCTCATGTATTTGGTCAACACCAGGCCGGATATAGCATTTGCAGTAAACTCTCTTAGTCAGTTCATGGTTGAACCAAAGAGAGTGCATTGGACAACAGCCAAGCATGTGTTGCGTTATTTGCGTGGTATAGTTGAGTATGGGATCAAATATGTTCGAGGTGAAGGAATCAAGTTGATAGGCTATACTGATGCAGATTGGGCAGGCAGTACAATAGACAAAAGGAGCACTTCAAGGTGTTGCTTCAATTTAGGATCAAGAGTTGTTTCTTGGTTCAGTAGGAAGCAGAAGTCTGTGGCTCTGAGTTCATCAGAAGCAGAATACATTGCAGCTAGCATGGGAACATGTGAAGCTATATGGCTTTGGAAGTTGCTAGTGGCTTTGTTTGGTCAGAAGGTTGAGACTACTGTGTTACATTGCGACAATCAGAGTTGCATCAAATTGTCTGAGAATCCAGAGTTTCATGATAGGTCTAAACATATAGATATCAGGTATCACTTCATCAAGGATTGTGTACAGCGAGGTATTGTTCAACTACAATACATACCTACAGAGGAGCAAGTAGCAGACATTCTGACTAAAGCATTGGGGAAGAAAAAATTTATCTTCTTCAGAGATAAGATGGGTGTCATGCAGAATAGCTTCCTCGCTAAGAGGGAGTGTTAGTTTGTTAGCTTGGACAGCTGTTCGTCCATTTGCTAGGATTAGATAATAGTTATTTTATTGTTGAGATGTGATAATTATTATTTAATTATTGATTTCTTTTAGTGACACCTTGCAACCAAATTTGTTGTGGTTGGTAAGTTGTTATTTATCTCAGCCGTCGATTGAGAATCGATCTTGGCCGTTGGTTTTCCAATCAGAGGAGTATAAACAGGGGTCATTGGGCATATGGAGAACATAGAAGTTTGTAGAAGCATTTGCAGTGCTAGCAAATGAGTTTGTGAGTTTGCAGTGATAGCAAACAGTCTTGCAGTGTTAGCAAGGGCGTAGTGATAGTGTTGGGGATAGCAGCGGGGGAATATCAGTGGGAAGTTGGGAGATTGTCAGAGTTCTGCCAGTAAGAGGCAAGAAATCTTTGTATCTCTTAATTTGCTGAAGTTAATATAATTCCTCATCTGTAGAACTGCTTTTCCCTTAGGGGTTTTTCCAGGGACAATTTGTCCGAAAATATTGTGTTCATTGTGTTACACATTTCTTTTCGTATTTTTATTAGTGAAGTCGCAGTTGTGTTATTTTTTGATATTAGCTGTGAATTAGTTTTCAGCAGTTAAATAATCTTTTAAGATAGATGATTAATAATCAGTGACTGCAATAGGAATTTTCACAATAATATCATCTAAGAATATTGTCGAAAGCATCTTTTGTCATCTTAGTAATTAGGTGAGTATATCTGAACTATGTAGATATATATGCTCATTGGAAAATCTTAAATATTTTGTGTGTTGTTGTTGATGTGCTATCTATTAGCAAAGATTGTAACATTTTTGAGTATGTTTCCTGAGTAAATCTTTGAATGGTTGGTATATTGGAAAAATTGATGTGGTTACTCCATGTTAAAACTATGGAAAAGAAGAAGGAAAAGAAAAAGAGAACAGTAAACTATATGCAATCACATAAGACAAGTCGATTTACGTTGTTCACCATAAATTGGTTACATACATAAGAGAAAGGGAAAATTACATTATCTCTATATGAAGTTTCAATACAATATGTATCTCTATATGGAAATATATAATTATGGAAATATGTCTATGTATTATTGTCTTCTTTCATGTAAAATATGTATATGTATGTATGGAAAGACAAATACATATATAAGAAAAAAATATTATAATTGCATGGTAGAATAACTTCAGAATGAAAACAAGTGAATCCATGTTGATATTTGGGAATAACCAAAAAAATATTGAAGGAAAATATTAGAATTAAAGTTTGCGCATTGTCAAAGAGAAAACTCTGTAATTTAGAACCAGTGAAATGCTTTCCATGTTTGGTAGTAACAATGAACTAAAAAAAACATTTGATAGACATAACTATTGTGCATGGAAGAACATAATAATACATAAACATGCCATAATATCTTCAAAATGAAAACCAGTCATACAATTTTCATATTTCAGAATAACATGAGAATATTTGAAGCAAATCGTAGAGATGAAGTCTTTGCAACGAGGAAGACACGAATGAAAAAGCATGGCATAAACTTTCGAAATGGTACACATTAAAGCTCTATGAATAATTTCCTAGTAACAAGCAAATATATTGTATCCATTTCCATATTTTGGAATAAAAAACAAATGTAAAAACCAATTTGTAGATTTAAAGTTTGTGTAATAATGAAAACCAGTCAAATTCTTTCCATATTTTATCGAAGAAGTGAAATAGTAATGAAAAACCATTATAAACCAATCAAACCCATTTCATATTTCGTATAACTATGAAAATATGAAATGCCCAACGCAGAGATGCAATGAATATCATAATTTCACGAGTGCATGGTCGAGTGCAGAGGAAAATAAAACTAGTTAAAGACTATAGTACAGGCTGACCGAGGTTGTAAACCTCACCTAGAAGAGAAACAAAGCCATCGAGAGTGCAGAACTGAAGGAAGAAGCACGAAGAGCCAAACAATGAAGCGTGGAGAGCAAAACAAGTTTCTGAGTGAAGCCAATCGAGCAGTCAATATTTTTTGCAAACAAGAGGAATGAGAGTAAGTGGGATATGCGAGAATGTGAAGCATTGACTGAACCATCATCTTTGATTAATGTACCTAACAGTCCTAGTAAATTCAAAGTGACATGTAAGACAATTTGGTTAGTGGAGGAAATGAAGAAGGTGGTGAGTGTTTAATGCTCTAAACTAATGGTTCAAGGTGGTGAGGCTGTCGTGTACACGTGGTCGTCTGATCCTATGTATGTAGATGTTCTCAACATAACCTCTGCTGGCCCATTTAACGCTGCGCTGATATTAATTAGCTTGGTGGTCGTCCGCGTGTGGGTGAATATCATTGTGATTTGGAAATTAGCGTGCGTGCTGTGTGTTGTGGAGGAGAAAAGTTACGGTTTGGAGGGTCTGAAGAAGAGCCTGCGTCTCATCAATGGGAAGGATTCTGCAGCCTTACTGCTTACGCTCATGTGCCTCGTCCTTAAATTTGGTTTCAGTTATGCAGTTGTTGGAGGGAATTGGGATGCAGTTAACGTCGAGGGGAGTAACGCGTATGGAACAGTTCTAGTGATGTTGCAGTGTGGAGTTGTTTTGATGGGTCCTTTGACGCAGAGCGTTCTGTATTTTGTGTGTAAATCTTATCATGGTGAAAGCATTGATAAATGGTGGGTAGTGGATCAGTTGGAGGACTATTATCCTCTTCAGTATTTGTCTGTGTAATCCAAGTAATCAGATCGACAAAAAGACGATTACGCATTACTGTAATATATGTATTTTCATGTAAACATCACTTATAGGCTGCACACAAAATCTTTAAGCTTTTACAATGAACATTATACATCTACATAGTTCATATATATTCTCACCTAATTACTAAGATGACAAAAGATGCTTGCGACAATCTTCCTAAATCATATTAACTTTAAAGGTTTTAATTATGGAACACAGCCCTTTATAAAATGCCCCCCTAAGAAAAACCGTCCCATTTCCAACAAATATGTTCGTGACAGCAGTCCATGATAGATACATTGAATTACAGTAATGCATTATCACGGTTTTATCTACGTAATTACTTTGACAGCATATCGATGCTCTTACAGGATAGTCCTACAACTGATCCACTTAAAGAAGTCCATCACGACCATCTTTCATCATCTCATTGATTAGGTGAGAAAATATCTGAACTATTTAGTTCCTAGATGTAACATATCTTTCTTGTCAGTGAATCTTTGAACGGTTGGTACAGCGGCATAAATTGATGCCGTTTAAACCGAAACAATAATAAATAGGACGATTATTCATGAATCTTTGAATGCTTTACGATTTGTCATGAATTGGATGATTAAAATGAAAGGAAAAGAGAGTGTCCTACGATCATCTTCCTTGTTAAGTGATCTCTCTTTAAGTCTTCGTTAAGTAGAATGCTTTACGATTTATCATGAACTGGACAAATTATCCTTGAACGTACGTACCTTTCCAAAGGCATCATTTACAGTCAAAGTAAGTAGGTAGACGAAACCAGGGTAGTTATTATATTTTCCAGAATGCTCGCCTAAGCTTTTTTGTCAGAAACGCAATGGTTCTATGAAGGACAATAGAATGTAAAAACTTTATTAAAGTAGCCGTCATGACAAGGCAGGTTGTTCAGTCCATGACTGCGCAAGGGCTTATCTTTGTCTTCGGTGATCTACCGACTTGATGTGGGCTTCTCGGGATAGATGGAATCATGTAAGGAAAAGGAGGAGGCAGGTCAATCGATAACTTCTGCACAAGGATAATATTGTTTTCCAAGAATTGATAAGATGTATTTTGTTTTTGTTGATATTACTTTAAAAAATATTTTTTAATAAGATGTTATTATTAATAAATTATATTTTATATATCTTTTTATGTAAACATTTATCTATTGTAAATGTTAGGATGTAAAATTTTTATATAAAAATATTTAAAAATAAAAATTAATTCATATTTTATTTGATTAGTTTTTGATTAATTTTTGAAGTTTATAAAAAAGTAGAAATGAATTCAAATTTTTATTTAGGATTTATGTTCTTAAAATTATTCTTGATATTTAAAATGGTAATCTAATTTGTGAATTGATTTCCTTTGTTGAATATGTGGTTGATTTTGACACTTAAATATTTGTCAAAAAGATCAAGAGCTTCTTAAAGAAGGCTTTGGACATTCTACTTGTTAACTTCTCAAAAAATCAAACTCTAAATAATTAGTTTAGAGTACCCTTCTATAGTGACTCTTTAAGAGGTAGAAAATAAACCAATCAACAAATAAAAATTCATAGATTTTATTTTATCCATAACATATATTCATAAAAGTGTATAAATTAGGTCTATATAAATAACATATTGAATAATCACTAAAAAACAATATTAAACAAAAAGAAAATGTTGAATAGAAATAATCGTAGAGACTACTACTCTAGTACAAAATGATAGAAAAATAAGACTATGGATATTGCAAAAGGAAACATATCGTAAAACTTAGTCAATATATTATTTATTTATATCACGTATAGCATGTATAAAATATTTACAAACAAATTTTAAAATGCCAACAAAATATTTTTGCTTGCTACTATGCATGTTCTCTAGAGCTATTGTTATGTGTGTTGTCTCTAGAGCTTTCACTATGTATGCTCTCTCTAAAGCTATTGAATGTATATACATGTGTTATGTGTTTTGTTGACTTGCTTCTTTATTCTTTTCAATAGATGCCACCTTATTTCAATTGTGTTATACTATTTTTTTTCTACCCTTTTAGGTTTCCACCTACGAATAATTAATTTTCTCCCAAGATAATTATTGTTAAAAAAATGACTCAAATTTCAGTACCGAAAATTGAGCCTCCACATATAAATGAGGTTCGGTGGATGCTATAAGATAGGATGTCTCCAAATTCAAGAGATCTTGGAAAAGAATAAAGAAGATGTAAAAAATTATTTCTCCAAATCAATGTTAGCTATTTACAACACCCCCCTTAATCTTGGGTCTCTTTCATGCTCATTGAATATTTGTAGAGCTAAATTATGTATTTTTAAAGATGTCATTTTGTAGCTTTTTGGAGTTTTTGATATGTGATTTGTAGAGAAAATTATGAAGGCTTCAAAATTATTGCCATTATGTCCATGATCCCCTAACTAATTAGGAGGCGTTCAAAAACTATATTTTAAGAGTGGTTTGGTGAAAATATATATGAGTTGTTATTCATATTCACAAAACTAAAATTTGATTTCTTCGTGTTTTAAGAACTTCCTTATGAAATAATAGTGAATCTTAGCATGATTTGTTAATCCTTGAAAAACTAGTTTCCTTTTCAAGGCTATTGATTACACATTGGCAAAATATATGGTTGTACAATATTCTTGTTCCTCCAATTTTTCTATGATCCTTATATGTCAAATAACCTAAAATGACGTTCGATTCACCATGATATATTGAGCTTCTACTATAGTAAGAGAAACCATAGGTTGTTTATTTGATAATCAAATAGATCCTAAGAAAAAAATATTTATTTTTGTTGAAGGGATAAATATTTAAAATGTATTAATAATCTCTTTGTATTTGGGAAATACATGTGGATATCAAAATCTACAAATGGCTAGCACAACTCCAATATCCTCATAGAATAATACAACATTCTTCAAAATAAATGACAAAACTAATCCAATCATGTAAAGAAGACATGAAGTATACCTATTCTATGATGGATCGATGCTATCCTTTGTGTAGTTGATAGCCCTTTCCCAATCCTTGCCAAGCTAAATGATGAAATGGACAAAACTAGTTCTCAAATGAAGAGAATAACTTTGCATGAGAGTGTGTTGTGTGTTTGAAGGAGAGAAGCCTTGAACTTATAGTTGAGTTTGAAGAGAGGAGAGGCCAAACTGAAGAATGTGGGACTAATCCCCAAAAAAAGGAGAGAGCCACTTGTCACAATGTGATTGGCCCATGATTGTGCAAGTTTTGGCCAATGTGCCCATTTCAAATTTGAAAATAGCAATAAATTCTTGTAGTTGAAGGATTTGGGGGGGGGAATTCGCTTGGCCAAAAAAAGTCAAACAAGGGGAGTTAAAGAGAATATGCCTTGTGAGGAAAATAGGGGTTTTAATAAATCAAATTAAATGGTTTATTATGCAAGTGGATGGGACATGGGTTAGTCTTAAAGAATTAATCAAAGATTTGACTAATTAAGCTAGTGATTAGATGGTGTGACATTTGATTTGCATTTTTGTATTTGTTTTAAATCAAATGACAGGAAAATGAATATTAGTCTTTTAATTAAATACATGTGATTTAATTATAACAGAAAACTTTACGAGACAATTAAATTATTTAATTTATTTAATTAAAGAGATAACCTTAGTGAATTAATTTAATTGGTTTATTTAATTAATAGACAAATTAATGTTGAATGAAGCATGATGAGATGCATGAGTAAATTTTGCATGTGCAAATTTTGCGCTTCTTTGAAGCAATGTATTCGTTGCATTCGCTCAAAGAATTTTGTTGTCGACATTGAAATTTAAAAAAATCTGATTTTTTCAAATGCCCCAGCGAAAAGAAGTGTGTTAGTACATTGGCCCCTCGAGAGATCGAGAGAAAAGATTCGATTTACGGTCGATCCCGCGACAAAGAGGTTAAAAATGGATGTATGGATGATTATGACTAACTGATGTATATGATAATGATGATGTAAATGAGATGTTTGGAAGATTCTTAAAACAAAAAATCTATATTATTTTAAACATCTTAAGAGATTATGCAATGCAAGTGAGATGAATGTGATGGATGATGTTGTCCTATGATGATATGAAATGATTGTGTAGGATGAAAGATGGATGCATTGTTAGTGTGAAAGATGATATAAGAATGAGAGGGATCAACCCTTGAATCCAAGAAGATGCAAAAGTTCAACAAGCCAACTTTATTAGAAATGATGATGAATGATGATGATGTATTGCTTATCCAGGGATGGGAGAGATAAAGAGCATAACTTTCTTTATGTTTGATAACACACATAGGTGCGATGAATCAAGGTAAAAACGACTAGGATGGTGTTGTGCCTAGTGTGATGGACTTTAAATCGACAATCAGATAAGAGTTCTCTTGTTCACACTTGGCATACAAAAACCTTGCTAGGACGAATCTAACAAAGCAAGTATTCGCCAATTTATTTTACAAGAACATCTAACAAACATAGTAGACAAAAAGATAATGATCATTGCCCCATTCGTTTCTCTTTAAACCTGTTTTGTTTAGGCATCATCGAGAGGTCCTTGGAATGAGTACAAAATAAGATAAGTAAAAAAGACCAAGATAAAATAAACAAGCAAGCTAATGTTCTTTGTACCGCTAGCCAAGGCTAAACTAAGGTGATACCTAATGCTGATGTCCATCGCAGGAAGGTCGCATTCCTAGGACTTGTTGTGATCAGGGTTTTGATGAGATTGATTGGATGATAAGCTATTGATAGTCTAAGTTGATCAACTTGCTGACTTACTCATCTAGACTTGAGACTTTGACGATTAGGTGTTCACTTTTGAACTTGCTAGACTTGCTTCTGACTGACTCACCAAAGGATGAAGGTGATGATTGATTTATTAAGAATAATGATTATCGTGGGTTAAAACAAGATGACATGGGTGCACCATTTTGGGTTTTTCAGATATTGGGATGTTTTTCGTGTTTTGAAATGTTTTGAGGCTATTTTGATTTTTGGATTTTCAAATGTTTTTGGGTTTTTCACAAGATTTTATGAATATTTTTGGATTTTGTGTCTCGAGGGCCAAACAAGGATTAGCCCTGCCTATGTTTAAGCTCAAAGATGACATAGTTCAGACAAAAATTGACTTGAATGCTGATGAGATAAATGGGCAAACAGATTGCGATTGCGATTGTGATAGATGCCTAAAATGTGAAAGAGATAGGCAAACGAATGTCATTGCAACGGACGCCTAAATAGATGGGTAGACGAATGCCATTGTGACAGATGCCTAAGGACTAACCTAAAATGTGAAATATATGGGAAAATGAATGCCATTGCGATAGACACCTAAATAGATGGTCAAACGGATGCCATTGCGATGGATGCTTAAGGACTGACCTAAAATGTCTCGGGGGATGAGCATAGATCAACCTTACCTATGTTCAATCTCAGAGATAACATAGTTCGGCAAGATGACTCTATTTTCATTTTTTACACTTTTTAAATGTTTTGGATTTTGATATGATATTGACAATTTGGATGTGGATACATGATGATATTTGTGCTTTGTTTTGGGATTTTTGTTGAAAACCAAGCTTAATGTTGATTGATTGGATTGATGGATTGATAGTTTCTCTAAGTGTGTTAAGTGAAACAAAAGTGATAATGCATTTGTAAATTCCAAGAAGTTGTGTTATCCTAGAGTAAAATTGTATAGAAGAGGATAGTTTGACTAAGTGTGTTAAGTCAAACAAGTTGATGATGGATTGGATAATTTGACTAAGTCTGTTAGGTCAAATAAGGTGATGATGCACTTGTAAACTCTAGGAAGTTGTGTTACCCTACATTAAACTCGTACACAAGAGGGTGGTTTGACTAAGTGTGTTAAGTCAAACAAGGTGATAATTGATTGGATTCGATTGATCAAGATTGATGAAGCTTGATTTGGAACAACATTGTTTTGATGATTTGTTGTGACGCTGACATGCACATTAGATGCAACTAATATTGATTGTTTGGATTGATGTTCGATGAAATATAAAGCTTGATAGGGAACATCATCTTGTCAAACTATGTCATGGGCTAGTGACTTGGATTTTTGGCTCACAAATGCTTCACCAATTTGATTTAATATTTTCCAATGTTCAGATCACCACATAAGTTGGAGGATATAGATCAGGATTTATTCCCAAAGCAAGATGTAATTATGTGCTCCCAGTGTCTAGCAATGTTTGAATGACCATGGGTGGATTCTTGGACAAATGGATATGGATTATCTTGTGATAAGATAAGGGTGTTCAAATAGAGGATTTTCGTTCGGATAATGCTTCAAGTCTAAGATAACATTGGGTAGGATGGGATCAATTAAAATAACCCATGTCAAGATGTTTACCATAAGCGATCATAAAGTGTGCACCAAACCTTCACCAAGATCAAGATAAGGTAGATAGATGGTAATGGGCTGGATAACCGGTTCATGGATGAACGAATGATGGCTTTATTGTGGATGTGATAAGATGTTTTATCCTGAATTGGTGCACGCAGATGCTCAATTCTACACATGACACTTTTTTTCCAGGTTTTCATCATGGTACCTATTCAAAGTGCCACCGAAATGGTTTTCGCTAGAGGACGGTTTTGTTCTTTACTGTTTTCAATCCATTTTTTGATTTTATTTGGACTTTTATATTTTTGATTTTTTTGTATTTTCTGAGAGATTTTAAGTTGATGCTAGTATTGCTGACATTGATGCTTCTTTCATAATGTGCCATCGATATCATACTTGAAGAAGCTATTTTACTAAGATACATGCATTTGAAAGCAAATTTTGAGAAATTTGTTTTGCTTTGTTGATACTGGAGTTAACTCTATCTTTGTGCGCACATTGTGATAAAGCGCCTTTTGAATCGTTATGATGAAGGTTTGTTGCCAAAACATGGTTAATGTGAGAATTTGATATCATGCGTGGAGGCGTGGATGAAGCACGTTTAGGAATAAACGATGGATTAGTCGACAGTTTGGAACCTTTGACTCTCCAAACTCAGGAAGATGAGTAATAATGGGTGGATATATAAGTGTGCTTGGAAGTAGGACCGAAAACTTGATATGCTTTGTATGTCGCTTGAGAAGCCTACTTTTTCCTTTGTGGACATATTTGATGGATACTTTTCCCTTTTTGATTTTTCCCCATAGTTTCTTTGACTAATGGAGTTTGATAGGGATAGCATTTCTTTGTATTCTTTGGTATCCATATGTATTTGATTTGTCCTTCATGCTTCAATACTTATTTTTCTTTGATGATTTTCTTTGTGCTTGGATTCAAATATTTCTTTTGTTGTTGGTCCCAATTCGTGGATGAGGTGATGGGTGGATGAAGATTCATGACGTGATGGGTTGTAGTACTGAAATCAGTTTCAACATAAGGATTCTTTGTGCTCCCTATGTTGACGTTTTCTTGTGATAAAGTTTCCCCCAGTTTTATGGAAGTATCATTGATATGTTTATATCCCTTGATTTTTGAATAATGAAGGCCTCGATGCTCAGGATTTTCGAAAATATGTAATGGTTCTAGGATACCATGTTCATGTAGGCCAAATCGTCGACCTTGATAATTCATCTGTTGAAAAAACTTATTTTCAATAAGATATGATTTACCTTGGAAACAAGGTACTAATCCTTCTCTGTTATGTGGTTGATCTTCAAAAGTGTCAGCTTCTTTATTGATGAGATATCTTGCCCTAGGAAAGGTAAGTTATCCAAATTAATAAGTGATAGGATCCTCCATATGTGGGATGAATGCCCAATTGATATCTTTGGCTTGATCTTGTGAGATATCAAATTGTAATGCTTCTTAAAAAAGTGTTGATGATTCATTGTCCCCATAAAACTCTTCCTCCTGACTCATTTCATAGGATGTTTCTGATTTATGACTTCTATAGGAGGCTTCTTCATGATCCCTTTTTGTTATGTCTCCATAGGATGTTTTCGATTCACAAATTTTGTAGAAGCCTTCTTCATGCTTCATTTCTGATATGTCCCTATAGGATGTTTCTGATTTGTAGCTTTTGTAGAAGCCTTTTGATATTTCTCCACATGATGTCTCCGATTGACAACTTCTGTAGAAGCCTTCTTCATAATCCACTTTTGTTATGTCTCTAGATTTTTCTATACTTTGATCATTTCTAAAAATGTTAAGAGTAGGAGGCTCTTGTACCATGGTAATGATGTCAAGAGTATGAGACTCTTGTTTTGAATGACGATCATCTACATCTCTATCCAAAGAAAGCATCTCATAGGTAGGCAGAGGAATATGTTATATATGGGTATGATCATCATTTGTGACATCTTGTATAGATAGAAAAGTGCCCATTAGATCATTGTAGTATCTTGGAGATACAAATTCTTGATCTTGTCTAATTCTGGAATCGCTTTCGACATGTTTTGGATCAAGTTCTTGACATGGATTCTTGGACATCATTATTAGAAATGGGAAGTGGATCAATATCATCCTGATCTTCGAGGATTCCTTCACTATCCACAATCATGAGATCGAGGGATGTCAATTTGTCTTGGGAAGGACCATTGCTAGACCTTGGTAGAAGGTGTTGATCATGCTTTGGAATATATTCAAGAAATATTTCCTCTAACTTATAAGGCAATGTAGAGACATTTTCAATATGATCATTGGTTGATGGATCATGGATTATGTTAATGGGATCAAATAATGTTAACACATATTGAAATAGATTACTAAAAAGGGGCTCTTGATGAATTTTGATTTGATCAATAGATGGGTTACACATATCTTCACAGTGCTCACTGATGAATTTATTTTGATCATTGTCTTCAACTGTTATGGTGGAGATATTGTCAATGTCTTCAACCATAAGATCAAGTGATGTTGACATTTCTTGAATTGGATCCTTGTTGGGTATTGTTGGTGAATTTTGATCATGATTGAAAAGTGGATCTTGGTGTTTGTTGACTAGATCGTTGAATGAGATGGAAACATCTTCAATGTGTTCATTGATGGATTGATCTCGATCATCGTTTTCAACAATTATGGAGGAGAGATTGTTAACGCTATCAGTAGTGGTTGAATTCTGATTATTGTCCCCAATAGAGTTATTAGCTTTTGATCCATCAGATCTTGGATTATATTTCTAAGCTGAATACAATTTGATGTTGTGTGTCCCTTTATTTTGTAAAAGTCACAATTTTTTTTCTTGTCATACCGTTGTGGTTTCACCATGTGCTCTTGATAATTCACATAAATGGGGATTTTAATGAGATATTCTTGTATTAGTTGTTGCAAGACAAACTCAATTGGTTCCCCAAGTGGTGTGTATTTTTGTTTGCTACCTTGTGGTGATTGATTGTGAGACGTGGAGGTTGGTTTTGTTGTTGATGTTGTTGATCTTGATATGGTTGACTTGGCTATAGAGCAAGCAGATTTGGAATGCACCCTTGTGGTGTTTTCTTGGGATTGTGGGCAAGTTGATTCTGGATAATGCTCTGATTCAGTGTGATGTTCAGATTCGGTATGATAGATTGAAATTGAAAATTGTTGTGGTTGGGAATCATATTCCCTTGATTTAGGTAACTTTTATTTTGCATGGTGTTACCTTGACTTGGATCAATACCTGGAGTTGCCAGTATATTTCTTGGATTTCAAACAAAATTCGTTTGATTTGCAATCACATCTATCCCAAAGTTTACCAAGTGCGGATTCGATATGTTCATGTTTGACAAACCTGTATTTCACATGTATGGATTTGGTGGGATAATGTTGTTTGGAATAAGACTCATGCATTGATTTTTTGGTTGATAGATATGTAGCTTTGGATTTGGATTTGAATCTACCATTGGGAAAGGTGTTCCAAACTTTAGATTGGGAATAATCACATTCGTACTGTTGAGCTTTGGAGGAGATAATGATGCCATGCATAAATGTGAGTTTTGATAATCAATCATTGCGAGACTTAGATAGACTGGTTGACTTGGATTGCTCATGATGTATGATTCAAGTTTAGACTCCATGTTCTTCTCGTGTTTTGACCTTGTTGACCTCTGAGGCATTTAGGACCAAGGATGAGATGAAGGATGAAAGGGGTGAATGATATGGGTGTTTAAAATTCTAGAAACTTTGGATCAATGCTAGACTTTAGGACTTGATTTGACTGGATTTTGATTGAGGATAGTTTGAATAGGTGTGTTAAGCCAAACAAAATGATAATGCACTTGTAAAATCTAGGAAGTTGTGTTATCTTGGATTAAACTCGTACATGAGGGGGGATTTTTACTATGTTTGTTAAGCCAAACGAGGTGATAATGAACTTGTAAACCCTACGCAAATGTGTTATCCTAGAGTAAACACATGCACAAGAGGATAATTTGACTAAGTGTATTAAGTCAAACAAGATGATTTTAAATTTACTGAGAATTCTAGCATGAATGATTTTTTCCAAGTTTCCAAGTGTTGTTAATGAAATAATGTTGGTTTCGATCATTGAGATGGGTGAACTGTTTGACTTGATCCTAGATGAACTTAAGAGGACTTGCTAACTAGACCAAGATATTGAAGAAAATGCTTTTTCCTAAGAGTAATTCAACCAGAAGATCAATGTTCACATAAAAAACATATGACCCAAAATAGAACAAGCACATGTGTGGTTTAGTTTTCTATTATATTGCTTAGATTCAGTTCTTTTTGACACAAGAAATTTTTTTATTATGTTTTTCAAACTAAATGTCCAATGTCCTAACTTTCTTTTATCCCACAAAGTGTATTATGTGGAAAGCAAGGAAATCAAGGAAAAGGTTACCTAGTGTTGAGTTTGGGAGAAACAAATTGAGATGTCTTAATTTTTAGAAGCCTTCTAGAGATAAGAACCCCTAGGGACAAGTAGTAACATGTGGACACCTCCAAGGTACTTTTTCTTCCAAAGGGTTTGAAATTTCGATGATTCATTGAAATGTTTGTTTTCCACTGTTTTGGATCCAAGCAAACTTTTTTTTATTCCAATTACAAGCAAAATCTTAGGATGAAAAGATAGTATTTGTTGGGTTCCCACTTGGATAAATCTAGCTGGGCATATTCAGTGCGGATGATTAGATGCTTGACCACACAGACTCCCCCTTACAATGCACTCACATCTCAGGTCAGCCAAGCATCAATAACCATGAATCGGCTTCAAAGGACATGACCTCTTGCAACCACAAATAGAAAGGATTTTAGTCTTCTAAACAAAAGCTTGTAGTAAGGGCATCCAGTTTAGGGGGTGCAATGATAAAATCCTTTTGTGAGATCTCCCAACCCTTATAACAAAGGCTTTACGCATCATCAAGATATTGGGGGAGATTTATCATGCACCGCTTCCCATTGTCCATGGCTTTCACCGTGAACACAAATTTACAATTCCTAACAATAGATGGATTAGGTAATATCAGTAAACTAAAATAAACCCCTCCCTATGAAATTGTTGATCAAACATAGAACAAGAAAACATCAAGTAAAGCATGTGAAACCTAAAATATGTAAATCTAATCCAAGTTAACCAACCACCATCCCATAGGGGTATTGGTGCCCCTTGATGTGAGAAGAGAGCCCTTTCCCAATCCCTGATAAGCAAGTGATCAAGATAAAAACATGTGATAATGGACAAAATTAGTTCTCAAATGAAAGGAAAGCTTTGCATGAGAGTGTGTTGTGTGTTTGAAGGAGAGAAGCCTTGAACTTATAGTTGAGTTTGAAGAGAGGAGAGGCCAAATTGAAGAATGTGGGAAAAATTGCCAAAAAATAGGAGAGATCCACTTGTCACAATGTGATTGGCCCATGATTGCAAGCTTTGGCCAATGTGCCCATTTCAAATTTGAAAATGACAATAAATACTTGTAGTTGAAGGATTTGGTGGGGAAATTTGCTTGGCCAAAAAAATCAAACAAGGGGAGTTAATGAGGGCATATTCCTTGGGAATATGCCTTGTGAGGAGAATAGGGGTTTTAATAAATCAAATTAAATGATTTATTGTGCAAGTGGATGGGACATGGGTTAGTCTTAGCAATAATCAGAGATTTGACTAATTAAGCTAGTGATTAGGTGGTGTGACATTTGATTTGCATTTTCATATTTGCTTTAAATCAAATGTGAGGAAAATGAATATTAGTCTTTTCATTAAATACATGCGATTTAATTAAATTAGGAAACTTTAGGAGATAATTAAATAATTTTATTTATTTAATTAAAGAGATAGGCTTAGTGAATTAATTAAATTGGTTTATTTAATTAATAGACAAAATACTGTTGAATGAAGCATGATTAGATGCATGAGTAAATTTTGCATGTCTACAATACATTATAAGAATAAATGAACAAACTTCATATTTCAATAAGAATTCCTCCAATGTTGTCAAGTGTAGGTTTAAAATGACAACAACAATATAAGAATATATGAAAATTAAGTAATATGTTACTTCTATTAAATCATGTACTTTCTACCACTATTGGTTTAACAAAAATTTCTCCAATCCCTTCATTTTCTCATGCTTGTAAACACAAACTCTCACTTCAAATAGTCTGGTTTTTGAAAATCCAAAAATAGTAAGGTTCACCACTCAAAAGAGCATCAATTGACATCAAAGAGGTTGATCATTAGGATTTCACAATAGCTAATTATGTGATGGTAGTATTTTGTAGCTCCACATGTCTACTAAAGGTTTAGCTATTACTAATATACTTGCATGTAAAATAGTACATGTGTCTCCCTTAGGAGGAATGTAGATGATTATCGACACACATCATCAACATTAAATTACTGTGTTTTGAAAAAAATATAATAGCACATATATTGGAGAGTATGGGATAGTGGTAAAAATAATTAGCTTAAATGTGTTTCTCATATATGCATTGATTTAATTTTATAGAAATATTTTGATATGGATGGACTTTTGGAGAATTTAACTACCTAAGTTTAAAGCTACTAGCCTTTGAAATGAATACTTATTCCCCTAACATCTAAATATTTGTAGTCACCGTAACTTTATGAAAAATATGTATGTATGTATGCTTGAAGTATAATTTTTATTATATTACTAGTATTGGTTAGGGAGATACTGAGTGGATTTTTTAATTATATTTCTCTTCCTCATTTTGGAGAAACCCATCCATAAAAAAAAAAAAATTTTTTTTTCATCTATTCTACAAGGCCACACTAAAAAACTCATCATCCATAATATTTGTGGCATATTTTTTACTTTGAAGCATGTTATATGTGTAAATCATAGTATTGGATATGACTTTTTTATTTTATTTTATGACAAATGATATTTATTTAAATTATTTTCGATGGGAGATTGGGGCCCATTAGCCATGTGAAAAACCATGAAGAGACAAGGATGATGCTTTGTGAATAGGGTGGTGGTATGTTACCAATGTGAAACCTACCATGAATTAAGAGATAGAAATAGTATTGGGTGTCGCAAGGTCCCTTGTATATTTTGGTAGAAGAGAAAATAAATTTAAACATGTTCGAGTCCACCCTTGAAAGATACTAATCAAGGATGTGAAACAGTTTAGTCACCAAGCATTTCATGTTACGAGCATGCAATTTCGAATAGATGGAATTTAATAAAATTTGAGTTTGTAGTGTGTTCTTTTAGTGGGTGCTTGGATTTGATCCTTATGCATGGGATGTTGGAAGTTTGAGAGCTAGTTAAGTGGTGTCCATGTTGAAATGGTGCAAAAGTGTGGAGGAAGGTTGGTGGTTGCTTTGTGTCGTAGCTTAATGGGAAAGAGATGGGTGCATGGGCATGCCATAACAACATTATCGGTAGGCCAAGTGGCACAATAGTTCAAGGTTGGCAAGTCAAGTGTGTTTAAGTGCATTACATAGGGTTTGTAGGATTTAGAGTCGAGTAAGTAGGCACTAAGTTTGAAGTTTTTTGAGCTTTTGGTGCCGTGTCACAAACAAGTGGGTGTAGGGGCATGCCATGGGGTGGTGTAATGGGCATGCAAGAGAAACAAGGAGGATTCAAGGGTCACTGGGGATGAAGTATGGAAACTCAGGGAGGATGCATTTGGAATTCATGGTTGGTGATAGGTTCTTCTTGAAGATAGATCAAATTTAATTTAAACCACACAAGGGTTTGAGTCCAACATTGGCTTGAAGGTATGATTGGCCTTACACAATTGAAAAGAAGGTTGGTAAGGTTGCATATAAACTGAAGTTTCCAACACATATGAGGGTTCATAAGTTTTTCCATTTCAGTCAGCTTCGTCCATATCATGAGGATAAATAGGACAACTATAGGAGTGCGCCAACAAGGGGAACAACAAATGTCATGGATAGGCCAAGTTTGGAGGTGCAAGAGGTGATTGTTTATAGGTAGAGAGGATTTGGGAATAGAAAATGGAAGGAATTCTTAGTTCATTGGCAGGGCCAACCCAGAGATGAGGCATCATGGGAAAGAGTTGAGTTTGTGGAAGTATGAAGACAAGGTGTTGGAGTTCTTGGAAAAGGACTCCACCACTGCCTTTTAACTACTCAGAGTAGAAGAGGTACCTTCACATTAATGTCCAGGATAGTGGTGTCGAGATCATGGATGTCACCTAATTTAGAGTGGGGGAGGATATAAGGGGCTGTAGTTGGTTGGAGGGGTGCACTTGCACTAGCATGCCATTCTAGCTCCAATGGGTTGTCCAGGGGGCATTCCAAAATAGTGTTCCAAGGTGTTTCAGGGTTCCACTAGGATGCACCAGGGTTCGCACCCGGGTTGCACCAAACCATTCTAGGGATGCACCAAGCATCACACCAGGGTTGCACTAATCCATTCTTGGGGTGTACTAGGGCTGCACCAAGGGTGCACCAGGTTGTTCTAGGGGTGCACTGGGTTTGCATGAAGGGTCACACTAGAGACCAAAACAAAATACTAAGGGGAGTACCAAGGGTGTTCCAGGTGCACTAGGGGTTGCACCAAAGTGCATAATAGGGTTGTTTGAGGGGAGAACAAAGGGTGTTACAAGTGCACGAGGGGTTGCACTAGGGTTCAAGACAAGGTCCAGTTTAGGGTTCCAAAGTGAGTATTGGGATAGGTTATTACTAGAACCAATTCCATGGGTGAAACCAAAGGAGGGTTACAATTATATTTGAAGGATGTAATATTATTCTATGGCCAACATATTGTGATAGATTCTCAAGGATAAGTAAGGGGGAACCATGTGTGGTAATGGTTTCCCAAGCCAAAAGCAGAAAGGTGGATATCAAGGGGTCCGTAAAAAAATGGAATGCTTCCTATAGTTGTAGGGATTCAAACAAATAACTCTTATAGGGGGAATGAGATTACCTCGCCACTATTTGGAATAGTGTTCTACATGGTTTTCTATCTCTCATAGGCAAAGTGTCATGGTGGAGAAATTCAAGGAGGCACATAGAGAAATCACAAAGCAATCAAGTGCAAGGTGATAAGGCTATGAGAATAGGGAAGGTGCAGTGAAGAGGAAGAATGAAGAATCCATTTTTCTATCTGTATTAATTGGGGGTTGGGATGAATTGGATTAGGTGCAAGAGACACTAGTCTTACAAGAAGTAGAGGAGAGCATCATGGAATTTGAGGATGTGATGCCATTGAAATTTCCTCCACAACTTCTATTGAGAAGGGTAGTGGATCATAAGATTGAGCTAGAATCGAGGGAAAGGCCTCTAGCCTAGACACCATATAGGTTTTCTAGTCTATAAATTGTCAAACTTAAGTAATGGTTGGAGGAACTGTTGCAAGTGAGGTATATTAGACTATCCTATTCTCCATATGGGGTAGATGTTTTGTTCTAGAAGAAGGATGGCTTGTTGGTATTTTGGTGATTGGTGTGTGCAGGTTTTGGAGCATGGCTAGTTACACGAATAGTCTAGATCTGTTAGGCACACTAGATTCTCACAAACAAGTGAAGAAGAAAGTTTTGATGCCGCGGAGAAGTGTGGCCCTTGTTTGATTAGATTCTAATAGACAACTTGTGTCTAAGCTTGAAACATACTTAATGGATTTGGTAGCCCCAATAAACTTTATTTTACCCCCACCATAGGACCAATTATGTAGGCCAGTATTAAATTTAGACATCAAGTTATCAAAAATAGGATTAATGATAAATTTAGATTTGCACTCGATCATGTATAAACAAAGAAACGACATACGATTAATAGATAGAAGAAACAATCAGCATGCAACCGGAATAAAATAAGCTTCTTACATGTATGACATAATGAATGTGTCCCCTAAGAAAAGGGAGTACGATCATCCAAACAGAACCAGAAACTCTTATCGCTAAGATTTAAGAAACAATATACTCCAATCCCTTTCTAACTCCAATTTATACCCGACTTTTCTTTGCCAATTTTTAATCAAATTTGTGTTCCTTTCAAATCTCCGTTTTGATTACATGTGAAACTGATTGCAGATGCCTATTGATGTGCAGGTGCGATAGTGATGACTACCGCCAGCCTGGTTTTGATCAAATAATACGTGATTGCAGATAAATCACGTCCTAATTACATACCACAGATCACCCACTCCAAAGTCCACCTGTAAAACATAGCAACTCTGTAAGGTGGGGAGCTAACAACGGATATTTTTAATGGCTTTTAGTACGTGAAAGGGTTGAAAAATTCTAGTAATGTGGAGTTATTATGATGGGGCCCTTGTGTTTAAATCTTATGATGGTGAAAGCATTGATAAATGGTGGGTAGTGGATCAGTTGGAGATCTATCCTGTTGAGTAGTTGCCCGTGTAAAGAGCGTCGATGTGCTGTCAAAGGAATTAGGTAGACAAAACCATGACTATGCATTACTGTGATTTTTTTTGTATTTTGTCACGGACTGCTGTCACAAATGTATCTGTTGGAATGGAACATTTTTTCTTTGGGAGAATTTTAGAAAGGCCTATGTTCAATAATTGGAAGCGTTAGAGATAATATCATCTAAGAATATTGTCGAAAGCATCTTTTGTCATCTTAGTAATTAGGTGAGTATATCTGAACTATGTAGATATATATGCTCATTGGAAAATCTTAAATATTTTGTGTGTTGTTGTTGATGTGCTATCTATTAGCAAAGATTGTAACATTTTTGAGTATGTTTCCTGAGTAAATCTTTGAATGGTTGGTATATTGGCAAAATTGATGTGGTTACTCCATGTTAAAACTATGGAAAAGAAGAAGGAAAAGAAAAAGAGAACAGTAAACTATATGCAATCACATAAGACAAGTCGATTTACGTTGTTCACCATAAATTGGTTATATACATAAGAGAAAGGGAAAATTACATTATCTCTATATGAAGTTTCAATACAATATATGTATCTCTGTATGGAAATATATAATTATGAAAATATGTCTATGTATTATTGTCTTTTTTGATGTAAAATATGTATATGTATGTATGGAAAGACAAATACATATATAAGAAAAAATAAATACAATTGCATGGCAGAATAAATTCAGAATGAAAACAAGTGAATCCATGTTGATATTTGGGAATAACCAAAAAAATATTCAAGGAAAATATTAGAGTTAAAGTTTGCACATTGTCAAAGAGAAAACTCTGTAATTTAGAACCAGTGAAATGCTTTCCATGTTTGGTAGTAACAATGAACTAAAAAAAACATTTGATAGACATAACTATTGTGCATGGAAGAACATAATAATACATAAACATGCTATAATATCTTCGAAATGAAAACCAGTCATACAATTTTCATATTTCGGAATAACATGAGAATATTTGAAGCAAATCGCAGAGATGAAGTCTTTGCAATGAGGAAGACACGAATGAAAAAGCATGGCATAAACTTTCGAAATGGTAGACATTAAAGCTCTATGAATATTTCCTAGTAACAAGCAAATATATTGTATCCATTTCCGTATTTTGGAATAAAAAACAAATGTAGAAACCAATTTGTAGATTTAAAGTTTGTGTAATAACGAAAACCAGTCAAATTCTTTCCATATTTTATCGAAGAAGTGAAATAGTAATGAAAAACCATTATAAACCAGTCAAACCATTTCATATTTCGTGTAACTATGAAAATATGAAATGCCCAATGCAGAGATGCAATGAATATCATAATTTCACGAGTGCATGGTTGAGTGCAGAGGAAAATAAAACTAGTTAAACACTGCGGTATAGGTTGACCTAGGTTGTAAACCTCACCTAGAAGAGAAACAAAGCCATTGAGAGTGCAAAGCTGAAGGAAGAAGCATGAAGAGCCAAACAATGAAGCGTGGAGAGCCGAACAAGTTTCTGAGTGAAGCCAATCGAGCAGTCAATATTTTTTGCAAACAAGAGGAATGAGAGTAAGCGGGATATGTGAGAATGTGAAGCATTGACTGAACCTTCATCTTCGATTAATGTACCTAACAGTCCTAGTAAATTCAAAGTGACACATAAGACAATTTGGCTAGTGGAGGAAATGAAGAAGGTGGTGAGCGTTTAATGCTCTAAACTAATGGTTCAAGGTGATGAGGTTGTCATGTACACGTGGTCGTCTGATCCTATGTATGTAGATGTTCTCGTCAATTAAGGAGGGGGGTGGGCTCCACTTTGGGGCGGAGGGAAAAATTGACTCATTTTGAACATGTCAGTGTAAAATGTATTGGACAGGTGGCAGGATCATCATTTTTATAAAAAAATAATATGGGCCAATACACAAGTGGCAGGGTGACCTGGCGGTATAATTTTTGATTTTTTTTGGTCCATGCGGATAGCCACGTGGACCTGCAAAGTTGACTCACCCTACTATGGGCCCGTCTCCCCTAATATTGTTTTTCAAAAATCGTAATCATGTATTTTGTTTTTGTCAACTAATATTACTTTAATTAATATTTTTTAATAAGATATTATTAATAAATGATATTTTATATATTTTTGATGTAAACATTTATCTATTGTACTTTATTTTTGATAGAGGAAAAAAAGGGTTTTACAAGGACCCAAAACCACAAAGTTTACAAAGCATATAAAAACAAACCATCAGAGTACCCAAAGAAAAGAAGGCTGCAAAATAGAAAGAAGAAAAAAAGGACAAAAACCATCCACCAAGAGCCAGCAAAAAACCAGTAAGAGGCTAGCAACTAGCACAACCAAAACTAACCAAGAGACTTTAAAGTTTCAGCAACCTCACCTTCAAGGTTGCACATATCCTAGGCCACCTTCTTTAGATCCTGAATCTCTAGAGGTGAAGAATCCACTTTTCTCTTTAGATTGGCTCTTGTTCTCTTCGAAGGGCCATAATCCTCCTACTTAATTTTATTCTTGTCATGGTGTTTTCCATTTTCTCCACCATTGCACTCAGGATTGTAGCGTTATGTTTCACAATTATGTGGTTATGCTCCATGATGGTTTTCATAGTATCCCTAACCTTGCCAATTTCCTTTTCCAAGTGCTTAACCTTGTTCTCATTGTCCTTCTTCAATTTTCCTTGAGATCAACCATTCTTTGAAAGGAATCAACCATCACCATCTTCTTTTCCACTATCCATAAAACCTCAGTAGAGTTCTGAGAAGCCAATTTAGCTTCCATCACCTCAAGCTTGCTAGTGACCACCCTGTTTTTTAAATTGATGTCCTTTATCTAATGAAAAACCAATTTCATGATTCTAAAATAGTCAACCGCACCATTTCTAGCAATAGCAAGTATATTATTAGAAAATTCCCGATCCGGTTTGAAGTAGTGGTCATCAAGGTTGAGGTCACTAGGGAATCTAGGTCCATTCTCTTTGTTATCTATTGTAAATGTTAGAGGTCTAAATTTTTTATAAAAATAAAATAAAATTAATTATATCTTATTTGATTAATTTTTCAAGTTTATCAAAAAATGGAAATGAATTCAAACCCTTTTTGAGGATTTGCATGTTTTAAAAATTATTCTTGATATTTAAAATGGCAATCCAATTTGTGAATTGATTTCCTTCTCTAAATATGTAGTTGATTTTGACACTTGAACACTTATCAAAAAGATAAAGAGCTTCCCAAAGAAAGCTTTGGAGACTCCACTTGTTATCTGTCAGAGTAAAGGTTTTATCTTAATTGTGTTGATTAAGTTACCTTTATTCCCTTCTTAAGATTTCACGTTAGTTTGCATAAAGTGACATTTAATAATTATATTAATTATTAAATGTTTTCCTATTAGGGCTTCTTTTAGGGTTTTTCCTATGAGGGTTTCTTTAGGGTTTGCATGATATCCTTTTATAAGGATTGATCCCTTTGTATAACACAACTCAATATCATTCAATTCCCTTTTTGTTCTGATGATATAATTTCTCTATTTTTCAGAGCATCAAACCCTTGTTTGTTTTCTCCCTCCATTCTCTTCTTTGTGACAGGTATCCATTTGCATGCAGGTGATCTTGGAGAAAGAAGTTGGATTTCTCAACGTATACATGGTATCAAAGCTTTCCTCCTGCATGACTATTCTTGTTTGAAGAATTTGGAGCTATTTGAAGCTACAAGGTTGGATCAGGCATTCCCAGTTTTGGGGTTTGCATTTTTTGATCCAAGGATTCATTTGCAATTTCAAAGCATTTTGAGTCCAAATGGACCTCATTATTGCGTCCCCAACAGTCCAAAACCCTTAAATCGACTGTTCATTTGTTCATTTTGGACAAAGTTGATTTGAGGGGCAATTCTTTTTTACCTGGGCAACCATACTCTGGGCCGGGTATGATTGTGCAGAATAAAAAATAATTTAATTTTTTTATTTTTTGCATATATTTCCATTGGGATTTTTATCAAATATAGGAAAATTATATTTTGAGAGGGCTTTTTTTTTTTTTCTCTGCAGACTATTTTGGGAGGCTTTTATTATTTTGCAGGGGTTGTACCCCTATTGGCTATTTGTACGTTGGCCAGTCACATCACCCGCCGACCTTTCCCCTGACAGCTGACTTCTCCGTGCACCGACCACAAACCATCCACAGACATTCTCTCCATTGTTGGTCGGACTACGTAGGTATAGTGCACTTGCATAGGGGTGCGGTGGGGGTAGGCCCACGTCCCTCCCCCACCACAAATATTTTTTATTTTCTATTTTTAATCAAAATTGTTTTCTATAATATTTTTTAATTGTTTTTTAATTTAAAAAAAACAATTTTTTCTCTACTAAGCCCAATCGCGCTTTTGTGGTGACGGTCATTTGGCCGTCAAATTTAAGTCCGTCTTTTTGCTGTGATGGTCGTATGACCATCAAATTTAATGCAATGCTAACTTTTTTCCCCTTTGGACCTGTTTTCTTCCAAAGGCCGTAACTTGGGCATACAATATCATTTTTTGGCAAACCAGATATCATCGAAAAGCTAGTTCTGTCAACTTTCCAATGGTGTGGGTTTCATTGCTTATTTGTTTTGTTGGTGCATTCTACAACTAGTTGAAGTGAAAAAAGTTTCTTTCAGTCCTGAACTCATAACTTCTGATCTGTTTCTCTGTTTTTCATGATCTCAGCGGCATTGGAACCATATTTTAGAGCTCTTCAGTTCCATCAATGCATTTTTTTATATATTTCACTCCAAGTATATTTTATTTAGTTTTTTGGGTTTTCACACTCTGGTGAATCACCTGGACATATTCATTCTTGGGAAATTTTTGTTTGCATGGATGCTTCATTTTTTGGCTGTTCTTCATGTATTTCCAGTATTTTTCCCTTTGTGGGAATTTTGAGCATCATTTGTAAGCAATCTCTTATGTAAACGCACTGAGATAAAGTGCTACACTATTGTACTTGTATTTTTTGGAGATTCTGCACATAAGGTTGTGCCATATTTTGTACTCGCATTGTGTTATAAAGTGCCATGGGGGGTTGTGTAGTGCCTTTATTTTTCCATCACACCTTTGTTCGGTGAGTGTCCCTCCACAACGATAGTGGATCCATATGATTCCAGCCTCATGCATGTGTGCTTTGTTTTGCACACCACTTTTTCAGTTGTAGGTGCTTGCTTGCACACTTTCAAATGTTGTATCTTATTCTTCATGCACTACAAGGTGTTTCACACCATTTCAGTGGATTTTTCAGGCTCTCCCAGTTCAGCATTATGGGGGGGTATTATACTATTCGTGCTAATTCTTCCTTGGTTTCGCCTTGGAAGGAATCTTCAATTCTTAGTTCATCAGTGTTTCAGTCTATTGGTACTTGTTCCATTTGTATTTTTGTTCCAGGTGTTTGCCTTTGTTTGCCATCTAATTCGAGTAGTGTCGTTTGGGTCACTCATGTAGATTGTTGTCTTCTTGATCTTGATCATCCTATCTTCAATGGAGGTTCTTCAACACCATACCAGTCATCTTTTGATAGTTGTTTACAACTTCTTCTTCTTCAGTGATGTTCTTCATGGATTTCTACATCTCCTTTTGGAGTAGAGCTTTTCCCATGAGGTTTTCTCTATTTTCTCCATTTTATAGAGATTTGGTTGTATTTGGGTACCTGATCTGGCCTAGTTTCTAGGACCCATGTTTGCCTTCCTGCATTGTAGTTACCTTTGCTTTCTTGCACTTGTTTGTAGTTGTACTGTTCCTCATCTTAAAGGGGGGTGTTAGAGTAAAGGTTTTAACTTAGTTGTGTTGATTAAGTTACCTTTAATCCCTTCTTAAGATTTCACGTTTGTTTGCTTAAAGTGACATTTAATAATTATATTAATTATTTAATGTTTTTCTATTAGGGCTTCTTTTAGGGTTTTTCCTATTAGGATTTCTTTAGGCTTTGCATGATCTCCTTTTATAAGGATTGATCCCTTTGTACAAGACAACTCAATATCATTGAATTCCCTTTTTGTTTTGATAATATAATTTCTCTATTTTTCATAGCATCAAACCCTTGTTTGTTTTTTCCATCCATTCTCTTCCTTGTGACAGGTATCCATTTGCATGCAGGGGATCTTGGAGTCTGAAGTTGGATTTCTCAACTTCTACATTATCTTCTCCAAAAATCAAACTCTAAATAATTAGTTTAAAGTACCTTTCTATGATGACTTTTTAAAAGATAGAAAACAAACCAATTAACAAATAAAAATTCATAGATTATATTTTAGCCATATTATTTATATTGTAATGAGAGAACTAAATTCCTAATTCAATTGCCATAGAATTATGGTTTCTTAAAATAGCCCTTCCTCAATTTTGATGGAGCTTAAAAAAGTAAGACTAAAAATAACATATTGAATAATCACTAAAAAAAATTAAATTAAAAAAAATATATAAAATAAAAATAATCGTAGTCACTACTACTCTAATACAAAATTATAGAAAAATAAGACTAGATATTGCAAAAGGATTTAACATAAACTTAAACTATATATTATTTATTTATATAATAGGGTGGTGGTAGGCTACTAGTGTGAAACCTACCATGAATTAAGATCTATAAATTGTGTGGGGTGTAGCAACGTCCCTTGTATATTTTAGTAGAAGAGATAATAATGTTAAACATGGTGTGAAGCATGTCTAAGTCCACCCTTTAAAGACATTGATCAAGTATCTGAAACACTTTGGTCACCAAAAACCTTATATTACCAATATGCAATTTCTAATAGATGTAATTTAATAAAATTTGTGTTTGGAATGTGACATAAGACATATTAAATAGTGAAACTTAAAATTTTAATTTATAAATGTGAGAATTAAATTGATAGTGACATATTCACTTTCTTTGGTTTCAAGATGAAAATGCAAGCTAAACAAATAATATAAAAACTTTAGACCCAAGCTAAATTCGTATTCACAAATGTGAAAGCAT
The DNA here is from genome assembly GCA_007115665.2 of Sequoiadendron giganteum. Lineage (NCBI taxonomy): Eukaryota > Viridiplantae > Streptophyta > Pinopsida > Cupressales > Cupressaceae > Sequoiadendron > Sequoiadendron giganteum. The sequence continues at coordinate 61,287,342 of CM021107.1, read as the reverse complement.
TGTTTGACTGGATTCTAACAGAAAACATGTATCTAAGCTTGAAACATACTTGATGGATTTGGTATCCCCAATAAACTATATTTTACCCCCACCATAGAATCAATTATGTAGGCCAGTATTTAAATTTAGACATCAAGTTATGAAAAATAGGATTAATGATAATTTTTGATCTGCACTCGATCATGTATAAAAAAGAAACAACATACAATCAATAGATAGAAGAAACAATCATCATGCAACCGGAAGAAAATAGGCTTCTAACATGTATGACATAATGAATATGTCCCTAAGAAAAGGGAGTACGATCATCTAAACATAACCAAAAACTCTTATTGCTAAGATTTAAGAAACAATATACTCCAATCCCTTTCTAACTCCAATTTATACCCAACTTTTCTTTGCCAATTTTTAATCAAATTTGTTTTCCTTTTAAATCTCTGTTTTGATTACATGTAAAACTGATTGCAGATGCCTATTGATGTGCAGGTGTGATAGTGATGACTACCGCCAACCTGGTTTGGATCAAATAATACGTGATTGCAGATAAATCACGTCCTAATTACATACCATAGATCACCCACTCCAAAGTCCACCTGTAAAACATAGCAACTCTGCAAGGGGGAGAGCTAACAATGGATATTTTTAATGGCTTTCAGTACACGAAAGGTTTGAATCAAGGGTTGAAAAATTCTAGTAATGTGGAGTTGTTATGATGGGGCCCTTGTGTTTAAATCTTATGATGGTAAAAGCATTGATAAATGGTGGATACTGGATCAGTTGGAGGACTATTTTGTTGAGTAGTTGCCCGTGTAAAGAGCGTCGATGTGCCGTCAAAAGGAATTAGGTAAACAAAACCATGACTATGCATTATTGTGATTTTTTTTGTATTTTGTCATGGACTGCTGTCACAAATGTATCTGTTGGAATGGAACATTTTTTCTTTGGGAGAATTTTAGAAAGGCCTGTGTTCAATAATTAAAAGCTTTAGAGATAATATCATTTAAGAAGATTGTCGGAAGCATCTTTTGTCATCTTAGTAATTGGTTGAGTATATCTGAACTATGTAGATATATATTTTCATTGGAAAAGCTTAAATATTTTGTGTGCTGTCGTTGATGTGTTGTCTATTAGCAAAGATTGTAAAATTTTGAGTATGTTTCCTGAGTAAATCTTTAAACGGTTGGTATATTGGCATAGTTGATGTAATTACTCTATGGGTAAAAATAAATTAAACTAGCAGGTATGTCGAAGAGGTGTGGAAGGTCAATTAGGCAATATTTTGGTTTTTTTTTCCCATACACTTGTGTAGTACATGAGTGAAGGAAATAGCAAAGATAGAAAAATTCAAATTTAAACACAAACAATATTAACTCAGAACAGTCATTCAAACACCTTGCTACTTGAGAGCAAATAATCTATTAATTTTCTTCTATTATCGATTACAAAAATATTCCCATATTTAAAGATTTTTGACCCACACAAAAAATTTAATTGAAAATAAATGACATGCAAATGCTAGAAGATTAAACGTCCTAACCAAGGTCATATCGACATAAAATTCGTCCTTATACAATACAAAATATTTAACACATTCGTCCTATTATGCCACCATGGATCCCACTACCAAGCGCACCAAAGAAGATAAAAAAGTCAAGCAATGTTGACTACTGCGCTACCGCCGCAGTTTACAAGGTGATCGTGGTGGTCGCGGTAACTGCAAGAGCTGACTGAAGCGGGCTTACCATGTTACCGCCATGGTTAAATATTAGACCATGGTGGCCACGGTAACCATCAGAGCTGGGAGGTAGGAAGTCTACCGTGCTACCACCACGGTCTAGAAACAGACCGCGGTGGCCACGGTAACCGTCCACTAACAGTCTACTAACAGGAGATGTCGAGCACTGTGCTACCACTGGAGATAGAAAGGAAGACCATAGTGGTTGCGGTAACTGCTAGGATGGAGGGAGATGAAGCCGATGGCGGTTTAACTGTGATACCGTAGTGAGCGAAATAGAAGGCTGCAGTAGAGCTGTAGACACCATGATACCGCAAGCTATTGACTGGGTCGGTGCAGTATGGCGGTAAGTGTTGACTTCAACTGCTAGATTTGACTGTGATGTGGACTCGTGAGTTGGATGAATTTCCAACACTCCCCCTTGAGTACAACTCATTCCATTCTTGAGTCCCAGCCGGTCTCTTTGAAAAGTGAAGCTCTCTGTGCCTAGTGGCTTGGTAAAGATATCCGCCTGCTGTTCATCAGACCTACAAAAAATTAGTGAAATCTCTCCACCAGAAATTAGTTCCCTAATAAAATGAAAGTGTGTATCAATATGTTTGTTGCGTTTGTGAAATGTAGGGTTCTTCGACAGAGCTATGGCTGAATTGTTTTCACAGAAATTTTTTGTTGCCTCTGTCTGCTCATTCTGGATTTCCTGCAATGCTCTTCTCATCCACACTGCTTGACATGATGCACTTGTAGCTGCAACATACTCAGCTTCAGCTAATGATAAAGTGATAATAGGTTGTTTCTTTGAATCCCATGCAACTACACCATTTCCAAAATGAAAAACATACCCTGAGGTGCTTTTTCTGTCATCCACACTTCCAGCACAATCACTGTCTATATATCCTATTAATCTAAAATCATCTGATCTAGAATATTGGATTCCAAAATTTCTTGTTCCATTGATATACCTTAAGATTCTCTTTCCAGCTTTCCAGTGATTCTCCTTTTGTGTTTCCATGAATTTGGAAATCAAACTGACTGCATACATGATGTCAGGCCTTGTGGCTGTCAAATACATTAAACTCCCTACTAACTATTTGTACAAAGTTGTATTAACTTCTAAGCCTTTGTCTTCTCTACTCAATTTTAGTCCAGTCACTATTGGAGTAGGTGCTGACTTACAGTTTGACATATTGAATCTCCTTAAAACATCTTTTGCATATTTAGATTGGGAAATAAAAATGCCATTTCTATTATGTGTTACCTCAATGCCTAAAAAATACTTCATCATGCCCATGTCTGTCATTTCAAACTCTTTCTTCATTTCTGTTTTGAATATTTCAACTGACAGATTCCCTATTAAAATCAAATCATCTACATACAAGCATATGATCAGAATTTTACCTTCATCATTCAATTTGGTATACAATGTTGGTTCACTGTCACATCTGGTAAATCCATTGCTAGTGAAATAATTGTCTATTCTGCTATACCAAGCTCTTGGGGCTTGTTTCAAACCATGCAGTGCCTTTTTTAGTTTATAGACTTTGTCCTCTTGTCCTGATATTTCATATCCTAGTGGTTGTTCAATGTAGACTTCCTCTTCTGGATATCCATTGAGAAATGTTGACTTCACATCCATCTAGTGAACTAGCCATCTATTCTGTGCTACTAATGCCAGAAGCATTCTAACTGTGTCTAGTCTTGCAACTGGTGCAAAAGTTTCATTGTAATCTACTCCAGGTTATTGTGCATAACCTTTTACCACTAATATTTCTTTGTGCTTCTGCACTTCTCCATCTTCATTCAATTTAGTCTCATAAATCCATTTTACACCTATTACATCTTTGTCTTTTGAAAGACTTTGCAACTCCCATGTCTGATTGTTTTCTATTGAATCTATCTCATCATCCAATGTTGTTAACCACTTTTCTTCCTTGATTGCATCCTCATAGTGAATTGGATCTCCAGCTTGTGAATAAAAGGCAAATAGTGTAAATGGCTGAGGATTGTTCTCACCTTGATTCTGATTATAGATATCAGTCATGCTTTTGATTTTCTATCTTCTCATACTAGCCAAAGTTGGATTTGATAAGTCACTTGAATCTACAGAATGTGGACTTGAAGGTCCTGCACCAGAAATTCTTACTGTGGTAGGTGTCTGCAGACCTCTTGATGCTACTCTTGTATTACTAGCTAGTGTCAGTTGTTGACCACTTGCTTGAGGTTGATTAGGAACTACAGGTACATTATTTTGAACTGTATTTTCATTCTCATCTTGTGGGATATTAATAGTAACACTAACTGTATTTTCTTTACTTCCATCCCATGCTTCATCTTCAACAAATTGGACATCTCTTCCGATTATTACATCTTTGGTTGAGGGATTAAACAACTTGTATGCCTTGGATTCTTCACTGTATCCAACAAAAATGCATTTTTCTCCCTTGTTATCAAGTTTTCTTCTCAACTATTCAGGAACATGTGCATATGAAACACAACCAAAGAATCTCATGTGAGACACACTGTGCTTTTTACCTGTCCATGCTTCCTCAGGAATTATATTCATCACAATTTTAGTTGGACATCTGTTCATAATGTTAACTGCACAAGATACAGCTTCAGCCCAAAATTCATTTGTTAAGTGCTTGGCTTTTAACATACTTCTAGCCATTTCCATTATGGTTCTATTTTTCCTTTCAGCTACACCATTCTGTTGAGGTGTGTATCTTGTTGTGAATTGTTTGTGTATTCCATGTTCTTTGCAGAAATTTAAAAACTCTCTTGAAATGTATTCACCTCCTCTATCTGTTCTCAGAAATTTGATGAAACAACCACTCTATTTTTTAGCTAAAGATTTAAATTGACAAAAGTAACTAAACACATCACTTTTTCATTTTAGAAAATAAACCCATGTCTTCCTTGAATAATCATCTATAAAAGTTAGAAATTAGAAACTACCACCTATTGAAGGTGTCTGCATTGGACCACATAAGTCTGAATGAACTATTTCCAATGGGGCTTTTCCTCTAGTGGATTTCCCTGCTGGGAAAGACTCTGTATGTTGCTTTCCAGGTATGCACCCCTCACAAACACTCTCTAGTTTTTGGATTAATTGAATTCCCTTCACCATGTTCTTTCTATAAAGCAAGTTCAATCCTCCAAATTTTAAATGACCGAATCTTAAATGCCAAAGCCAATTCTCATCCTTTACTTCTGCTTGAAAGACAGTTTGAACAACATTTGACTCCTCTTGTGCTTGTGCAAAGTTTGTACTTAAAGTTGGTTGAATTCTCAAAGGAAACATTCTATTATTTGTCATGTGGATTTTTGCAATCAACTGGCCACTTGGGTATTTGTCTAAAATAGTACATAACCCATTCTTGAAAGACACTCTATAACCCTTTTGAATTAACTGTCCTACACTCATCAAATTGTGTTTAAGGCCAGGCACAAAATAAATATGAGAAATATATTTATGCTCCCCCTGCTTGGTTAGAATATTAACATTCCCTTTTCCTTTTACTGACACTTTGTTGTCATTTCCTAGGGTGACATCTAACTTGATATTCTCATCTAGACTTGTGAATAACTCTAAATTCCCTATCATATGATTACTACAGCTTGAATCTAAAAACCAAACTTGTTTCTCACTAGCTTGAGCTACATTACAGGCTAAAAACATAGTACTCTTATTAGGTCTGTTGTCTTGAATCTCTCTAGAAAATTTTGCATTTTGTCTACCCATTTCATACTGTTTCTTTCTAAACTCATTCATGTAATGACCAAACATTTTACAATAATGGCATTGGACTTGAGATTTATCATACCTTTGTCCTTGAGGAAAGTTTTGAGATGGGATTTGGCTGCTGCCTCTTTCACTTGAACTTGACTGATTATTTCTTCCACCTCTGTTGAAACCTCTTCCTCTTGCTCTGAAATTTGATCTACCTTTGCTTCTTCCTTCGTTAAATGAATCTTGTGACTTGAATTCATGCTCCAATGACATATTTGTTGTTCTACTGAGTCTATGCTCATGTGAAATTAGTGAGGCATATAGCTCATCAACTGAATACTGTGTAAGATCCTTTGTCTCTGCTATTGTGACTGAAATTGTCTCAAATCTTGTGGGTAAGCTCATCAGAATCTTTTCTATAACTTTGACATCTTCTAGTGTCTGTCCATGTGTTCTCATTTGGTTTACCAGTCTCATTATCTGAGTAAAATATGAATCTACAGAATCATTTTCTTTCATAAATAGAGTTTCAAACTCTCTTCTCAATATCTACAACTTTACAGTTTTGACTTTGTCCATACCTTGATATGCTATTTGTAATATGTCCCATGCTTTCTTAGACTTAGTAGTGGCTGATATTCTAGGAAAGATAATCTCATGCACACCTTGTAGAATAAAAAAGTGAGCCTTTGAATCCTTCTTCTTGTTATCCTTCAACAAGTCTTTCTCTGCTTGTGTCAAGGCATTGTATGCTGCTGCATCTACTGGTTCTGGAAACCCATTCTCTACATACTCCCATAAATCTTGTGAACAGAACAAAGCTCTCATTGTTATAGACCAATAGTCATAATTCTTTCCATTTAATTATGGAATTTGAGTATTACTCAAGCTTCTGCTTGCTACCATGATTTATAGACTTTCTATAAAAAACCTTACAACTCTGATACCACGTGAAGGAAATAGCAGAGATAGAAAAATTTAAATTTAAACACATAAAAAATATTAACTTAGAATAGTCATTCAAACACCTTGCTACTTGAGAGCAAATAATCTATTAATTTTCTTCTGTTATCGATTATAAAAATATTCCCATATTTAAAGATTTTTGACCCACTCAAAAAATTTAATACAACATAAATGACATGCAAATGCTAGTAGATTAAATGTCCTAACCAAGGTCATATCGACATAAAATTCATCCTTATACAATACAAAATATTTAACACATCCGTTGTATTATGCCACCGTGGATCCCACTACCGAGCGCACCGAAGAAGACAAAAAAGTCAACCAACGTTGACTACCGTGCTACCGCCGCAGTTTACAAGGTGACCGCGGTGGTCGTGGTAACCTCAAGAGCTAACCGAAATGGGCTTACCGCGCTACCACCACGGTTAAATATTAGATCGCGGTGGTCGCGGTAACCGTCAGAGATGGGAGGTAGGAAGTTTACCATGCTACCGACATGGTCTAGAAATAGACCGTGGTGGCCGTGGTAACCGTCCACTGACAGTCTACTAACAGGAGATGTCGGGCATCGTGCTACCGCTGGAGACAGAAAGGAAGACCGCGGTGGTTGCGGTAACTACTAGGATGGAGGGAGACTAAGCCGATGGCGGTTTAACCGTGATACCACGGTGAGCGAAATAGAAGGCTGTGGTAGAGCAGTAGAAACCGCGATACCACAAGCTGTTGACTGGGTCGGTGCGGTATGGCAGTAAGTGTTGACTTCAAGTGTCGGATTTGACTGTGATGTGGAATCGTGAGTTGGGCGAATTTCCAATAATGAGGTCAATTGGTAAAACCTCTGAATCAAGAATATAATCAGACACTATAAAAGATCATACGATCAATATAATGTTGGAGATATTTTGGCAAACTATTTTATGGATTGTAGAAAATTTTGTTCTAATAGGATTTTATTGAGGCTTAAACATAGTTTACATTCTTCTAGATCTCTAGTATTTTTTCAAACCAAAATGACTGCACTATATTTATTTGAATTGGATTTGCAGTCTCTCCAAATAGCTGGAATTACTGTTTCATTGAAATGAGTGAAAAGCGCATAACCAAGCAATTCACAATTACACTTAGTTCCCTACAGTCTATACTACAACATAGGATTAGATTGAATGGAAACAAACTGCACAAAGCTTCAAAGCTAAGGCTATATAATGTAATTATACTTATTATTATATGAATAAATTATGTTATTATTATTGTATATTATATTCTTAATACTAATTTTTAAATATAAACTATAATTATTTTAATTATTACATGATATCTTATCAAATGACTAAGTCATACTTCTTATTGTTAGGTAAAATTATATTGTTATTGTATATAATATTATGTAATAAGTTTATTAATTAAAAATCTACAATTATCATAGTTAATAATTAATATTTTTTTTTATATAGTTCATATTTATTGGTGTGCAATGGGTATGCTGAGGAACCTTTGATAAGTTTAAAATTGTATGGACATAGTAATCTTTGGATTAAATAGAAGTAGAATGTGAATTTGGGTTAAATGTTCAAAGTTGTAGGATATGCATTGTCTTCAATATAATAGGACAAAAAAAAAACCCACAATCTTGTAGACATGCAAAATCAACATTCTTGATTAACATCATATTTGATCATTTTCTTCTTAATTAATTAAATCAAATTAATTAATTAATCTCCTAAAGTCTCTTGATTTAATTAAATCACATGTATTTAATTAAAAGACTAATATTCATTTTCCTCTCATTTGATTTAAAACAAATAGAAAAATGCAAATCAAATGTCACAACACTTAATCACTAGCTTAATTAGTTAAAACCCTGATTAATGCTAAGCCTAACCTATGTCCCATCCTCTAGTTTTTCCCACTTGCACAATAAATCATTTATTTTGATTTATTAAAACCCCTATTTTTCCTCACAAGGCATATTCCCAAGAAATATGCCCTCATTAACTCCCCTTGTTTGAATTTTTTGGCCAAGCAAATTTCCCCCCCAAATCCTTCAACTACATGCATTTAATGCCATTTTCAAAATTCAAATGGGCACATTGGCCAAAAATTGCACAATCATAGGCCAATCACATTGTGACAAGTGGTTCTCTCCTATTTGTTGGGGATTAGTCCCACATTCCTCAATCTTGGCCTCTCTTCTCTTAATCCCTCCTAAAAATTCAATGCATTATCTCGCATTTTACATCAACAATTTAGGCACTCTCACTATAGGCAACTTGAGTTCACTTTGCATCTCATTGTCTATCATCTCATTAAGCTTATCAAGGGTTGGGAAATGGCTACCTTCTATAGAAAGGATAGCACCAATCCAATATGGGATAGGTATATTTCATATTTTACATTCTTTGTTCATCTTTGTCATTTATTTGCATTTTGAAGCATGGTGTATTATCTCATATGGATGTTGAATACTTGCTTTGTTTTGAAACAATAATCATTCTACTAATGGTGTGTGTTATAATTATAGCCATTTGCATATTTTGATGACTACAAAATGGTGTTAGAAGGAGGGAACAATTGTTAGAAACACTTGCAGCTATAATAAAAAAAATTGTCTATTAACATTGAAGTCTCTATTTGATAGCCTATTTGGTAGCCATACTTGGAGTACAAAAAAAAAAGGGGTGGTGAACTCGACATGGAGAGAGGTGCGTAGACATTCTTCCTATGTTCCAGATTTGTGATTGATTGCTTTTATTTTTTTTCTGCCATTCTAAATGTGCCTTGTCTATGCTTCTACATTTTGAGTAAATTTTCCTCTCAATCATCTTTTACATTTTGGGCATCTTCTTTCACCCTTTTGCACTGGGTGTGTCGAGTGTTTTAGTGATAATCAATTTTATCAAGCTCTCATTGAAGTAGGGCAGGTGGGTTTCTTCATTTTCAATTTTTTGTTGTTGTTTGTTTCTCTTGTTTCAACTTCACTAAACCACGGGCTGCACACGCAAGAGACACAGATTTAAATTAAAGTATAGGTAACAAAATTGAGAATAATATAGCCACAAAGTCTTCCAAAGTTCCACCAGACGTGTGTTGGGTCATGTTAGGTTTGAATTTTGAGTCCAATGCTCATGGCAGGTCAGACATGTAAATTTTCTTAACGTAGTTAATTACAGATCTAATCATAGACAGTATCAAATAGACACAAGTATTATGTCAAATGAGTGGAGCTATCACGCCTGAGGAAAATTTTTGTCCATGGATATTTATTTTAGCCTCCATAAATTCGCTTCACACAGAAATTATTGAAGGCGTCATACAATTAATAAGATATTAAAGTGTCATGTTTATGATTTATGGCTAAGACGATAGTTGCTTAAAGCGTCATAAAGTTCAGTGCCTTGTTTAGGCATTGATATCAATAGTCTTCATTTTTTTTGTTATCTTTCTGACTAAAGGGGTACATCATTTAGGTTTTTATTTTACTTTTTTTATCTTTGAGAAATCACATATGTTTTAGAGAGGCTATGTGTGATTTGATGATGGGCTTTCAAAAATATTGCTTTAAGGATTTGCTATTACCTTTCATCCTGCGTGAGTGTACCTGTCATCAATGCTCGTATTTTTCATTACTAATATTTCTCTAAGAATGGTGTCACACTCTATATCAGGTATTGTGTTGTTAATTGTCTGACAGATCTACCATCAAGAATATCGTGACCTACAATAAATGTGAAAGAATATTACCAGGCCCTTAATTATTCTTGTTTCCTCTTAACTGAGTTCAAACACAATCCATGGGAAGTACGGTTAACTGAGGGAGGATGTTGACCAATAGCATTTTCTCAAAGGTATATGAAGTATTTTCACTGAATCCATGATGTGCTATAATCGTTGCCAGCCATGAGATTGCGCAGGTAGAAATGGTTGCGGGAAAAGGTTATGACCCACCTATCACATTTATTTAAAGTCTCTTATCTTCCTTCCTTTTTTGTGCAGGCTCAACCATTTATTCATTCCCATTACTAAAATGGTATGTGTTCTCATGAGAAATTACGTATGATTTTTATATCTTTGATTTGATACCCCCTTCAAGGTTGATTTCAAATCTCACATCGCTCAAGAAAAGTGATGTTATTGTGTGCTAGTTGCCTTTGCTTAAAAATGTATAAAAGGCCATTTATTTGTTGTTCCTAATATCTTATTTGGTTCCTCCATTCTATAATTATAATTAATGGTTGTCTCTGAACCAAAAAATACCCTCTCCATTCATTGCAACGAATCCAACAAATACCCTCTTCGTCTGAACTATTCTGTATTATAACCACCGGCCTGTCATTGATCTGCTTCTTCTTTCGGTATTTATTGCTCTGAATCTCAACCCTATGCGGAACTTTTAAGAAAAAAAAACAAAGTGTGGGGAATGCAAGAATGTAATTCAGCACTGGTAATGGTGACTACTGCACCATGAGGCAAGGCTGGGGGACAACACTTTCATCCTCAAATAGTTAATATGAGAAGGCTAAAAATCACGCTTTCTAGAGACCTTAGCATGTATTTATGAATCGCATCTTGGAGTATTAACTAATAATAATCTTAGTTGCTATCTCCTGCATCGGATATAAGAGCAAAGGGTGTGGAGTCTATTTTGCACTTGGTAATCAATGACCTCTTTTAGTATCTTTGCATGTGTGGGAAGCAAACCACGTGGAAAGCTGCAGCACCAAAGTCACTTTTTGTATGCTCAAACTAGATAATATATGCCATCTAGTATTCTCTTTTCTATTGTGCAAAGGAAGTCATGAATACATGTGCACCATAAAGTCTATGTTTGTTGTTGAAAATGGCATTTGGAAAAAGGTAAAATGATTTTTTATATATCACTTATATTTGACATCTATTTTTCTAAGATCTACTGAAAGGTCTGTCAACTATACCTGAGGACTTATCCAAATACAGACAAGATTGATATGTGGAAAGGGGAGCATAATATGCAGGTGGCACCAAAAGAGACTGGTTTTCCATTTAGCAAATGTATAGCCAAGATTATTAGAAGTCAAATTCCAAAATGGCTGCATAAGTAGAAGTCAAATTCTTTGGTATACTTATTTACTACTGTACACATCTAAAAATGGTCATGGTTAATCGAACCTATTAATTAATTAAATATCAATTATTTAATTAATGTTCTTAAGTCATCTACATATAAATAAATTTAATTATTTATTTATATTGTTCATTTTCCAATTCTTCTGATTTAATTAAATAAATAAGTTTATTTAATTAATTCTATCTTTCCTCTTAATTAATTAAATAGATTTCACAATTTATTTACATTAATTATCACAATTTTAAATTCTAAATTTAAATAATATTCTTCATTCCACATTTAATTAAATATTTTCAATATTTAATTAAAACCCCTTTCTAAATTTCCCACTCTTCTTACATAATTAAATATTTTCAATATTTAATTAAAGCCTTCTCATTTCTCACACATAAATGAATATTTATTTATTTAATTATAAGAGACACCTTTCAATTGTCTCTTCATTTCTCCATCTGTCTCTTAAAATTCCATCTTCTTTTTGAATTCTCGATCTCTCACCATTCATTTTAACAGGTTTGAACTCAACTGTCGATCTTGGCCAATTGAATTCCTACCTTCAAAAATCTATAAATACATCCATCTTATGAGTGGAAAAGGACCTTGGATCTTAGATCTTCATGCATAGTTATTATAGTTGCATTCTAACATTTCTAGCATTTAATTAGCAATTTCATAGCTTAATATTTAGCAATGCATATGCATTTTCATTAATCTCATTCTCTCATGTTACCATTCTACAAGCTGCATGTTACCATTCTACAAGCTGTTGTTTTAAACAATTGAGAGAAAACATCTTGAAATGAATCCTTGGAGATAGAGGACAATGGGACGAATTTGAAGGTGCTGCTTGTGTTTTAGAGTTTGAATTTGCTTTCTTTAATTTAGTTTCTTCAATATAATGTTTCATTGGTGTATTAGTTTAGATTCAAGTTGATTTACACATTCTAACATACACATTTCTGGCACCCACGATGGGGCCAAGCCCCACATTTAATTTTTCTTTTTGTAGATATTTCTAGCAGGTGACGGACAAAAATCACGTTTTGGCGCATACGAGTCTCGGTTCGGCGCATACGAGGATTGTTTCGGTGCATCCATGACCTATTTCGGTGCATCCCTAGGAGTTCTTTCGGCACATACATGATCTATTTCGGTGCATAGACGACCTGTTTCGACGCATACAGTTGTAAAAATTTAAAATTCTGATTCCGATGCAATCCGCGGACAGGATTTTCCAAATGTTATTTTTAACAGAATGAACCAATCCTAGGGTAGACATTTAAATCCGAATTAACCAATTCTAGGATAGTCACCAAACATAAATTTTCTATTGGTTAAAATGAATCCCATGTTTTTAGTGAAACAACATCTTCACTTAGTATAGAGAATTTGTCAATTTGGTGATTTAAAATTGAACCATTATTGTTTGTTGTGATTGTGGGTAATAGGTTTATGCTCTCCCCTTAACTGGGTGATTAGAACACTAGACTTACCTTTTATTTTCTGCAATTTAATGCTTTATTACATCCTTTAGAAGGCCTGCTCTTGTGGGAAAAAGTACTCACCCAAGAGGAACAACCTAAGTGGGAACACCTAAAGCCAAGGTTTCCAACCTACTTTAATCAAAAGCAAGTTGTTGATGAAAATCCAACTTTACAGTAGTGCGCAGGATAACCATCTCCAAAAAACCTTTGTTTTAAAGGTTGGGAGGTCTCTCGAGGGAGTATATCTATTTTCCACATTGAACGGATACCCTTACTACGAACAATAGTTTAGAAAGCCAGTCGTGTTAGTATCCAAACATCATCTTAATTATGGTGCAAGGGGAGGGAAGAATCTTCCCCCAAGATACTCACCATATAGTCGCCATGGATTGTTTTCTCAAGGGATTTGGTATCCACTTCCGTCACTTTGAGTACGCACCTGGAAAAGACAAAAACACAAGCACCCTCTAGGGGATGACAAGGCTATGTGAGTCGACGTGATTTTAAGCTGTGGGTTGTGATTACTATGACGACCTATTTGACAAATTAAGAGTGAGTCTGACTGAAGTGCTTATCTTGTTTAAAACCTGTGGAAATCTCGAGAACATATACTCTTTGTTTAGATTTTAGGATTAACAAAACAACTATCTGCTTCTATGCTATTTTTTTCACATTTAAATCAGATTAAGATCATCAAAAAAAAAAAAATATTATCAAACTATCAAAATATGTTGGTCTCAGAAGTAATCTAGCACATTCCAGGTCTGTTTCAGTGCATCTGTGCTCTGTTTCAGCGCATCTGTTCTCTGTTTTGGTGCATCTATGCTCTGTTTTAGTGCATTTGTGCTCTATTTCAGTGCATCTGTGCTTTTTGTTTCAGCGGATTTGTTCTCTGTTTTGGTGCATCTATGCTCTATTTTAGTGCATCTGTGTTCTGTTTCAGTGCATCTATGCTCTGTTTTAGCGCATCTGTTCTCTATTTCAACACATCTGTGCTCTGTTTCAGCACATCTGTGCTATGTTTTGGTGCATTTTTTCTCTGTTTCGATGCATCTGTGCTCTGTTTTGGCGCATTTAGTCTCTGTTTTGGCGCATCTATTTTTTGAGCCTAGGAGATTTTCTAACTTTCAGAAATCAAGTTTTATCGGTCTAGTCTTTCCCATGCTCAGAGTTTGGAAGTCTACAACATTTGCTAAGAAGTCCTTAGAAAGAAAGATTAGAAATCCCAAGAAGTCTCTTAGTTATAAGAAGGTATTGAAGAAGAGGAAATTTCTATATCAAAGTCGAAAGGTCCTGCTTGAATAAAAAGCCTTTATTCATCGATATCATGACTATATTAGAGGTTTCACTGACAATTATGCTATAGAACCTTTATAGTCAAGAGCTTTCTTTCAAAGAAGAGCCCTTTCTCAAAGACATAACCACAGTTAGCGTATTCATTCCTCTTATATTCCCCAACCTTCAATCACATACGCTACTCATCCAAATCAAATTCTGTAATAGAGAACTTAAACACATTAGGCATCCATTAAATTCATCTTTCTACAAAGCTAAGATCAAACTTCACAAAGTGAAAAATCATCTTTATTTTCGATCTTTGGTTTAATTCCCGCAAATAGGATTTTCATCCTTTCAATCAGGGAATCACGAGCTAAAGAGTAAAAATCTTTTAAGTCATAAAATCTTCATTCTATCCTGACTTTCATCACCGTTGCACTATTTCATTTCTTTGATCAAAGTTAGTAGGATTTGAGTAAAGCTTATGCCTATTACCACGAGATATCGAAAGCACATAGAAAAAGACAAAAGTACAGAGAGCAAAATGGGTGATAATAGTGAGAGGGAGGAAAAACCCTTGAACACTTCAAATACTGAGGAATTAATGGAAGAAAAACTTCAAGAAGCAGAGCAGGATCCTCAATTATGGAAAGGATTTTAGAAAGAAACAAGGAAAGATACTTTCTTTCTTTAGCTATTCAAGGAGCCAAGTTACCTGCTGATTTTGACACAGAAGGGATTAAAGAAAATCCTGAAACTCCTCTTAACAATTTTAATGCCCTTACTCAACAGATTAAGGAATTACAAGGGAAAATAAAAGAAATGCAAGGGGGAGCAACAAAGAAGTATGTTTTGGAGGAAATATGTCCTTATCCATTTGATAGACATCTTCAAATGATTCCTTTTCCGAAACATTACGAAATCCCTAAGTTTGATAGGTATAATGGGAAAACGGATCCCATTGAGCACGTGAGGGATTTCCAAAATATGAGCTTAGAATTTTCTCATGAATATACCTACCTAATATGGTTGTTTCCACGAAATCTGGGTGGAAAATCCATGGAGTGGCTTTCAAAGATCACTCCCCCCATCAAAACCTTTGAAGAGTTGATAAATACGTTTATATCACAATACTCTTACAACATTCAACACCAAATAACCATGCTTGACCTTTGTAAGATAAAACAAAAAGTAGGGGAATCTTTCACTACATTTTTACAAAGGTGGAAAAGGGTGTTTGCTAGATATTCTCATCTTGTTCCTGAAAAGGAAAATATGAAGATCTTCATTGATAGTCTTAATCAAGAAATGAGTTATAGACTAAACCTTCACTATCCTCAATCATTTGAAAAATTGATTGAAAACACAATTACTATTGAAGGTGCATTGATCAGGCGTGGATAACTAAAAATTGATAAAGAGGGTTCAAATTTGTACAACAACAACCATAATAACAACAGTGACAAGTCACGATTTTGGACTCGAAATTAAAATCTTGTAAATGATGGGGTAGTAGGTGCCAACAACGTGAATACAAAGCCTGTCATCCTTAATGTGTTAGGTGTTCAACGTAACAATAATATCAAAAATTCTAACACCCAAGCGAACGTTTCTAATCAAGGAAACACAACTAACACTCGTGGAAATAATTTTGGCAATAATCAAAATTCAAATGTGCCCAGACCATCATATTTTTCAAGTCGATGGAGTTTCACTCCCTTGGGCCAATCTTTGAAATCTATTCTCAAAGAATTATTGAATCAAAATGCTATTACATTGCCACCACAAAGACATTATGAGCCTCGAGTTAAACCACCATCGTGGAATGACTCACACTTCTTTGATTATCATAGGTGTAAAGGTCATAAGACGAAAAATTGCCAAGGGTTGAAGAATATTGTTCAAGATTTGATTGATAATCGTACCATCATAGTTGAGGGACATAATGTCAATAATGATCATCAAGCATTCAAAAATCCAGTCCCTAATTATCACAAAGGGGAATCCTCGAGTGATAAGGGCAAGAATGTTAATAACATCCACGACATTATTATCAATCATATCTATACTAACGATCCTCAAATAAATGCTATCCGAATCAAAGGTAAGCAAGAATATCAAGAGGTCAATGTTACGACAAGGGGACAAGCCAAGATCATTGTCAAAGGCAGCTCATCTCAAGCGGCAATTCCCCCTCCAAGTCAATACAATTTGGTTGATCAACTATGAGAAACATCAGCCAAAATTTCTATCTTGGAACTTTTAAAGTTATCACTTGCACATAAGGACATTCTGGAAAAGGCACTTGTTGATACAACTGTATCTCCTAATCTGGATATCGATAAATTTCAAGCCATGGTGGGACACTTGTCCTCCTACACATGTTTATCCTTTTCTGAAAAAGATGATTCATCCATAACTCATCCGCATAATTCATCACTCTATTTAGAAGTCATGGTTCACAAAACTTGCATTAGATGTGTTCTTATAGATTGGGGAGCTAGATTAAATATTTTTACTTTGAAATTGGTCCTAGCTTTGGGATATTCAATAGACTCTATAGACCCATGGAGTAAAATTACAATCAAGGCCTATGATGATGAGGAAAGGACTTCCAAAGGTCTCATCATGCTACCAATTAGAGTGGGACCTATTGTGAAGAATAAATTTTGTCAAGTTCTTGATCGAGATATAACCTATAATATACTATTGAGCCGTCCATGGATCCATGACATGCAAGCTTTTCTGTCTACTTATCATCAATGTTTGAAGTTTCCATATGATGGACGGGAAGTAACAATACCCACTGATCACATTAGCAGTCAAACTTGTTCTAACCTAAGAGCAACTCAGGACACCTTTGTCCCACATAATAGAGAGGCTTTGGCCATCTCTACCTCCAAAAACAAAGAAAAAGTGCAAGAAATGATAAGAAATTTTGGCACCAAGTTAAAATTGAAAGATAATGGGGTAGGAGAATATTCTTTATCTCTCTCTAACCTACCCCTATCCCCAAGATCCCATGGTCAACCCTCAACATATACACAATAGGCTACAACAATTTTAGCCTCAACTTCAAACCCCATCACCAAATTTAATGGGATGTTTATCATAGAAACTGGAGAAGAAGATAAATCTATTATTGTTTGGCTCTATAAAGATGAAGAAGAATTCATACAACATATCAAGTTACCCACACAACAATATGGAAAGGTTTATGCTATCATGCAATAGATGGGTTATGAAGGAAATGGCCCTCTAGGTAAAAGAAAACAAGGTATTGTTGAACCTGTCCAATTAAAAACAATGCATCCAAAAGATAAGACTAGGTTAGCATATGGTGAAGATACTAAGGAAAAAGTAATGCAAAGGCCATCTAATGAGGAGTTAGCTAAATCAATTCTGAGAATTCAAGCGGATAATTCTGAAATAGACTCAAATGAATATGAATGGGATGACTTCTCAGACAATTTTTTCATCTCAGAGACAAGGGTGGATGTCATACACAAATTCTCACCTACATTCTTACAAGGAGAAAGCTCAAGACCTTCGCTTGAATACGTCGTACAAAGCGATTAGGACTTTAGTGAGACCAATTCGATTCAAAGTGAGATAGATCATTTTGAGGAAGATACCATCTTAGACTTCTCCCATAATAACATTGTCAATAACATCATGACCCTCACAGCCAATGACCTTACTCATCCTAATGATCCATTACCTTTGGTTCATCCTGAACTCATTGATTGGGAACAAATTGCACCCATTGATGTTCCAACTTTTCCAAATGACAAAACCATAATAAACTTTCTTTGTTCATCCCATCCTGAAATAAGTTCCACCGAGGAATCACAAGATCAGAGTTTTCGACAGGAAAGTGCCAAGTTTCTCAGCTATGAAATAAATAATATAAAAGAAAAATCTAATGGTGAAAACCTAACAAAGGCAGTATTAGATCAAGAAAAAAGAAAAATAAAAGAAATATCTAATGGTGAAAACCTAACAAAGGCAGTGTTAGATCAAGAAAAGAGGAAAATAAAAAGCGTATCCAATGGTGAAAACCTTTCAAAGGCGCGAGAGGATGGGAAACTTGACACTCTTCTGGAATATTATCAAGAAAGATCTTCCATTCTAATTGAACCAACAGAGGCACTCAATATAGGTACTACGGAAAAGCCTAAAGTTTTACAATTGGCTACATCTTTGACAAACGAAGAAGTACCTAAATTCACAGAATTTCTCAAGGATAATCAACTCAGTTTTGCATGGTCCTATGCAGATATTCCTAGATTGGATCTAGATCTCATCATGCATCATCTATCTATTACACTAGGGGCAAAGCTTGTAAAACAAAAACTCATAAAAATGCATCCACATGTTGCGTTGTTGGTTAAAGAGGAATTAAAGAAGCTTTTAGAAGTTGGATTCATCCGATCCATAGATTGTGTGAAATGGATTTCCAACATCATGCATGTTGGAAAGCCAGACAAAAGGATTAGAATTTGCATAGATTTTAGGGATTTGAACAAAGCATGTCCTAAAGATGACTTTCCCTTACCAAACATTGATATGATTGTGGATTTAACTGCTGGACATGCAATGTACTCATTGATGGATGGATTTTCAGGATACAACTAGATAAAGATCGCACTAGAAGATCAGGATAAAATGACATTTACATGTCCTTGGGGTACATATTGCTGGAACATAATGCCATTTGGGTTGAAAAATATAGGAGCTACATACCAACGAGCAATGACAACAATTTTTTATAATATGATGCATACATTCATGGAGGATTATGTTGATGATCTTCTTGCCAAGTCTAACACTAGAGAAGGACACATCAATATCTTATCTAAAATTTTCAAAAGAATGGAACAATTCAAAGTAAGACTTAATCCAAAGAAATGTGTCTTTGGAGTGAAATCTAGAAAGTTACTAGGTTACATTGTGTCGGAAAAGGGAATTGAAGTGGATCCAGCTAAGGTAAAAGCAATTCTTGATATGCCACCACCGAGGAACATTAGTCAACTACGCTCTTTACAGGGATGGTTACAATCCATTTGCAGATTCATTACTTAATTGGCAGATAAAAGTTTACCATTTACATATCTCTTGCACAAGAATGTTCCATTCAAATGGGAGTACAAATGCGAAGAAACATTTGATCAAATAAAGTAGTATCTCATGAATCCACCAGTGCAAGGCGTACCTCTCATATTATATCTTGCTGCCACGAAAGTGTCTTTAGGAGCATTATTGGCACAAGAAGACAATTCAGGAAAATAATGAGCCATTTATTACATCACCCGAACCTTAACGATTCACGAGCTAAATTATACCTTCATTGAAAAATATTGTTTAGTAGTGGTGTTCACTTCTCAAAATTTACGACACTACATGCTAACTCATACAGTAAAACTTGTGGCTAAGATTGACCCACTCAAATATCTTGTAAGTAAGGCAACCTTAACTGGCAGGTTGGCTAAATGGGTCATGATCTTAAGCGAGTTTGATATTCAGTATGTGGATCAAAAAGCTATAAAAAGATAAGTAATTGCAGATCAATTAACAGAAGCACCAATTCTAGTGGAACACCCAATACATGTTGATTTTCCTGATGTCGACGTGTTCACAACAAATATCCAGCAATCATGGTCACTCTACTTTGATGGTTCTTACACTCAACATGGTTCGGGAGTAGGAATTCTTTTTATTACACCTGAAGGACATACAATCCCAAAATCTTATCGGCTAATGTTTCCTTGCACAAACAACATAGCTAAATATGAGGCATTGATAATCGGCATAAAATTGCAGTAGACTGGAAAATTGTAGAACTTCAAGTTTTTGGAGATGCACAACTTGTTATAAATCAAATTAATGACGAATATCACACTAAAGATGACAAGTTGATACCTTACAAAAGAATGGTAGAAGATCTTGAGAAATGTTTTGTTAATATCAAGTTCATACATATTTTGTGCATTGATAATAAAGTAGCAGACGCTATGGCTACAATCGCCTCTCTACTCCAATTGATAGAGAATAAAAAATGATACGATTTCCTGGTGGAGCACTTGTTTTCTCCCATGCATGAAAATCTTGAAACACAAATCATTTTCCATCTAACAAGTTCTGACTCTTCCTTATATGGCCAAATTTACACTTACCTAAAAGATACTACCTTACCCTTAGGCTTAGGAATCAAAAACGAAATTTCATTCGTCAATCATCCCGTTACACCTTAATTGCTGATGTCTTATACCGGCATGGTCTGGATGGTACCCTCCTTAGATGTCTTAAACACGATGAATCAGAAAAGTCCTTACAAGAGGTCCATGGTGGAATTTGTGGGACACATTCAAGTGGACTGACCTTAGCAAAGAAACTTGAAAGATTAGGGTACTACTGGCCAACCATGGAGAAAGAATCATTTGCCTTTGTGAAGAAATGTGTAAAATGTTAGATTCATGGGAATCTCATTCACGCTTCTGCTTAGGAATTACAACCCTTCACCACAACATGGCCTTTCGCTCAGTGGGGATTGGACTTGGTTGGCAAAATACATCCATCATCTTGAAATGGACATAAATTTATCATTATAGCCACTGAGTATTTCACTAAGTGGATTGAAGTTGTTTCTCTAACAACTGTTACGGGAAAACAGATCTCTTCGTTCATCTTGAATTATATCATTTCCAGGTATGGCATTCCTAACTCCATTATCATAGATAATGGTAGACCCTTTAAAAATCAGGATGTTGATGAACTATGTGAAAGATTTCAAATCCAACATAGGTTCTCTACACCTTATTATCCACAAGGGAATGGTCAGGCTGAAGCTTCAAACAAAACAATTCTAAAGATTTTGAAGAA
The DNA here is from genome assembly GCA_007115665.2 of Sequoiadendron giganteum. Classification (NCBI taxonomy): domain Eukaryota; kingdom Viridiplantae; phylum Streptophyta; class Pinopsida; order Cupressales; family Cupressaceae; genus Sequoiadendron; species Sequoiadendron giganteum. The sequence continues at coordinate 61,266,163 of CM021107.1, read as the reverse complement.
AACAATAAATGAAACAGGTCGTGATTGGCATGTCCAATTGAATCTAGCATTATTGGCCTACAGAACAAGCATTCACACACTGATAAGAGCTACTCCTTATGCGTTGGTCTATGGAGAGAGGCTATTCTACCACTAGAAGTTGAGAATCCTTCACTTCAAGTATCACTCAAAGGGCTAATCAATGACAAAGACTACAGAGTATCAATGTTATAAGAGCTAGAATTGCTTGATGAACGATGTCAAACTATGGTTAATCACTTGAAGGGATATCAACAAATTATGTCCCATAGCTACAATCATATTGTCAAACCATGAAATTTCCAAGTGGGTGATTTGGTTATCAGAGAAAACCCTCAAAATCAACAAGATCGGGAAAAGAAAGGCAAGTTTGAACCTAATTGGTTGGGCCCGTTTGTTATTGTTGCAGCATACAGATCGAGGGCATATTAGTTGTCAATAGCAAAAGGGAACCTGTTCGAAAATCCAATCAACAACATTCATCTGAAAAGGTTCTACACCTGAGAAAATATCAAAAAAATATAAAAAGTCCTAAAAAAAAACAATCCCTTTGATGAAAAACCTCGACAAACATGTCTTGGTAATAGCGAAAAATCATAAAATCAGGAAAAGTGCAATAAAAACAAACAGTGAAAACCTAGCAAACAGGCATTGTTTGTGATTTTATTTGGCTCTCTCATCTATTTAGGATTCATTCTGCATATCCATCCTTTCATCAACATCACACACACCTCACCATCGCATTTGCATTGCATCATCTCCTTGGAATGACAAGGATCTCATCATGGCTTGACGATTTGAGGGTTATCCATCACAATAGTTGTGTCTAGAAAGAGTCAGAGTACAAGGTCACTAGGGGGCAATTCGCTGCTTGAAGCTTTTCTAGCAGATAGTCGGTAGCGTGTGTCCAGAATCAGAATATTGGAAACAACAGTCTTGTCCAATTAAAATGAGCTTACATAATTATCTTGATAGATGGTTTAAAAGAAATTGGATGATCTTAATCTAAATAAAATGAATGACAAACTTAAAAGAAAAATTTTCAAATTGTTGTTTTGATACTTGATGACATCATATCTGTGGAGTGGTTCAATGATGTACTGAACTAGAATCACAAGGAAGAAGTATGATTTTTCTTTGCTTGCTGTCTATAAGTTAATCATTAGTATGATGTAAATTGGTCGCAGGACATGCTCTACAATGTATCATTGATGACATTTCGGAATTTGCATAGGAAAATGGTTAACTTTTGTTTGTGCAAGCAATGCTTAGGTCATCTTGGTTCAATTATACCTCAATGCTTGTATTAAATTGCTACATCAAACATTATGGAAGCAGTACTCAGGTCATCATTGGTGCTAACATACCCTTTGATGCTTGTACTAACTTTCAATATATCAAAAGGCTCAATGATGACAACTAAACACAATAGGAAATGGCAGCAAGGGGAATGGTTCATTATTTCATTTAGGATTACATAATTCATTATTAGTACTGCATAATTCATTATTAGGACTGCATAATTCATTTGCATTTCGAGGGACTTTATAATAGATTTTTGAGGGTTGACCACAGTCTCGAATATCTTTTTCAGACAATGGTGGAGTATGACTAGACATTTGTTACATCTGATTTTCATTATCATTCACAGGCATTTTACATCATTTTCCATTATCATTATCATTGCACTTGCATACTTACATCATCATTATCATATAATTTTTCATCATGGTCATTATTTTAATCATTCATTAATCATTCATTAACATATACATTTGCATATTTCACACACATTCATAAATAAAATTGCATTCATTTCATTCTTTTCACATCATCAATTAGGTTATCATGTTCATTTCCATTGCATCATATATCATAAGTTCATTACATAAGGGAATTTATACTAAATCATCATTATTATCATTACATATTACATCATCATAGATCATATCTTCTCATTTCATCTAAAAACATTTACATCCTGCATCATACATTCATTGCATACACCATAAAAGAAAGAAAAAAATTATTTAGATTATATCATATCATTATTGCATCATCATACATGACATATCATATAAAAGTAAAAACATACATCCATAACACCTCCATAATCAAATCACCACTGCATATCATAGATCTCATCAAAACAAATGTCTAGGAATACAAGGATATCAAATGTTTCAAAAAGATATATTGCATACAATGGCATAAATGTGTACAAAAAAATGCTCATCACTGAGGGGTATCTGGCCGTGGATCATGACTATTGTTGTTGTCAGAGGTAGTAGGTTTTGATGGATCTCTACTCCTAGAATCTTTGATCTCTCATATGACTGGCTGACCCACACTCCTAATCGTACTCTTAGAGTGACGGCGTGAATGGGTCCGAGTCTGAGTACCTAACTGAGTAAATGCTATCCGCCGCTCAGGTGGCACTGCCTCAAAATACCGCATCCTATAGTACTTGGCCTCCCGAGCAGTCTCTAGTCCCTCCACTACAACCTCTCCAATAGAGGTGCTCTCAACTGATCTCAGCAGTCTCTCAGCTACCCCCTCAGCCTATATGCGTTGCTCTCAGAAGCTATCTCTCTTGGCTGTGAGCTGAGCTATCTGTGGGTTAGGAGGTGGTGGTTGTGCGATTTGTGCCTGTAGCTAACTAATGGTCACATGCGCCTGTGCTAACTAACTCTTGAGATTCTGAACCTCAACCTGTAAAGCATCCACTTGTCCCTGTGACGGAGCCCTGATAGCAATGTGTGGCATTGAAGTGCTGGCGTGACCCACTACTCTAGATGTCTGTGGCCTCATGCTAAAGGGAATATCAAAGAATAATCTCTACCTCCCATCATCCTTATCATCCCCTTCATCCCCACTGTCTGAGTCATATGACTCCTCATCCATCTCCTCATCCTTGGAGCTCTCATCATCCACATCCATAGCCACTCCGTCGATATCCTCGGCCTGATCTTCCTGTACCTCTCCTTGTACTGGTACCTGTGCCTGACCCTGTGGCTGCCCTGGTGCTGGAGGTCCTTGAGGCTACTATCACCCCATCTATACAACTGCTCCTCCCATCAATTGGGCAGGCTCATCTAGACTGGTAAATCATCGAAAGGGATGTGTGTAAAAGTAAGCTACGTAGTCATTCGTCATCCCTGCATCGATAACCTCTAGATGCATGGCCCATTGAGCTAGCTACAACTCAAAGTACTTTTCCCTAGCTACCTCAATGGTCACAAAGGGACCCCACTCTGATGCATCCTCTCGATGTCTAGCATAATGTGCCACACCCTACGGCATCATCTGAACCAATCCAAGCTGTCTCGGCACTCTCATCACCAAAAATAGCTTGATGATGAAAGGGGTCCTCCCAAGCAAGTATCTAGATCTAGTCATGTAAGGAAGTTCTATATCATCGGCCTCCTAGGGGCCGCAGTCTACATATGGTCGCTAGATGACGATATCCAAATCATCAAGTACCCACCACTAGTACTCCAATTTTCCTAGCCTCGGCTGGACAAGGCGCCCTATATATGCATAAAAGTACGAAAATCCAATGGGGCGATCTCTTTGGATGATGGGGCATGTAATCGCAAAGTGATCCCATGCGAATATCTGTAAAAGAGTCACCCCGCAAGAGAGACTCTTCCCATCTATGTACATGACCTGATGAAGGTCATGATATAGATGGGCAAGCATGCATGACCCCCATGCATATCTGGTGTGGTGGAGAAGCATGTCCTCCAAGATCCTACCCCACCCAGCTTATATTCCCTTTGACCTATGATCAAGACAAAGGAAACCGCCGATCATACCTGCTAAAACTAAAGGCAGTGGGGCATACCTTTCCGTCATCTCCTCTAGGGATGCTCATATCTAGAGACATGAGGATCCTAGGAGACTCGTCTCAAAGCATTTGTCCCCCCAATCTCCTTGTGATCATAAATCACAAGCTCTCCAACCACAGGAATACCCAGAATCCTGTAAACATCCTCCGGGGTCATCGTGATCTCTCTTGTTGAAAAGTGGAAGGTGTTGTGCTCGCTGTGCCACCACTTTGCTAAGGCAGTCAACAGTGCCCTGTTGATCCGATACTATGGGATACTCAACATAGCTCTCAAGCTGTACTGGTCTATCACTCCCAAATCCTCTTGGGACAGTCGGGGAATCAACTTCCATGTCTGTAAAAATCTCTCTCTAATCTGGAGGAGGTTAAATTCCTCCTTTACAATATCATCATGCAAACATGCAAATCAATCAGCAATGGATATCATCAATCAATCAGTACATCATGAAAGTTCATATCAATTTCTATTTGTTTTTCATATCGCATGGAAAAAAAATTAACAATCATCATGACTCAATTTGACTTTCAAACAGGAAATAAAATCTATCAATACTATTTGTTTTTAATATTGCATGGAAACAAATTTAAAAGTCATCATGACTCGATATCTATCTATTTGACTTTCAATCAAGAAAGCAAATCTATCATTTGTTTTCATATCACATGGAAGCAAATTTATCAGACCTATTTGTTCTTCAAGCACGAAGACAAATTTATCAAATCTAATCATTGATGATATTCAAAAGCATAAAATTTGTTGTCTAATCTAGCAACAATCGTAAAGCATGCATCAATTTTTCTTCAAAAATTGCAATTCAGCAAAAATCCATGGATGCGCCAAAACAGTCAATCAATGCGCTAAAACCATGGATGCACAACTTTACTCCGTGGATGCGCTAAAATAGTATATGGATGTGTGATTTCATGAATGCATTATTTTATCAAGCAAATGCACTAAAATAGTTCATTTATGCGCTAATCTAGCCTATGCACTAATCTATCATCCTTCGCAGGAAAATGTCATGGATGCGCCATTTGATCTATCATATGCGCTAAATCACCTATGCGCAATTATTTTGCATCTATGCGTGACTATTTTGCACCTATGCGCCACTTTGGATGCACCAAATTATCTACTGTATGTGCTAAACTACGACTCGTGTGCACTAAAATGGAATTTTAAAAATCCAAAAAATTCGAAAAAGCATCCAAAAATCAGTAAAAATTTCACAGAGAGATTTGGATCAACTTACCGAAGGTCCATATGTAGGTGGTCTTTGATGACGTCGACCTCGCTCGAATCTATGGTGCTCATAAGGGATCAGCATCGCTAATATCTATCTCAGAGCTCCAAAATTCTCAAAGGTTACTATTCAAATGAAAGTGACTTCTAACCTTTTTCACCTTTCTAAAGGGGTAAAGATGGCATTTTTACTATGCAAAGTGCTATTTCGAGAGTTAAATCGCCAAAATTTCTCCGAAATCATTTGAAAAGCTTCCAAATCAGTCTCATCACATGATTTATCTCTCAAGGGGGCATATAGCATCATCAGTCGCATTTTCAAAATCAGCGGCAAATTCTTTGAAGCAATGCGTGAAACACATCACTTCAAAGAGGGGAAAAATGTACACATCTAAAAATGGTCACGGTTAATCGAAAATATTAATTAATTAAATATGAATTATTTAATTAATATTCTTAAGTCATCTACATATAAATAAATTTAATTATTTATTTATATAGTTCATTTTCCAATTCTTCTAATTTAATTAAATAAATAAGTTTATTTAATTAATGCTATCTTTCCTCTTTATTTATTTAATAGATTTCACAATTTATTTACATTAATTATCACAAGTTTAAATTCTAAATTTAAATAATATTCTTCATTCCACATTTAATTAAATATATTTGATATTTAATTAAAATCATTTTCTAAATTTCCCACTCTTCTCACATAATTAAATATTTCAATATTTAATTAAAAAGCTTTTTCTCTTCTCACATAATTAAATATTTTCAATATTTAATTAAAGTCTTTTTCATTTCTCACACATAATTGAATATTTATTTATTTAATTATGAGAGACACCTTTCAATTGTCTCTTCATTCTCCATCCGTCTCTTAAAATTCCATCTTCTTTTTGAATTCACAATCTCTCACCGTTCATTTTAACAGGTTTGAACTCAACTGTCGACCTTGGCCAATTGAATTCCTACCTTCAAAAATCTATAAATACAACCCTGTTATGAGTGGAAAAAGGACTTCGAATCTCAGATTTTCATGTGTAGTTACTATAGTCACATTTTAGCATTTAATTAGCATTTCAATTTCATAGCTTAATCTTGTAGCAATGCACATGCATTTTTATTAATCTCATTCTCTCAAGTTGCCATTCTACAAGTTATTATTTTAAACAACTGAGAGCAAGCATCTTGAAATGAATCCTTGGAGATAGAGGACAATTGGACGAATTTGAAGAAGTTGTGGTTTAGCGTTTACATTTTTCTTTCCTTAATTAGTTTCTTTAATCTAATGTTTCATTGCTGTATTAGTTTAGATTCAATTTGATTTACACTTTCTAACGTACACAGAAACCATGCAAGTAGATCAAGAGTATTCTTGGGTTGTGCAAGAGTAATCCCTAAAGCTAAATGTGAAATCTTGATTTCAAGGAAGTAGTGCAATAAACCCAAGTTTTTCATGTCAAATCTATCCTAAAGTGATGTCTTCACTGCTACAATGGAAGATGAAGTACTCATAGTAATCAAAAGATCATCAACATAAATAATCAGTATCAAATTGAACCATCCTATCGTAGTAGATAAACATTAGGATCAATATGATATATAGTAAAACCTAAAGCTAGGAGGTAGGAGTCCATCTTGGAATACCAAGCTCTAGGAGCTTGTTTGAGGCCATAGAGATATTTCCTAAGTCTTAAAACTAAGGATGAATCCTGAACAAACCTTGGTGGTTGTTCCATTTATATTTCCTCCTAAGGGTCTCCATGAAGAAATGCACTCTTCACATCCATCTAATGTACATCCCATCCATGTGATGCAAATATAGCAAGTGTTATTCTAATGGGATTCTTCTTAGCGACTAGTGCAAAGGTTTTCATATAGTTAATGCCTAAAACTTATGAAAAAACTTTGGTTACCAGTCATGCTTTGTACTTATCAACTGGCCCACTACTACAAATTTAGTTTGATATATCCACCTACATTGAACTATCTTCCTTCCCTTAGGAAGTGAAGTCAAATCCCAAGTGTGATTTCTAATCAAAGAATCATATTCCTCATCCATAGCAATATCCCACTCTAGTATGCATGTTGCCTCTCTGAATGTCTGTGGATCGAAAACTAAAGAAAATAAGTTATGTGGCGCCCCTGATAATCTACTTGAATCAGTCCATCATTTGTTGAATCTTGTACCTATGTGTCTATCCTATTATAGTGTAAGATATGGGTGCGTCTAGTGGAGATATATCAACTTCTAATGCAATCCATGAACTAGATGAAGATGAACCCTCATCACTATGAGAACTAGAAGAAGAAGATACTACACTAGGAATTTATTGAGAATGATCTAAATCATCAGTAATTTAATCAAGATACGAAGAGTCCACAATATGTTGAGAAGTGTCAAGTATAGTTTCAAGAAATTTTTCTTCAAACTTAACACTTCTCTCAATAAAAAACTCATGTGTGGTAGGGTGGAGTAGGCGATAGCCTTTTACACCATCTAGATATCCCGCAAAGATGCAAGGTTTCGATTGTGCATCCATAGCCTTGCATTTTTATTTTGGAATGCACGCCATGGCATGAGAACTAAAAACTCTAAAATGATCAACTATTGGTTTCCACCCTTTCCAAGCTTCAAAGGGAGTGATACCATTTAAGGCTTTATGTGGAACTCTATTTTGTATCTAACATGCATAGTTGATTGCTTCTTTCCAATATGATGGTGTGAGGCTGTTAGAGTGAATCATACAATTAGCCATCTCTTTGAAATATCTATTTTTTCGTTCTGCAACACCATTTCGTTGTGTGGTATAAGGAACTATGCACTGCAGATCTATCCCCTTTGATATAAAAAATTGCTCAAAACTATTGTTGACATGTTCTCTCCCATTATTTTTTCGAAGAACCTTGATGACTTTCCCTAAAAAAATTTTGACAAGAGCTTTGAAATCTTGAAAAGACTCAAACACTTTTGATTTTTTCGTAAGAAATTAGACCCATGTAAAATATGAGAAACCATCAATGAAGGTGAGAAAATACCTAGCCTTTATAAAATATGGATGGGGAAAAGCCCCTCAAACATCACTATGAACAAGTTCTAAAACTTTTTTTCCCTCCATGATTTACCTTTGTAAAAATTTGCTTCTAGATACTTTCCAAGTGCACAACCTTCACAAAGACCTTTAGAAAATTTAGCCTTAGGTAGTCCCTTAACCATATTTTTTTGACATAGTTGTTCAAGATAGTGGTAGTTAAGATGGTCGAACCCCTCATGCCATAGTTTTCTAACTTCATCTGAATGAGTTAATAGTGATTTTGGAGAAACATCTATGGAAAAACTAGAGAAGGTATATAATTTGGATTGGTGATTTTCCTCTCCTATTGCTAGCAAATTTTTTCTTTATAATTCTCTTATCTTAACTAAATCTGGAGAGAAGTGTACTCTCATTCCCTTCCCTAAATGAGTTATTTGATACACTGAAAGGAGATTAGTTAAGAGTGAAGGTACACTTAGAACATTTTCAAATGTTCCTCCTTCAACTTCAACAAACCCTCTCCCTTTTACAAATGTTGGAGTATCATTGCCTAAGGTGATTGTGGACATACTTGATGGTTCTAAGGATGAAAATATAACCTGTGAAGAACCCATATGGTGTGAAGCACCAGAGTCTAGAATCCATGATGGAGAGAAAGATGATTTAGCAACTAAGTCTTTTCCTTTTGATTTCTCTTTGTCCTTAGTATTATATTTATTTGATGAAGATGCCTTGATAGACTCAGGTACCCCTATATTATTCTTTTCGGTAATTTATTGTAGAACTTCAATTTTTTTCTTCATGCATTGATGTTCATCATGTCCAATATTTTTACAAAAGATGCATGTAACTCTATTTTTACCTTGAGAGTCATTTTTGGAGTTGTCAAATTTTCTTTCTTTCTTAACTTCCTTGTCCTTTTTAGTGTTCTTCTTCTCCCCTTTTTAAGTTTGATATGTTTCATTCCCTGCAAGTAGGACTTGAGGTTTAGTAAACTTCAAAGTACCCATTTGAATTAACTTTTCTTGCTCCCTTGTGATGCCAATAATAAAGTTATCAAGTGTTGGAATTGACCATGAGGCTCCATGATCCCTTTTAGTAGAGTATAAGGTTGATACAAACATAGAAAATTCTAGACCTAGCTTGGAAAGTACATAAAGGATTAATTGATCCTCTTTATTATCAATTCCACAATATTTTAAGTGCAACTTCAAGGATTTAAGATTAGTAAAAAATTCTTGTAAAGCTAAGAAATTCCTAGGACTAAGACCTAAGTGTTGATTTTCCAACTTGTGGATTCTAAGTTCATTTATTTTCTCAAATAGTTTTTCAAGACCTTCCCAAACTTGGCTGGGTGTTTTCAAGTTCTCAACATGGAACAACAAATGAGGAGATAAATTTAAACATAGGAAAAAAATTCTTGATCACACTTACTGAATTTTTTTTCTTTATCTTTAGTTGCAGTAGGTTCTTTCTTTGTTCCCATAGTTACCCTATATAATCCTTTCTTCTTAAGTATAAGAATTAATTTCATCTTCTAATCATGAAAATTGAAAGTTGTTAAGCGAACTATAATAACATTAGATTCCATAATTTTTTGACTTAGATAGTTACTTGTACAAATGAAGAAATGAATAACTTAGAAATGCATGAAGAAGTGAAAAAATAGAACAAACACAAGCACTTATTGAGGAAGTGTGAAAATGAACCACACACAAAACCCCCTTGATTATTTGGTTTTCCCCCAATTTGGAACTTTATAGGAGTGCTTGTAACTGACCAAAACAAGACATAAACAAGCACTTTATAAGATGAGTGTGATTTTGTGCTCCATGGATTCATGGTGAAAAAAGGATGCACTTTTGCAAAAAATAACTAAAATCTTGAGGTATGGTGCAAAATTTGTTACAAATTGAAATTTTCACCCTTTACAAAATATTTGACCCTCCTTACAAAAATACAATTTCAGATTTTTGAAAAAAATTGCAGTGCATCAAAAATTCAGAACGAGGGAAACAAAGAAAAAGAAAGCTTCCAAGGAGCTTAAAAAATAAAAAGCAAGAGATTGAAAAATAAAAATATCTTGAACCATGTCTCCTTGTCTTTCACCAAATAGCACAACAGTCAGCATGAATAGTGCCTCCTCACAACATTTTTTCTAATATGCTAGAAAATTTTATGCAAAATTGCATAAGGAAGTTAGGGGTTTCCCTACGAAACTGCACATAAAAAAATTCCTCTTCTATAAGAAATTGTGACAGGGATAGGGGTACTCATAGCAGGAACAAAGGTGAGAATAAATCGTGATATGAGGAGCTGCAGGTGGGTATGTGCAGGATCATCATGGAAAAAACAGGCCCTTAAGTGGCAATAAAAAGACAGAAAATTAGAGTTAGACAACTTGACGTAAAAATTTGAATAAGTTATCTATATTATTTCAAAAAAATGTAAAAATAGAATATGTAGAAAATTGAATGTAGTTTATAAAATACTAGATCTTTATTTTTAAAAAAAAAATCTATTTGGTGAAAATTTGAAATTTCAATGCAGTAGTATTTAAATTTCAGGGTAAAAATAAGAAGTATGTGTCTGTATGACCACCCTAACCATAATAAAATGATAATATTTTAGATATAAGTAAAGGACTCATGTCCTGATGTGATGCATAATGTTTAATAAAAAAATTCCAAGTAAATAATTAATTATGATTTTTTTATTACAACTTTTAAAAAATATAAAAGCTCGTCTGTCTAACCACCTTAACTTGGTCAAATATTCATGAAATTCATTTTTTTTTTTTAATCCTATAGTATGTGAAGCATAAAATGTGACACATATTTTAGATTCAAAAAATGTGATACTGTTTGAAAGTTATAGATTTTTTTCAATGAATTTATCAATCAGGACTTTATTCGTAATTCTAATAGAAAATGAATAATAATAATTTATTAAATTCAAATTAAAGCATAATTTATATTAGTGGAAGCTGAGAATATCCTCTAAAAATCCTTTTCGTTTCATCAATTTTGGGTAAAAAAAAAGTCATCAGCCACATGGGCCATCAAATGGCTTACATATCGCCACTTTTTGGTCCATCATGATCTTGCACATACCCAGGTGGTGACTTTTGTGGCCTCTGGATACTAGACCAGGATGAGTGTCATCATTGTATGCAACCTCTCTACAGGTCAAGAAAAGCTAGAGCAAGCTCGTGAAGGGCCTAGACCTTTGTGCCATATTCTCTCCTTGAAGGTGTGATTCAGCGATGCATACCAATCAGAGCCACCAATCAGAGATGTGTACCCTACAAATGAGTCTATCCCTGAAGAGAATAAAAAAAAGAAACTAAAGTCTATACGACTTGCTCAAATTATTTTCGGCTTTGATACCATTAAAGAACCAACAATGACAAATATTCTGAACAAGAATGGTGGAGATAAATCAACTTGAGATATTAGACAGTTAGGGGTAAACTTATAAAGGAGAAATATCCAGGCAGGAGGTGATGATGTGCATCGACACCTCTCTTGTCTATAAACTAGCTAGGCAACTCATGAGGAAAATACACATGAATCCTAATGAGTTATACAGTCTGCACAATGAATGCCTAAGTAGGCTTAGGTTATCCTACAAGTATGCAAGCATTAATGTATACACTGATAATATACATTCTAACTTTGTTTTTGTTCCTTCTATCCTTCTCAATATTCATGTGTTTTCTTTCTTTTCTCTTCTAATGTTTGCTTCTTCTTCCACCTTTCTCATCTATCATTCTCCACACTTCAATATCATATTCATAAATTTCATTTAAAGCCTCAAAATTATCATCATCATAATTAGATACTTGACCTTTTTACCGTGCTTGAATTATTCCTCTCAAATGTTGTTGTACCCCCTTGGTCTTGATTCCCTTTTTCAAACCTTACCATGACTACTTGTTCTTGGGGTTAGTTCTTTTCTTCATGTTTCCAACTCTCAAGCTTTGTCTTATCATCAACACAATTATTTTTTGTTTCTTGCTTCACCACCCATACTCTATTATCGGACTGTTGTCCCTTCATTGTTGCACTTGTGATCCTCACTCTTTGCTCTGACTTCATCCTCAAATCATCTTCTCTAGGCCTTCTTATTGGTCAACATTTCCTTAATTTGGGAGTCCAATTGTTTCTCAACATATTCCTCTTTCTTTTCAATTTTTCTTTGGTACAATAATCCTTGGAATCAACTTCTTCATTGTATCCTAATGGCTTCCCTTTGATAGGCATTCTCTTTAATTCCTGCATAACTTTTCTCTCTTCATTATCATTTTGAACCTTTATTTCCTGCCCCATATGAGTGGGTTTCCTTTGCCAAATAGGTACCCTATATCCATGATATTTTATAAAATTCAGCTGTTTTCTATCTTTACCTTTGCAAACCAACATTATTGTATCTTTCTTTATGGCCCAAACCATTACTCATATGCACAGGTTCAACATTTTGCTACTCAGATTTCCTCTCTTCTTTGTTTACCAACTCCTCACCTTCAAGGGATTCTTTATCTTCATGAGCAATATTTTCTAGGGTTTCTTGAAATTCATAAGCACTCTCAACATCCACGGGTAAGTGCGCAAAGATGGTTCCTAAAAAGGGGACTTAAGTGGACACCCTTTTTCTGAAATCAAGAAATACTGGCCTTGGACGTGAAATTGAGGATAGTTACACTCAAAAAAATTAGATGGAACACAAACAAGGATCGAAGTGCTCCGATTCTACTTTCTAAACTACTAATTTATTTTGAAAATGGTTAAGATTAAGGAGTTCAAATGAGGGACATACACAAATTGGTGTTCTTTTTGTCAGAAAAACATAACATAGCAACTCTTGTACAACCCTAGCATGGTGTACTTTTTATTTTTATTTTTAAAATCACTACGGTCAAAGATTAGCTAACAGTATTTAGTTGATACAATATTTTTTTGATAATTTTTAAATGAATATTTGTTTTTTCACTAATTTACGAAGTGGACACTTCTTGAAAAATAGAATTTTGGCCATGCTAACCCTACAAATTCTAGAAACTATTTGATTTTTTATAAAATAAAATAAATTGTTGAATGGATTCTTGTTTCTAAAAATGTAATTTATTTGAAATTTCGATGAAGGGTTAATTTATAACAAAAAAAACACCAAACACTAATTTTTGCCAAAAAAGAGACATACAAACAAAATAAATTATGGATGAAATTCTTCTCATTGTCAGAAAGTGAAAAAAATTATAGCGTTGGTTAGCTAAGAGTGGACGTAACATTACCCAGAAGTTTGATTTGTTTGATATTGAACCACGTGCAATCCTGACGGTGAGCACGAACTCGATTGTGTGAAATATTGTAGAATTTGAAAAAACATGTCTTTGGTCATTGGGAATGCCCTCCAAGACTTTGGGTTGGTATTCTAAGGAAAATACCAATCCCAAGGCTTGGGGATTCCCAAAGCAAGATATAACACGAGCGTTTTATAATGCGCTCGCGTTATATCTCAGTTTTGACATAATTTGTGAATGCATTTTTTGCATTTTGTGAATGCATTGACAAAACACGAGTGTGCAAATTTATTTTTCTTCTATTTTTTTATTTCTTCTCATTATCTTTGAGGGAAACTATATACATGAAATAAAAATTCAAGTATAAGTTGACATTTACATATGGATATTTACTTTCTTATACTTTAAGTTATATTTAATTTATATAGGTAGGATGTTTGAGAGTGGTTTTAGATCTCTAGGAGTTATAATAAAAATTCTAGTTTTTGGAAGATCTTAAAAAATTTAGACTTAGTCAAATTTCAGTAATCAGAAGGTCAAATTTTAGTAGTCAGCAAGCTATATCATCTTTCTCTCTCACTCTCTCCTTCTTTCTAATATTTATCTCTCCACTCCCTCTCTCTCCATTCCTCCCTCTCTCCCCTCTCTCTCTTCTATTTTTTGGAAGAAATCACAAATTTTAAACTTAGTCAAATTTCAATAATCAAGAGGTCAAATTTCAGTAATCAGGAAATTGTATTATTTCTCTCTATCTCACTCATTTTTATCCCTCAAACTCTAGACCTCTCTCTCACTATCTTCATCCTTTTTTTAGACTCTCTCCCTTGATCTCAATAACTTTGTCTCTCTTTGTCCCTCTCTTTGTCTCTCTATCTCTCTATCTCTCTCTCCTTTTCCCTCTAATTCTCTCTACCTCACTTCTCTCTCCCTCCCTCCTTCCCTCTCTACTTATCTCTATCTCCCTCCCTCCATCTCTCTCTCTCTCTCTCTCTCTACCTACCTACCTCTCCCTCCATCACTCCCTACCATTCTCTCTATTTCTCTCTACCTAAATTGTCTCTCACCTTACTCTCTCTCTCCCTCCATACTCTCTATCTCCCAATCCCTCTCTCTACCTACCTCTACATCCATCAAACCTTACCACTCTCTCTCTACAAATCTCTATCTAACCTTTCTCTCTCTCCCTCCCTCATTCCCTCTCTAATTATCTCTATCTCTCCTCTCTCTACCTCTCCTTCCATCTCTACTTATATTTATCTCCTCTCTCCCTATCTCTACCTACCTCTCCTTCCACTACTCTCCATTTCTCTCTATCTCACCTCTCTCTCTCTCACTACATCTCCCTCCCTCTCTCCCTCCCTCTCTACTTATCTATAACTCCCACCTCCCTCTCTACCTATCTCTCCATCCATCACAATCTACCATTCTATATCTCACCTCCCACTCTCTCCATCCATACCTCTCCCCCTCCTTCCCTAATCCCTCTCTATCTACCTCTCCATCCATCACTCCCTAACAATCTCTCTGCACCTCTCTATCTTTCTTCTCTCCCTCCCTCCCTCATTCCCTCTCTACTTATCTCTCTCTACCTCTCCTTCCATCTCTAATTATATTTATCATCCCTATCCCTCTCTCTCTCACTCACTAGATGTATCTCTCCCTACCTTTTCCCATAACTATTCTCTATCTCTCCTCTCCCTCCCTCTACCACTCTCTCTCTCTCACTCCTCCCTCACCATCTTTCTCTCTCACTCTCTCCTCTCTATCTCACCATTCTCTCTTTCCGTCTTTGTAACTCTTTACTTCTCTATATGTCACCATTCTCCCTCTATATATCTTTGTCTCACCTATCCCTCTTTACCTATCCCTTCCTCCCTCTATCTCTATCTCTCTCTACTTCTTTATATCTCACCTATCCATCTCTACTCACATATGCCTCCATCACTCCCTACCACACTCTCGCTATTTATCTCTATCTCACCTCCCTCTCTTCTCCCTCTCTTTCCCTCCATACCTCTCCCTCTCTAATCTCTATCTCCCTAATCCATCTCTACCTATCTCTCCATCCATCAGTCCCTACCACTCTCTCTACACCTGTTTATCTCTCTTCTCTCCCTCCCTTATTCTCTCTATCTATCTCTACCTATCCTTCTTTCTCTAATTATCTATATCTCCCCTATCCCTCTCTCTCTTTCACTAGATGTCTCCCTCCCTACCTTTTCCCATATCTACTCTCTATCTCCCCTCTCCCTCCCTCTACCTCTCTCTCTCTCACTCCTCCCTCACCCTCTTTCTCTCTCACTCTCTCCTCTCTATCTCACCATTCTCAATTTCCATCTCTCTCCTTCTCTATATGTCACCATTATCTCTCTACTTATATTTATCTCACATATCCCTCTTTACCTCTCCCTTACTCCCCTATCTCACCCATGCTCCCTCTTTCCATCTATCTATCTCTCTCTCTAATTCTCTCTATCTCACCTATCCCTCTCTGCCCACATATCCCCTCTATCACTCCCTACCACACTCTCTTTATTTATCTCTATCTCACCTCTCTCTCACCTCACTCTCTCCCTCCATACCTCTCCCTCTATATTTCATTCATTTTCTACTCTTTATCTCTCATGTATCTCTACCTCTCCTTCCCTCTCTACTTATCTTTATCTCTTCTTGCCCTCCCAACCTCTCTCTCTCTCCCCAATCCCTCCCCCCCCCCTCTTTAGCTCTCCCCTTATGAGGGTTGAGGGTGTAAGGTTGAGTGTTTAAGGTATAGGGTTAAGTATATAGGGAATAGGGATTAGGGTTTAGGATATTAAGTATAAATTTGAGGGTATATGGATGAGGGATGAGGGTTTAGGGTTTAGGTTTTAAGGTATAGGGTTGAGGGATAGTGTTTAGGGTTGAGGGTATAAGGTTATGTGTATAGGGTATATGGATTATGGTTTAGGATATTGGGTATATAGTTGAGGGTATTGGGTTGAGGGATAGTGTTTAGGGTTGAGGGTATAAGGTTATGTGTATAGGGTATATGGATTATGGTTTAGGATATTGGGTATATAGTTGAGGGTATTAGGTTGAGGGATAGTGTTTAGGGTTGAGGGTATAAGGTTATGCGTATAGGGTATATGGATTATGGTTTAGGATATTGGGTATATAGTTGAGGGTATTGGGTTGAGTATTTAAGGTTTAGGTTTTATGGTTTAGCGTTTAGGATTTATGTATAAGTTTTAGGGTTGAGGGCTGAGGTATAATGTTCAGGGTTGAGGGTACGAGATTAAGTGTATAGTGTTTAGGGTTTAGGGTGTAGGGTTAAGGGTATAAGGTATAGGGTTAAGGCTTGAGAGTGTAGTGTTTTCCATTTAAGAATAGGGTTGACAGATAATGTTTATGGTTTAGGGTATAAAGATGAGGCTTTAGGGTGTAGGGTTTAGGGTTTAAGGTATAGGGTTGAGGGTTGAGGGATAGTGTTCAAGGTTGAGGGTATAGGACTAAGTGTATAGGGTATAGGGTTGAGGGTATTGGGTTTAGGATTGAGGTTTAGGGTTTAATGTACAAGGTTGAATGTAGGGTTTATGGTTTAAGTATAGGGTTGATGGATGATGTTTAGGTCTTAGGTTATAAGTTTGAGGGTATAGGTTATACGGATGAGGGTTGAAGGTGTATGGTTTAGGGTTTAAGGTATAGGGTTGAGAGTTGAGGTATAGTGTATAGGGTATAGGGATTAGGGTTTATGATATTGGGTATAGGGTTGAGGGTATTAGGTTTAGGGTACAAGGTTTAATGTAGGATTTAGCATTTAATTATAGGGTTAAGGGTTAAGGGATAATTTTTTAGGGTTTATGGTATAGGGTATAGTGATGAGGGTTGAGGGTGTAGGGTTTATGGTTTAACGTATAGGGTTGAAGGTATAAGTTTAATTTTATAGGGTTTATGATATTAGGTATAGGGTTGAGGGCATTGGGTTCAAGGTTTAAGGTTAAGTTTATACAGTATAGGGATTAGGGTTCAGGAGAGAGAGAGAGAGAGGTGTGAGGGAGTGACGTGAGAGACATTATTCTATAGTTAGGGTGGGAGGGAAATAATTGAGAGAGGGGGAGGGGGTGGGAGGGAGAGACTTGAGAAAGAGGGAGGGAGAGAGAGAGATGAAGAGGGAGAGAGAGATGGTCCCCATTTCTTAGAGCCATTTTAAAAAAATAGGCAAATACATTCCCAATTTCATTGAATTGGCAAGCCAATGGGCCCACTAGCTTTCCAATTTACTAAAATTGGCAACTTAACTTGCCCTATTTGAAAAAATGGGTCCAAGAAATGGGGTCTCCCGATGATGTAATTCTTGGACCCACTTTTTCAAACAAGCCAGTACATTGCCAATTTCATCGAATTGGCAAGCTAGTGGGCCCACTAGCTTGCCAATTTGGTGAAATTGGTAACTTAACTTGACCTAATTAAAAAAATGGGTCAAATAAATGGTGTCTCCCGATGATGAGACCCCAATTCTTGGATGCTCAATCCTTAATCCATCAACCCTTAAACCCTTAGCCCTCTACCCTCAACCCTCAAACCTCAACCCTCAAACCTCAACCCTCAATCCTCAACCCTCAATCCTCAACCCTCAATCCTCAACCCTTAAACCCTAATACCTTAACCCCTATACCCTCTACCCTATACATTGGACCCTCAACCCTAAACCCTCAATCCTCTACCCTCTACCTTAAACCCTCAAACCTTAAACCCCCAACCTTCAATTTTCAACCCTCAACTCTAAACCCTCAACCCATACCCTCAACCGTATATCCTCAACCTTAAATCATCAACCCTCAACCCTTAAAACATAAAACTTTAAACCTTCTACCCTATACATTAAACCCTCAATTCTCAACCCTCATCCCTTAATAGCTCAACCCTCAACCCTTAAACCCTTAACCCTCAACCCCTATACCCTCTACCGTATACATTGGACCCTCAACCCTAATTCCTCAACCATATACCCTCAAACCTATACCCTAAACCCTAAACCCTCTACCCTCAACCCTAAACCCTAAACCCTAAAACCTAAACCTTAAACCCTTAATTTCTCAACCCTTAATCCCTCAACCCTTAAACCATCAACCATATACCCTCAAACCTATACCCAAAACCCTCTACCATCAACCATAAACCCTCAACCATAAACCCTTTAACCCTAAACCCTTGAACCTTCTAACCTCTACCCTCAACCCAATACCCTCTACCCTCAAACCTAATCCCTCAACCCTATACCCTCAACACAATACCCTAAATCATCAACTCTATAGTTCCTCCACCCTAGTCCCTCAAACCTATACCCTCAACCTCTATCCCTTTCTCTCTATCTATACATCTCACCTTTTTCTCCCTCCCTCTCTCCTACCCTCTCCCTCTTTCTACATATCTCTTGCTCAATCAATCCCTACCACTCTCTCTCGCTCCCTCTATCTCTCTCTCTATATCCCTCCCACTACCTCTCCATCACTCCCTCTATCTCCCACTCCCACTTAGGGTTTAGGGATTAGGGTAGAGAGTTTTCTTGGGTTTAAGGGTTGATGGTAGAGGGTATTGGGTTGAGGGTAGAGACCCAATACCCATTACCCTCAACCCAATACTCTAAATAATCAACCCTAAAGGTCCAGCCTCATCCCTTAGCCCTCAAACCATAACTATTTCTCTCTTTCTATACATCTCACCTCTCTCTCCCTCCCTCTTTCCTACCCTCTCTAATTGTCTCTATCTACCCTCTCCCTCTTTCTACATACCTCTTGCTCAATCAATCCCTACAACTCTCTCGCTCCCTCTATCTATCTATCTCTATCTCCCTCCCATTGTCTCTCCATCACTTGGCTTGTTTTAAAAAATAGGTCTGAGAAATGGGGTCTCCTGGTGATTTACATCATTGGGACATCATGAGAATACCCCATTTCTCATACACATTTTTTCAAACAACCACTACATTGCCAATTTCACTGAATTGGCAAGCTAGTGGGCCCACTAGCTTTCAAATTTGGTGAAATTGGAAACCTAACGTGCCATGTTTGAAAAAATGGGTCCAAGAAATGGGGTCTCCCAATGATTTACATCACCGAGACACCCCATTTCTTGGACCCATGTTTTCAAAACAAGCCACTACATTGCCAATTTTACCAAATTGGCAAGCCAATGGACCCACTAGCCTATAAATTCGATGAAATTGACAACCTAACTTGTCTGTTTGAAAAAATGGGTCCAAGAAATGGGGTCTCTCGGTGATTTTGGATCCATTTTTTCAAACAAGCCACTACATTGCCAATTTCACTCAATGGGCAAGCCAATGGGCCCAATAGCTTGTCAATTTGGTGAAATTGGCAACCTAACTTGCCGTGTCTAAAAAACTGGCTCCAAGAAATGGGGTCTCCTAGTGATGTACCCCATTTCTTAGATC